>OW388303.1:50884909-52086566 GCA_936450465.1 Gibbula magus | reverse complement strand
ACGCACAGCTTTTGTACTTTTGAAATGTAGCCTCGACCTATAGCCTCTACTACAATAGGAATATAGAACATTATAACAATAGAACAATAGAACAATACAAAATTGTGTATAATAGATGATAATGTGCCTTTATGCCAAATATAGATTTTTATTGTCATTTTTCTGTCCTTGAACAGTACTTTTATAACAGTAAAGTAAAGTTTGTTATATCAAATAATGTTAAAAATTCACCAATTTCGTCTAACACCATTTTAATTTAAGTGATTGGTATGCAGAAATAGTTATATCAAATGGAACAATGCATCTAGATAACAACTCAAGAGTTATTAGTAGTGTATCTTACTGTATCATCAGGTGAAATGTATGATATATCTGGGGATACAAGTATGTTATCATTTAAGTGTAACAAAGAAAACATGCGAGGCAACTAAATCTCAATAATTAAAGTTACATTAATGTAACAATGTTTCTAGATAACAACTCAAGAATTACGTTTTGGATTATATCTTATGGCATGATATATTGTATATTTTCGGATATATGTGTGTTATCATTTAAGTGTAACAAAGAAAACAATGGTGAGGCAACTTAATCTCAATGATTAAAGTTACAGTTCCCTACCAACAATGTGTTCACGTACGTGTGTATTTCAGTGCAAATATCATGTAATTTGGCATGTTTTTTAAGTATCGTATCAACGTGAAAACTAGACCGATTACTTTGCATTTTTGTATCATGAAAAGACAGTTCAGCGTTCCACAATGTCATCTGATTTAATACCTCATAGTATACAGTTAAACTTTTGGCAGCTCCTGGAAGTGACCAGGGGTCAATATTTTCAAAACTACAGTTTTTATTTTCCTTTTTGAAATATTCAGTAAGTAATCAAACATACATCACACAGTTCCTGTTATACTCTTTCAAAGTATTTGTGATGAAATTACTGTCATTTAATCGATATGAAAACTTTTATTAAAACATTTGTTAAATTTGAATATTTGACAATTGACCCCGTCCGTCTATTTCATTATGCCAAATTTTATAAGCATGCATCACTGACCCGACGATTACAGGATACGTTTATGAAAGATTATTGTACTCATGGATACATAATGATTCATTGTCATTATATGTGATGTAATTATTGGCATAATGAACGTCAATTTACATGATATTTGCACTAAATAGACTTGTAGGTGAACACACTTTCGATACATTAATTTGATTTTTAAACATGAGGCTAGAAATGAACTATACCAACCGAGGCTGATAGATACTTAATGCGAACACGAGTAGGCCGGTTGTATATTGATGGTACATGCAATACTAGCATATACTTCCAGGTTCGACCTGATTGAAGACAACCTTGTTCCTCTTGAACACTTCCTTATTGATTTGCTATAAATGTCAGCATGTTAGCTTCATTTCAAGTTGAAATCCCCCTTTAATGACAATATTATGTGTAGAGTGACATTTTGAATCAATAAAACAATCATTAAAGCACCAACATCCGGAAAATATTAGGTACCGTGAGTTGCTATGTATTTTGAAAATAAGGTACTTCGAAACGACTATGTATATATATTTAAATGGTAGTTAAAATTATAACTGACACGTTTATTATTTTTCTACTACTATTTGAATATATACTGACTAAACATTTGAACAAAAACCCTATTTTAAAGCTTAGCTTCATTTCAAGTTGAAATCCCCTTTAATGACAATATTATATGAAGAGTGACATTTCAAATCATTGAAACAATCATTAAATTAAAATAGTCAAATGTCCAGGTGTATGGCAGCTTCAAGCTATCAAAAAATTAAACGCATAACGCTGAGTTTCTCTCTCCTTTATTTTTTAAAATATTAATTAATTAATTAATTAATAATAATTATTGATGCATGAGACATTTTTAAATAATTGTCTTTTTTACATCCCAAAATACAATTTCATCTAAATTAACATTTCTCTTATTTAGACATCGTATTGAAAGTAAAAGGTACATACAAAACCTCTTGTTATTTATAACAAAATCCTTAGAGCCATAAGGATAAATGTATAGGAATTGCTTCCAGAGACCCTGTCTCATTTTTTCTAATTCATGTAGTCGAAATTTGAAAGATCTAATTTATTAGCTTGTTAATAGCATTATTTTCTCATTTGCCACATTAGACTTTTTCACTTGGAAAAATGAAATTGAAGATGAACCATTCATTTGATTATACTTTGATGAATTTAAATGAAAATGATTAAATCATAAAATATACGTGAACCATTCATGATAAATTAATTAATTCCCGTTCAAAGAAGAATAACATGATCAGGACATTAAAAGTGATGAAATGAATTATCTAAAATTATTTGAAACGGACAATATTGGATAAGGCCTACATTTTGAATGGACATTGTTAAGTTTTGTGAAGAAGAATCTACCTTTGCATATGTTAACTGTGTGATTTTGGAGCCATACAAATTAACCTTTGAACATATGGGAGTGTCCCCGAAATGTCGTTTCGTAAACACTCTGGTCGATCTATCTCTTTAAGGTACTTAGGTTTTGATAGTACCAATTATTTGTAAAAGCTATGAAAGATGCCGGATAAATTCACGTGAACGTCAAAAGGTTTGCTTTATTGTGCAACTGGAATTTCCAAGGCATCAAATAATCAGCAATAGCGACAGCAAAGTTTCAAAATGATCATCATGAACTTTTTAAAAGAAACTTTAAACAACCGTGTTATATAAAAAACCCCATAGATGTGCATATTCAGTGATAGAATTGGCAGAGACTGTTCAAGTGACATTTGATACATTGTGCCAAATTGCAACATGGCATTTCTATTGATACCAATTCCGTTTTGTTTTTCTCCTTATTATATTGTAATTGCATTCAATAAAGGTGAGTATTTTAACGCTAGACAATCTGCATTCAGAGCAGAACAATCAAGCATTACCTAACTATATAAAAAGTATCTTTATAAGCCTCATGTGACCAACATGTTTCTCTTTTGAAAAAAAACAACACTGACGGGTTTTTTTAAGCTATGATTAGAGTTATCCCCCATTCTCACTAGGGGCGCTAAGATCGGCAGCCATTGAAGTGCTGATTGCTGGCTTGTTCACACTGTAGCGTACACGCCCACATTATATGGAAATCAACAGATAGAGTTATATAAAACATGGTTAAATGATAAATTACCTTGCACTGTTTGAGTGTATGAAACAAATTGTCCAATTTGATTTATTTGAAGATTGTATTTATTGAAATAACATATTTCTTAACGTTAATCATTTCAAATCAGCGCCCTACCAGAAACTTTGACACTGAACAATTAAACAAAACTAAAGACAATGCCATTCTGAAATAAATGTTATTATATTTATACAAAATAACTACCCTTTTATGAAAAAAATTATTTGCTACTATTTATATGAAAGGGAAATAGGTCTACATCAAAGAAGAAGAGATTTTGATAATCGCCCAATTTGCGACACTTGTCCGATCACTTCCAGCATGTTTACATTTTACTGTGCATATTCGAATTATACATTGAATTGAATTTAATTATTTTCTCGTTACGATGATGAAAACAGAATAATTATGCATAACTTTGTTCAGAATATATCATAAGGAAGGCACCCTCAGTAGGTCTACTATTGAGATTGCCCAGGAAGAACCACACTTTTTGCGACACCAAGTAAATCACTCACTGCATCTTTACTTTTACTGCGCATATGAAAATTATACATGGAACTGAAGACAACTCTTTTATATTTGCGATGGAGAAAAAAATTAATAAAAGAACTCAACAGTTTAGAAAATTATAAATAATTAGGTCTACGTTTGATTGCCTTTAAAAAAAAAAAAAAACCCACATCTTATATACAGATATTTTTTTACGTTTTAAGCCTAACGAGTACCTTCAAGTTAAAATTTTGAATAGACAGCGTCGAAAAGCATAAGAGAAGGAAATTGATAGGGTTTGTCTACGACAGTTTCAACTAAATGCATGGCAGAATGAAATTCGCATCAAAGAGGATAAGTCAACCCTATCATAGATATATTACTCATTCAAATTTAAAAAAATAATATTGATCTATTTGTTTTAGAATGTTTGTTTGTAAGTCAATGGGACTTTTTTGTCTAGAAATATGCAAAGCCATGTATCGGGTTGTCACGAATTAAACAATGTCTTAAACTAGGACTTCTGATGGTTTACATTTCTGAATACTGATAGAATGTTTTTCAATTTCAAATGTAATGGAAATTCTTGAACATAAACATACGCTTTTACCCACAGATGTGAACGTTAAGCCACAACACAAAGAAAGTATTCGACAAAGATTACCAAGAGCAATATAAATAATTATTTCGAAACTAATATACAGACATAATCCCGAGTTTGTACTTGTAACTTTTGAAATGTATAAATGACATTTTAGCCACAATACCCGTACAAATTTCTGATAAAGGATTTACATATTAAATAATTAATTAATTAATTAACTATAATATACAAGTATAGAAAGTGTATTTTGAATGATATGCGTTATTAGCCGATATCATGTCGATATTGCAATGAAAAGCTCTACCTTTTATCGTAGCTTTATAACCTATTCAATACAGACTATCAATACAATATCAACTTGATGAACTAAAATATGTGTTATGTTGACAGTAAGTTACGAAGTAAATATGAATGGTTCGATTATTTCTTAAAAAAGAAACGAAAACGACACATCGTATTCGTAATAAACATCTGTATTCCGCACAATAGTGTGTGTAACAATTCATCAGGAATATAATTGAGATTAACTTTTCTTTCTCCTTATCAAAGGATATAACTCCAGGAACAAGAGAAGCGATACAGACGTCATGCAAGCAACATATATAATCCATGAGTCAGACAGTTACATCACGTCTACAGAAACAACAAAAATAAACATTTACTTTTTTTAACGTATTCTAGTCATGTTTCATGACGTAGAGAAATGAACGGTCAGCCTTTTTATGTCCGACAGCAATGATGCGTCACGGAGTTAAAGTCAAAGAGATACACAATTACACATATAGATACAAATTTAACTTTATTTCCCCATTTTATAAAATTTCAGATAATGCTGAAGGTTCTGTCAAAAACCATTTTGAATCAGCGGTTTCTGCACCTTGTTTGAACATACATTAAGTTATAAGCACCATTATGAATGAAATCGTGTTTACTTCTTTCATTACAATTTTCAAAACATGCATTTACCAAATACATTTTAAATCGACTTTATTCGGCAGCAGTTTTCTGTTTCCACTCTTTTGAAAATTCTGTTTCATTTGTTTTATCTTGGTAGTTCAGTTGGTTCAAACAAACATGTCAGCGGGAAACAAAACATTTATTTTGACCATGGTGCTGTGTTTTAATGTTGACAATTGCAATTTATAGAGACTATTTCATTGTTTTGGCGCAGCCGCGAGTGAAAATGTCACTTTCTCACTCCACGAGATAAGATAGAAATGATATTCGGCAAAAACAATGAAATAGTCTATTATATAACTTTAATCTGCATAAAAACAATTAAAACGTGACAATACTTTTTTTCACTCGGTCTTGTCATAGGCCTAATTCTAACAACTCCCCGCTATAGTTCACGGTAAATGCAGTTGTGAATGTTTTTAAATTTAAGACCAATAATAGTTTACCGTACCATCTAGTCAAGTGAAGATGCCTTAAATATGAATGAATATTAAATAAGAATGCAAGTTTTGTTGTTATTTCAAACGCGAAGTGATACAGCGAGTGACGTTCGTTATTGTGTGTCACATTACTTTCGCCTCATCAACATATCAACAATAAAGGAAATTCAGAATGTTATGAAAAATTGAATTTGATATTAATACCTCAAAAGGTCAACAGTAATTGGCTGAAACATCACAACAGCGTCGTTCACCGTCAGACGTGGAAAGCAAGGGAGATATCAATTTACAAAGGGAGATAAATTGATTTCAAAGGGAGAAAAATCATGAAAAGTAATTCTGGCCACACGTTAGACACTGTAGTGAAAATATGAGTTATATTTTCACTGCAGTGAAAATATGACCTTCTACTGCTTATGTGCAAATATGGATTATATTTTCATTGTATAATCACATATTTCATTGCTAGTTATATAATAAATAGAGGATATTTGATGTTTCTCGTCAAATAACATGTATATCTCATCGAGTGAAGTGGATAAGCATATTTTCACGAGTGACTTAGCCCAAGTATAAATATATTAGTTCTACTTCACGAGATGATATATACATGGTATTCGACGAGAAATGTCAAATGATCTATGTATTAGATTTAACCATTTATGTTATTATGTTTATTAAGTTCGAAAATTACGTTATTATAATGAAAGGAGCATCCATGCTCCCCTTGCTTTATCGAGGTTATCTTATGACGACATCCTATTGTTACGATGACGTCATACGATCGAAAGTGTTCATTCACGCAGGAGAATAACATGTTCTTTCACTCAGTGAAAATACGGATTTTATTTTAACCGATAAATGCTGTATTTCCCCACTGAAAATATAATAAACGTTTTTAAGTTTTTTTTATATATAAATATTCATTAATAATCTTAACTAGACCTATATTCACAAAGAATATTGCATCTCAATATTAATATAGAAATGTATAACTTATTGAGGCCAACAACAACTAATCCTCTTTTTATATTTCCTTTCGCGCTTGGATTTTATAAACTTTATGAATTATACACGTTTAGTAATATTATAAATCAGGATATCATGGTATAATGTATTATTGCAGTCTATGACGCTCGGAATAGACAAGCAAGTGTGACGTTGTATCACTTCACACTAACGTCAGGCAAGCCGACGTTTCAGCACCTTAATGGCGACAGTCACGTCACACCAAGATGGCGGCGCTCATGTCTTTGGAAACAGAAACGTCTATATAAAGCTTATACAATGCTAATGCAAGTTTCCAATTTTTCACAGATCAAAACGGAAGTAGACTCTTATTCCTGCTTCTTATATCAAACTCAATGTTACTGTATATATGTATGTCATGTATTGACACATTGTTTATTTAATCGTTGTTCTATAAAAGTTATCAATTCCCAATATCATATTGAATAAATAAAAATACCAAATTTTAAATGTCACAAATGAATGCTCGGTACATTAAACATGACATTACAAACGATTTAGGACACACACGTTATTTCTGGATGTAATAATGTACATGTACATCTATAATTTGAGTATATAGTATTATCGATTAATATTTCCTGTTTGGTTTCATATGATTATGATTATGATTTTAGTTGATGTTTACAACGCTCGTTTCTTATTTGTATGCTTATCAACTCGTATTCTTCAAACAATTTGTATAGATTCCATCATTTATAGCTGTAGCTTACGGAAGCAATACAATTCACAATAAATTACTTGTAATCAAGTTCCCAGTCTTGATTAGATTGTCTGGCTTTATATTTAGAATTCATCTTAGCTATCCTTTGAGACTATTTGGAACAAACATTGCATCATCAAATACTATACTTTGTCTGTCTGTTGCACAATAAATTCATTGATTCCCTTTTCTTTTTTCTCTAATTTAAACACATTTCTTGTTAACTATTTCGTCAGCGTATGTAATTAACTTCAACAATCCTTAATAAGAAGATCGATGTTTCATATACATCCCAAAGGTATCATTAAGACAAATCCCTTGAAGTAATTGAGAAGATGAGCTATATTGGAGATCTGTTATAAATTGTCTTGAACGTTTCATCAGAGGATTTTGCGTATTTTTTTCCAGTCAAATGTTCAATATTGTTTAACGTATTACAACTGTTATCAACTTCTAACATTGTGTCAAAAAGCAAAACATATATGTATATACATTCTCTTTTGTTTGTTAAGTTTAATTTTGAAGCCTGTACCTGCATAATCTACTCGTTGGATTAAAATATTACTTCTTTATAACATCGTTGTAATAGTATTTACCCTGTTGCCTTTGTACTGAGCATTGCCAACGTATGATGCAGATGTACAAATATGTTGTCAAATAAATTCCTGCAATGAAAAAGGAACATTCAACAATATTGATTCACATGAGGAATCGTTAATTGACGACATAAAAAGGTGATCAAATAATTAACTCTAGGATCAAAGGGCATGTGTCATGAGAAAAATGAAATCAAAGGAATGAAATATGAACTGTTAATATGAACTGATTATAATTCAAGATGGGAAAATAGAGGAACGCCGTTAGTTACTGTTTTAGTGTACGTATTCAATTAAGACTCGCTTAGAACCAAAATGTTAATTAGAAAGCAATACGTCAGTGATTCATGTTTTATTCATTTGGGTCCTTGAAAGTTTCAGATTGAATTGAAACTGCTTAGAAATATTAAAGAATTTCTGATCATATAATGTACAACATCAGTATTTGAAATTAAAGAAACGTGTTAAATTGAATGTGAGGCAATGACAACTTTTTTTACTAGACGTTAATGCATTTGAGTATTACACTATGATTTGACGCTTCATATTGAAATGTTTGAAGAAGGCTTTACTATACTACTTTCACCAAACTGTTGACGACAATGAAAACCGAACACATTTATCACTAAAACTATATGCAAAACGTTCCATAATCCTATGAGAATCTTTCCAGATGTGAAATGTTCACTAGAAATACTAAGAAAGATGATACGATTTTGATTCCAGCATTTTGATACTGTAAATATTGATTCAAAAGCAGGGGCAAAAGAAACGATACCATATACAATATCGGGTGGTCCAATCAGGGATCGACACTCTTACATGAGGTAGGATATAAAATATTTCAATCCATGAGGGATATATACAACTGAGATAAAGTTTCCTCTGAAATCGTTGTTTCGAATCTCCTTAACTAGACGAGATAAAAGAGTTAAATGGGCTTTTTGGCTTGTGTTTTACGTCCTACAGCAATGATACGTCATCAAATTTAAGTCCAAAAAAGTACATTATGCTGACAGTATCCTATACTAAAATAATTTCCCTATTTCATAGGGTTTTATAACCTTAAATACCAAACATTATGTCGAAACAATTCTTTAAATCGTAATTTACGCAACACACGTGTGTTATAAAAGATATCATATACATGCATGTATTATACTCTCATGAATAGAAATTTGTTTATCTCTTTACGAATTATATCTTCATAACAGACATTCAAAATCGACATATTTTGGTTTGGTTTCTTTTGACCGTCGGTGTAAGTTCAACAAAGTGACAGAGATACAGTAAGGAGGTACATAATATGTCCCCATACATATACTTTAACGTTTTATCTTATTATAGTAACACGGAAATTTGGTTGGCACATGCTAATCCTCAATTGGTTGCGTACTATTTATCATTGTCAGAATGTTATGGCTTTTTAAAAGTGAACGATGACATTGTGATGTGTTTCAATTATAAGTATCAAAGTATCAAAGTTATCAAAGTAAAATATAAATGATTAAGACTTCATTACACACATACTTCGGTGTATTACACAAATCATTAATCAGACAAATACCTTTTCAATAGGTCGCAAATGCAACTCATACAACCCTCTCAATGTCCAAGCCTTACAGAAAGTATATGCATAAAGTTACATCATATCTCATATGTATTTAAGATGTAGAATGAAATATGATAGGAAATAACAATATAATTCCAATGAAATAATCCTCAATGAAAGGGTTTAGATCAAATACGATTGCTGAAACGAGAAACTTGTCATGAAAATGTATCTCAAAACTCGAAGCAATTGAGATTTGCTTCTTTTTGCTTTTGCGATTAACAATCAATTACAAGAGTGGTTTGAATCCCATAAGCCTGAACTTACACCAATTTTGATTCAGTGTGATATGAGAGATGTTGATGCTTGTCAAATGTATCTTTAAAAAACCTAAATGAATAACGTCCATGTTGAATCCTTGCAATTTGTTAATTTTCTTAATTTCTTTTTTATGTCCATTACCTAACAAGTGTTGGTATAGTTCATATGCGGTCGTTTTGTCTTTGACTGTTTTGACTCTTACATTTCCAATTATGTTTCTTTATAACAAAAAGAGAAAACCCAAGGTATCTTCTTTGGGATTAATTCATGTGATTCGCGGGTCATTTACAATTCAGAGCTATCAAGTGACTGGAATATGTTGACGACTGATTGTGGCCTTATATTCAAGATGATTAGACATTATCAGAACTTCATATCAGATTATGAGATTTATCCTTTTTTACAACAATCGATCATATTTTCTAAACACTCTGTTACAACTTGACAACTTGTCTTTATAGTGGCCTCTATTTGACCACCCACCTCACATTTGTTTTATTTTGATGATAAGTACTATCAATCATTTGGAACAATATACGTTTGCTTTAGCATCATGTCACTTACATACATTAAACGGATAATAACTATAACATTTCCTGTAATGTTAACTCACCTCTTCAAAACTCAACTAAGAATAAAAGACATGCACTCGTAGATGCACTAATAAACTAACTGAACATAATTTATACAAGAAGTTAAACGTTTGTTCTTAAATTAATAGATTCAACAAAGAATTGAACTGAAATAATGTTCATTTAATTACAGGCCATTAAAATATGACTTAACTTATATATTTAAATGAAAGATGAATATCGCATAGATCGTCGATATGATAATTCATTTGTGTATACATACAGGTAACTTTGGCACAATAATGATAACAGTTGTTACATTTAATTGAGAATGTCAAGACGAAATAATAAGATTTTAGGAGAGACTTGAAAGAGTCGAGTGATTTGACACATTTGATGTTGGCTGACAGTGAATTCCAAAGATATTCTGCAGTGTAGGCAAATGTCCTATGACCACAGGAGACAACTCTGACTTTAGAGACTGAAAGTAGGTGCTGATCCTGTGATCTTAGACATCAAACAGGGACGTCGTGAGTGAGAAGTTCAGATAGATACTAAGGAGATGGACAGTTTAGACAAATAATCTTGAAGTTCACACGGTTCTTCACAGTGGAGCAATGAAGGACACTGAGAGATGAAGCGATATTTTGATTTCAGACATACAATTCGGGCAGCAGTGTTTTGAGTTCTTTGTAGTTTCTTTAAATGCATAGAGTTTAATCAAGAAAGCAGGCTATTACAGGAGTCAAGTCTACACCACACTATGGGGTTAAATAAGCATATGTTTTCAATTGTTATTTCAAAAGGAAAGGTTACAGTCCTTCAAAGTAGAATAATCAATGAAAGGGTATTCGATTTAAAATCAAGTAGTGATTCATGAGCAGTCGCTTGACACTCTGCTGAAGGCAGATTTCAAATGTTATGACACATTTGACATACTTGGTGACAGCTTAAAGCGAAATACGAAGATTATAAGATAAAATGTCATCTTTTTAATTGAGGGTTAATTTTGGATGTATAAACAGATGCTTATAAACGGATGTGAAACTGTATTCTTGACAATAATATCCTCTTTGTTCAAAAGATATTCATGATAACTGGGTTGGTTGGTTAAATATTCTGTTTATTTCTTTGTGTTAGGCATCATGATTAATTACGGTTAACGTGTGAATATTAGCTGGGTCTTTTACATCTTATTATTTTAAAAAAACAGGACGATTTTCTTGATAACATGGCGTTTCAGAGTATATACTCACTGCTTCATCAAGTGGAGAGATGAAGAAGTGTGTATATACTCTGAAACATCGTGTTTTGTTCATAATAACGAAGTTATTATCCCGAAAATCTTCCTGTTTTTATCTATACCACTTCTAAATGCCCTTCAAAGACCTTATAATGTTTTCTTTAAAATGCTATTGTTAACAAAGTTCTTAATTCTTACCGAGACAAGGTGTGTCATTAATTGATATTGTTCCAATGCATAGTCAACTCGACTGCAAGTGCATTATGGCATGTCCTTTCAATCAAACAACGAATAGTTCAGAACCTCTTGTCTCCTCCTAAGCGGGTATAACTTCTAAAGATGTATCATGCACTTTCTGTGAAGTAATTTCCATGAATAAAAGGCGATTATGAATGATAATGGTGAAACGAAATTACAAATATATGCTAGGGAAGGGATTTGTTTACATTTTTGGTCACGTTTGAACGCATTTTGTGAATTAGAAATGACACTTAATTTATTATATAATTAGCAGTAAAAGATATGATTGTATGATGAAAATATAATCGATATTTGCACAGAAGCAGAAGAAAGTCACATTTTCACTGCAGTGACTAACATGTGGCCGGAATTACTTTTCATAATTGTCTCCCTTTGACATAAAATTATCTCCCTTCGAAATGAATTAGCTCCCTTTAAAAATTAATTACCTCCCTTGCTTTCCACGTCTTATGGTGAACGACAATGTCTCGCTGTTTCAGTCAATGACTGTTGACCTTTTGTGGTGTTAATATCATATTTAATAATACATAACATTCTGATCTTCATTTATTGTTGATATGTTGCATAGTAGTTCTTTTATTCGTAAACAACTTGGTGAGGCGAGAGGTATGTGACAGACACAGTGAACGTCACTCGTTGTGTCACTTCGCGTTTGAAATAACGACAAAACTTGCGTTCTTCACTGTCTTAGAAATGTTTACTTGACTAGATGGTACCGTAACATATTATCGGTCTTAAATTTATAAACATTCACATTCACAACAGATTTATCTTTGTAAAACATTGTCCTGTTTTAAATTGTCTTATTTCAGTCGAATTATTTTCTTTTTTATTACCGTGAACTTATAGCAGGGAGTTGTTAGGATTATGACAATCAAGACCACTCTAACCTTTCAATGTCACGTTTTAATTTGTTTACGCATATTAAAGTTATATAATAAATATACTATTTTATTGTTTTTGCCGAATATCATTTCTCTCTCATCTTGTGGAGTGAGAAAGTGACATTTTCATTCATTCAATACTGAAAATATAATAATCAACAGTATTTGTCATTGGTATTAAATCATTATCTATGTAATTTGTGTTTCTATTTTCTGTCATCAAAATCAGTTTGAAAACAAAAACAAGTCAATGCAGTTAATATTACCTTGAACACTATTTATTCTTTAAAGCATATATGGTCAATTATACGTCAGAAAAAAACCCACCTATAATTGAATGAATTGTTTACTCTCAGCATGGACATCACACCTGCAATCATTTAACTAATCAATGCAATCCTAATAATACAGTGAAAGTCAGTTATTGCTTTATTAACGTGATATTATTCAATCTTATTTTTAAAAAACGTTCTCTGTATCACTTGATAAATGATTTTATCGTTATATTTTAGTTTATTTCCTGCCATTCTACTGTTATTGAGAGGTGTTATTTTGATAAGTTGTTATTACATAGAACAGAAATTATATCCATATGTATCAAGTCAAAGGGAGATAAAATACCCTTAATAAATGTTTCGTATGCTTCTGGGAAATTACAAATATTTGTAGATTTGTCTTTTTGAGAGAAAATGAGGGGCTTTTCTGATTGTGTGCTTGAAGAACTAAATCTTCAACAATAGGAGACATTTTGAATTATGTATTTCATAATGTGTAAAAACGACCAAAAGAATTGTATCGACTTTAAACCTTCACAATGTTTTCATTAACACGGTGTAAACTGATCATCAGCTTTTCTAAAATTGTAATTACAGATTTTGTTCTTGAAGTCTATAAATTTTCACTAGAAGCATTTTCTTTGACACATCTCCAAGGAAAATTGTATTAAATGTATTTGAGAAAAGGAATGAAATCAAATTAAGTTAATCACTGACAAATTATGAGCCAGTGAATTATTAGAAGATATTTCATGAGCGGACGTGAAAATTGAGTACAGAAGTAAATGAAAATATTAATTTGTGCTAGATTTCGTTCATTTCACACTCCTGGAAAGAGCAAATTTAGACTTTTATATCTTTGAAATGTGAAATGGTTCTTACAAAATGAATTACCCACACGAATTTGTAACCCACATTTAGATTGTGTGCTTAGCTATAATGTGACAGTTTTTTGAACTAATGAAAGCAACGATTATGGAAAAAACGTTTTGGTTTACGAGCATTATTTTCTCAATTTTTTTTTACTCCTTTCATGTTTTTTTTGCGCAACTTGTGCCATAACTATGAACTTTTGAATGATAAAGCTCTCACACAACTCAAGAAGTACGTTTTGGATTATATCTTATGGTATTATGCATTGTATATTTTGGGATATATGTATGTTATCATTTAAGTGTAACAAACAAAACATGTTTAACAATGGTGAAGTAACTAAATCTAAATCATTAAAGTTACATTGATGTGTGTTTTAAACATGAGGCCAGAAACGAACTATACCGACCGAGGCTGATAGATACTTAATGCGAACACGAGTAGGCCTGAATAGGTCGGTTATATATTGAAGGTACATACAATACTGATACTAGCACATACTTCCAGGTTCGACCTGATTGAAGCAAACCTTGTTCCTTTTGAACACTTCCTTATTGATTTGCTATAAATGTCAGCATGTTAGCTTCATTTCAAGTTGAAATCCCCCTTTAATGACAATATTTATGTGAAGAGTGACATTTTAGATCATTGAAACACTCATTAAATCACAAAGATGTCTTAAGATCCTGAAAACATTCTGTATGGTGAGGCACAACAAGTCAAATGCCAAGATGTATGGCATCTTCAAGTTATAAAAATAAATCTCCTATATTTATATAATTTATTATTAGTAATGCATGAGACGACATTTTTAAGTAATTCACCTTTTTACAACCCAAATTACAATTTCATCTTCATTGACTAATTATTTAGACATCGTATAGAAAGTACAAGATACATACACCACCTCTTTTTACTTAAAACAAAAGCCCTAATTAGAGATATTAGGATACATAAACGAGTAAATGAAATGGCCCAGAGACCCGGTCTCATATTTTGTAATTGATGAATTGATGGTTAATAGCATTATTTTCTCTTTTCCCACTTAGAATTTTTCACTTAGAAATATGAAATTGAAGATGAACCATTCATTCGATTACACTTTTATGAATTTAAATGAAATGATTAAATCATAAAATACATGCGAACCATAGATGATGAATTAAATAATTTCCTTTCCAAGAATTCCGAATGAACATGATCAAGACATTAAAAATGATAAAAGGAATTATCTAAACTTATTTAAAACGGATCATACGAAATGAGGCCTAAATTTTGATAATTTTAAGAACATCTTCCTTTGCATATATTAACGGTGTGATTTTGGAGCCATACATAACAACCATTGAACATATGGGGATGTCCCCGAAATGTCGTTTCTTAAACACTCTCGTCGATCTATCTATCTATCTATCTATCTATCAATAATGTTGAAATGTTAAGAAAGAATCCTGATAAAATCATGTAAATGTCAAAAGGTTTGCTTAAACGATGCTTATTGTGCAATCTTGAGTTTCCAACCATCAAATAATCAACAATAGCAACAGCAAATTGCTAAGTGATCATCATGATCCTTTTAAAAGAAAACTTAAAACAACCGTGTTATAAAAAAACAACCCATAGAACTGCATATCAAGTGATAGAATTAGCAGAGACTGCCAAAGTGACATTTGATACATTGTGCCAAACTGCAACATGCAACATTTCTATTGATACCAATTCCGTTTTGTTTCCCTCCTTATGATATTGTAATTGCATTCAATAACAGTGAGTATTGTAACGCTAGACAATCTGCAAATATATCAATTTTGATTGAGTGTCATGGCACGGACTTAGTTCTGCTGGGAACAATTCAAGAATAGCATTTAAAAATGAAATCAAGATTGACTTCTTTTAGAAATATCTGATGTTTCATGTGTTACATAACTATATAAAAATTATGCTTTATATACCTCATTTGTAAACAATTTTATTTCATTTTCATATTTTGAAAACAGACCATCACAAGTTCCCATTTTTCACAGATCAGAGGTTGTAAGGTTTTTTTTTTTACACAAACTCTAGATTCTGATTACTACTTCTTATATCAAACTGAAAGTTACTGATTTAGGAGATAGACACAAGTTATTTCTGGATGTAATAATGTACATGCACATCTATAGTTTCAAGTGTATTATCGATTAATATTTTCTGTATGGTTTCATATGATTATGACTACGATTACAATTTGTGTTAACAACGCTCGTTTCTTATTTGTATGCTTATCAACCTGTATTCGTCTAACAATTTGCATACGTTCCATCATTTATAGCTGTAGCTTACTGAAACAATACAATTTACAATAAATTACTGGAAATCAAGTTCCCAGTCTGAATTCGATTGTCTGGCTTTATATTTAGAATTCATCTTAGAAATCCTTTGAGACTATTTGGTACAACCATTGCATTGTCAAATACTATACTTTGTCTGTCTGTTGCACAATAAATTCATTGATTCCTTTTTCTTTTCTCTACTTTAAACACATTTCGTGATAACTATTACGTCAGCGTATGTAACTTCAACAATCCTTAATAAGAAGATCGATGTTTTATATAAATGTCCAAAGGTATCATTAAGACAAATCCCTTGAAGAAATTGAGAAGATATTGGAGATATAATTTTCATCAGATGATTTTGCGTATTTTTTTCCATTCAAATGTTCAAATTGTTTAACGTCTTACAACTGTTATCAACTTCTAACTTTGTGTTAAAAAGCAAAACATATATGTATATACATTTCTCTTTTGTTTGTTAAGTTTAATTTTGAAGAATTTGAATTTTTACAGCAGACAATATTGTCACTGATAATTTTGATGATACTTGTTTAACAATGATTTTGTCATTGCAGAGATGAATAAAACCAGACTGCATATGCATACAATTGAGTAGCAAACTTAATTGTCACTAATTTGTCCCCACGTCATAGTTGGACAGTAAAACAATCGATTTAAGACTGTAATGATGCTAAAACATGAGTCGTGATAGTTTTTCATGCAAAATATACAATGTAATGGCACCTGTCACATGGCACCTGCATACTCTACTCATTGGATTAAAATATTACCTCTTTATAACTTCATTGTGGTAGTATTTACCCTATTGCCTTTGTAATGAGTATTGACAACATATAATACAGATGTACAAATATGTTGTCAAATAATTTGAATAAATTCCTGCAATGAACAAGGAACATTCAACAATATTGATTCAAATGAGGAATCGTTAATTGACGACACAAAAAGGTGATCAAATAATTAACTCAAGGATCAAAGGGCATGTGTCATGAGAAATATGAAATCAAAGGAATTAAATATGAACTGTTAATTTGAACTGATTATAATTGAAGATTGGAAATTGGAGGAACGCCGTTAGTTACTGTTTTTAGCGTACGTTGCAAGTTGTATTCAATTAAGATTAGCTTAGAACCAACATGTTTTTTTTTTTGTTTTTTTTGTTTTTTTTGTTTTTTTTGTTTTTTTTTTTTTTATTATTCCATTTCACTTCACATATGTATACAGCATACAAGCATACAAAGGCATTGAACATATTCAGTTAAGATAATAGTTGTAACAGTGTTGACATTGTAAAGTAAAGATGCAAGGACAATGAGAAATAAATTATTTCATGGGTGTTTCATACAGTGAATAGAATCATTGGTAACTATTTCCATTTTCTTAAAAAGACATGTAAAATTGTATATGGTAAAGCTACAAGGACAATGAAAGAAAATTATTTTATGGGTGCTTCATACAGTGTCTAGTATCACTGGTAACTGTTTCCATTTTTTAAAAAAAGACCCTAACCTGTTATTCTTCCTAGCTATAAATCTTTCAATTGAGCATGTCATCTTTAGATTTTTAAAGAATCCCTCAGAAGAAAGTACAAGTTGTTTAATACTTGAGATGTAGATAAATCTTTTTGCTAGAAGTATGATATGATTGAGTATTTTATTGTCAAAGGAAAATCCAAACATAATATGCCATTTTGTAAGTGTTATATTACCTTTTAGGTGTTGGTTAATAAAGAGTTCCAAATTCATCCAAAAATTCTGAACAAATTCACATTCAAAGTACACATGTAAAATATCTTCTGAGGTATGCTTACAAAAAGAGCATTTATCATTATCAACAAGCTTCATCTTCATTAGTTCTTTTTTTGTATATACAATTCTAAAAATGAACTTGTATTGGAAATCTAGGAGTTTGCAATCATTTGTGCATTTCTTATAAAATCTAAACACATCATCCCAAATTATATCATGCTGGAAAACAGTGTTCCAATATTCAAGTACCTTTGGTACAGTGTTATTTTTAATCAATTTGTCATAAAATATTCTTGACCCTTTACTGTTAGAGATCATGTCATGATGGACAGTATTAATGGTGAGATGATTCAAGCATACAGTTCTGCTATCCAGCTGCTGTCTCAAAATCAATGGGATGTTGTTTAACAAATGTTTATAGTCTAGAAATGTTCCTTTTATTTTGAACTTCTCTTTTAGATTTTCAAAGTTGAGAAAACCATTTTCAGAATATATATCTCTGATATAGTGTATACCTTGATCATACCAATTTCTTATAATATAAGAAGACTTAAATAAATGATTTAACCAAAGTGGCTGAGCCAAGATTTGGTCTATGTCATGAAAGTCAAATGAATGTTTTTTATAAAATATTCTCCAGGCTGATAAAACATCTCTCCAGTAAGGATTAGCATTATTAGATAAGCATTCAATAGCATTAGTAGAACCAACATGTTAATTAGAAACAAATATGTCAGTGATTCATGTTTTATTCATGTGGGTCCTTGATAGTTTCAGATTGTATTGAAACTGCTTAGAAATATTAAAGAATTTCCGATCATATAAAGTACTAAACCAGTATTTGGAATTAAAGAAACGTGTTAAATTGAATGTGAGGCAATGACAACTTTTTTACTAGACGTTAATGCATTTGAGTATTACACTATGCCTTAACACTTCATATGGAAATGTTTGAAGAAGGCTTTACTATACTACTTTCACCAAACTGTTGACGAAAATGAAAACCGAACAAATTTATCACTAAAACCATATGCAAAACTTTCCATAATCCTATGCGAGTCTTTCCAGATGTGAAATGTTCACTTAAAATACTAAGAAAGATGATATGATTTTGATTCCAACAAGTGGCATTTTGATACTGTAAATATTGATTCAAAAGATCACGTACACATAGTGGCAAAAGAAAAGATACCATATAAATATAAGATATAAAATATTTCAATCCATGAGGGATATATACAAGTGAGATAAAGTGACCTTTGAAATCGTCGTTTTCGAATGTCCTTAATTAGACGAGGTGGAAGAGTTAAATGGGCTTTTTGGATTGTTTGTATATA
This sequence comes from Gibbula magus, assembly GCA_936450465.1. NCBI lineage: Eukaryota > Metazoa > Mollusca > Gastropoda > Trochida > Trochidae > Gibbula > Gibbula magus. The sequence goes on along the minus strand of OW388303.1, from coordinate 52,067,152 downwards.
TAAATATTAAGCACATGTATCATACTCTCTGGAATGGAAATTTGTTTATCTCTTAACACGTTATAACAGACATTCAAAGTTATTTTATTCGGCAGACATATTTTGTATGGTTTCTTGTGCCCCTCGGTGTACGTTCAACAAAGTGAAACAGATACAGTAAAGAGGAACATAGTATGGCAACATTATATGCCCCCTTACATACTTTAACGTTTTATATCTTGTTGTAAAAACGGAAACGTGTCTTTTTTATGTGGTTGGCACATATCCTTTTCACAAAGTGGTTAATTGGTTCTTTTTAATTTATCATTGTCAGAATGTTATCGCTTTTTTAAAGTGAATGATGACATTGTTATGTGCTTCAATTATATAGTGACAAACAAAGTGAAATTTATATGATTTTGACTTCATTACACACATACTGATGATGAGGTCTATTACACACAGCACACCATTAATCAGACAAATATCTTTTCTAAAGGTCACAATTGAAACACGTAACATCCTCTCAATGTTCAACCCTTACAGAAAGTATAAGCATAAGGTTATATTTATATCTCATATGTATTTCAGATTTGAAAGAAATATGATAAGATATAACAATATAATTCCTATGAAATGATCCTCAATGAAAGCGTTTAGATCAAATACGATTGCTGAAACGAGAAGCTTGTCATTAAAATGTATTTTAAAACTCGAAACAATTGAGTTTTGATTCTTTTTGTTTTTGCGATTAACAATCAATTACAAGAGTGGTTTAAATTCCAAAAGCCTGAACTTACACCAGTTTTGATTGAATGTTATATAAGATATCTTAAAAAGCTAAATCAAATTGGTTCCTTGCAATTTGTTTATTTTCTTAATTTTCCTTTATATGTTCATTACTTAATACGTGTTGTTATAGTTTATATGCGGTCGTATTGTCTTTGACTGTGTTGACCATTACATTTCCAATTATTTTACTTTATATCTAAAAGAGAAAATCCAAGGTATCTTCTTTGAGATTTATTCATGTGATTCACGGGTCATATTCAATTCAAAGTTATCAAATGACTGGAATATTTTGATGACTGATTGTGGCCTCATCTTTAAGATGATTAGATATGTCAGATTATAAGATTTATCCTCTCTTTCAACAATCGATCATATTTTCTAAACACTCTGTTACAACTTGACAAAGAAAACGGTTGTCTTCATAATGGCCTCTAATTGACCACCCACCTCACATTTGTTTTATTTCGATGATAAGTACTGTCAATCATTTGGAACAATATACGTTTGCTTTAGCATCATGTCACTTATATACATTAAACAGACAACAACTATCACATTTCCTGTAACGTTAACTCACCTCTTCAAACGTCAACTAAGACTAAAATACATGAACTCGTAAATCAATTGGAGATAATTTAGATTCAAATTGTGATCATTTTTAAAAACATAAAAGCACTCATCAATTAATTGAAAAAGAATTTATATAAGAAGTTAAACGTTTGTTCTTGAATAAATAGATTCAACTAAGAATTGAATTGAAATAATGTTCATTTAATTACATTTGTTTGCACTTGACCATTTAAAAAGAAATGATCAGATGTAATTTAATAAAATATGAAGATCGCATAAATCGTTTTCATCAGAATTAAATTGTGTTTACATAAAAGTTACAATTGGCGTAATAATGCTAATAGTAGGTTTATGTAATGTAAAGAAAAGGGGAGGAATGAAGGAAGCTGAGAGATAAAGAAAAATATGAACATGTTTAGAATAATATGTCATCTTTTTAAATTGAGGGTTAAGTTTGAACGTATAATCACATTCTAAAACTGATGTGAAACTGTATTCTTGAACAAAATATCTGCTTTGATATATTCATGATAACTGGGTTGGTTGATAAAATGTTTATTTCTTTGGTTTGGGCTTTATGTTTTAAAAAAAAAATGCTATTGTTAATTAATATCTAAGGGACTTGGTGGTACGGTCAATATGTTACATAAATTATTAAAAAATCACATTTTATGCTACTGGTTACATCTTTATTCAATAAAATCATCTTTGAAACAAAATCCATGAGATAAAAAAGGTGCAAAAATGCAACTTACGAGAAGCAATTGCAGTTAATCATAATTTTGACAGAAAAAAAACAAAATTTTCACTCATATTTTCAAATACGTTTGACACATGTCCTACAAAACATTGCATTTATTCTTCAATTACAATATTGCAATTCAAATAAGTTGTCATGAACCAATATGTTGAATATGATAATTGGCATGGGAAATAAAAATAGCTGAACACTATTTTTAAATTGAGATTATGGTGTTGAGTTGATATTCTAAGATGTATTACAAGATTAAAGAGAGAGTTCAATTGGAGTAGTTTTTTGTGGAAACGCAATTATTTAGAGAAGACATTCCTGTTTATATGTTATATAAATGTTATTACAAAAAAAGTTATTTAAACATGCTTTTTGCATAATCCAGGTAAAATTACATTCATCAAACAATGAAAACAATGAGAAATGAAACCATTCATCGGCGCTACGAGTGTGGAAAGCTTTGCTACGGTTTAATACACTTAAAAAGGTAAATTATGTAATTCTGCCATTACATATGTTTAATCTTTTTCTTTAAATAGTGAAAATACAGCCTTTTTTCATAATGCAAAAGAAATAAGATGGCGGACATTCGGAGATAGATCTCCATATTCAAAGGTTGAGAAGTTGATGAAAGTGAACAATTATTAATCACATAATTTCTTTTTTTAATGAATCCAGTCAGCAGCTGCAATATCATCAAATTGTTCCTTAGCCTTTAGCTTGCTTGATTGTTTTAAGTTGTTTGCAGAGAGCGTCAGATTGGTAACATCGTAACAATTACATCACATGGGTACCCTTCATTTAAAGCTTCTCTCTCCTTAGTAATTTACATATTTAAAAAAAATTAAAATAAATATCTGAGTCACATTTTTTTTCTAACTAATACCTGTCATGAAAAATTATTAATTAAAGTAATATTTTTCAAACCATTTTCAAATATCAATTATTTTCACACTTGTCTATGGAAAAGATAAAATAATAAAGTAGTTCTAAAATGGAACTACATTTTCAAACTCGAATTATTTTGTCAATAATTATTTATGCAGCCAAATTGTTAGACAATTTTGTTCAGATTTAAATTTTATACCAGAAAAAATAATGATGATGGTATGAGTTTTCCTTTCAGAAAATATTTATAAAATTTCGACGTAAAATGGATATTCTTCAATGAACAATGCATTTATTTCCTTGTGAAATATTTGTAAAAATAATGCATCAATCGTAATAAAATTTACACAAAAGGTTAAAATATCCATTAATTTTTCTGTGTTCCAAATATAAGCATATCGCATTACACTTTTTAATATATTTCAACGTCAGACATTCATCGATATTGCGAAACATGACAGTCAGCAAACACTCGCCATTGTTATGCATTTCCTCGCAAATTACAGGTTTGTTCAAATCAACAAATCTAATAATCTAAATCACTTTGTAAATATTCCGTTTAAAATCAAAGTTAGAACACGTTTTTGCAATTGTCTGTTGAAGATTTTATGTAAACATGGTCTTGAAAAGTTGAAAAATACAATCAAATTTCGGTCGGGTAGCGCTGTCATATTTGTCAACAATGTTTCGTTTGTCACCACACTTTAAAGGTGCATCCATTGTGTTTCATGAAATTTTATTTGGCTTTAATACGTTCCAACACATCATATGTGCTGTTTACAAAACAAACAAATTCACTCAGCTTGCATATTCATCCCCGATCGCCAAACATATCATAATTACTAGTTTCAAATTAAAACCGAGTAACATCATTATGCATGTGCAGAAACCGAACGTGCACGTCCTATTTACATGCACGGTTGTTATATGACCTATTGAACATTATCAACCCAAATTTGTTATTTTGTCAGGTTTAAATAAGATTAAAAAATAACGTTTGACTCATTGGCGCGCGCCACGAGCTGTGCATTGTCCGGTTTTCGATCGGAAATCGATACTTTTACCTTCATATCGTCAATATACTAAGTCGAGTATTATTAAAATGGTTGTTTTCGCTAACAGTTGGTACTTCTCGTTTAAATAAGACCATCTATAACGTTTGCCATATTTGACCCCAAACAACACAATGGATGTACCTTTAAATTCGCCGATTCAAACACTATTTGTTCACATTTATTCTTTGAAATGTATTTGCTTGTCATTCTTGTTCATATCATGGATGTTATAATGTTATATCTATAATTTCGTTTGAAAGCTGGTATAATTTCTATCAAATTCAAAATGAAAACTTTAAAGGAGAATATGTATAAACATTTTTATTCTGTTGTAATAAAACATACTTTAAAAACATATTCCCCCGAAAATAATATGGAAAGCCGTGTTTAATAACTAATTACGCGACAAAAGAACCGTACCGACTGGTGCCTGTGGCGATATGCATATTTCCCCGGGAGCCTTCGGAGGGGTTCGGCTGTGACGTCAGAGATGCTCTACGGCCCTCCACAGAGATTGGGAAAATACTAGTGTGGAGGAAGAATTTGTTGATTACGTAGAAATCGAGACAGTTTCAGACGTGATATGGTATATGGTGTAGTTTTGGGTAGTAATTCATCAAAGCCTGGAAGAAAGTGATAAGACGGATGAAACGCAGCAAAAGGTTTGGATAGCCCGGTGTCAAAGAGGGGAGGAGGACTTGAAACCGTCGGCATCTGCCACGCTATATAATTAAAACCGTTTTAAAAGTTAGTCTTAGAGTACTCGTAAAAGTCCTTTATCAGGATATATAACTTATAAATGCACTCTTCTGGGATGTACAGGCTGTGCTCTGTGAAACTTGTACACAGATGTTTAATTATTTGTCATAAATGTGTGAGATAGATTTCAATTTGATTATGGTCACAATATTCAAAATAAACTTTTGGCATGATTGATAAACGGTTGTTTATGCATGACTTGGGCTGAAATGTGACACCTGCACATTATCATCTCATTCTCAGAGCAATGTCTGTCAAAATGCTCAGTTTGGTTACTGTTTTACTAGATTCTGTTTTTCTGATCTATTTACTAAAACATGCATTTCCATTGATTGATAATATGTTCACAATAAAAGTGTTTTGCAAAAATAATCAGTTCAGTTTTCACCTAGCGGTGGAGGCGAAATCTCACACTGTATCCCTGCTTCTTAATCAATTAAAACTCATCTTTCAGTGGCCTGTCGACCGAGTGACTTCAAAGATCTAGGCATTTTACTCTTAAGGGTCTTGCTCAATAGCAAATGTCCTTCGAATATGTCTGATGTAAATAACACAAATGAACTATTTTTGGCATATGTCTCTGATTTGGTCTTCTTTATTTATAATCATGTTAATGATCAATAGTTTTCACAAAATCAAATAGCATATTTCGAGGAAAACACATTAAACGAGAAAACTATTACTATTTGATTACTATTGGATCCCAGTAATAATATTGAATATCAATATGTTTTTATAGCAAACATGATATGAATCATCGAGAATCAAGATACATCTTGTCCCGTGAAACTGGTTTCTTCAGCGGTAATATACAAATAAAGAAAGTGTATTTTGTATTTTTCGGATTTTAATAAACTATTTTCATATATACGTTGTTGCCATCGATGTTAGCTATATGTAGACATTAATTATTCAATGTACTGCATAATACGTGACAGTTTGCCAATCTCAACGTATAAATCGGCATTTCCAACTCTCTCAAGTTTGACATCTGTCGTTCATCTTCAGTTGATTCCTGGTGTTCAGCTACATCTTCATTCACAATAGTTTCATACTGATGAGGACGGATGTTGTTTATGTGTGGTGGCTGAAAATTAACAGGGCCATCGCAATCCGAGGAAGCCATAATAGTACTACGAACGTTGAGAAATGCACTGTCGCTTAGGCCGCAGCTTAGGCGAAGAGCATCTTTGACGTCATATCACTCCTGTCAGCCTGATTTACTCTCAGGGATTTCCGGAAAACGGCTCGTAGCGAAAACGTTTTTCAACTTTTATACATAAAATGTAGCGTTTTAATACTTTTTTGTATACATTATGTCGTAAACAATACTGTTGAACATGAATCATTTAGCAACTGTATTCATACAATCTATTTACATAGACGAGACTTGTTAATTCGTAATTTACTTTAAGCGAGATAGGGTTAGTGCTACAGTGATCACGGCTGCATTTCAACTTGTGAAATCGCAGATCGGAAAGTCGGTCAATGTCATGTCAAACACATTTCGTACTTCAAATGTGAACTCATACATGATCATATTTTGTTAGGATGGTAGGATATGACATCTATTTTTCATATATGTATAAATTATAATCAAAATTCAAAATTACTCACAGTGTTTTTAATCATAAAAACATCGTTACATCCGGGGACTGCGTTGCCTTATGCAAATTTATCGGGTCAAGAACACTGACTCTACGAACTGATGAAATAATTATCACAATCTATTTTTTTGATCGATTTTTAAAAAAACAACATCGTTTTTAATGCCATTTTTAATAATTTTAACAATTTATAACACTCTATGGTTAGATCGACGATCATTTCTGAAAGTAGATACAGCTAGCTTGGCATTCGGATTGATTCGCGTAACATAAGAAATAGCTAAAAAATAAAGTTTTTCATGGCGTGACTTTTACAAATGGCCGATATGGCACTGCTGTTGGCGACTCGTTGAACATATTGCTTTATTTGGAAATAAGAATTGACAAACAATGCACAGATACAGTTTATTCAATTTTGGAGGATTGTGAATTTCTAAAAGTGTAAGTGAAATTCTTTGTTTATTTTCACGGATTTTTACAAAAGTAATCGATTGATGTTGTCATTTGCCAATTTTTCGCAAAATTGCCATTTTTTTCTAACATGTATATATTCAATGTCTAATTTTTTTTAATAAGCTAGGTGACGATATTATGAACAGAATGATGTGAAATTTATGCATTTTGCATGCACTTACTATAGAATTTCAACCCTTTGAATAGAATAGGTAAAATTTTTATTAGGACGTCAAACACTCACCTGCAGCCAATTTTGTGATTGAAAATACGTTTTTAATTTGTCATTTCTCAATAACATACACTTTTAAAGAGATACTAATTACATCACGTGATTTCTGATTCGGAAAATGTGAACTTTTTCATTAATTAGCGAACTTCGTAACACACTTTATCGTATGCATGTCAAAGGGTCAAAAGTCAATGACGTATCAATACGTCAACACACCTTGGGCTTGGTATCAAGCCTGCAGTGGATAGCATCTAAAAACATAATTTGTAAGAGATTTATTCAGGTTTACTTGAGTCATTGAATAATTGCTTTATGTTTAGTAAGAACATTTCAGATTCAATTACACATGTGTTGATGTTCTGTTTAAGTTCCACTGATTAGAATTAGAAAATTAAATTTCGTTATATTTGAATAAATTGAATATATTTAAGATTAATTAGATCTAAATTCAATTGTGTTTATCAGTGGGCGTCTTGACACTCCATAAAGCATGATTAAACAGTGACGAAATGACTTATGAAAGAAATGAAATAAAAACCCATAAGTTGTTCGTGTGAATTTCCTAATAAAAAGGTGTAACGAAAAAAACTTATTTAATTCAAATCTAAGAGATGAGAAACATATAACGCTAATGACTGATATAAGTCGTAATCCCAGGTCCTTAAAATCTGTGTTTATTGAATCTGTTTCATTGTCGAAAAAACAGTTTAAAACTAAAACTTGACATGCGCCTCAATTGTAGTTGAATTGATGATAAACAGTGAGTGGTTATCGGATTTAAACTCTGTGGGGTGTTCTATACATGGATGTTACTTGTGAACATGATAAAATGCATTGACACCTGAGCATGACAAACATCAAACAACAAAGCATATATAAATGAAATTAATCACATCACATTGCATTGATTTGCACGTGCTCTGATGTCAATATCAGTCAAGTGATTAGTCGTGTTTAATTTGGGAAACCGTTTTCCTTTCATTTATTTGGTGTATAGCTTCTCTCTGAGCTTTCTTTACTTTAAGTGGATGCTACTTGAGGGCATAATACAATGCCCTGACACCTACGCATGACAAACGTGAAACAAGAAAGCGTATGCAAATGAATGAATTGTAATGTATTCCATGGATTCACCGTGCTTTCCCCCGATGTCAATATGAATCATGTGACTAGTCTAATGTTAAACCGTTTTCCTTTTCCTTTTCCTTTATTGTGAGTATAGCATATTTTTTCGTTTTTTCTTTCAAAATGTTCCTAATTAAAACACTGCACCTCGATTGTGCCTGGGATTGTAAAACCATTCTTAAAATGTATTTGGCTCAAGCTTCTCTTGTCGCCTTACTTTCCGCTGAACTTTCTTTACTCTGGCTTTACAACCTCAAGTAACGTAAATAAAAGTTTATCAATTAAAAAAAGCGAGAAACTTAGGTTTCCCCATGTATCACACGTGTGTTATTGGTGTGGTTTCAATGCCATAGTTAACTTGAAATATCCATGTTACGATTGCAAGTGCATTATAACATGTCCCTTCAATCAAACAACGAATACTTCAGAACCGTCTGTCTCCTCAAGCAGGTATATCTTCTAAAGATGGATCATGCAATTTCTTTGAAGTAATTTCCATCAATAAAAGGCGATTATGAACGATATTGGCGAAATAGTTGACAGAAAACTTAACAAACATGATAACAGATATATTCTAGGGAAGAATATTGATTACATTGCATGTCATGTATGAACGCATTTTGTGAAAAAGGATTGCCACTTAATGAATTGTTGTAACTATCTGTTCAGTTTGTAATACGGTGTAGGATATAGTCATCGACCTATTCTTTTGTCTGTCCCCCCATCCGTTTGTACGAAAGTAATCATTTCTTTTCCGGAGCAGAACTCAAAACATCTTTCTGAAACTGTATTACCAACTACGAAGTGGTGCCTTTTCATGTTTTTTGATTTCTGAATTTCTTTTGTTTTTATAGAAACACGTTCATTTTGCCTTTTGTTCACGTATAGGTTCGTTTCCAGAGCAGAAATTCAAAGCCCTTCATCATATTTTCCTGAAACTCTTTACATGTATTAACCAATTACTGAAGACTGAAGTGGTGCCTTTTGATATTTTCAGATTTCTTAATCGTTTTCCTTTCCACGGAAATTGATAGGCGTTGAACTCTATAGTATACTTTGGTTCCTGGATCATGAGGTAAAACAAGAAAATGTATAAACTGTAAAACTCAATGTTTTGAAGTTGACTGCCTTATTATTCTACACCGTGAGCACTATATGAAACAAACGCGTTTGTCAATACTCTAATTGATACACTAGACATCGAATTGTATGTTCGAATTGAAGTGATTGATGATGATGATGATGTTATATCTTTTTTTTCTGGAGCAAATATGATACCTGGGTTGACTACATCGAGAAGAAAGAATAGTATATTGCATTTTGCTGTGTATGTGTCTGAATTGAAATTATCTCTCATGTACAGTTTCTGATATAATTTGCTTTATAAATTGTGTTTGCTGTTTATGTCTGTGACCATGTCAATATGCTCATGTGATCTTCGCTTATGCGGAGGAAATAAAGAATTCATTCATTCATTCATTCATATACCCACCTAGGGAAGTGCTTGGTATTTTCACATATTTCTGGGTCTGAAGTTATTTTATTATTCCGGAGCATTTTCCTGACATGATCATGATTGTTTTCACAAACATCCATATTATATTCTTAAACTGACCTTAAAGACATACAATTGTCTTTCAAAGATATGTTAACAAATTACATGAGACCGGTGGGGTATGTCATCGCTTGTGCTTCTTGTTGCATATCCAATTTGTGGCATTATCGTTTGTTGCATATTCTTATGTGCTGCCACTACTGACAAGTGACTATAGTGAAAAGTAACTCCATCGAGTAGAACAATAACCTGTTAGCCATACGACAGTGATTGGTTCTAGTTTGGTACCATACAAGATAGTGATTTGCCATCCCTGTCTCATGCATTAAAAGTATATGTTATTTACGCATTTGTTTTATGTTATCTACAAATCGCTGTTGATGACTGCGCTTCGTGTTTGTAATGGTGAAAACATGAACACTGTATTAGCACAGCTATAGATTTCCTGAAATTCGCCTTTAACAACTACTTCATTATACATTGTACAATATGCAATATCGCAGACACAGATTAATATTGGATGATGAAATATGTCAATATGGGTGTCATGTGTTCATTTGTAGCGATTAGCTGTCTGGGACGTTTTTTTTCAATTAGTGATTCTGTTTGTATTCTGTCTGTCTGTCTATTTGTACATTTTTCCTCTTGTTTTATTAAGACCTTTTATTCCAAATGTTCCACTAGTATTTAAAATTTTCAACTGTTGCATTGGAATTATATAGCTTTATGTCACATAAATGAAGTGACTTTTAAAGCTTTCGTGATTTTTAAAAATTAAGATCTAGCATGTTGAAAGCTGTGCATCTTACCTGAAGGAAAACTGATTTTGCAATTATCACCAACCATTGTGTAATATGCCGAGGTTAATGTCATTAAACTAAGCAAAGCAACAAGTTATTTTTAAAGATATATGAATGTTGGTTGTTATCGGTAGGGCAGTCCATGTTTACCGTTTAAAGCAACATCAGCTGTCATCACTTGAGTCAGTGATTTACCGTTTATATCAGAGATTGAAGTGTTGACACTGGATGTTCATGTACACGGTAAAACACTGACTGTGAATTGTTAGTAGTGAAGGAGAAGAAGTAATGGAAACGTAGGAAGAACCATCCTCGATAATCCAGCGCTATTGTTCTGATAAATCTACACACAAGCGCTGGAAAACAGTAAGGATATTTATCCTTAACCTAGTTACCTCCCTTCGCAATGACTCAGCGAAACGCTTGCTTTCTAACAACCAATGAGATCACTTGAAATCAAGGGTGAAATACAAGCACTCTCGTGTCAGGATCTTGGCTTTCGCAGATGATTGGGAACGCCTGGTAGCACAGGGATTTTAATCATTTACCTCCACCCGTTTTGATGGACATGAATACACCCTTCTTCTCGTACAGACTTCTTAAAACTTTCTTTTGAGTTTCTGTCAGGTTTTCTACGCTGAATTTGTTACAAACTTTATCGTAATCGAGTGAGTCGGCCGCCGCTATGTTCGTTTCTATAAACAGCGGTAGTGATGCGTTTTGATTGGTCGAGTTGTTTACGCAGATAGTGTCTGCGTTTCGTTTCTGATTGGATAACATGGACCCAAGAGGAGGTAACTAGGTAAGGGATAAATACCCTTACTGTTTTCCAGCGCTTGTGTGTAGATTTATCGGAACAATAGCGCTGGATTTTTGAGGATGAGGAACAACGAGTTCGAAGTTATTCCTCCGCTTCCAAGACAACTTCGAATTCAAAACAGTTCAATGAGTAAAAATAACATGTTATGTCACTCAGTGAAAATAAAGAATTTATTTTAATCGTTACAAGCAGTATTTCACCACTTAAAAATAATAATCTAAAGTATTTATCGTGAGTACTAAATAATTTTTTATTTTTATTTTCTATCATCAAAATCCGTGTGAAAACAAAAACAAGTCATTTGAGTTACACATGTATGACCATGAACACTTTTTATTCTTTAACACACAGGAACAACCCATATATGGACAATTACATGTCAGAAGACATAACACCTACAATTGAATGGATTGTTTTCTCTCATAATGGAAATCCTACAAATATTAAACTTATCAATGCAATCCTAATAATACAGAGAAAGTCAGTTACTGCTGAAAATAAACTGATTTGATGTTGAACAAACTTATATGTTAAAAACCTTCTCTGTGATTTGACTAAAACATATTTAATTGACTGTAAGTGATTTTAACGACTTATCTGAAATCACACTGTCATTCTACTTTTTTATTGGTGTTTTTTTAAACAGTTGCAATTAAACAAAACAGAAATGAGATATTATTCAACCAAGTGTATCAAGTGAACTTGAGATAATTTACCCTCCATAAATGTTTCTTTTGATTTTCGGAAATTATACATATTTGTAGATTTGTTTTTGAGAGAAAGAGAGAGCTTTTCTGATTTGTGTGCTTGAAGAACGATATCTTGAACAGTAGGAGACAATTTATATTATGTATTTATAATGTGTTAAAACGACCAAAAGAATCTTTATCGACTTTTAAGCTTCAATGATTTTCATTAACACCATGTAACTGATCATCATCGTTTCTAAAATTTTAAATACAGACTTTGATCTTTATCAGAACATCAAAGTTTATAAAATTTCATGAGAAGCATTTTCTTTGACAAATCTCTAAGGATAATGCTATTAAATGCTTTTGAGAAAAGGAATCAAATCAAATTAAGTTAAGCACTGACAAATTATGAGCCAATGAATTATTAGAAGAAATTTCAGGAGCTGAGGTGAAAATTGATAACAGAAGTAAATGAAAATATTAATTTGAGTTAGATTTCGTTCATTTCGCATTTCTAGATTTAAAGATAATTTAGAAATGGACTGTTTATAATTTTAAAATGTGATGTGGTTGTTTAAAAAGGAATTGTCCAGTATGAACGACTTATTGGAAAAGAGAAAAAAACTCTAACTAAACACAATTTACTTTATATTGCATAAAGCAGTAAAATGTGGACGTAATTTAAAAATAGTTGAAGTAAGAGTATTAAGAACAATGTTGCTCTCTCACTGAATAACCGTGGTGGACTCAGCACACGTTTCAAATGTCAGGACTTTATTGGTCAATGTTATATGATATTTTTTATAACTCCGAAACTTTATCAGACAAGCAAATCATCTACACAATAAAATCCAATTTCAGATCAAATTCGTAGGTTGATTGGAATGTCAGACTAGTTTTAGAATTTGATGGTTGACATTTAAAAGGTGACATGACTAGTATGCATAAATCTATAATTTGTCCTAATTTGATACTTGCAACACTTGAATACCATCTCATTGCTAACACATAATAACTAGATCAGCAGTTCAAGTAATGAGAAATTCATAACGTGTTCGAGTTTTAACATTGATGACATTGTTTTAAAAACATGATTGATATTGGAGGAATACGTCCACACAAAAACACATATTATGAACCATTATTTGGTTAAAACAATAAGATATAGTGAACACATGTTAATATCAGCATAAACCTTATTGTCGTGAGAGAACACCATTAACCTCTCTCAAAGAGAAGAGCACTGTCCTCATGTTTGCCGTTGGATAATCTACTCACACCTAGTGAAAACACGCAATGATGTGAAGGAGCCTTTAACAGGATTGACATGTCAATACTTGGCTTTTCAAGACTTCCACTTGCGATTTCAGCCCATTTTTTCCATCTTTCTTAATCAGTTCATCATCTTTAAGATGAGCTATTAATCATTTCTGCATCGTCAGTAGCTTTCTCCAAACTATCATGAAGATACTAAAAAGTGAATCTTGTTCTTGAAATTGCCCATTGTAAACCCATATTTAGATTGCGTTTTAAGTTAGTACGTGGCAGTTCTTTTAACTTATGACACTGACGAGTTTTGAAAAAAACTAATATTCATTTGTCCGTCATGCATGCTATATGTGCGCTTGAAGTGTCCTTCTTTGATTGATGTACATTTGTAAATGATCGATTTAGTTGTTATCTTAGTGGTTTATGAGCATTATTCATCCAAAGAAAATACCCCTCAAAAAGGTTCAAAATCATGAAATGTCATGTTTCTGTGCAAATTGTACCATAACTTTTATATGATAGGGCTCTTAAACAGAAATGTTACGTAAATTTTTGGGAAATAAAGTGACGTTGACATAATTTCATTAGTTACAGAGTTCCTTTGAAAACGAGGCTGAAATGATCCCTTTTTAAAGAATGATGATTTTCAAGGGCAGATAACTCCTTGATAAGTGTGTGGATAAAATAAACAAAACATTTGAGATTTCAAGTTGCAGAGTGGTTACCACACAGGCTGTGTGTAAAGAAAATTTGCAAATTGTTTGTCGACAAAACTGCCAAAACTTATATGGTATTAATGGATATTGAAAGTTGTCCCCTACATTGAAGTAAATATTTTGTAAATTTATTTGTTATAATTTTCACGATATTGAAGATAGCGAAGGTTAATTTTTAAGGGTAGATACATCTTTAGATAAATAAAAAATAAAAAATAAATCATCAAACCTACCAGCTCCGAACATTTCATGTGAATGAGTCGAATGGTTTGAAAACCAAATAACAATAAGACGCGTCTCTCGCATAATAACCTTTTTTGGATCGCGCGAAATGTTTCACCATCATTACTAGATTATCGAAAAACAGGAAGTGATGACTGGTGACTGAAGACTAGTGACTGGTGACTTTAAATTGATAACTGGTGATTTTTCACTGTAGTATTTGATGAAATAAGAGTTATTTCTTCGATTTGTTCCGATGTCTGATGTGTTTTTTCTATGATTTGACTGATATGATTAGATACGCACAGCTTGTGTACTCCTGAAATGTAGCCTCGACCTATAGCCTCCACTACAATACAAATAGAGAACATTATAACAATAGAACAATGGAACAATAGAACAATGGAATAATACAACATGGTGTAAACAAGATAATAATTCTAAGTGCCACTATGTCAAGTAAGGAATTTTATTGTCATTCTTAAAATAATGATTTTACCGGCACAATTTGATAATGTTCAAAATTCACCAATAATGTCATACACTATATTTATGCACAAGTGAACTTTTAGTACTTGGCAAAAATTGTATGCAGAAATACTACTGGATCCAACTCAAGAGTTAATTACGCTTTGTAATATACCTTACACTTTTATCAGGTAAAGAGGATGATATATCAAGGTTTGCTTCAATCAGGTCGAACCTGGAAGTATGTGATAGTATCAGTATTGCATGTACCATTAATATACAACCGGCCTACTCGTGTTTGCATTAACCATCTAGCAGCCCCATTTGTAAATTTGTTTTAGAGTAATCTGGCCTAATGTTGAAAATACAAATTAATACTGCTTTAAATGATTGAGATTCAGTTACCTCACAAGAGTTGTTAAACATGTTTTCTTTGTTACACTTAAATGGTTAATGCAAACACGAGTAGGCTGGTTGTATATTAATGGTACATGCAATACTGATACTATCACATACTTCCAGGTTCGACCTGATTGAAGCAAACCTTGTTCCTCTTGAACATTTCCTTATTGATTTGCTATAAATGTCAGCATGTTAGCTTCATTTCAAGTTGAAACTTCCTTTTAAAATACAAGATTATGTGTGGAGTGACATTTTGAATCAATGAAATAATCATTTAAGCACAAAGATGTCTTTAGATCCTGAAAACATTAGGTACCTTGAGGTGTCGTGTATTTTTAAAAAAGGTACTTTGAATAGACTTTGAATAGACTTTGAATAGACTTTGAATGTATAAGTTTTCCTGTTGCGAAACCGGTCGGAAATGAACTTATATGAAAGTTAATCTTCAGTATGTTATTTTTTTACAGTATGTCTTATACATTGTGTTTCTAATGATGTAGCGTCAACAATGACAAGAGACGTAATTCATGACGTCATATGCATACCACAATAAAAAATATACGTAAATGCATTTGAGTATAACAGCGGTTTGACACTTCATATGGACACACCCATTTAAAATCTGGCACACATGTTTTGTGTTTAACTCAGCGTACGTTCAACACAGATACAGTAAAAAAAGGAACATAATATGGCGACATTATATGTCCCATTACATATTTCAATGTTTTATTTTGTTAAAGTGAAAACAGAAACATGTATCGTATGATTTGCTTGGCACATACTCTATTCCCCAATTAGTTAAGATATATTAAACTGTTAAGTCTTATGTGTCTTAATTACATAATGACAATTAAAGGGCAACCTTTATGACATTAACTTCATAATACACATACATAGGTCTATTACACATTTGGAACAAATCATTAATCAGAAAATAGCTTTACAAAGGTCACAAATGAAACTCATAACGTTCTCTCAATGTTCAAGCAAATTTTTAGCATATGGTTATAATTATATATGCATTTGATATGTAGAATGAAATATATGTGAGATAAAACAATGTTATTCCTATAAAATGATGCTCAATGAAAGAGTTCAGATCAAATACCGTGAAATACGATTGCTGAAACCAGAAACTTCTCATGAAAATGTATTTTAAAAATTGCAATTGAGTTTTGTTTCTTTTTGTTTTGTTTTTGACATTTTCAATCAATTACAAGATAATTTAAATACCAAAAGCCTGAACAACGCGTTCGGATTATCGAGGCCTGACTGTATAGTAAAACGGAAACGTGTAATGTATGATTTGGCACATATGCTAATCCCCAATTGGTGACGTAATATTTAATCTATCATTGTCAGAATGTTATCGCTCTTTAAAAGTGAACATTGTTATGTGTTTCAATTATATCGTGACAATCAAAGTGAAATTTATATTATTTAGACTTCATTACATAACTAAACACAAATCATTAATCAGACACATACCTTTTCAATAGGTCGCAAATGAAACACATACCACCCTCTCTATGTCCAAGCCTTACAGAAAGTATATGCATAAAGTTACATCATATCTCATATGTATTTAAGATGTAGAAGGAAATATGATCAGAAATAACAATATAATTCCAATGAAATGAACCTCAATGAAAGGGTTTAGATCAAATACGATTGCAGAAACGAGAAACTTGTCATGAAAATGTATTTCAAAACTCGAAGCAATTATGTTTTGCTTCTTTTTGTTTTTGCGATTAACAATCAATTACAAGAGTGGTTTGAATCCCAAAAGCCTGAACTTACACCAGTTTTGATTGAGTGTGATATAAGAGATGTTGATGCTTGTCAAATGTATCCTGAAACCTAAATCAATAACACCCATGTTGGATCCTTGCAATTTGTTAATTTTCTTGTATATTTTCTGTTTATGTTTATTACTAAGTCAGTGTTTATACAGTTTTGAAATATGCGATCGTTTTTATCTTTGACTGGTTGACTGTTACATTTACGATTTACGAGAAAATCCAAGGTATCTTATTTGAGATTTATTCATGTAATTCGCGGGTCATTTTCAATTCAAAGTTATCAAGTGACTGGTATAGTTTGCTGACGGATTGTGACCATATGTTCATGTCAGTATATGACATTTATAATTTGTTCATGTTCCAGCAATCGATAATATGTTGAAACTTGATGAAACGATGACATGTTTTACTTTCGTTCAAAAGTACTATCACTTATTTGGAACAATATACCTTTACATCAAACGAATACTAACTATCATGTACTGTTAACTCGTCTCTTCAAAAGTCAATTAAAATAAAATACATCACTCGTAGATCAATTGTAGAAAATTTAGATTCAAATTGTGATCATGGGAGTTTTAAATATAGATGCACTCATAAATTAATTTAAAATAATGTATATAAGAAGCTAAACGTATGTTCTTGAATAAATAGTTTCAAGAATTGAATTGAAATAATGTTCATTTAATTACAATTAATTATACTTGGCCATTTAAAGAGAAATTATCAGATGTAATTAAATAAAATATTAGGATCGCAAAAATCGTTTACATCATAATTAAATTGTGTAAACATAAAAGTTACAATAATCATAATAATTCTAATAATTGGTTTATGTAACTGGGGCTGCATCTGTTATTTAAAGGTGATACAATCTAAGAGAAATAAGGAGGTTTTAGCGGGGACTTCAGAGTTCAGTTCAGTGATTTGACACATTTGTGGTCACCTAGCAGTGAATTCAAAAGATTAGCTGCAGTGTAGGCAAAGGTCCTACGACCATTAGAGTCAAGTCTGACTTCTGGGACTGAAAGTAGATGCTGATCTTGTGATCTTAGACATGAAGCATGGCTGTACTGAGTGAGAAGTTAACATAGATACAAAGGAGTTTGACAATTGAGACAATTATATAAAGGTACATGATCTTGCAGTTCACACAGTTCATCACAGCGGAGCAATGAAGGAAACTGAGAGATGAAGTGATTTTTTAGATTTCATGCAAACTTTTCGAGGAGCAGTGTTTTGAATTCTTTGTAGTTCCTGTAAATGCATTAAGTTTAATCAAGAAAGCAGGATATTACAGCAGTCAGATCTACACAGCACTATAGGTTAAACTAAGCATGAGTTTTCAAATGTTCTTTCATAAGGAAAGGATTAAGTCCTTCAAAGTAGAATAAATGGCAATTAGTGAAAGGGTATTTGATTTAAAATCCACTGAGCGTTTTATGAGGAGTCGTTTGACACAATGTGGAAGACAGATTTAAAATGTTATGACACATTTAACATATTTGGGGACTGCTCAAAGAAAAATATGAAAATGATTAGAATAAAATGTCATATTTTTAATTGAGGGTTAATTTTGGATGTATAAACAAATTCTTAATATGATGTGAAACTGCATTCTTGACAAAATATCTGTTTTGTCAGAAAATATACTCATGATAACTTGGCTGGTTGGTAAAATATTATGTTTATATCTTTGGTTTTGGCGTTAGGATTAGTTATGTTTAAAGAGTAAATATTAGATTTTCGTTTACATCCTACTATTTTTTCTTTAAAATGTTCTTGTTAACTTAGTTTTAAAGTCTTACCGAAACAAGGGACTTGGTATTAAGGTCACTATGTTACATGATATTGATAAAACTCACTGTTTATGCTTCTGGTTAGATATTTGTTCATTGAAACCATCCCCGAAACAAAATTCCCTAAGAGAAAAAAAAGGGTGCAAAATGCAATTTACGAGAAGCAATTTAAGTTAATTATATTTTTGACAGAAAAAAAACATTTAATCATTTTTCAGTCATATTTAAAAAAAAGTTTGACACATTTCCTAAAAACACCGCATTTCTTCTTCAATTACAATATTGAAATTTCGATAAATTGTCATGGACCAATTTGTTAAATATGATAAGGAAATAGAAATAGCTGAACAATACTTTTTAATGAAACAAAATTTGTTTTATTTCTCTCTTTAACAGGTGATTAAGTTCATATCCATTATCATGTCATCTACATCTACATCTTCATCTACAGTGACTTAAATACATTCAGTCATTGAACTATACGTTGTTTTATCAATAAAAATATAGTTCACTTTATTGGTTCTAATACAGAAGATTATTGAGAAGCTGATATTCTAAG
This sequence comes from Gibbula magus, assembly GCA_936450465.1. Lineage (NCBI taxonomy): Eukaryota > Metazoa > Mollusca > Gastropoda > Trochida > Trochidae > Gibbula > Gibbula magus. The sequence goes on along the minus strand of OW388303.1, from coordinate 52,047,834 downwards.
ATTATTACAAGATTAAAGAGAGGGTTCTATCAGGGTATTTTTGTTGCAACGCAATTCGAGAGGACATTCCTGTTTACACATATGTGTTATTAAATCATGTTTATTGCATACTCCAGGTGAAACATATTACTATAAGTAATATTATGTTGTGACGTTCTATTTGAAAATTTTATAAAGACAAGCACATATTCATTCAAATATGTTACATTGATAAGTGAAGCCACTCATCTGCGCTACAAGTGTGGAAAGCTTTGCTACCGTACGAGCAGACATTGTTGATAAGCTTAAAGAAAAATTATGTGTTCATTTGTGAATATTCTGTCATAACGTATGTTTAATAATTTAACAACAAATAATGAAAATACAGCATTTTTGTATTTGATGTAATGCAAAAGAAACAAGACGTCGGACATTCGGCGATAGAACTCCATCTTTAATGATTGAGAAGTTGAAAAAGGTCAACATTTAATAATCACTTCTGTAATGAGGTATCCAGTCAGCTGCTGTAATATCATTAAATGGTTCCTAAAACAGAATTTGTAAGGGATTTATTCAGGTTTATTTGATTCATTGAATAGTTGCTTTATGTTGAGTAAGAACATTTCAGATTCAATTAGAAATATGTCGATGTTCTGATTAAGCACCACTAATTAGAATTAATTTTTTTTATTACTCAACCGTGGTGAGATCACTCATTAGATAACAATGAGTTGGTTACACACATGTGTGATACCATCGCGTGCTGCCGTAACGTCACAATCGGCGTGTGACGTCATAGTCGTTTTTTGTTGATGTCACAATGAAAGCCGCGCGACTGCAATAGCGGTTGACCTATTTGCAAGTAAGCGTCACTAAAAACGATTTTATTGCAATTCAGCTCTATTTACATCATTGAGTAATAAATAAAATACTAAACTCGGTCCCGTTCGATAACATGTTTATGAAACTCGTGAATGGCATCGGTATTTAACTCGCTTTCGCTCGTTAAAATACCAAACCATCCACTCGTTTCATAAACATGTTATCAAACAGGACATCGTTTAGTATTCTATATATATTTCGTTATATTTGAATCGATTGCATAAATTGAAGGTTAATTACATGTAAATCTAAATTCAAAATGATTATATATCATTAAACATTCACGAAATGACTTTAGAGCAATATAGTGCGAGACAAAAAACCCATATTTTCAGTTTTTGTGTGTAGTTCCCTATAAACATGTGTGACGAAATTACTTATTCAATTAAATCATAGTGCGTAGATAGTTGTGAAGGGATACTGCCGCTAGTACAATTGAGGTGACTTTCTCAGGCTCAAAGTTGATACTTGTCTTGAAATTTTGAAATCGGTGAACAAGGATTCCAAAGGCATTCTCACTTACTCTCCGTGCTCTGGACAATCGGTAGTTAAAGATCCTTTGAGCATCATCCATTTTCTTGGCTGGGTATGGTTTCATCAAGTTCTCTTTTAATGGGAATGCTTCATCGCCAACTATGACAAAGGGCAACGATGTATGCCCACCTGGTAGGCAAGAAGGGGGCGGGATGCCAAGTGTTTTATCATTAAGAGCTGCCTGTAGGCTTGATTCACGGAGAACTCCCCCATCACTCACTCGCCCATTGCACCCAACATCAACAAAGATAATAAACTTGTAATTGGCATCTACTAGTGCCAGGAGGACAATGCTGAAGTGACCTTTATAATTGTAGTATACACTTCCACTTTTCTCTGGGGCCTTGATAGCGATATGTTTCCCATCCAGCGCTCCTAGGCAGTTTGGGAAGTTCCAGTTCGTCATGAAATCATCTGCAACTGTCTTCCATTTTTCAGGCGACGTTGGAACCTGCAATAACAAAACATGTCATTATTTCTTCCATTTATCATTCTTAATTTCTTGTATTATATCCTCAGACACAAACAGACGAGGAGGACGCAACTAGTGAAACACTCAGCTTTGTTGGCGATCAAGACATCTCTAGTGCTTCACAACTTCTCACCTCGACGCCAAGTGCCAAGAAGTCAAAGAAGCAGAATTCTGATGATGATATCATGCATGCTAAGCCTACTGAAAGCTCCAGAGGTATCTACGCCCTCCTCTACCGACGATGACTTATTTGGTCAAGTGGTAGCGTCACATATGAGGAAGATTACCGAGGGTCGACAAAAGGAGATGCTGAAGTTGAAGATCCAGCAACTACTAGTAGACGCACAGTTCCAAGATGAAGTTCCAGTTAGTACTCGGCCATACAGACCCACCCATGTGTCAGCACCCGAACAGACTGCCTACATTCAGCGTTCTCCTCTACAAACAGTCAGTGTCAACAACACCCAGAGATCGCCACTGATGTTGACCCACCTGATGGACCCCACTCACGTATAGTATTGATCAATTGATTAAGTCATTAAATATACTTCATTCAATTATACAAATCGTGAGTTGTGTTCATGTTATTATCACACTTATCACAAGTGTATATCTAACCTGTAGATATCTTCCTTGAAGGCTTTTGTAGATTGCATTGCACACCTCCGGAACGAATTCGGATATTGTTGAAGTACCTAATCTAAATCCGTAGTGGAGGCTGGTATATGATTCACCTGTAATATTAACACGTATATTGACAACGTATTACAATAATTAATTCATATAAAGTGGGTTTATTTAAATAAATTACGCTCAACACAGGCTTCATTGTAACACATTGATAGTAACAAGACACCTACCAGTAGCCAGGTAACGCAGAGTAAGTGCTAGTTTCTCTCCAGGGGGGATGCACTGACGCATGTTGGTATCCTGTTTCTGGATGTGAGGTGTCAATAACGCCAAAAATTCATCAAAAGATGTTTCATCCATTCGCAGATAGTTTTTAAAAGCTGCTGGATCCTCAGTCCTCAACTCCTGTATGATGGTGCTGAATGCTCCTAGAGTTGCATTTCTAGGCATGTATGACTGAGTCCACATTCGTCGGTTACATCGACGTTTAGATCTATTTTTCCTTTGCAATATTAACTTCATGAGAAGAAGACTTGCAACACACCTTTTGATGCGCGAGGCGGGCACCGATCGCACTGGTAGAGATATGACGCTCAAATGACAAGCAAGTTTGACAACATGTGTTTGACGTCTGAATACGCGAGTTTGACAACTTTCAAAAGTTGGCCAACATGTGTTGTCAAACTTTTGTTTGCCGTGTGAAGGCCGCTTAAGAGATGAGAAACATGTAACGCTGATGACTGATATAATTGTTATTCTCAGGTGTTTTAAATCTATGTTTATTGAATCTCGTTTCATTGTCAAACAAACAATTTAAAACTTGACATGTCTCTCGATTGCAGTTGAAGTGATGACAACCAGTGAAGGGTTATTGGATTTAAACTTTGTTGGAGTATTCCATAGTGGATGCTACTTACATACATGATATACTTCCCCGACACCTGAACATGACCCACATGAAATGCTGTTCCTCCTTTCTACCTTACTTCCGACTGGGCTGCCTTGTACTCGACACCTGAACATGAATCAAGAAATATGTATATGTAATGCATCACATTCCACTCATTTGAAAGTGCTTTTTCTGTGATGCCAATATGAATCATGTGAATCGTGTTCAATTTATGAAACCGTTTTCCTTTCATTTATTGTCCGTATTTCTTCATTTTCTCATTCAATGTGTTCCTAGATAAAATACTCCACCTCGATTGTGCCTGGGATTTAAAACGATCGTAAACAAATCTTCGGCTCAAACTTCTATTTCGACCTTACTTCCAGCCGGACCTTTTTACTAAATTACGACCCCAAGCACGCAAAATAAAGGTTTATCAATTAAAAAAGCGAGAAACTTAGATTTCCCTATGTATCACACGTGTGTTATTGGTGTGGTTTCAATGCCATAGTTAACTCGAAATATCCATGTTTCTACTACATCAAACAACGAATACTTCAGAACCGTCTGTCTCCTCAAGCAGGTATATCTTCTAAAGATGGATCATGCAATTTCTTTGAAGCAATTTCCATCACTTAAAAGGCGATTATGAATTACATTGGCGAACTAGTTTTCAATTGCGGTTTTGGTCATACTTGGAATAACCAAAATGTATATTCAAAATCGACTTTTGTCCTTTCATTAACTCAGAGATGAAAAGATGTTTATATGCAGACATGAACAGCATCAATGACCCTAACAAACAAGTGTTTTATTACAAAATTATTAAATCTGAAATAATCAAGGAAGATTACTTATCAAAGGTTACTGTTAAAAAATTTCGAATTGCTCTTTCACGTTTTAGATGTTCATCGCATGACATTTGTGTTGAGACAGGGCGATATATAAAAATTAGAAAGAATCTTAAAGCTTTGTCGCTTAGATTTAATAGAATGTATTACTTATATGCCCTGTGTACTCACATCTTAGAGAAAAATATCTACAATAATAGTATCATAAATTCCCAAATATTATAAAATTTTCTGCCCTGCTATCAAACAAAAATAGTAATATTTTACAAAACCTTTCTATGTTCATTTATTATGCCTCATTGTACAGACATGATTTAATGAAATAATGTAATATATGTTGGGTTGTGATGTATATGATATGAACATATAATATATGACGTCATTAGATAATATAATATATTTTATATGTAGCATGAAAAGATGTCAAATAACGGAAATATGTGATGTGATGTGCTATGCTGTTACACGTATTGTATAAATGTGTAAATATTGTTCTCACTAAATGTACTATAGGCCTGTGGCCTCTAAGTATTGCATAAAGATTGATATGAACGCTTTTTGTGAAATAGAAATGACACTTAATGTATTATTGTAAATATATGTTCAGTGAAAACCTTTTACGCTATAGTACTAAAACTGGTTTTAAGATGTTATTTTAGGCATATTTTAGCTTTTTAAAAAGTGCCATGTACTGTTTCAAAGGCATTATCAATAACGAATGAGATGTGATACAACTGTATGAGAATGTGACATTGATCCATTTTTTTTTATCTATCATATCTTATGTCTAACTGTTCTAATGAACCAATCGACTGAATGCTGACATCCTGGGTAGACAAACCTAAAGCAGGAGACTATATTTGTATACATTTCAGTATAATATGATCACATCTCTAAACACTGTGGCATTTTATGGTGTTACAAATGACAAGTGACTATTTTGAAAAATTACTCCACATTGACCATTGGAAACCTGTTGGGCATGCGGCAGTGATCGGGTCAAACTGGGTTTCATACTCCATTCCACTCCACCAGTTGGCCAGAGTAGTGATTTTTGTCTTTCAGATGATAGCTAATATATTGACTCTTAAAAAAGGAAATTGTACTGCGCTTTCGTAGATTAAAAGAAAGCCTTTGATACCGTTTGGAACATTGGATTGTGGACAAAATTAATGAAAACTGGTATAAACGGCAGATTTTTTTAATTAGTCAAAAACATGTACAGCATTATAAAATCAGTTATAGAAATTAACAATATGAAATCAGATTACTTCACTTGCAACACAGGCTTTTCGTCAAGTGGAAAATTTGTCACCCCTTTTGTTTTCTATTTATTTAAATGACCTGGAACATTACCTTTCAGAAAGTGGATGTAATGGCGTTAACGTTGTCCCATCACATGATCAAATGCGCAGTTATGGATAATGTTACTTATATTACTGTATGCTGACGATAAAGTTTTATTTGCCGAGACCCCACAAAATCTACAGAAATCCCTTCATGCGTTCAAAAATTATTATAAACTTGAAAATTACAAGTATATATCTCGAAGACTAAAATCTTAATATTCGGTGGGGGTCCGGCAAAGAAAACTTAAATCTTTTAACTATCGAGAACCTAGACTATTGAAATAGTTGATGTATGCATATATCTTGGCATTACACTCCAACGAAATAAGAGGATGATTACATCTATTAAATCCTGATTGAAAACCTACATTTAAAGTTTCTTAAAATGGCACACCAAACTTTATGATATATTGTGAGTTGAGTATAACTTAACCTTATATAACAATATTTTAACGTATGTTGTCGTTTTGGCATAAACTTAATTTTGAACTGTAAGGAAAACTTAAAACTGTCACAAATCCTGTATAAATGTGTTTTTATAAAATAACAAAACTACCCAAATGAAGTTCCATGGTTATGTTGTATTCAGACAATATTGGATTAAATGAAATATTGTAACACCTCCCTGTATTCTACACCCTGGCTTGACACTAGAGCGAGACAAATTCTTACTGATCAGTTTTATAAAAAATGGAGCGAAAACATTGAATGTAGCTTTAAGGGCATCCTTGATAAACATTTTAAAACATCATCTATTACTACAAAAAGGGATTTCTTTCCCATTCTTAAGATTCCGCACTTTAAACCATAACCTACCTATAGAGACTGGCCGGTGGCAGATAATTACCAGGGAAGAACGTTTATGTAAATTATGCAACCAAAATGTAATGAGAGATGAATTTCATTAAACTTTTTAGATGCGAAAATATTCTCCCAGCGATAATTTTATATATTCCAAGCTCATTTCACCTGTATCCTGATGTATATAACCTAAATGTGAAGAGGAACTGAAAAGAATGTCTAAGTTCATAAATATTTTACAAAGTTTGTTAAGAAATAGTTATGGCGCATGCAAAAAAGTATATTATGTTATTTTTGTTTTTTTCTGCTCTTGTACCACCGTTGGTGGTTTTTGAGTGAATAAAGATTGATAGATTGATTGATTGCATGCCCTGCCTCACGCAGTGAAAGTATATGCTATTTACGCACTTGTTTCGTTTTAATTACAATATCGTTGTTGATGACTGTGCTACTTGTGGTGTACCTGACATTAGAGAAATCACGAACACTGTATTAGCACAGGTATAGATTTCCTGTAGTTCATCGTTAACAACTACTTCATCTTACAATAGTGCAATGTTTCAGACACAAGTTAACAGTGGGAGAAGATGTCAACATGGCTGTCATGTGTTCATTTGTTGCAACCCGATGTCTCTGAAGTTTTTGGCAATTAGTGATCCTGTTGAATTGATGCAAGTGACAGAAAAAACAACCTCTATTTGTAAATTTGTTGCCTCTTGTTTTTAGGGACTTTTATTCAAAAGTTTCCATTAGTATTTATAAGTTTTTACTGTCGCACGAATGTAATATGACTAGGTTAACGTCAGAAAACTAAGCAAAAAAAGGGTTAAGTTTTTTTTTTATAATGAATGTCTGGAGTTACCGGTAGAGCAGTACATGTTTACAGTTTACACCAACATGTGATGCCATCGCTTCAGGCATTTACCGTTAATACCAAAACCTGGTATCAACACTTCAGTCAGTGATTTACCGTTTAAAGAAAGACGTGGTGTCATCACTTCAGTCAGTGATTTAAACAAAGACGTGATTTCATCACTTCAGTCAGTGATTTACCGTTTAAAGAAGGACGTGGTGTCATCACTTCAGTAAGTGATTTACCGTTTAAAGAAAGACATGGTGTCACCACTTCAGTCAGTGATTTAAACAAAGACGTGATTTCATCACTTCAGTCAGTGATTTAAACAAAGCCGTGATGTCATCACTTCAGTCAGTGATTTAAACAAAGACGTGATGTCATCACTTCAGTCAGTGATTTACTGTTTAAACAAAGACGTGGTGTCATCACTTCAGTCAGTGATTTACCGTTTAAAGAAAGACGTGGTGTCATCACCTCAGTCAGTGATTTAAACAAAGACGTGATTTCATCACTTCAGTCAGTGATTTACCGTTTAAACAAAGACGTGGTGTCATCACCTCAGTCAGTGATTTAAACAAAGACGTGATTTCATCACTTCAGTCAGTGATTTACTGTTTAAACAAAGACGTGGTGTCATCACTTCAGTCAGTGATTTACCGTTTAAAGAAAGACGTGGTGTCATCACCTCAGACAGTGATTTAAACAAAGACGTGATTTCATCACTTCAGTCAGTGATTTACCGTTTAAACAAAGACGTGGTGTCATCACCTCAGTCAGTGATTTAAACAAAGACGTGATTTCATCACTTCAGTCAGTGATTTACTGTTTAAACAAAGACGTGGTGTCATCACTTCAGTCAGTGATTTACCGTTTAAAGAAAGACGTGGTGTCATCACCTCAGTCAGTGATTTAAACAAAGACGTGATTTCATCACTTCAGTCAGTGATTTACCGTTTAAAGAAAGACGTGGTGTCATCACTTCAGTAAGTGATTAACCGTTTAAAGAAAGACATGGTGTCACCACTTCAGTCAGTGATTTAAACAAAGACGTGATTTCATCACTTCAGTCAGTGATTTAAACAAAGCCGTGATGTCATCACTTCAGTCAGTGATTTAAACAAAGACGTGATGTCATCACTTCAGACAGTGATTTAAACAAAGACGTGATGTCATCACTTCAGTCAGTGATTTACTGTTTAAACAAAGACGTGGTGTCATCACTTCAGTCAGTGATTTACCGTTTAAAGAAAGACGTGGTGTCATCACCTCAGTCAGTGATTTAAACAAAGACGTGATTTCATCACTTCAGCAGTGATTTACCGTTTAAACAAAGACGTGGTGTCATCACCTCAGTCAGTGATTTAAACAAAGACGTGATTTCATCACTTCAGTCAGTGATTTACCGTTTAAACAAAGACGTGGTGTCATCACTTCAGTCAGTGATTTAAACAAAGACGTGATTTCATCACTTCAGTCAGTGATTTACCGTTTAAACAAAGACGTGGTGTCATCACTTCAGTCAGTGATTTAAACAAAGACGTGATGTCATCACTTCAGTCAGTGATTATCCGTTTAAACAAAGACGTGGTGTCATCACTTCAGTCGGTGATTTACCGTTTAAAGAAAGACGTGGTGTCATCACTTCAGTCAGTGATTTAAACAAAGACGTGATTTCATCACTTCAGTCAGTGATTTAAACAAAGACGTGATGTCATCACTTCAGTCAGTGATTTACCATTTAAACAAAGACGTGGTGTCATCACTTCAGTCAGTGATTTACCGTTTAAACAAACACGTGGTGCCAACACTTCATATTCTAATATACTGTTTACACATACACATTGAGACATTACTCCAATCAGTGATTTACTTCTTACACCAACACCTAATGTCATCACTTCAGTCAGTGATTTACCGTTTATACCAACGAATGGTGTCATCACTACAATCAGTGATTTACTGTTTACACATACACATTGAGACATTACTTTAAATCAATGATTTACTGTTTATAGCAACACGTAATGTCGTCACTTCTGAAATTCTGAAACAAATGTTGATTTAATTTAATATTGGTTAAATTTAGAAATTCACGCAAACCGTAATCTCCTCTGAGATTAGTTTTAAAAAAAGTAAATTATCAAATTCAATTTTGAGAACTTGGAAGAACACACACCTCTTTACTTCAGGATTTCAATCACTTTGACATGTAAGTCAGAAGAGACATACGCAATTCAATCTTATTCCAAAAGAAAATAATTCAATACATTCAAATGATAATAAATGATACAGCAGCGACATTTATTTGATGCCAATTCCACCGAGTATTTAGATCGGTCATGTTGACACTCATTCAAGAAAGTAATTCAAAATGTCAAGACACCTTTACCAACGTGATGTATAAGGAAATTCAAAACCATTGCTTGAATTGCAGTTATCTGTTAAATATAAAGATGACGATGACATGATAAAATATTTTGCATTTTTCACTGAGGAGTTAAGCTCACTTAAGAAATCTGATAACATTTCTGATAACTTTGTTTGAAAAAGAAGTTAAACAAGTGATGAACAATTGATAGAAGTCCCGACCTCAACCATTGACCTCTCCCTATGCATTTCATTGGTAATCTACCATTTCAATATAGCCAATTGTCTTTTCGCACTGTACCAATTGAATTAATAACATTCAATCACCACTTCAATAAAGCCTACATTGTTTACCATCACTTCAATGAAGTCTACAGACCATTGTTTATTTAGCAATCTAACATTTACTCCCCGAATGCTTGTATTGCAAGTCCCCAATGTCTACCATTATCATGTATTTTTTAATCTCTCTGATTAAGTTTCCTCACCATCATTTGCTTATAAGATAAATAGTTGCGTTTGTAAAATTTCCGGGATTCATTGCTATTCAACACCCGCAAAATTAGTTTAAAACCTCCGGCTATCGCCGTCGGTTTTAAATGCTGAAATTTGCGGGTGTTGAATAGCAATGAATCCCGGAAATTTTACAAACGCAACTATTTATCGATATTGTAACATGACTGTTAGTTATCAGGCGTTTTGAAACGAACTCTCTTTTTGCGTACCTATCTCTGAGTGGAAAGGACTTTGCGACTGTTCCATTTCTGTAAGAGGTGTGGTCAGGTCAAAACAAATGTAAATACTCGGCGTAAGATGTAAATTAGCAACATTTTACACATAAGCTCAAACAGTGTCACTCAACTATGTTCACATCACAATATTCACTTATCCTTTTAGATGGCGAAAAACATTTATCTACGACATCAACACAGTAAAAGACCTAGGAACAAAAATCTTAAACTTGCCCTAACCCATTGTGACAATGACGCTAGCATTGTGACGTCAAAACGGTTGATCACTATGACGTCATGCCATGGCAACGACATTCGGTAAACACAACCGCATGGAAGAAGGCGTCAAACTTAGACAAATCTTACTAGTTGAAAACATTTTAGTTACTTGAAACTAATTAATTTTGAGAGTTATTTGTTACCTATACTGCTATACACAAGTTAGAAAATGACAATGCCACCTGTCAAATTTGCGTAAGGGGCACATGTTAAGAGAAATAGAAAAATAAAATTTTGAGTCGGGCCGGATCTTGTGAACATGATGTATATGTTCGCGGTGATTCGCCCCAAGTAATTTGCGGGTATTCATTGTCATTCAACATAGGCAAATCAACCAATCAGAATCAAGGATCCTACGAAATCATGTTACAATTTGCTTTATAAATGTATCCCATTCAGGAGATTACCTTGTTAGTTAAGAAACATGAATTTAAAAGGTAGAAAAATTAAATGCTGTCTAGTCTCAAAGGAATGAAATTTATGAATTCCAAATATATAGTCTGACCACCGAATATATTACTATCTGTAAATAGTTTATTTCTATAATTGTACAGAAATGGATCGGCAAACAAGCCAATGTCTCATAGTACAGCCTTTCCATAACAAACAACATTTTTGCGGGGTACAATTTATCTTGTAATTTCAAAAGTACATAAAATAACTAGCAAACAACAATTTACAGAAGCTTGAATATAATCATACATACAACAAACATATATTAGTTCAGCAAAGAACGAGAAACAATAACATGGACTAAATCGTTTTTATGTGGTTATGAATGATTTGATTATGTAATAATTTACAGAGACCGATAAGTTAAAGTTGCGATACAGAGCGCCATTTATGTTATACCTATTTTTGCAATACAATGAAATGGTTCCAATAAGTTAATATAGTTAGGACACACAAAGAGATGATGAATGATGTCCTGATAAGCAGCACCACAACTACTATGGTTAAACACGTAATAAAGACATCACCTATTTAAGAGGAACCATCTCCTTCTTATTATGTTTGCCTCCTATCAGAAAAATATGTCTCAAGGCGTTTGTCTTAATTAATTCATTCCACAATTAGATTTTGCAATCAACTGTAAAATATCCTTGTTAAGTATCTCCACTAGGGAGGAACACTTGTTTTCATCAATGCCCCTCCGTCCTTCCCGTGCCTTGTAACTTTTTTATTCAGACTTTTTAAGTATCTTTCTATTGGAGTGGTGGTCAGGTGATTTGGAGTTTAACGTCGTTTTCAATAACATCACTTATATCACGGGTGCTAGGACGCAACACCACTGTGTCAATGAATTGCAGTGGAACATGCGAGCATCGACTGGAACAAGCGAACCATGAGTGGAACTGCGCTGGAATTCAATGTACCATTGCATCCAAACCAAACTGCGTGTAGCACAGTTCTCTACAGCAGACAAAGTTGCCGAGCCTCTGGCGGGACTCGAACCCCTGACCTCTTGATACGAAGTCGAACGCGCCAATCCCGCCTTTCTGCCTGTTTGAAATGAAATGTCAGTGTACGTGATAATAATACTCTGTCAACAAATACAATCTCAAATATTTCTGTCTAATCTGTCTTAAGCTTTAAGGTGAAGTGAATATAGATATGAGGTATACGTGATGTGAATGTCTGAAAATGAAAAAGAAATCCAGCCGTCATGTAATACTGGTGTCTTGAAACTGAATTTCGGACAATATTTTGATAAAGAATGTGTGTCTAAATAACATTTTGTTTGACAACAATATAAAACCGAAAATCAAGTTACGTCAAAATCCAATTTCTGAGGAAATTCCGTGTCTGGAATTGATTGTCTGACTCTATACATAAACTTGATTTCTTTACTGCTCGATGACCATCTCCTGTAATAATCCAGGCCCAATTTTCCATTTTTATTCAGGAATGTCCCGTCATACTAATTGTCAATCCTAAATAAAGACCTTTACGACTCAGAATGACAGTTGATTTTTTCAAAATGTATTTCGACTATCATTGCACAAGAAAACTATTTCCTTCTATTTTAATAATTTCCGAATATTACGAATACTGGAACCCCTACACCATGAAAATCTTTAAATATTTCAGTATTTATTCAACACATAAGGGATATGTTTACATGTTTCATTAAACTCATCATCGAGAAAAACAGTTGCATCTGTATGGGTCTTCGGAGGAGGACACATACAATGTTTAACTCTCCTTAATTTAATCACACTAGTTTAAAGGCATAGTTCGACTGGGTATATTTGCGGAGACAACATTGGACGTGTTCTCCTCATCAAAGAAACGCCGCTGACCAACAGTATCATTCTTAGTTATATGTGTCTTATGGACCGAGTTAAATCAGATATGTATGAAATCAATATAATTACGCCCTCCAAATGTATCTTCAGCTGGTCTGGTCGTGCTTACTCTTTAAAGGGACATACACTATTATATTGTTGAGGGTCATACATGCCAAAGGTTATAAACCATGTTATTTTATCTAGAAGTACTGACTGATGCCAATTACCATTTTGATGATAGTTGATTTCGCAATTTCTGATCGAAAACTGGACAATGCGATTGACACGCGTCAGTTACTCAAACGTTATTTTGGAAACGTATTAAATTGCATCAGACAAACAAAAATGAGGGCTGATAATGTTTGATAGATTATATAAATACTTTGCATGTAAATGGAAAGTGTATTTTCGATTTCTGCACATTCATAAGGATGTTGCTCGACTCTCATAAGAAAATAGTAATTATCATCTATTTTGCGATTTGGGATGGATATGCAAGTTGAGTGAAATTATTTGAACTGAAATCAGCACATATGGTATTTTGGCACGTATGAAAGCCAAATAAAATATTGTGGAACACAATCGAAGTCACTGTTATACAATACGGCACTTTATTGGTTAACAAATTATGACGAGATCATGTCTCATGAGGGTGACTAGATTGAGCACACTTAAAATGTTTACCCCTTCTTATTATAACTAGTGTGACCTAATAATCGTCTTAGTTGCTAGAATTGCAAATGATCATTCAGTCACTTTTTCAAAATGTTTTTTTTTATGACAGATTGTTTGGTATGTAAGTAATTCGTTGACGCGCCATTGACGCCCATTTCAGTTTGTCTGTTTGTCGTTAGATTGTTTAATAAACTACAGCATGGTTCCACATTGTCAGATCCACGTGTCACATGTGGGATATTTCATTATTTCTTATTCATATTTCAAGTTCACGTCATATTTCATTGGAGACGAAGGAGCATCTCCAATGGAAACAGTGGAGAAGTATTTAACCTTTATAAAACATTTGTAGCTTCAATCTACAGAACAATAAATTGTTGTTGTCCGTAATCTGTTCACCAGCAGTACAAGTGGGTACCTGATGAAGGTTGTGTTGGATGTGATCTTAAACATTGCAAAAAAAGCACTATAATTGGTAGTTTGGGTTAAAACAGGGAAATGATGCAAGACCCGCGATAACGGCGCATCGACATGGACATGTGTGAGTGTATCTCTGAAACTACTGTACACAATCTGCTTTCATGAGACTCCACACAAATACACACACACACACACACACACACACACACACACACACACACACGCACACACACACATTGTTATAATATATTATTGATTATTCCTTGAGAAAAGAAACCTAATACTCTGATATAATCACACATTGGGTTAATCGGAATGATTTTCGTTTTACAAAAGTGCAAACAAATTTTTAGTGATTATCATTAATGTCAGCATGTTGTTAGTTCGCTTGAAGATGAAATCTTCTTTTAATGACAATATTATGTGCAGAGTGACATTTTCATTCAATCAAAGGATTATTAAAACAAGAACTTGTCCTCTGAGAACCAAAAAAACTGCTATCGTCAAAGGTGGTACAATCTATCACCAATTTGAAACAATTTCAATCAATTATAAATGTTATATGTGAGCGATAAAATCGCACAGTAATTGACAGACACCAGTAACAATTGACAGATAGATGTACTCCATCATCAGAAATAATTCACTTCGAAAGCATTTCGTCATTGTGGAATAGAATACATTTTCAATGCAATATCGCAATTGATAGGACGTGTATCAAATCATCACTCAAATATTACAAATGGTATTTCATAAACAGACATCATTTGCCTAATGACAATGACCTTTGCAAGTTGATGCTGTTTTGATCCTTTTGTCTTTGTGATGACTAAAATGGATGTTTTGTCAATGACTATCCTTTTATTAGCACTTTTTCTTTCAATTGAAGGAGGTTTGTATTATTTGCCTTTTGCCGTGCTAATGAATGAATATTTTGTCTCTCGAATGACATTAATATGTAGTTTTTTCATTTCTGTATGTCATTCTTAAAATTGTCAATTTTGGTGTATACTAATAGGATATATGTCATCTTTGATTGGCATTCTAGAAGTTGAGGTGATGAAGAATGAAGAACAATGTTATGGATCTACAACTTCTTTATTCTTCAAGATATATGTAATTAATGACAAGTACCTTGCCAAGTTTAGTATCATGGGTCGTTTGCCTCATACTTGAAGCCTCGTCTCAAATGATATGAATTTCATTTTGCATGACCATAATAAAGAGCTCAATAATGAATGTTTGAATTGGTGCATGGTTATGTGACTTTTTAAAACGTTGATTCTCCTGTGGACAGATGCGCCTCGTTGTCCTACATTATTGTATCCCATGATTTCAAGATTTCAACAAGAGAGAATCTTCTTGGCGCACATGCTTTCATTGAAATAGAGGAAACTTAAATATAGTTCGTTGTCTGCATGAACTGGTAGTCATACATAAGTAATTTAGCTGAGATTTACATGCCGCCAGTGACTATTGTATTGATCACAAGTTATACTATACACCACACATGACCTACTACTATATTCTTAAAATAAATTAAAAAAAAATATGAAATTAAGTTATTCATTTTGTTTTGTTACAGAATGTTGATATTTGTAAATTGTTGGCAGTTAGATGTTTTCAAAGATAAAACATTGTATATCATGTCTACAAAAGTTACGTTAAAAATTAATTAATATATTATTTTGACTTCACCAAACCCAAGCATCCATGGGGAAAGAATTGGATCATTTGAGGAAATTTAATTATTGATTGGCGTAGATTGATCAGACAAAATATAGTATATATTTGATACAATCAATATCATTACATTATTAAACAACGTCTCTAACCTTCTAAGGGTATAAGACCTAGTAGTGAAGTGGTGCCCTTTGCTACTTAGGATATTCTGATTTTTATATTTTTTCTGGTTATCATGAAAACAGTTTGAACTTAGTGCATATGGGGATAAGGAACCTTTCCGACCTTCATTTCAAATTCAGTGAAAAATAATATTAAGGGGACAATGTTGGATTGAAATTGGGGAATCTGGGGAAATCACAGTGCATCATATGCACATATTTCTAGTTCATACACATTATGTACTAATTTATAGAACATTTCATTCAAAGCTGCGATAAATGTTAATATAATGAAGAAAATTAGTTTTAATCAAATGAAATAATACAATTGAGGATTTCCTCGTCTGAACAAATTAACAACCAGCTATAATAGTGATACGAAATACAATTTTACATCTCTTCAGTTTGTGAGGCTGCTTGCAATTATTGATTGTAATGATAAACGCTTCAGAAAAAGAATCAAACCTCAACATCTGTGTGTATTAAACCTACATGTGACTCTTATGATTTGTGTTTCTATTTTTCACTTATCCTATTTCATGCAGAACATTTTCTATGAGTGACAAATAAATACGATATTTGCAATCATGTCTTCTGTGTCAATTGGATGTTTCATATATCACAATTTTATGAAGTTCCTTCTCTGGAATAACTCTGCAACCATGTATGTCAAGATATCTGTCAACTATTTTTATATTGATTGATTTAATTGATTAAACTGAAATTGCTTTAGTGAAAATGCATAATACATATTTTAAACAACAAGCAGACAGCTCTGTGTAAGTGATCATTTGAATGAAGGATCATGTCATCACGACTTGATAGGAATTTTCGAGTAAATTCTTGCATTGCAAGCACAAGAACAAACGAGTCACACAGGGAAATGTGCTGTATGTAGTAAGTATTTAGTTACTTTTCTTAGAGTCAGTACACAACAATGAAGAGTATATCGTATATACTTTTGTTTTCATATTTCATATATTTAAACTTTCAAGTATTATGGAATACTATTTGAAAGAAACTCTATGAAATCAATCAATAAACAACAGGTAATGGTACTGAATGGAAGTTAAATGAAATAAATATGCGCGTGCTTTCAACAATTCAACTGTATATTCTTACTATAAAATAGCAGCTTTTTATTTACTTAATAGTATTTAAATCCAATAATCATTCACAGACTGTCATTCATAAACTGCATTGATTTAAATTCCGAAATAAAAAAATAGTCAAAAATGGCCTTTTGCTTGTTTTGTTTTTACGTCCTACAGTAATGATGCGTCAACAAATTTAAGTACAAGTAGGTTATTCATGTTCACAACATTTGTTATTAATTTGATGTGGACATTCAATAAATGTGTGACTTAAATATTAATATATTAAATATATTAAACATTCTGGCCAAAACCATTTTTTAAAAAAAACGAGTGCATTTAAAGTGACATACAAATAAAAGTATTATACTCTGGTGTATGACATTGTGACTTCTTCTTCTTCAGTGAACATGCGTCTATCGAATACATTCAAAATCTACTTTTTCCAACACCAATATTTCGTTGTTCACTTTCTAAAAAGTGAGGAGACATTTCCCATTCACATGAGTATACGTGTCAACATAAACACTGGCTATATGAGTCAACTGTTATCTTCTTGTGTCATACCGATGGATGTTTTTATAAGTAATGTTGTTATGTTCAGTCGTCAAAACAGGTTGAATTCAAGTGTCACAAAACTATAGGTAACACTAAATATAAAACTCAAATAATGTTCACGTGTTTTCATTAATTCAGCTTTAACAGACATAATAATAATACATAATAATGTCACGTTTCAATTTAAATAGACTTCTGACATTGACAAACATTGATAAACTTACATTTTACACATTTGGGATGTGAAAAATATATATATGTAAGTATTATGATTTATTCATCTATTTTTGTCACATACCCACAATAATGTCTTTGATCAACTTGCTGCAGATCTCATGTTTAGTTGAGACATTGAATGAGTTTCAAAACGTCCACTTATAATACTGAATATAATTTAAACCAAATAAAGCTTTAATTGATGTCATTGTTTCAAATGTAATTTTATAATATTATTCTAATCAGCAATTTTGTTCTTGATCAGAACTTCAACACATTTCTAATTGAACCTGAAAAGTTCTTGCCAAACATCAAAGGAAAGGACTATTCAATGAATCAAATCGAACCGAATACATCTCTTACAAACCCGACCCATTTAATGATTTTTCAGCAGCTGAATTTACATTTCATAAGGGAAAGACAATTAAGTGATTAATAACTGATTTATCAACTTCTCAATCTTGAATCCTGTATTAGATATAGGAACAACAGGTAGCACTGAATATTTTCTATGATCATGTATACGAGAAGCAAATCATCCTTTAGAAAATGCGTGGAAACGTTTTTGTCAACGACTCTACTACATTGAGAAGACTTGTTTTGGTTTTACTGAAGTCCCCAAACTTTGTATTGATTTGTGATAAATGTCAGCATGCTAGCTTCGCTTGAAGGTGAAATCTTCCGTTAATGACAATATTATGTGTAGAGTGACATCGTCATTCAATCAAAGGATTATTAAAACAAGAACGTGTCCTCTAAAAAAACCCAAAAATGTAAATGTTAAAAGAGGTACAATGTATCACATAATTTGAGAGAAACAATTTCAATCAATTATACATGTGATACATAAGCGATAAAATAGCACACTAATTGACAGGCAGCAATCAAAATTGATAGATTGATGTGCTCCATTATCGGAGAATAAATCGTTTCTTCCTACATGTATCATGACATTTTCGAAGTAATATAACAATTGATATAAAGTGTATCCATTCATCCTTCACAAAGTTCAAAATCATTTATCCTAAACAAACATGATTGTTGCACATAGAAGGACTAATGACCCTTTTCATACTGAATAACAAGTGTTTCTCTGTGACAGTGATCTTGAATAACATGTGTTCCTGTATGTGTACTTCAGCCGTTTTTTTATCTTATGCGTTATTATGATTGTGAGTCTTGTCGTGGAATTTGAGTTTCCACCACAGCAGTATTGATTGAATGCAACATAACACAACTAATGTTATACCCCACAGGTAACCCTAAGAGATGGCACAGATCGTTTAAGTGACGAGAAGTTACCATTTAGAAATGTATTTTCAACTGTTAAATCTCGAATAAATGACTAAATGACATTAGAAAAGATTGAAAATCTGGCTCCTTCTATCTAGTGTACTTTAAATTTTAGAAAATTGTGTATCACTGACATGTCGATCACATGATGATCACATGGACAGTGGGGGATCCCTTGTCAGTCCAGTTGAAGTGATGAAACCGATGCCAAACACAAACGAGATTACATTATATTGCACTTAGATACACAAGCAGGTGAACAAACTTTCAGGGTGCAATTTTAAAGGATGCAGGATACAAAATATTGTTATTTGTTAATGATGATATTTTCAATAGTTTAAAAAAATTTCTGGGGTAAAGCGTTTACATTGTCTTCAATAAAATTGCAACGTTTACAATTGTATCATTTTGATTGGTGCAGAACAACAGCATCAATATGTAAAAGGTTTGGATTATTTGAGGAAAGGCAATCCTATCTATGATAACTAGAACAGTGTTGTGGAATATTCAAAATGAATTTAATATGTACATTGTGATGTTTGATTTCATTTCATTACAAAGGTTTACTCAATTGATCGAATGCAAGAGTGATTCCACGTCGTCCAATAGTCATTCATTACACTATGATACATAGAAGTTTTATTGAATAGTGAACAGGTAAACATTTCCTCTGGAAGCTTTTCCACCAGGGTTCCAATTGACATGACTTTGCGAATTATTTCCAGAATGTTATGTAAACGTTCATGACACGCTCACATGATTACACTTATCAATATTGTGTTCCTTTCCCTTTATCCCCTCCCGTTGGCATAATGAATTCGTTCGTATTTTTTTACAGAATTTAAATTTTGTATTAATAGAGAAGTTTATCTGTCTGAAATTAAATCATCACAACTTAGAGTGCGCTAACTAAATTTAGATGCAACGCCCATAGCTTCAAAGTTCAAGAACCATGTTTTGCCAAAACTGTTAACGAAATAAACACTAACTGTCCATTTTGTATTAACTCTCAAGAAGATGAGTACCATGTACTCCTTATCTGTCTGAAATATGCAGAAATAAGAAAGAAATATCTGCCTTATCTTTTCTATAACAAGCCATCAAGATTTAAATTCCGTATGCTTCTTCAAACAGAAAATACTGAACTACTATTTAAGCTTTCCCTTGTATTGTGCCATATATTTAAATTAAGAAAACATTTTGATTGTTAAAGTGAATTGTTGATGTCATACAGGTCGTGCAAAAATATTTTACAAATTTTATATACTTGTACTATTGGCCTATATAAATAATAAAATATGTCTGTCTGTCTGTATTAACTTGTAAAACCAGTACCTACGTGTTTGAAAACCAACAACAGGAGGGGAAATTAACTATTGACTATTGATTTTATTACATTGTATCGCCTACAGACAATATTCTTTCATGTCACATGCTTTAAACAATCACTATAACTGTTTAAACACAGATTAATGTTTTAAATATTTTAAATGAGCCTGTAGTAGAACATGTTTGTATAGATAAACATATAACATATGTTGGTCTATTCCTCTACCAAGATATAAAACCGAACTTCATGAAGGCCAACATATGTAGCCTTACTGTGTCTACCTGTGACTGTTGATTTGCATTGTTGGTCTAAACTAACATCTATAATCTGCAGTTTAACAAAACGTGAAAGTACATGTACAGTACAGCCACAAGCTTTGCCATATTCGAATCATAATGTACTTTGTCAATTATTTCTATCATCTGAGGGTCAAAAAGAAAATTTCATAAAGAATTACGCAAACAAAATTTAAAAGTGTATGTTACAATGAATGGTAATTCTGTAGAGGAATTGTTCGATGTGACGAAATCCGATACTCAAAACAATAAGTTGGATAATTAACCAACTTAAATTCCATTAATAACTAAAGCAAATATACTCTTTGTTTTCAAATTTGAAATGGCATTCTTCAATGTCGAAAGCTCCAAGTTACCATCACCATACTCAATCAATTTGCAGATTTTCTGCCATCATATGGAACACTGCAATTATAATCTTCTCATAAAGTGTAAAACAAAACTAATTAGTTTCAATTAAAAGTGTATTTGCAATGACGTTTGTTTCCCTTGTTAATCATTAAATTCAACAATATGATGTTTTCATATAAAAGGATTAAAACAATTTATTGGAATTGCAATATTGTTGTGGAGCAAATGCCAAGTTTTCGCGAAAGGTTATTTACAAAGACGAATTGTTCATTAATCACAAAAGAACTAGATTGAAACTATTTTCGAAAAATGCAATATGACCACTTTGAAACCATTATGCTCACAAAAGGATGGACAGTTTTGAGCAGAAATTAAACTTAGACCTTTTCGAGACATAACAACAAGATCCAGTGATGGATGTTTAATTATCAAAAAACACTTTTAAGTCATTGATTGATATATTATGTTATCCCATTTTATGCATTCTTCGTCGAATTGTCTGAAAACATTTATAACTACAGAATCACTAGTATAGCTAGATACCTGTGCGAACACGTGATTTTCTCGCTACTACCAGTGGTTTATTAACATATAATTCTGAATGGATCACTTCCCTTAGAATCTGTTTTAGCATGTTATATTTATAGAAATGACATTATCTAGTCAAATACAATTAGAAAGACAATTACAAAACTGCTTCTAAAAGATCACACAAAAACATGAATGAAAAAGATTGAATTCACTTTTTCTATGTATCTAATCATTGTAATCAAATATGGCATAGGCCTAGTCGTGCATGGTTATGTCATTTTAAAAAAAGAGAATTATTCAGTAATGGTGTACAATGTATAATTGTATAAATCTAAAAATAAGAAGAGTGTTATATTTCAGGAGAAATCAAGTGAAAGTTGTATTCAAATATTCATTCAGTCAGTCTTCATGAGTTTAAGTTCCATACTAAGCATATTTTTTTCATTTTTGCCTATACACAACAAAGGAATCTTTCATATGACTTCAGATATAAAATCCTGCCTCTCATCTTTCAATCAATTAAGGAAATGAATATCCTTTTTTATATGTCTTTATCTTCCCTATATATATTTGTCTCACTACTTCTTGTAAAGTTGTCATGATATTTATATTATGTCTTCTGCAGAGTGTCAAAGCGACCGCTCGTAATACATAGTGGATTTAGAATCGAATAAACGTTCACTCTGTGCCATTTAGTTGAATTTTAATGAACTTTATTCATCACTTTGTCGAAGAGATTCAATCGTGTATGCCTCTTACAACTTACATCCACATATAACTGAATTACGAAATTTCTGATTTATGTGATCTTCAAATTTTATTTCATGAAATCTTATAACATCTCGAAGGAAATCTCTAAGGGGATGATGACGTTGTAAGGAAGTTCAACTGTTAACCATACTTGTTTGAAAATTAATATTTATTTCACAATTAAGTTTTAGAAGTTATGCCTATGATCAAAATAGTGAATAACAGTTGTAATCAATCGATAAGTCATCATTTGTGACAGTTTGAAAGAATTTGTGACTCTCAGAAAAGAGTGTGACATCGATTGTAATAAGAAATGTATTTGTTGTTAACGTTTGTGCATATGACTAACTCAAGTACTGACAGTTCTAAATCGTCAATAATTTCATACAAACGTTTGCCCTCCAGTTACAATATTATGTTATTCTGTAGATATGAGAGGTACATTTATAATAGTCAGTGTAATAGCAGCATGCTGAGAAGATATGGAATTTGGTTAAACGGTGCGAACTCTTAAAATCTCATACACTTGAAACATAGGTCTGACAGTGTAAAGTTTGGCGTACATCTGGTTCATGATAAAATCCTGAGAAAATAGTCTTCCACCTACAACACCAGACTTTGAATTGAAACTGTATCATGAACTGTCAAACCAGCTCCAGACACGAGTTTACAACAGATCTTGCCAGTCTGGCTAATACCCTTCACCTAACACTTGGAAATTTCAGAATGAGACATACAAAATCTTATGATTACCGGGATGAATTGATTGTGAAGTGGCGGTTTATACCATGAAATATCGTCTCACCTAACACTTGGAAACTTCAGAATGAGATATACAAAACCTTATGATTACCAGGATGAAATGATTGTGAAATGGCGGGTTATACCTGCAATATCGTCAAAGATAACATAATGTTAGACAGTTTATAGTCATATTGCATCTCTGGATAGTCAACTTCTTCATGTTGGTTTTCATTAATCTCTTCAAGTTCTATAATGCCTCTTTGGAATTTTTAATTTTTAGTAATTTTAGGAATTAACTTGCATGATTCTGCGGATCTCAATCTTGCCTATAGGTATTTTAGATGTTTTAGATTTTCTAAAGAGGATACACTCAATGTCATGTTGTCTATGCCAACATATCCTTTTATTATCAGTACAAGCAATTTTGATTTTATTTATTCTAGTTAATGTCTGCTGGAATTTCCTTCTCTGCATTAGTTTCCAATCACGTTATATGTCAATTGTTTGCCTACAGATTGTTCATATCGTCAAATTTGCTTCTCTCACTTTTTAACTTACATGAAATATCCTTTCAAATTGAGTTGACTTTTTGGGGTGTTTTTCGTTGTTTTTTGTTGGTTGGTGGTGGTGGGGGAGGGGGGGGGGGGGGGGGGGGGGGTGGTTTTAAGAAAAGGACACTTTTGTGTTAATGCATAATTAATTTAGAAACAACGTTACACATATTGGAGTAGTATCGTTTTATTTGTACAGTACGAAACTTTATATAAGTGTAAGGGCTGACATACCTACAGATAAGCTTTGGTTTAGATCACAAAATTACAAAATATTACACTTAGAAACTTATCATAAAGACGATCACAGTTTAGGTGTGCATGTTGCTTCTCGGTTTTTTAACGAAATACACAAAGAGTTACACAAACCGTGAGTAGTTTAGTTTATTCTTATGGTTCCTTGTCATTATCGAATGTTTAACTGTGGTGACATGACTATTGAATTATGAATCGAGTGTAACTACTACTACTACTACTACTACTACTACTACTACTACTACTACTACTACTACTACAACAACAACAACTACTACTACGGATAATTGGTTTGATGTTTTACCCTCTAAAATAAATATAAATGACATAAACTATCATTATTAAGTGGGAAAATTTTGAGATTGCGAAAAACGTGCTACAGCCCCTTTAATACAATGTAAAGTGTTCATTATTCTGTTCTAAAATATAGTGTTGACATGTTCAATCCGTATATGTCTAAAAAATGTCGTTTGTTGCATTTAGTTTTCAAATGAAATGTCCCGTATATCATTAAGGGGGAAAAATGAATGCAAAACGTCCATTTAGAAGATAAACATACTGTGTTTGAAAATCAGCGGCATATAACCGAATTACTTTAGCTCTGAATTTAATTTAAAGTCGAGGCTGTAAATGGATAATGGAGAGCTATAATAATTCCGTTTATGCCGCTGATTTTCAAACACAGTTTGTTTATCTCCATTCTACAATATCAACGATTTAGTATTGAACTATATTCAGACGCATTTCATTGGTAGTGATTTATCATTCGACACCGTGCAGAAATTCCACTGCCAGACATTTAAAAAGATATGACGTATTTGGTAATCTCGAAAGACGTAGCTTGTTATATGGCTTCGGAAAACAGGGAAAGTTGGATTTATTTAGGCTATGTCATTTTGTACACAGCAAAGCTCATTTAAAAATATTTGAGCATGCAAGAGTTCGGAGAATTAATGCATTCGCTTTTGTTGCCTGGCAACAAGCGTATTCTTGGGCAAAAGACAAAGTAAACAGAGCACGGTATAACCAAATTATACCGTCTCTGATTTTTCACAGTAGCCAATCAGAAACGACTATTTCGTAAAGTTATGGTAGAGTTCTAAATTAAAGCTAAAACGTTTCTCCAATATTGCAAAAAAGGTTTAAATAGGAGAATGTATAATCATTATAGCATTGTGTGAAAAGTAAAGGACACAATTCCTTTTTCGACAATTGCATTGAATAACTCTATCAGACTCATCGCACGTTTGCAATATCTCATATCTCGGTAAAGGATATATCATACATTTTTATTACCTAGAGAGTGAATACGACTGACTGTATCAGACAAACAAATCATCTATACAATAGAATCCAATTCCACATCAAGGTCGTCGTTTGAACTGGATAGTCTGACCATTTAAAGGTTTGATCTCAATCATGTATGATATCACTTCACTAAAGAATATAGGGTACTGAGTTTATTCCACCCGTATCTAATCACTGCACAAATAAACCACGTAAATAGTTATTACTATTTATCAAGGCAACATTTTATTGGGTATATTGAAACGTTATAGAAAATGGTTGAATATCTGCATATCGCATGACCTCATGCAAATACGCATACACCCCATGCACCCGTTCTGCAATTGGATCACCCAGGAATACTTAAAAGAACAAACAATATTCGTGTTTAACAACATTTTTTATCGAGAAAAAAACGTTTCAGAGTATATGCTTACGTCCCTTTCACATTAATGGTAGGGCGAATCTGAGAGACATTTATACATTTATATATATTCGTTCAAGCATAACAAATAATTTTTAGGACTCGTATTACTTTTAAACGATTGATTAAGTACAAAAATGGCTTTAGACCTTTTTGAAAATAGGCAACTTCAGTATATAACATAAGATATATGAACGATAAAACTGGTAAATGTGGCAAAAATCGATGACCAACCTCTTTCAAAACCAACAGTAATGTGTTCTGAAGAAGTTAGACTGATACATTCAGTAAATGATTTCAACAGTCACATTAGACCAAATTGCAAAACCTCGTTTTGGGTTCGATATTGATATTGGAAACATGTTTAGTCAAATTATTCATTGCAGATTGAGGTTAGAATGCAGTGATGTAAATGTTCATAAAGTGAACAGATCCATATAAAATAGTTCTTCATGCATACAGGAGATTACTATCTCATATTTCAAATTAGGAGATTTCTAGTGCTTTATTAGCAGTTTGTAATATCCTAATCAGGAAATGATAAGTCTTAAATAGCATTTCTTATGTGCTAAAATATGAAGATCTTATGTCTTAGTAGAAAAATATGTCTAAAGGTATTGGTCTTAATTAATTCCTTCCACAATTAGATTTTGCAATCAACTGTAAAACATCCTGGTTAAGTATCACCACTTAGGAGGTACACTTGATTTCACCAATGCCTTCACCAAATACCTTTTAATTATCCTTCTATTTGAGGTATGGTGAGATGATTTGGGGTGAACCGCCGCTTTCAATAGTATCACTTATATCACGGCTGCTAACACGCTACACAACTGTGTCTATGAATTACAGTAAACATGCGAGCATCAGATGGAACTGGCCAGCTACGAGTGGAACTGTGCTGAAAATCAGTGTATTATTGCACCCATACCAAACTGCGTGCAGAACAGTTCTCTACATCAGACAAAGTTGCCGAGCCTGTTACGGGATTCGAACCCCTGACCTCTTGATACGAAGTCGAAAGCGCTAATCACTGCGTTATCCCATCCTTCTGCCTGTTTGAAATGAAATGTCAATGTACGTGATGATAATATTCTGTCAACAAATACAATATCAAATAGTTCTGTCTAATCTGTCTTAAGCTGTAAAGTGAAGTGAATATAGATACGAGGTACATGTAATGTGAATGTCTGGAAATAAATCCAGCAGGCATGTAATACTGGTGTCTTGAGTCTGTATTTCAGACAATATTTTGATAAAATATATGTGTCTAAATAATATTTTGTTTGACAACAATATATAACAGAAAATCAAGTTCCGTCAAAATCAAATTTCTGAGGAAATTCCGTGTCTGGAATTGATTGTCTGACTCTACACATAAACTTGATTTCTTTACTCCTCGATGACCATCTCGCGTAATAATCCAGGCCCTATATTCCATTTTCATTCAATAATATCCCGTCATACCAGTGGTCAATCCCAAATTAAAACATTTACGACCCAGAAGGACTGTTTAAAACTATTTCCTTCTGTTACAATAGCTGCCTTATTTGCATCATTACGAATACTGGAACCCCTACGTATTTATTCAACACATAATATATATATATATATATATATATATATATATATATATATATATATATATATATATATATATATGTTTACATGTTTCAATAAACTCATCAAACCAACTGGTAAATTCCCATACATGTGTAAGTCACAAGCAATTGCCAACTCATAATGCTGAACACACATAATTATTGTTGGGGTTGAACACATTACAAATGGTGTTATTTTATCTAGAAGAACTGACTGATGCCGAAAATTACCATTTTGATGATAGTCAACTCCGAAATGTCTGATCGAAAACCGAACAATGCAATTGACACGCGTCAGTTACTCAAACATTATTTTGGAAACGTATTTGTAACAGACAAAAAAACCTAAACAAATGTGGGCCGATAAATTTTGATAGATTATATAACTACTTTCCATGTGATTTAGATTTCTGCCAAATCATAACGATGTTGCTCGATTCTCGTAATTATCATCTGTTTGGCGATTGGAGATGGATATGCATGTTGAGTGAAATTATTTGAACTGAAATCAGAACATATGGTATTTTGGCACGCATGAAAGCCAAATAAAATATTATGGAACACAATCGATGTCACTGATATACAAAACGGCACTTATTTGGTTAACAAACTATGACGAGAGAGCACCGCTTATCATGTCTCAAGAGGGTGACTAGATTGAACACATTACAAATGGTGTTATTTTATCTAGAAGTATTGACTGATGCCGAAAATTATCATTTTGATGATAGTCAACTCCGAAATGTCTGATCGTAAACCAGACAATGCGATTGACATGTGTCAAACATTTTGGAAACGTATTTGTAGACAAAAAAAAACAAAAACAAATGTGGGCCGGTAAATTTTGATAGATTATATAACTACTGTGCATGTGAATGGAAAGTGTATTTTAGATTTCTGCCCAATCATAACGATGTTGCTCGTTTCTCGTAAGTATCATCTTTTTGGCCATTGGTGATGGATATGCATGTTGAGTGAAATTATTTGAACTGAAATCAGTTCATGGTATTTTGTCACGCATGAAAGCCAAATAAAATATTATGGAACACAATCTATGTCACTGTTATACAATACGGCACTTTATTGGTTAACAAACTATGACTAGAGAGCACCGCTGATCATATCTCATGAGGGTGACTAGATTGAACACACTTAAAAAGTTTACCCCTTCTTATTAAACGTGTGACCTAATAATCGTCTTAGCTGCCAGAGTTCCAAATGATCATTACGGATTTGTGTGAGAGAGAACAATTCAAATTCACATTGAAATGAACACTTTGATGTTGTTGAAATGAGGACCTGTCAGACAGGCAAACAGGCATCAACTTCCAGCACTTCCTCTGCTCAACGCCGTCACAGGAGGAGAGGAAGATATGAGTGATATTTTAGATTACAAAATTACAAAATTATTATAATTTATATTAAAGTAACCACATTTCAATTTACTTCTAATATCAAATCTACAGATTTATAAATTGTTTTGGCTCGTTACCTGTTCACCAGCAGTACAAATGGGTACCTGGTGAAGGTTGTGTTGAATGTGATCTTTAAACACTGCAATTGGCAGTTTGGGTTAGACCAGGGCAACGACGCATTCGACATGGATATGTGTGAGTGAATCTCTGAAACTACTGTACACAATCTGCTTTCATGAGACTTTGGAAATAAAATAACATTCTGATATAATCACACATTGGGTTAATCGGAATGATTTTCGTTTTACAAAAGTGTGAACAAATTTTATTGATTTGTCATTAATGTCAGCATGTTAGTTCGCTTGAAGATGAAATCTTTTTTTAATGACAATATTATGTGCAGAGTGACATTTTCATTCAATCAAAGGATTATTAAAACAAGAACTTGTCCTCCGACAACCAAAAAAACTGCTATCGTCAAAGGAGGTACAATGTATCACAAATTTGAGAGAAACAATTTCAATCAATTATAAATGTGATACGTGAGCGATAAAATCGCACAATAATTGACAGACACCAGTAACAATTGACAGATATATGTGCTCCATTATCAGAAATAATTCACTTCGAAAGCATTGCGGAATAGAAGACATTATCAACGCAATATCGCAATTGATAGGACATGTATCAAATCATCACTCACATATTACTCAGACACCATTTGCCTAATGGCAATGACCTTTGCAAGTTGATGCTGTTTTGATCCTTTTGTCTTTGTCATGACTAAAATGGATGTTTTGTCAATGACTATCCTTTTATTAGCACTTTTTCTTTCAATTGCAGGAGGTTTGTATAGTTGGC
This sequence comes from Gibbula magus, assembly GCA_936450465.1. Classification (NCBI taxonomy): domain Eukaryota; kingdom Metazoa; phylum Mollusca; class Gastropoda; order Trochida; family Trochidae; genus Gibbula; species Gibbula magus. The sequence continues at coordinate 52,018,427 of OW388303.1, read as the reverse complement.
CTTTTGACGTGCTATTGAATGAATATTTTGTCTCTCGAATGACATTAATATGTAGTTGTTTCATTTCAGTATGTCATTCGTAAAATTGCCAATTTTGGTTTATACGGAATAGGATATATGTCATCTTTGATGGGCATTCTAGAAGTTGAGGTGATGAAGAATGAAGAACAATGTTATGGATCCACAACTTCTTTATTCTTCAAGATATATGTAATCAATGACAAGCACCTTGCCAAGTTTAGTATCATGGGTCGTTTGCCTCATACTGAAGAAAACCTCGTCTCAAAATATATGAATTCCATTTTGCATGACCATAATAAAGAGCTCAAGAACGATTTTGAATTGTTGCATGCATATGGTTATGTGACTTTTTAAAACTTCTAGATGAGTTGTGTTGTCATACATTATTTCATCACATGATTTCAGCAGGAGAGAATCCTACTGGCTGACATCCTTTCATTTAAATAGACGAAATGCAAGTAAAATTCATTCTCTGTTTGAACTATGAGTCTGACACATATTTAATCAAGCTGAGGTTTACATCAACTTTACGTTAAGTTCTACTTTATTCTTAATAATAATTGAAACAAAATTGAAATGAAACTCTTCATTTTGTCGTACTACTAAGTCACAAATTCGCTCAAACTGTGACAGTGTTAGAAAAGTTCATGCGTTTCAAAGGCCAATTCCATTTTATCTTTACATTTATTTCAACATTTAATCTTCATTCACACTTCTGTTCTCTTTAGAGATTTCGACAGAGGAATTACCGGTATTCATGAAATAAACTTGAAGATCACATAAATCAGATATTTCGTAATTCAGTTATATGTGAATGTAAGTTACAAGAAACACGAACATGAATCTCATTGGAAAAGGAAATACTCATCTTCAATAAAATAAAAATAAAAGTCAGAAGATTAACTTTTTTTCCATTTTAATTCCACTGTTTGTTATAAGAGGTCGTTTCAAGACAAGTCATAAATGTCATGACAACTTTACAAAAAGTGATGAGAAAAAGAAGAACGATAAAAAGATACAAATGATAAAAGGCGCTGTAGCAAAATTTTTGCATATTTCGTTTTTTCAAAGTTGCCATTTATTATTAAAGTTTATACAATAAACGGCTTTCCATTTTCGAAATGGTGCGACATACATTAAAATGGCCGCTCAAAGAAAAATGGACTTAACCAAACCATGTATATTCGTTTGAAAACTCTTTTTATTGATTTAGGAGTATTATTTAGCCATTGGTAACACTTATTTATATTTTGTGAGAGCACTTTATTTTAGTAAGAAAATCGTGCTACAGCGCCTCAGAAGGTTCCAAATCCAATTACTGATCGGATTTACAGTTATGGTTTGATTGTCTGACTCTGACTGCGTTTGTCAAGCATTAGTAATGTTGGCAGGTAAGGATGTTATCGAATATATACTATATTTTGTCTGATCAATCTACGGCAATCAATAATTCAATTTCTTCAAATGATCCAATTATTTTCCGTATGGATGCTGTTGTTTGATTAAGTCAAAATAATAAATTGTAAAATGTCATTTTTGTACACATTATATATAATGTTTTGTCTTTTACCTTAATTCACAAATATCAACATTTTTGAACAAAACAAAATGAAGAGTTTAACATCATAATTTTGTTCTATTAATATTAAGAATATAGAAGTACCTAACGTATGTTATTATTCGGCCGTGTAAGATACTGCAGCGTTATATTTATACGGCAATGTTACATTAGTGTAATACCGCTGCACGTATGATGTCACGTCACAATGGGAGTAACGTCGTCACAATAGTATCGGACTTGCGGGAATCATAGTTACAGTGCCACGTCTGCTATTTTACTGGATTATAGGTGGGCAAGTAATAAACAGAATACTAAATTTCCTTCTATTTAATACCAATTATTTTATTAAACTCTTGAATAATTTGGTAACAATCTCACTTTCGCTCGTTTTATATAAAATCATTAACTCGTTTAATTAAAAATGGTATTAAATAGAAGATCGTTTAGTATCCTCTATGTATAAAATATAACTTGTTGTGACCAATACAATAGTCAGTGGCAGTATGTAAATCTCAAGACTCCCAGTTCATGCAGAAGAATGAATTATACTGAAATACTTAAATTTAATAAGGATGCAACATTTCAAGAATCATTTTTGAGCTCTTTATTAAGGTCATGAACATGAAATTCATATCATTTGAGAGGAGGCTTCCTTCAGTATAAGGCAAACGACTCGTGATAAAAACAAAACTTGACAAAACAATGAGGCAACCGATCGAAAAAGGTACTTGTCATTTATGACATACATTCCGTCCATATAAATGAAAATTGACAATTATACGAATGACATACAAAATTGAAAAAAACTACATATTAATGTCACTGTCATTTAAAAGACAAAACATTCATTCATTAGCACGGCAAAAGGCAAATAATACAAACCTCCTGCAATTGAAAGAAAAAGTGCTAATAAAAGGATAGTCATTGACAAAACATCAATTTTAGTCATCACAAAGACAAAAGGATCAAAACAGCATCAACTTGCAAAGGTCATTGCCATTAGGCAAATGGTGTCGGTTTATGAAATACCATTTGTAATATGTGAGTGATGATTTGATACACGTCACGTCCTATTAATTGCGATATTGCTTTGAAAATGTCTTCTTTTCCACAATGACGAAATGCTTTCGAAAATAATTATTTCTGATAGTGGTGCACATCTATCTGTCAATTGTTACTGGTGTCTGTCAATTATTGTGCGATTTTATCGCTCACGTATCACATTTATAATTGATTGAAATTGTTTCTCTCAAATTGGTGATACTTTGTACTTCCTTTGACGATAACAGGTTTTTTTGGTTCTCGGAGGACAAGTTCTTGTCTTCCATACGAAAAGTATACAGGTGCACATGTTTCTTTGGTGTGAATGTAAGACGTAATTAAGTGATGAAACAGAATCAGAATTCCTGATTGTTAATTATAAGGGAATCCTATTGCATAATTTAACTGTTGATGGAATAAAAGATAATGTTGAATACTTCAATCGCGTACAGGGTTGGCTAAAATTATTAGAATTTCTTAATAGATAACATGTCCGGTTGCCTACTGAAGGTTGAAATAAATCCTGAAGTAAAACGGGTGCAAGACCTTTCTGTATGTTATAAAACAACGACAATGCTTCTCTCAATATCATCAACTGAAGCTAGCTGCAGAACTGTTTGTAACATCTTCTCTCATTGGTGTCATGGTGTCAAAGAGTCTTTTTGGTCCAAGCAACTGCAGCTACAACTTAAGCTAACGCTTGAAGACGCTAGTATTCCAATGACGTCACAAACGTCATCCATAAGATCTAGTGACATTAATACTATGTTTTTGTTAACTCTCCCATTGTGTTTGTTATTATTTCAACATAAAGACAATGAAATGAGTGTTTTGAAATCATTTACGAAACTCATGAATGGTATTGGTATCTAACTCGCTTTCACTCATTAGATAGCAAACCATCCACTCATTTAATAAATATGTTATTTAACGGGACATCGTTAAGTTCAGTTGTTGACAGATTGTTTGGCATGTAAAGCTCGTGTGAAGGTTATCAAGGTAATATAAAGATGTTGATGATATAGTGTACATTCTTGGACTTTTTTTCTTTGATGCCCCATTGCTGCATGACGTCATAAAACAAATCTAAAATATCCTAGTCCACAATCGTTTCAGAAACTAAAGAATGTCTTAAAAATTTTTTTTTATAAAAGTTATCTTCATCAGACATTCTGCAACTATGATTCAGCCGTATTTGCCTCAAGGAATAGAATAGTTTGAATTTTTGATGGTATCGTTTCTTTTACCTATGAGTTAAATATCTATTCAATGCACTTTTAATAAGAGCAGACACTTAAAGCTCAATGTAAGGAAAACGCAAATTGAAAATCATTTAGTTTTAATTTGTGATATTTATCTCGTTTTAGGTTATACAGAAAATGTCCTTCATTTGGAATTTAGATTATTCTGAAAAGAAAGCATATTCAATTGTTGTTCTATTTTGTAATTTATACACAATGCATATGTACTAATTTGAAGAATATTCCATTTAAAACTGTTGATGAAGAAAATAAGTTTTAATCAAATGAAATAATACAATTGAGGATGCGTTTTTCTTTCCTCGTCTGAACAAATTAACAACCAGATAAAATAGTGATACGAAATAAAAATTTACATCTCGTCAGTTTTTGACGTAGCTTGCAATAATTAATTGTAATGTAAAACGGTTCAGAAGAAGACTCAAACCTGAACATCTGTGTGTATTAAACATAACTCTCATGATTTGTGTTTGTTTTTTCACTTACCCTATTTCATGTAGAACACCTTTATTAAGTGGCAAATAAATACAGGAAATTCATTTGAAACGATATTTGCAATCACGTCATATGTGTCAGTTGAATGTTTCAAAACATATATCACAATTTAATGAAGTTCCTTCTCTGGAATACCTCTGCAACCATGTGTGTCAAATTTTCTGTCAACTATTTTTTATTTACATTGTCTTTAATTGATTGAACTGAAATTGCTTTACTGAAATTGCATAATACATCTTTTAAACAGCAAACAGACAGTTCGGTGTTACTGATCACTTGAATAAAGGGTCATGTCATCATGACTTGATAGGAATTTTTCGAGTAAATTCTTGCATTGAAATGCAAGAACAAACTAGAAGGTGGTTTTACTCGTAAAAACAGATGTCCCCTCTATCCCCTAATTCAATATCAGTTATTGAATTTGGGAGACATAATGAGTGACACAGAGTGAGCACACAGTATATTGCATATTCATATGTTTTAATATTTCATATATTTAATTTTCAATGATTGATTTATCAACTTCTCAGGAAATCCTGTATTAGATATAGGAATAACAGGTAACACTGAATATTTTCTATAATCATGTATACCAAAAGCAAATAAACCTTTAGAAAATGCGTGGAACGTTTTTATTAACGACTCTACTCCATTGAGTTGACTTAAATTGTTTTGGTTTTATTGAAGTCCCCACACGTTGTATTGATTTGTGATAAATGTCAGCATACTAGCTTCACTTGAAGTTGAAATCTTCTTTAAATGACAATATTATGTGTAGAGTGACATCGTCATTCAATCAAAGGATTATTAAAACAGGAACTTGTCCTCTAAGAACCAAAACATGTAATTGTTAAAAGAGGTACAATGTATCACACAATTTGAGAGAAACAATTTCAGTCAATTATTCATGTGATACATGATCAATACATGGTTCGGTTAAGTCATGCGTGCCCATTTGCCATCGAGCCGCCATTTTAATGTGACCGCTCGAAAGTAGTTCAAGTGATCTGAATGATGTAGCAATACCTAAACAACAATCAGAATAGAGTTTTAAATATGGTACAATGACGGAAAGGTCAACCATCTTGCTGTCTGAACTCTCATATTATAAAAAAAGCTACAAATCTACCACTCACTGATATGAAGAGTGCCACACCACAGTCGCTTTATACGTTGTACCATTTTCTTCGAATGCAATAAGCCCTTTTCTATGGATATGGCTTATCGGGTTATGTAATGAGATGCTTTTACCCATTAACATACCAACATATTGTATAAAATTTTTATAATATATGCCACATTTGAGGAAACATGATATGGAAAAAAACGTTCTACAACACATTTAATCATTTGTATCTTTTTATCTTTCTTCTTTTTCTCATCACTTCTTGTAAAGTTGTCATGACATTAATGACATATCTTCTGTAGAGTGTCAAAGCGACCGCTCGTAATACATAGTGGAATTAAAATCGAATATTTTATTGAAAATTAATTAGTAGTTTCTTTTTCAATGAGATTCATTTTCTTGTGTCGTTTGTAACTTACATTCACATATAACTGAAAAATGTCTGATTTATGAGATCTTGAAATTTTAGTTCATGGAATCTGATAATTCCTCTGTCGAATCTCTAAAGAGAGCAGAAGCGTGAATGGACTTTAAATGTTCAAATAAATGTGAAAGATAACATGAAATTAGCCTTCGAAACGTATAAATTGTTCTAACACTGTAACAGTGCTAACGAATTTGTGACTTAGTAGTACGAATCCCTTCCCCCAATGATAACAACTTACATATGTACATAATATGTATCGTGATGCTACGAATGTTAGTCATTTAAGATATTTTAGTTCTTGTATTAAATCTTCTCCACTAACAGAAATTACTCAAATCATATCTTCCTAAGTAACTGATGTCATTTATGGCCAGATTAATCTTTTCCCCAAAATTCCTTTAGCGGTGAAAATTTAGACTAATTATAGCATTCTTATTCGTTTCAAACAAAATTCGCCTTATACTTTTGACTGCATTATGTTTAGTGAGAAACATGCCCGCATTACACAGGTGAAGCAATTTCAATCTGCAGTCACTGATTAAAGAAAACTGTCGTATAAGAAGAAAGGTTTAGTTGGAATATATGAGTTTAGAGACGGTGTATTGATTGACAGCTTAGAAAGTGAAAGTTGAAACGTGAAACGTGAAATATGAATAAGAAATAATGAAATATTATGCATGTGACACGTGGACATCTGACAATGTGGAACCTTGGTGTAGATCATGATACAATCAAGAGACAAACACCCAAACTGAACTGATTTGTCTAACAACAAGAAAGCTTTTATACAGAATCAAACTTTTAAATGAAACTGTATCCTGAGTGTCAAAAGTTGCTCAAGACATTGTAATTCCAATCAAATCAAATATGGCAGTACGACTGCTATATTTTATTGCATCTTATAACCTGCTAAATGAAGATACAAAACCATTGAGTTTCGAGTTGTACCATTTAGTATCATTACACCTAATACATTGATAAATACATTATACTGCCGCTTGATAAAGTCGATTATGAATGTCTTTAATAATCTTGTGTTTTATAAAAAATAAGTATACACAATTTCATTCGGCAGGGTGTGACACTTTTAACTTTGTCATGTGTTCAATCAATTTTTCATGAGTTTTTTGACACATGTGTTGGCATGTATGTAAAACGTGTTATACAATCTGTAAATCACGATAATATCAGATATTGTTGACATTATGTACATTCTTGGACTTTAATTCATTGACGCATCATTGCTGTTTGGCGTCATAAACCAAGTCTAAAAAGTTCTAGTCCCCAATCGTTTTCAGAAACTAAAGAATGTCTTAAAATATATAAAATTATCTTCTTCAGACATTATGCAACTACATGATTCAGCCGTATTTGCCTCATGGAATAGAATAGTTTGAATGTGTGATCGTATCGTTTCTTATTTTCTATGAGTTAAACATCTCCTCAATGCAATTTTGATAAGAGTAGACACTTAAATCTCAACGTAAGGAAAACGCAAATTGAAAATCAATTAATTTTAATTTGTGATATTTATCTCGTTCTAGGTTATACAGAAAATGTCCTTCATTTGGAATTTAGATTATTCTGAAAAGAAAGCATATTCAATTGTTGTTCTATTTTGTAATTTATACACAATGCTAATTTGAAGAATATGCCATTTAAAACTGTTGATGAAGAAAATAAGTTTTAATCAAATGAAATTATACAATTGAGGATGCGTTTTTCTTTCCTCGTCTGAACAAATTAACAACGAGATAAAATAGTGATACGAAATAAAAATCTACATCTCTTCAGTTTTTGACGTAGCTTGCAATAATTAATTGTAATGTAAAACGTTTCAGAAGAAGAATCAAACCTGAACATCTGTGTGTATTAAACATAACTCTCATGATTTATGTTTGTTTTTTTACTTACCCTATTTCATGTAGAACACCTTTTTTAAGTGGCAAATAAATACAGGAAATTCATTTGAAACGATATTTGCAATCACGTCATATGTGTCAGTTGAATGTTTCAAAACATATTCATATATCACAATTTAATGAAGTTCCTTCTCTGGAATACCTCTGCAACCATGTGTGTCAAATTTTCTGTCAACTATTTTTATTTACATCGTCTTTAATTGATTGAACTGAAATTGCTTTGAATAATACATCTTTTAAACAGCAAACAGACAGTTCGGTGTTACTGATCACTTGAATAAAGGGTCATGTCATCATGACTTGATAAGAATTTTTCGAGTAAATTCTTGCATTGAAATGCAAGAACAAACTAGAAGGTGGTTTTACTCGTAAAAACAGATGTCTCCCTCTATCCCCTAATTCAATATCAGTTATTGAATTTGGGAGACATAATGAGTGACACAGAGTGAGCACACAGTATATTGCATATTCATATGTTTTAATATTTCATATATTTAATTTTCAAGTATAATGGACTATAATTTGAAAACAACTGTTATGGAATACTCAATGATTGATTTATCAACTTCTCAGGAAATCCTGTATTAGATATAGGAATAACAGGTAACACTGAATAGTTTCTATAATCATGTATACCAAAAGCAAATAAACCTTTAGGAAACGTTTTTATCAACGACTCTACTACATTGAGTTGACTTGAATTGTTTCGGTTTTATTGAAGTCCCCACACGTTGTATTGATTTGTGATAAATGTCAGCATACTAGCTTCACTTGAAGGTGACATCGTCATTCAATCAAAGGATTATTAAAACAGGAACTTGGAACAGGAACCAAAACATGTAATTGTTAAAAAAGATACAATGTATCACACAATTTAAGAAAAACAATTTCAGTCAATTATACAGGTGATACATGATCAATACAATAGCACACTAATTGACAGACAGCAATCAAATTGGATAGATTGGATGTGCTCCATTATCGCAAAATAAAACTGTTCTTCATGTCATGGAACAAAAGGCATTCCCGATTCCGAAGTATTATAACAATTGATATAAAGTGTATCCATTCATCATTCACAAGGTTCAACATTATATATCCTACACAAACGTTTGTTGCACAAAATTGGACTAACGACACTTTTTATATTGAAAAACATGTGTTTCATGTGTTTCTCCCAAGACAGTGATCTTGAATAAGATGTGTTTCTCCCAAGACAGTGATCTTGAATAAGATGTGTTTCTCCCAAGACAGTGATCTTGAATAAGATGTGTTTCTCCCAAGACAGTGATCTTGAATAACATGTGTTTCTCTGTGACACTGATCTTGAATAACATGTGTTTCTCTGTGACAATGATCTTGAATAAGATGTGTTTCTCCCAAGACAGTGATCTTGAATAACATGTGTTTCTCTGTGACAGTGATCTTGAATAACATTTGCTTCTCTGTGACAGTGATCTTGAATAACATGTGCTTCTCTGTGACAGTGATCTTGAATAACATGTGTTTCTCTGTGACAGTGATCTTGAATAAAATGTGTTTCTCTGTGACAGTGATCTTGAATAAAATGTGTTTCTCTGTGACAATGATCTTGAACAACATAATTATGTTTCTCTGTGACAGTGATCTTGAATAACATGTGTTTCTCTGTTACAGTGATCTTGAAGAACATGTGTTTCTCTGTGACAGTGATCATTTCTGTATGTTTACTTCAGTCGTTTTTTTATCTTATGCGTTATTACAGAATAATAAGATGTGACTTGAACTTAGTATGTTTTTAAAATATGATTTACTTGCTGCTGTATATTGAAAAAACATTTCTGACAATGACCTTTATCTATTAAGTGTTTGCAAAGTATTTGAATTACACATCGTTTGCCTTATACTGATTACAAAGTCCTCTTTTTGACTAAACAATATAAACAAAATTGCACTTGTTTTAATTGAATGCGAAGTATTCGTCATGTGGTAATTTTGCATTATACTGAATAAAGTATTAAAATGTATTGGCATTTTACCTTAATGGATAGAAATAATGACATATGGCTCAATTCGGATTCATTAAAATGAAATGTCAATTTGACAATTGCTCAATTTTAAATTTTTGAAATGGGTTCATAATTACTTACATACAGCTTTTTGAATAAACGCCTAATATAACCCTGGCGACCAGAATAAAAATCTGTGGCGATGACTCCTGTAACGTCACTGTAGTAATCTCATTATCGGCGATAGTCATAATTCAACGTAATGTCGCAACATTTTGATTTTTAATTTCATTACCAATACTTCAATAAAGAAACTTAAATTTCCCAATGTTTAGATATCCAACTTGGTAATTCCGCAGATGACACTTACATAATTATTGCATAAACATTAGGTTTTGGCGAGTTAACACACCTCATTAATTCATCTAGCAGCAGTGATAGTCATCATTGATTAATGAGGCTCAACAGCGGGTCACAGACGACCTTATATCTGCGGTGAATCAGTCACGCCTCAATGACTCTTTTCAAATGGATCGCAGCGCTAATTTCGGCATTTATAAAATGGGTAAATTAAATTCGTCTCAATAATCAATTGCAAGTTTATATTGTCTCGATTTTATGCTCGATTGATTCCAATATATAATCTACGTAGAGGTAATAATCTGTCATTCTTGAGAAAAATGCATTTCACGGGATCTTTAAAATTAAATTCTCAACCAAGATGATAATTTCTACCAAAATATTGTTTTCTAACAAAATCACTCAACAATACTTAATTTGATATGTTTTGAATTCTGGCAATTACAATCATAATGTCATACATATATATCCATATATGCATATAATAGTGACTGAAATAACCAGTGACGTGAAATGATTTGAAATATTATATTACTCGTTGTTGGGCCTCTATTTTCAATGATGACCCTGAGTGTGTGGGTTCGAATCCCGCCATCGTCTCGAAAAGTACAAGAATCTGATCAATTGCAAATTCACATTCAAAAGACTTGGGAAATGTCAGCAAGGATATATATAGAGAATCTCTCCCAAGTGTCTTCTGATATCAAATATATCAACACGAGTTGATTAAAGTTACAAATATCCGAGGCTTGCCGAGGATATTTTTACTTTAATCAACGAGTGTTGATATATTTGATATCAGAAGACACGAGGGTGAGATTTTATTTATCATTCAAAATCATTCTACAGCAATTATTAGCCAAATACCGACATATCTGAAACACAAAACTGCCATTTAGCTTCTTCAGCAGTGATCTCAGTGAGGTCATAGCATTGTGACGTCATAAGCATTATGGCATCATAGCATTGTTACGTCATCACCACTGTGACGTCATAGCATTGTCACCAGTGTTCTAAGTGATGCCAAAGCTTTGTGATGTCATTAACTGATGATGTAATAGGATTATGACGATTTGATTGTAGCGATATCTACAATGTAGATATCGCTTGTAGATATCGCTTGATCTCATACAAGCGATATCTACTGTGGGAGCCAGTTTTGGATGATAAGTATCTGTATCTGTAATCTGGCTCAATCACCTTGGAATCATTCATGACGTTAAAGAAGCGACTGATGTCATTGCTAATTGTATCGGACCTATTAAATGTTGTCCGATATACTATAAATTGTTCTTAATTGATCTCTAAATATGGACATTTGAAAGGGAAATGTGGTTGGTGTGGTTCTGCCATTGATTTAGAAATCCATGGAGATATTGCTCATAGCTGATGTGCACATAATTGTGAATCTCAGGGCAAATGTCATGGAATTTGCGTTTCCACTTCAGCAGTGTCGATTGAAGGCACCATAATATAACTAATGTCATACCTCACAGTTAAGCCTAAGAGATATGAGAACTGGTTGAAGTGACGAGAGGTTAACATTTAGAAAAGTTCGAATTTGTAACTGTTAAATCTCGAATCTCTTTCTATCTTGTCAACGTTGTAAAATTGTGTATCACTGACATGATGATCACATGGACAGAGAGTGATACCCGTCAGTCCAGTTGAAGTATTCAAACTAATCCTAAACAAAACCGAAATTATTTACTCTTAGATACAGGAACAGGTGAACAAACTTTCAGGATACAACTGTAATGTCCCGAAACGGGCAGTAGCACGTATTTTGCCAAATTTTTTTTTCAAATTACCTATTTATAATGATAGTATGTGCCTTTTAAGTTTACTTTAGAGGGTAAAACATCTTATTACACAAACCCATTAGCCTTAGTAATAATAACGGTGTTGCGTATAAAGCAAAAATTGTATGGTGGCCATTTTATTGTGAACACATTTTATTATATGGAATGACAAAAACGATTCCCATGGATTTACTGAGTCATGTTCACTCATTTTTAGCTTGGTTTTTTAAAAAAGAAGGGTGTTTTACGATTGGTGAAATTATTTTTCGAATACATTTCATCGACTTATTTGAGCAAAAGAACGTGCTACTGCCCCTTTAAGTCCAAAATTATTATTTTTAAATGTTTATATTTGTCAAACACCGGCATCCATACAGGATTAGAGCAGGTACTTTAAAGTTAAAGGTAAATGACGTATATGCACTATGTGTAAGACAGAGATCGAATTGAGTTCCATTTTATATTCAAATGTTTTTATGACAATTTAGAAACCCATTATACACCAAATTCGTATTGTCCATCAATCTATAAATTCAATCAATTAATGTCTTCTACATCTGTAAAGTTACTGAACAAATTATGCCAATATTGAAGTCTAAGTTTTGAATTAAGACATAATCATTTTAATAGATAGTTACTATGTGTCTTATCATGCAGTATATGTCAATTGTTATATTATTATATATGTATATGCTATGTATCTACTACTGTATATATGTATCCTTGTATATGAGCCGATGGTCTTCGTGCAAATAAAAGACTTGGGTCATTTGAGGAAACAGAAGAAAACATTGAATAACATTTTGCCAGTAATATATGTGGGTAAAAAGAAGAATGCTATATGGATTTAGCTTTGAGGTGAGGTGAGGTGAGGTGAGGTGAGGTGAGGTGAGGTGAGGTGAGGTGAGGTGAGGTGAATATAGTTTTAACGTCGCTTTCAAGAGTATTTCACTTATATCACGGCTGCTAGTATCATTGCAGGTAGAAAGCCCGTAACACCATATGGCTGTGAATTGCGATGAAACCTGCGAGCAACGGCTCGAACTAGCAAACCATTGTTGGTGTTACTGCACTGAAATTGAGGGGTGTAATTGCACCCAAATCTTATTGCAAGTAGAACAGTTCTCTACTGCAAATTTAGCTGAGAACCTGATTATATGTATTTTGCAGTGATTCTTGATAATGATTGTGACTTAATGCAGTTAAAAGAATAATACTTCAGTTTGTATCCATGTAAAATGATTAGGAGATAAACATACTGTGTTTGAAATCAGCGACATATAACGAAATTATGATGGCTCGAAATTTAATTTAATGTCGAACGTGTAGAGTGAGGCTTCCAATGGATATTTTAGAGCTATTAACTAACTTGTGACTGTTGAATTGCATTGGTGGTATATAACAAACTAACATCTTATCTGCGTTTTAACAAAAGTGGAAACAACATGTACAGTACACACACAAGCTGCAATATTCCCACAACCCACAATATTCGAACCAAATGTAGTTTATCAATTATTCTTAATTATTTTCTCAATTAATTTATTATTATCAATTACATACTTATCATCTGAGAGTAACAAAAAACATTTCATAAAAAAATATTCGCGGTAAACAGTGAATACTACATTGAATGGTAATTCTGTTGAGGGATTGTTCAACGTGATGAAGTCCTATACTCAAAACAATAACTTGGGTAATTAACCAACTTAAATTTCATTAACCATTAAAATAAATTTACTCTTCGTTTTACAATTTGAAATGGCATTCTTCAATGTCGAAAGAAACATGTTACCATCACGATACTCAATCAATTTGCAGATTTTCTGCCATCATATTGGACACTGTAATTATAATCTTCTCATAAAGTGTAAAACAAAACTAATTAGTTTCAATTAAAAGTGCATTTGCAATGACGTTTGTTTCCCTTGTTAATCATTAAAGTCAACAATATGATTTTGTTTTTAACATAAAAGGATTAAAACAATTTATTGGAATTGCAATATTTTTGTGTGGAGCAAATGCCAAGTTTTTGCTAAAACGTATTTGACACTTCGTCTTACAAAGACGAATTTCTAGTTCATTAATCACATAAAAACTATTATTTTCGAAAAACATCATTATGCCTACTTTGAAACCATTATTCTCACAAAAGGATGGAAAGTTCTGTGCAGAAATACACTTAAACCTTTCCAGGATATAATAACAACAGCCACTGAGTGTTTTATCTGATGATTATTTAATATTGGATGCTTCGTTATCAAGAACACTATAAAAATCGTCAATTGATGTTATGTTATCCCATTTTAAGCATTCTTCGCTGAATTGTCTCAAAACATCAAGATTAACGCTAGAAAGACTAGAATAAAAATTTACTTACCTTAACTGTGTACCTAATCTTTGTTTAGTTAGAACATCAGATATGGTCTAGTGGTGCATGGATATGTCATTGTTTTAAAAAAGAGAATTATTCGGTTATGGTGTATGATTATATAAATATAAAAATAATTAGAGTGTTAGATATCAGGAGAAAGCAGTCAGTTTTGAAACATAAATACATTACATATTTTTCTCATGTCATCATCAGTGAAAGTTGTATTCAAATATTCATTCAGTCAGTCTTCATGAGTTTAAGTTCCATACTAAGCATATTTTTTTCATTTTTGCCTATACACAACAAAGGAATCTTTCATATGACTTCAGATATAAAATCCTGCCTCTCATCTTTCAATCAATTAAGGAAATGAATATCCTTTTTTATATATCTTTATCTTCCCTATATATATTTGTCTCACCACTTCTTGTAAAGTTGTCATGATATTTAGATTAAGTCTTCTATAGAGTGTCAAAGCGACCGCTCGTAATACACAGTGGGATTAAAATTGAATACAGGTTCTCCCTGTGCCATTTAGTTTAATTTTAATGAACGTTATTCATCACCTTTGTCGAAGAGATTCAATTGTGTATGCCTCTTACAACTTACATCCAAATATAATTGAATTACGAAATTTCTGATTAATGTGACCTTCAAAGTTTATTTAATTGAATCTGATAACATCTCGGAACAAATCTCTAAGGGGATTGTTACGCTGTAAGGCAGTTTAACTATGAAAATTAATACTTATTTCACAATAAAGTTTATGCCTGTGATCAAACTTTGAAAACAGTTGTAATCAATCGATAAGTCAACATTTGTGATCGTTTGAAAGAATGTGTGACTATAAGAAAAAAGTGTGAAATCGATTGTAATAAGAAATGTATTTGTTGTTAACATTTGTGCATATGACCTAATGCTAACTCAAGTAATGACAGTTCTAAATGGTTAATACTATTATAAAAACCGTTTACCCTTCAATTACAATATCATGTTATTCTGGTGGTTTCTAAAAGTCAGTGTTTTAGCAGAAAGCTGAGAAAATACACATACACTTGAAACATACATCTGACAGTGTAAACTTTTGACGTAAATGTAGTTCATGATAAAATCTTGAGAACACGGTGTCCCTGCTTCACCGGACTTTGAAATGAAACTCTATTATCAACTGTCAAAACCGCTCCAGACACGAGATTGCCAATCAAACAGATTTCGCCTGTCTGACTGATACACTTCATCTAACACCGGGAACAATCAGAATGAGACATACAAAACCTTATGATTAAAAGGATGAATTGATTGTGAAGTGGCGAATTATACCATACAATATCGTCTCATCTAACACCGGGAACCTTCAGAATGAGACATACAATGATTAAAGGAAAGAATTGATTGTGGCGAGTTATAGCATGCAAAATCGTCTCATCTAACACTTGGAAACTTTAGAATGAGACATATACATGTGTACAACATCAGTATTAAAGGAATGAGTTGATTGTGAAGTGGCGAGCTATACCATGCAATACCGTCTCATCTAACCCCTTGAAACCTAAGAATGAACAAATCTAACACAGGTAACCTTCGGATTGAGACATACAAAACCTTATTATTAAAGGAATGAACTGATTGGGAGTTATACCATGCAATGTCGTCATTCATAACAGAATCATACACAGTTTCTAGTCGAATTGAATTCGCTAAATATACATCTATTGACAGTAAACCAGTTAATTTTGGTTTTCCTTAATCTCTTCCAACTGCAAGTTCTATAATGCCTCTTTAAGGGACAAATGATGTAGTCAAATGTGTACAAGGACGTTTTGTTTCATGTTGACTTTGTATATTTATTTATATCTAAATTTACTAACATCTAATTTTCAGTAATTTTAAGAATTGACTTGATGCCGCGGATCTCGACCTTGCCTATAGGTGTTTTAGAAATATATCCGTTTTGTAAACCTTTTGGGTATACACATTTGATGATATTCATCCCCAAATGACAAACATGCTGTGTTTCCAAAATGTGACCCAATATCGTTCTTCAACTGGACTATTTAAATCAAATATTGTCTATATAGATAAGACGTTTTATAGTCATACACAATACATTTGTACTATTTCAAAATACTTGTATATTTAAAAGAACTATGACAGAATAAATAAAAATGTTTCAAAATGAATTGCTCGAATTATAATATTTTGTTATAATTGTAGCATACATGAAGATGTGGATGTCGGTAACGATTATCATCTATTTTGGAAAAAATCTTTTTAAATAGCACAAATATGAATAGACTTAACCCTATTAAACTATCCATTTAGACAGCCTGTAATTAGAGCTTTCATTTGATTTATAACATGGCACATTTGAAAAGATTACAAAAACAGTTGCATATACCATTCAGTTTATTTGCGACGGTCATCTTAGATTTGTGCTAACAGGCCACTAGAGGGCGATGTCACATTGTTTGCGATGGTATTTGAAAACCTTGTACATATACCTATCTTCATGCAAAATTTCAAGAACTGGTCACAAAGTGCACAATTCTGCATACGTGTTATATATTCCTCTGCTATAGGGCGTATTAGGGGATACATATATACACGTATATATGTATACACTCGTTAAATCAAAACTAAGAAATCTTATGACTCATATTACTTTTGAACAATTCCGTTATGGAATTGTTAGTATGTGAGCTTCCTTTCAAGTTGTTATATTTCTTCAATGGCAGGGGATTCTTCAATCAATAAAACCATTGTTTAAGTACAAACATGCCTTTAGACCCTCGAACAATGCTTTTTGAAAAAAGGCAGCTTCAATGTATAACAATTCATATATGAACGATAAAACTGGTAAATGTGGCAAAAATCGATGCTAACTAATACAAATGTTTTCTGAAGAAGTCAGGCCATTACATTCAGTAAATGAATTCAAAAGTAACATTATACCAAATTGCAAAACCTCGTTTTTGGTTTGATATTAATATTTGAAACATGTTTTGTCACAGTATTCATTGCAGGTTGAAGTTAGAATGCAGTGATGTAAATGTTCATAAAGTAAATAGATCCATATAAGATAACTCCATCATGTATACCAGAGGTTACTATCTCCTAGTGTGGGAACAATCACCTTCAAATTAGGAGAGTTCTAGTGCTTTATTAGCAGTTTATAATATCCCAATTAGGAAATGGCAAGTCTTTATTGGGATATGCTTAGTCAGTAATTCCCGCTTGGTGAAAATAGTTTAACGTCGAGTCATTGCTATGTAACTATCACGTCTGCTGGACATGTTGTTGTGGGGATGTAGCGTGGTGTCCAGCAGGGTGACTATCTTGACCCAAGAACAACACAAGACATCACTTCACTCTCCATCCTTGTATTCATATAGTCTTTACAGAGAGATCCTCTGACCAGTTCTTACCGAGTCCAGGGCGCAAGTCCCTCCGTGAAGTTCGACCGTTACCACTGGCGATATAACCCAAATGCGAGACATTAATACACTGACTATAACTTCTTGTTATCCTAATTAGAACGTGCCATCTTCTTGATGGGATATGTCATGTTCCACTTATATTTTAGCTGATAGCATTTTTAACATTTTACAATGACCGATCGACGTTTCTGTGAACGATTTAATATACCTCTCCGCGAGCGTAAGAGTGAAATGCACAGGGCGGTGGCGATGTGTAGTATTTTACTGACGCTTCAAACAGTCCCATTAACGGCACTATTGTCTGAGCTCGCAGTCTCTGACAGGAGAGAGACTACTTTTGCAACTTTTATTCCATGAAAATAAAATAATAGGAACAAAATAAATGTAGTTCAAATAAAAAATGTTTTTAAAAAAAAATATATAGACAAAGCCATGGCCATAAATTGATTTAAGTTGATGGTAATTAATGTGCTGAAGGAAATCCTTGCAAGTGTGCAAGGTCATCAACACGCTGTTGAATTAGAAACCCTGGATTATGGAACCTAAAGGCATTAAGTCATAGCGGGCCGTCATAGCACCCTTTTCTAATAGTGAATAGTGTTTAAATTATAGATAGCGCATTTCTGTAAAGATTATTTACGAACAATCATCAAGAATCAAATTAAAAAGTCCAAATGAAATAATGCAACATTTCATCGCTCAAATTGACTGTTGGAGAATTAGATCAAGCGAAACCTATAGTTATCGCCCCACACATGCTAATGTCATGATCTTGAAAACGGAGCCAAATGCTATTTTTAGAAACAAATTCTTTAGACACACGTTTCCTCTTTAAATGTCACAGTGTATTGATCCTTGATGTAAACGCTTTAACTTAAAAGAGTAAAATAATTGAATTGAATTTTTATATTTATATCAGACGTAGTCGAAGTAAAAATGAAAACTGATATATATCGACCGCGTTTGGTCCACATTTGTATTGAATCCATAAAAAGTTTTCAAATTATGTGAATATTTAAATTATTGTGATTATTCCTGAGCAAAACCACCAATGCTATGAAATCGCACGTAAATAATGGCGGAAGATTTGATTTTCTAATTAATGCTGTTTTAGATTGTCTTTCACCATCAAGATAATTATGATGTTAACATGTGTTATGATTACTGGTAGTTTTAATTGTAGTTTGCAAAAAGCATATGGAGACAACTTCCAGATTGGCTGGAAAATTATACAGTAGTTCTGATTGAAATGAAGAGACTTTATTGTTTTGATTTAAGGGCATCAATAACGGATTGCATTCAATGCAATTATTCTCTAAACAAAGCACATGCTTTCCATAAGCAATACTAAGAGATTAAACCCAAAGTTTAGATCCTTACATCAAGAAATAATAAAATACTATCGAATGACAAAACTATTGTATGTTCAAATACCAAACATGCAAATTCCATACCTTCACGTGCACGGTTGTACATTTCATTTCACGTTTCAAGCGCATCACGTGCATCACATTAGCAAGCTGTGCGTCGGGAGGAAATCAGAATTGACAGAATCGTTCATAAAATATCCGATGAAGGACATTTTGAAGTTATTTGAGATGGGTACATGTACGTAGTTCTCTCATAAAGGGTTGATTAAAAATCTAGAAATGTTTATTCTTCAAACAAAATATTACATACCCATGCACTATACTATTTTACGTTCGACTCGGGGAAGCTACATGTACATGTAAGACTTTATCATATTACATCCTTGAGGAGTCTTATTCACTTCGAAATCTCTTGTCTTTTAGGAGAGATCGAACTGTATTTTTTCTGCTTAGATGGAACATAACTGCATTTGCTATCAAAGCGTAAAATACGCAAACACTGACACACCTTCTTTAAATTTAATGCAGTCTGCGGCGATCACTGTTGTCAAAACACTTCACCACCATACACGTCGACGATGAGGCAGAACATCACACATAGCGTTATCGACGTAAAAGGAGCCCAAGTACTAAACAAGACAACAACCGAGTTTTTGAAGTGAGTGTCTCATTAAGGCATTCACATTTCGAAAACGTGTTTTTTTACATCGTAATTAACCTTAGTGAAAACGATCCATACGCATTGGCAACATCGTTGTTGGTCGACACCCATATGCAACATCCCAGGAGCTCTTTCTCTTTCTCCATCTGTCAATCGCTGCATGGTTTCGTACATGTGTGTCATATCATGCAAAGTAGGCACCTTTTATACCCTGTAGAAGCATTCAGTTCATGCAGATGCTGCTTGAATTTTGCTACATTTGAGTGATAATGCGTTTGGGTGATGCACAAAATATGAAAAGTTTTCATTTTCAAGCAAAAAAGTTCACATAAATAATCGTCTGTGTTTCTAAATACTATTAAGTCATTTGACAACACAGTAAACTCGTTTCCACTTAGGTAAATTACGAGAAAAGATCTTTAATGACTAGAAATATATATTTCATAAGTTTCACACTTAAACTTACTCAATAACAGTATTTTTTTTTATCGTTTAAAGGTTATGATGTAAAGCATAGAACCTTTTTGTCTAGTCACAAAAGTAAAAGTTTACTTTCAACTTCTTCTGGACATATAAATCACATTTATTTGTTACTACCAGCCTGGTCGAAAACCGGACAATTTTAATCTTCTTAAGCAAGCTGCATTTTACCACAATATGAATCTATCAGGATTTTTAAACGTGTTATTAGCATAAAGCTACGTTATTTGGCTTTCTTTTGAACCATTCATCTCTTAAATATCTTTGATACTTAAAACGTTATTAACAAAAGAAGTGGGGTAACGTTTCTTTTGGCGTTTAGTCTATACTCTACTCGTAGGTATTTTTGTATTTTCATAGTTCTTGCCGGCAGAAGTTTCTTCTCTCTTCTATATGAAGTTGTTTGTGTTGAGAATTTAGGTATAACATGTACACCATCTACTCACATCCATTGGGGGATTACTAGTGTGTAATATTATGAAAACAGTATAATATGACTTTACTAAATATATCACTGCTCTTATATGCGAGAAGGCATAACAGTAATATACTTTACATTTTTTCTTGCAAATCATACATATCATAGGACAGTTATGAGATATGTATTATGTTCATACATTCTATAATTTTAATCCATGGTCATGACGTCACTCTTTTGTGTTATCAGTTGATTATTATTTAGGAATCTACTGGTCATTGACTGTACTAGTCAGGAGGGGTGTTAGGTTTAGACATTATCAGCAATGGCTAATCGAGTACATTTTTCGAGACTGGTGTAATTTGTCTTGGTGTATCTGAATAGGATCTTAAAATATCTCTCAACGAATCCACAGCTCCTCATGCATTCTCCATTACATAACATACTTGTCACCCCGTCAACGTATGTGTCCAGTCCCTGGAATAACTCATTATGAAAAGTAGCAACCACTAACTTAAACAATTATAAGAGACTTTACTTTCTCAACATTATCATGGCTTTTCTCTTTCTGTTTCTTGATTTCTGTCAACGAAATACCACAAACTTGCACTCCATAGTTTGTCTAAGAATCCTGCTTCCATATATCTCCTGTATGTTGTTTGTTATAGTCCTCCATGTCCACCTACCTACACTCTATCCTGTCCACCTGCCTACACTCTATCCTGTCCACCTGCCTACACTCTATCCTGTCCATCTGCCTACACTCTATCCTGTCCACCTGTCTACACTCTATCCTGTCCACCTGCCTACACTCTATCCTGTCCACCTGCCTACACTCTATCCTTTCCATCTGCCTACACTCTATCCTGTCCACCTGCCTACACTCTATCCTGTCCATCTATCTACAATCTATCCTGTCCACCTGCCTACACTCTATCCTGTCCACCTGCCTACACTCTATCATGTCCACCTGCTTACACTCTATCCTGTCCACCTGCCTACACTCTATCCTGTCCATCTTCCTACACTCTATCCTGTCCACCTGCCTACACTCTATCCTGTCCACCTGCCTACACTCTATCCTGTCCACCTGCCTACACTCTATACTGTCCACCTGCCTACACTCTATCCTGTCCACCTGTCTACACTCTATCCTGTCCATCTGCCTACACTCTATCCTGTCCATCTGCCTACACGCTATCCTGTCCACCTGCCTACACTCTATCCTGTCCACCTGCCTACACTCTATCCTGTCCACCTGCCTACACTCTATCCTGTCCACCTGCCTACACTCTATACTGTCCACCTGCCTACACTCTATCCTGTCCACCTGTCTACACTCTATCCTGTCCATCTGCCTACACTCTATCCTGTCCATCTGCCTACACGCTATCCTGTCCACCTGGATACACTCTATCCTGTCCACCTGCCTACACTCTATCCTGTCCACCTGTCTACACTCTATCCTGTCCACATGCCTACACTCTATCCTGTCCACCTGTCTACACTCTATCCTGTCCACCTGCCTACACTCTATCCTGTCCATCTGCCTACACGCTATCCTGTCCACCTGCCTACACTCTATCCTGTCCACCTGCCTTCACTCTATCCTGTCCACCTGCCTACACTCTATCCTGTCCATCTGCCTACACGCTATCCTGTCCACCTGCCTACACTCTATCCTGTCCGCCTGCCTACACTCTATCCTGTCCACCTGTCTACGCTCTATCCTGTCCACCTGCCTACACTCTATCATGTCCAACTGCTAACACTCTATCCTGTCCACCTGTCTACACTCTATCCTGTCCAACGTGCCTACACTCTATCCTGTCCACCTGCCTGCACTCTATCCTGTCCACCTGTCTACACTCTATCCTGTCCACCTGCCTACACTCTATCCTGTCCACCTGTCTGCACTCTATTCTGTCCACCTGTCTACACTCTATCCTGTCCACCTGCCTACACTCTATCCTGTCCACCTGCCTACACTCTATACTGTCCACCTGCCTACACTTTATCCTGTCCACCTGTCTACACTCTATCCTGTCCACCTGCCTACACTCTATCCTGTCCACCTGCCTACACTCTATCCTGTCCACCTGCCTACACTTTATCCTGTCCACCTGCCTAAACTCTATACTGTCCACCTGCCTGCACTCTATCCTGTCCACCTTTCTACACTCTATCTTGTCCACCTGTCTACACTCTATCCTGTCCACCTGCCTACACTCTATCCTGTCCACCTGCCTACACTCTATACTGTCCACCTGTCTGCGCTCTATCCTGTCCACCTGTCTACACTCTATCCTGTCCACCTGCCTACACTCTATCCTGTCCACCTGCCTACACTTTATCCTGTCCACTTGCCTAAACTCTATACTGTCCACCTGCCTGCACTCTATCCTGTCCACCTGTCTACACTCTATCTTGTCCACCTGTCTACACTCTATCCTGTCCACCTGCCTACACTATATACTGTCCACCTGCCTGCGCTCTTTCCTGTCCACCTGTCTACACTCTATCCTGTCCACCTGCCTACACTCTATCCTGTCCACCTGCCTACACTCTATCCTGTCCATCTGCCTACACTCTATCCTGTCCACTTGCCTACATTCTATCCTGTCCACCTCCATCTCCTGTATTCATCGACATTATAGCTTATGATTTCTCAGTGGTGTTACGTTCTCTGTCAGTGATGGTACTACACATTGCAAACAAATGCCATTTAGATAGTGAACAAATATAACATGGTTTCATTTTGGGATAACACTGCCTTCAATAATACAAATTCTTGTACTTTTTCGGGCCGCGTCTTTGCGGGATTCGAACCTAGACCCTCAGAGTAAGGCAACTATCGCCAATCATCTACGAATCATTTAGGATTGTCTCGAATTAAGTACGAAAATAAGTACTGTATTCGCAACTCTTTCTTAATTATTTCGTACAATTAGTACATAATTCGTAAACAATTCGTAAATAATTCGTATCTTTCAGCATAAACATCTACTAATTTTGGTAAACGTTTCGTACAAGTGAAATTGCTGTTCACGAATTTTGCCGAATGTTTACGAATTTATACAATCACCTATTCGTGGCTATTCGTGATAATACGGCTCGTAGTTAAATAGGGGTATTAGCAGATAATTGGTGATTAATTTTGGGTGAGAACACTCAATTCATTAACCGCGAATTTCCAAGAACTGTTACGAATTTGTTACGGCCTACACGATTTTAGAAAGAATAGTTTACGAAACATCTACGATACTGCAATTTGTAGATGATTCGTGAAAGTTTTTGGACCAAATGTTTTTACGAATGCCACGAATTGGAGGAATATTGCTGAGTCATCACGAAACCATTCACGGATTTCAAGAAGCAATTACAAATAGCAAAATTTCCCTTTCGTGAAGATTCGGGAATATTCGTGTTGTAGTGAAAGGGTGACATAAGACGACAATTCGCTACTTACTAGGCTAGTGTATATATTCGTTATGAGATCAGTGTGTACGATTGGCTGTTAGATTCATCCAGTGTTCTTTGTATTGGGTCACAATTATAACAAAAAAGGATTACAATTTCATTAACCGGTTGAATTATTCGATCAACCTTAGGGGCATTGAAATTGATTGAATTAATTCTGAATTGACTTTCAAACGATTTTTGGGCGAAAAAAAGTGTAAGCTTGGTGCAAGCGTTCGGGGAAGAATATGAAATAAAAAACCGACGCGCTTGATTTAAATGTTTAAAGAATGTCTTAACATTCAAGTAAACAGTTTCGTTTCGATAACGGTAGCATGTATCGTCCAATTTATATACTTACGCAGATGAGATGAGGCCTATGACTAAACTGCATAAATAAATATAAATAATATATAATAAATTAAAAATTATAGACACAATTTAAGATTGTCAAAGACAAAACCTGCTGAAAATGAAAACAAGATGATCTGGAAAACAACCACTTCCTTATTGTGAAAATAAATGTACGTGACGTTTCGCTATATATGCTTATTACTTCATTTACTCTGAAACGTTGTGTGTGTTCATATAAAGAAGTTGTTATATAGAAATGCTTATTTATTTCACTTCTAAATGCTTTTCAAAGTCTTCACTCTACACGGTTGTTCAGTATCCAATGTATCAATGTGATCATTCCATTTCCATGACATGCATTATGTCACGTTAGTTTTCAGTTGGTTAAACTGTCTCGTGCTCGGTAAACCCACGATGAATTACAAGACCCGACAGGAAACAAGTTCAAAGGTCATTATTGGCATAAAAAGTAAAGATTTATCTCGATAGGTGCGGAAGCAAGTTGCAATACATTGCAACACCTTTAGTCAGCCTTATCAATGCGAAACACTTATCAGCTATGGTAATTCCCGGCTAAAGTGTTATCAATGATTTAGTGCTGTATCATGTATCTTGACAACATGACTCAGTATAAATCTGGTTGGGGATAACTGTTTGAATGGACTTTTTAAAACATAATTTTCACACTAAGCTCAGCAAACATGACTGTACTGGACCAGTACTTGCTTGGTATTGGATGGTAAAGTTGATAAAGGTATACTGGCTAGACAGTTAAGAATCAGTACTGGCCAAGAACCATTTAGAGGATATTTGGCTTTTCTTGACTAATACCATGTTTATCTCATCGAGTGAGGTAGAAAGGTTTTATTTTTCACGAGTGGCGGAGCCACGAGTGAAAATATATAACTGTTCTACCTCACGAGATGAGATAAACATGGTATGAGTCAAGAAAAGACAAATTTTCTATTTATTATATGACCAAATCTTTGCATATTCACCGAAATAGACTTGCATTTACGTTAGATCGGCTCCAGAATGAGCCTGTCGCCTCAGCAACAATGTGACGTCATGAACGTATCATCACGTCGGAGCATTGTTTTATGACGTCAGGTCATTGTTATATCAGTCACTAATGACTGATAACACGTTCCATTGTTATTTTCACTAGTGACTGATAACACGGTTTATTTTCATTGATAGATCTCGGTATTTCCCCTGCAATCATATAATAATATGGGATATTTACAGGGCAGTACTAGGGCTTATGTACTGTAAACGTAACTCCCTTGATGTTTAACTCGCAACGTTATATGATAATATGATATACATAGACATGTACTTCTCCTCCCATCTCTGTTTCATTCTATACTCACTGTCTCTGTTGTCTGCGCCTAACGTATACAACATTAAAAGCTCAAACTTGTTTCCTCAAAGTTGTATGACACACAAGCTCATTTTATTTTTGACTCTGTTAAACATCTGGAAACGTTTCGTTAAGATACTAGTTTATTTCTAATGCATTAGACCTTCGAGCTGGGGCACCTTGCATTTATCATACTGATACTGAGAGTAACCATAGCTTAAAGGGACAACGCTTCGAGGATAAAGAGTGTCTGATTAGAGTGTCTGCTAAAGAGTTCCTCTTCACTTCATACATGCAGTAGTTTTTATTACCAATTACATCAATTGTCTGAAATTCGGTGTCTTTAACTTGTTAGGAGACATGTTAATCAGCAAAGGTAGATACACATGTTCTGATTTTTATTCTCGACGCGATGTCCCTTTAACTACCGGCTATTGAACCAGGTTTTGTCGAGGTGACGGTGGCCGAATGACGTAAGCTATTGGAACAAACAGTGCTGGTGGTTGGTGCCCGAGTCTGATGGTGTGTTCGCGAATCCCGCACGGGACTCCACTCGAGAAACGTACAATAATTTGTACTAATGCAGAAAGTGTGATTCCAAATATAACATTTATAATATATATATATATATATATATATATATATATATAATATATAATATATATATATATGACATTCTTGTGACCTTGCCGATATGTACCCGGAAGCATTATGAATAAAGTAAACAACTTATACGTTATCAATACATATATATATTTAAATTTCGAAATTACAATGATATAAGAAGTGTCATATAAAGGTTACAAAGCACATAAATATTGGGGACAGGTTGGTTTTGTTAAAAACTGTGTTAATAAATATCGTCGCCAGGCCGTCAACCAATAAATAAATGTCGCAGTTCTTAAATGTCAATTTTCTATTCATCTGCAAATATTAAATGAAAAAGAACGTATTAATTTCGGTTGACTAGACTGAATTTGACGTAAGGCGTTATATTTATTGTAAAGGAAGTTAAGTATTCTTGGATCAAAATTTACATTTTTTAGAAATAAATTCTTGAGCGAGACTTATAATGGCAAGAAAATAACATTCAGAAAGAAGAAGTGAATCCCGGGGTCCGCAAATGTGGGAAAGTATTCACTCTTGCAAACTACTCTACTCTACTACTCAGATAGAATCTATCAAATCACGGCAATACGTCCTTTAGCATTTTAGGTACATTATCCCATTTATTTGAAACATTAGTTTTCAGTGATATTGTCACATTACGTAATCGTAGCCAGAAAAGGATGACGTATAATCATCGATATTTTAACATGCACTAAGTTTCATTAGTGGCCTTTAAGATGTTGATATATTATCATTTATTTTTCCCCGTCCACTTCTTTACCAGAGGTGCATGGAGCTAGGTGTACTTGCTTAATTTAAAAAAAAATGTTTAGTGTACGCCTTTTCAAGTGTACTCCACTTCATTTCCACCAGTATGACGCAACTCACACAACCCCCATACTAGTTACAAGATGTCAGGTATTGGTCCCATTGCGGCAAGCCCTAAGGTAACCCTTAATCACCAAGGTAGCCTTAGTACAATGTTATGGATGTCTAAGGTTAACCTTAGCGTTAAGATTGATTGTGTAGTAAATCAGAATTCGTAAGGCATAGCTCTTAAATTGTCTGGTGCACAACTTCATGCACGATGACATCTACAACCGTGTCAGTACATCCTTATATCCTTATCATAAAGTTCAACATGTTCTCATGACTGGTGCAATATTTCATGCTTCGGAAAGAAAATAAACACTGTAACGTCCCTAAACTCTTATGACACTTTTCTTATGACACTTTTGACAGATGTCAGAAAGCGATTCGGTCATCTAAATCTAACATGACTGTATTGTCTGAAAGATTGAATGTGTGTAAATATAACTCAAAATTTAAAGTTATGTTAAAGTAAAAGTTATGAGGAAAAACAATTAATTTAAATACCGTTTTCTATTTACTTACTCGTGAGAAAGGTGTTGGGTGACTCAGGTGTACAAAAGATGAAACTTTAAGTCTAAAATGTAGACTTGATAATGTTAATATCACAGAAGAAACAGGCCATGTTATTCAGAAACCCAAAATAATTCAAAACAAACATGTGCACCAGCAGTCTCCTGGGACTCATGTGGAACCCCTCATCCACGAACTTTCATAAGATAAGGTGTCATGTTCAACCCGTGGAGCGCCTCATCAACGAACTTTCATGAGCTAAGGTGTCATGCTCAATCCGTGGAACCCCTCATCCACGAACTTTCATAAGATAAGGTGTCATGTTCAACCCGTGGAGCGCCTCATCCACGAACTTTCATGAGCTAAGGTCTCATGCTCAATCCGTGGAACCCCTCATGCACGAACCTTCATAAGATAAGGTGTCATGTTCAACCCGTGGAGCGCCTCATCAACGAACTTTCATGAGCTAAGGTGTCATGCTCAATCCGTGGAACCCCTCATCCACGAACTTTCATAAGATAAGGTGTCATGCTCAACCCGTGGAGCGCCTCATCCACGAACTTTCATGAGCTAAGGTCTCATGCTCAATCCGTGGAACCCCTCATGCACGAACTTTCATAAGATAAGGTGTCATGTTCAACCCGTGGAGCGCCTCATCAACGAACTTTCATGAGCTAAGGTGTCATGCTCAATCCGTGGAACCCCTCATCCACGAACTTTCATAAGATAAGGTGTCATGCTCAACCCGTGGAGCGCCTCATCCACGAACTTTCATGAGCTAAGGTCTCATGCCCAATCCGTGGAACCCCTCATCCACGAACTTTCATAAGATAAGGTGTCATGTTCAATCCGTGGAACCCCTCATGCACGAATTTTCATAAGATAAGGTGTCATGCTCAACCCGTGGAGCGCCTCATGCACGAACTTTCATGAGATAATGTGTCATGCTCAATCCGTGGAACCCCTCATCCACGAACTTTCATAAGATAAAGTGTCATGTTCAATCCGTCGAACCCCTCATGCACGAATTTTCATAAGATAAGGTGTCATGCTCAACCCGTGGAGCGCCTCATGCACGAACTTTCATGAGATAATGTGTCATGTTCAATCCGTGGAGCCCCTCATGCACGAACTTTCATAAGATAAGGTGTCATGCTCGACCCGTGGTACTACTCATCAACAAACTCTCTAAATATAAGGTGTCATGCTCAATCCGTGGAACCCCTCATGCACGAACTTTCATGAGATAAGGTGTCATGCTCAATCCGTGGCACTACTCATCAAAAAAACTCTCTCAAGATAAGGTGTCATGCTCAACCCGTGGATCCCCTCATCCACGAACGTTCACAAGATAAGGTGTCATGAACAATTCATGGAACCCCTCGTCCACGAACTCTCAAAAGATAAGGTGTCATGCTCGACCCGTGGATCCCCTCGCCCGCGAGCTCTCTAAAGATAAGGTGTCATGCTCAACCCGTGGATCCCTTCATCCACGAACTCTCAAAAGATAAGGTGTCATGATCAACCCGTGGACCCCCACGCCCGCGAACTCTCAAAAGATAAGGTGTCATGCTCGTCCCGTGGATCCCCTCGCCCGCGAGCTCTCTAAAGATAAGGTGTCATGCTCAACCCGTGGATCCCCTCATCCACGAACTCTCAAAAGATAAGGTGTCATGATCAACCCGTGGACCCCCACGCCCGCGAGCTCTCTAAAGATAAGGTGTCATGATCAACCCGTGGATCTCCTCATCCACGAATGCTCTAAAGATAAGGTGTCATGATCAATCAATGGAACCCCTCATCCACGAACGTTCTAAAGATAAGGTGTCATGCTTAACTCGTGGATCACCTCGTCCACGAACGTTCTAAAGATAAGGTGTCATGCTCAACCCGTGGATCCCCTCATCAAAGATCTCTCTGAAGATAGGGTGTCATGCTCAACCCGTTTAACCCCTCATCCACGAACTCCCTAAAGATAGGGTGTCATGCTCAACTCGTGGAATCCCTCATCCACAAACTCCCTAAAGATAAGGTGTCATGCTCAATCAGCGGATCCCCTCGTCCACGAACTCTCTAAATATTGGGTGTCATGCTCAACCCGTGGATACTCTCATCCACGAACGTTCTAAAGATAAGGTGTCAAACCCGTGGAACCCCTCACCCCTTACCCATAGAGTGTAAAATCGGAAACATGTATTGTTAACAGAAGTAACTAACTTGATTACTTGTGAATTAATACCTTTCTCAGCATATTCAAATAAAAAACGATCTTTCTATCCATGTTATAGTATTTCTCTTCACAACAGATAATATATATTTTGAAAAACGTAAATTTCTTCGGGCCAAAATGGTAAAAAGATATGTATTTCAAATATTCCAATTTAAATTGTTGTATCTTTTTATTATAAATTCCCACTTGAAATGTTTAGAAGATCATTACGAAAAGCAAATTGAAAAATACTACCCATTTCTCTCGCTATTGGACGCAAATCGATTTTAAATTGACTGTTTTTCAGGTTATCTAAATTACCTCGACCTAACATGTCAAACAAGCTCTGAAATTGCTATAAAGGACTACCATTTAAGATAGACATAAAACAAGAATTATTCAGTAACTAATAAACAAACACAATACGTCATCAGGCAACAGTGACATCAAAGAATGCAAACTAATTATCTAAAATAATGTTTTCAACATTTCTTTCGAATACAAAAAAAATCGTGAAACACATGTAAGAACATACGGTAATGATCCAAAAAGCTTTTAAGCTCTCTCTGGCTTTGTTTTCGTAACATTATTAACTGCTGATTCCAACAGGACTATATGATACCGTTCTCTCCTTCTCAGACCCAAAGGAATATACATTACCCGATTAAGTTTTAATTCACATCACTACTTTTTATAAATGGGTCTGATCTTTACAATATGGAAGTAATTATGGTCCGCGGTTTCCAATGAAAACTAACTAATGCCTCCGTCTTTCATAGCAGTATTAATTGGACGAATCGATACCGGAGAGGAGGGTAGCCATGCCGTAAATGTGTGCTCTTCGTGCAGTTGAATTCCTTAGGGATGCTGTTTTAAATGGATGCGGTGGGAGGGTGAGGAGACGTGTGTAGCAACAGTTTAGATGGCGACCAGTGCCACATGAAGTCCATCACTGGAATAAATTTATTCTACAAAAAAAATTACGTTAAATGTATGAAAATATTTGTCTTTTTACTTAAACAACAGATACTTTTTTATTGGTTAATTTCTCGTTTTATCTGTGATAAAAATAAAAATTGAATTAAACAGTAATAAGTGATATGTTTATTTTATCGGATTGCAATTTACTGTTCTGCTTAAAAGATAAGTAGTAATGCACAGATGTAATACAAATCGATCGACAAAAGCAATAGAATATGTCCATTGTGTAAAGTAACCGTTGAAGACGAAATCCATTTTCTATTTGTTTGTCAATCTTACGACGATTTACGGAAACAGTTTATCCATGATTATTATATTTCCAAGACTCCTGCTGTAGCATTTAAACAAATCCTTTCTTCTGGTAACAATAACAGCATTCTTAGACTTGCACAATATGTTACCTATGCCATATCTCATCGAGATGATAAGTTAAAATCAATCACCTTTGTATCCATTTAATTTGTTATTGAACTGGTGATAAATAATGCATGTAACTCAAATGTATATGGGCCAGAGGCCTCGAATACAATAAAGAACTTTTGACTTTTGACACAGATGTAATATTTGTGGAAACATGTTTGAAGAATATTAATAGCAAAATACACCGATGGGACTATTCCCTCAGAAGCATTCACAAAAATAACTTGGCCGTACTGTGCCTATAGACAAACATTGATTGAATTAGAATAACTTATTCACGTGGCCTGTACACGTCGAACATGTGTGTGTTTCCCTGATGACATATTTTACAAATTGTACCTGGTTATAACATTTAGTGTACACTTTTAGTGAATGAGTTTATCTTTTGTGGATTGATATGTTTTGTGGGTTGGTATCTCTCTTCTATTGATATGTTTTGTGGGTTGGTATCTCTCTTCTATTGATATGTTCTGTGGGTTGGTATCTCTTATGGATTGGTATCTCTCTTCTATTGATATGTTTTGTGGGTTGGTATCTCTCTTCTATTGATATGTTTTGTGGGTTGGTATCTCTCTTCTATTGATATGTTCTGTGGGTTGGTATCTCTTATGGATTGGTATCTCTCTTCTATTGATATGTTTTGTGGGTTGGTATCTCTCTTCTATTGATATGTTCTGTGGGTTGGTATCTCTTATGGGTTGGTATCTCTCTTCTATTGATATGTTTTGTGGGTTGGTATCTCTCTTCTATTGATATGTTCTGTGGGTTGGTATCTCTTATGGATTGGTAATTCTTGTGTGTTGGTATCATTGTGGGTTCGTATCTCTCTTCTATTGATATGTTTTGTGGGTTGGTATCTCTCTTCTATTGATATGTTCTGTGGGTTGGTATCTCTCTTCTATTGATATGTTCTGTGGGTTGGTATCTCTTATGGATTGGTATCTCTCTTCTATTGATATGTTTTGTGGGTTGGTATCTCTCTTCTATTGATATGTTTTGTGGGTTGGTATCTCTCTTCTATTGATATGTTCTGTGGGTTGGTATCTCTTATGGATTGGTATCTCTCTTCTATTGATATGTTCTGTGGGTTGGTATCTCTTATGGATTGGTATCTCTCTTCTATTGATATGTTTTGTGGGTTGGTATCTCTCTTCTATTGATATGTTCTGTGGGTTGGTATCTCTTATGGGTTGGTATCTCTCTTCTATTGATATGTTTTGTGGGTTGGTATCTCTCTTCTATTGATATGTTCTGTGGGTTGGTATCTCTCTTCTATTGATATGTTCTGTGGGTTGGTATCTCTTATGGGTTGGTATCTCTCTTCTATTGATATGTTCTGTGGGTTGGTATCTCTTATGGATTGGTATCTCTCTTCTATTGATATGTTTTGTGGGTTGGTATCTCTCTTCTATTGATATGTTCTGTGGGTTGGTATCTCTTATGGATTGGTATCTCTCTTCTATTGATATGTTCTGTGGGTTGGTATCTCTTATGGATTGGTATCTCTCTTCTATTGATATGTTCTGTGGGTTGGTATCTCTCTTCTATTGATATGTTCTGTGGGTTGGTATCTCTCTTCTATTGATATGTTCTGTGGGTTGGTATCTCTTATGGATTGGTATCTCTCTTCTATTGATATGTTCTGTGGGTTGGTATCTCTTATGGGTTGGTATCTCTCTTCTATTGATATGTTCTGTGGGTTGGTATCTCTCTTCTATTGATATGTTCTGTGGGTTGGTATCTCTCTTCTATTGATATGTTCTGTGGGTTGGTATCTCTTATGGATTGGTATCTCTCTTCTATTGATATGTTCTGTGGGTTGGTATCTCTTATGGATTGGTATCTCTCTTCTATTGATATGTTCTGTGGGTTGGTATCTCTCTTCTATTGATATGTTCTGTGGGTTGGTATCTCTTATGGATTGGTATCTCTCTTCTATTGATATGTTTTGTGGGTTGGTATCTCTCTTCTATTGATATGTTCTGTGGGTTGGTATCTCTTATGGATTGGTATCTCTCTTCTATTGATATGTTCTGTGGGTTGGTATCTCTTATGGGTTGGTATCTCTCTTCTATTGATATGTTTTGTGGGTTGGTATCTCTCTTCTATTTATATGTTCTGTGGGTTGGTATCTCTTATGGGTTGGTATCTCTCTTCTATTGATATGTTCTGTGGGTTGGTATCTCTTATGGGTTGGTATCTCTCTTCTATTGATATGTTTTGTGGGTTGGTATCTCTCTTCTATTGATATGTTCTGTGGGTTGGTATCTCTTATGGATTGGTATCTCTCTTCTATTGATATGTTCTGTGGGTTGGTATCTCTTATGGATTGGTATCTCTCTTCTATTGATATGTTCTGTGGGTTGGTATCTCTCTTCTATTGATATGTTCTGTGGGTTGGTATCTCTCTTCTATTGATATGTTCTGTGGGTTGGTATCTCTTATGGATTGGTATCTCTCTTCTATTGATATGTTCTGTGGGTTGGTATCTCTTATGGGTTGGTATCTCTCTTC
Source organism: Gibbula magus (assembly GCA_936450465.1). NCBI lineage: Eukaryota > Metazoa > Mollusca > Gastropoda > Trochida > Trochidae > Gibbula > Gibbula magus. The sequence continues at coordinate 51,984,393 of OW388303.1, read as the reverse complement.
TATTGATATGTTCTGTGGGTTGGTATCTCTCTTCTATTGATATGTTCTGTGGGTTGGTATCTCTCTTCTATTGATATGTTCTGTGGGTTGGTATCTCTTATGGATTGGTATCTCTCTTCTATTGATATGTTTTGTGGGTTGGTATCTCTCTTCTATTGATATGTTCTGTGGGTTGGTATCTCTTATGGGTTGGTATCTCTCTTCTATTGATATGTTCTGTGGGTTGGTATCTCTTATGGATTGGTATCTCTCTTCTATTGATATGTTCTGTGGGTTGGTATCTCTCTTCTATTGATATGTTCTGTGGGTTGGTATCTCTCTTCTATTGATATGTTCTGTGGGTTGGTATCTCTCTTCTATTGATATGTTCTGTGGGTTGGTATCTCTTATGGATTGGTATCTCTCTTCTATTGATATGTTCTGTGGGTTGGTATCTCTTATGGATTGGTATCTCTCTTCTATTGATATGTTCTGTGGGTTGGTATCTCTTATGGGTTGGTATCTCTCTTCTATTGATATGTTCTGTGGGTTGGTATCTCTTATGGATTGGTATCTCTCTTCTATTGATATGTTTTGTGGGTTGGTATCTCTCTTCTATTGATATGTTCTGTGGGTTGGTATCTCTTATGGGTTGGTATCTCTCTTCTATTGATATGTTCTGTGGGTTGGTATCTCTTATGGATTGGTATCTCTCTTCTATTGATATGTTCTGTGGGTTGGTATCTCTTATGGATTGGTAATTCTTGTGGGATTGGTATCTCTTGTGTGTTGGTATCATTGTGGGTTGGTATCTCTCTTCTATTGATATGTTTTGTGGGTTGGTATCTCTCTTCTAGTGATATGTTCTGTGGGTTGGTATCTCTTATCGGTTGGTATCTCTCTTCTATTGATATGTTTTGTGGGTTGGTATCTCTCTTCTATTGATATGTTCTGTGGGTTGGTATCTCTTATGGATTGGTAATTCTTGTGGGATTGGTATCTCTCTTCTATTGATATGTTTTGTGGGTTGGTATCTCTCTTCTATTGATATGTTTTGTGGGTTGGTATCTCTCTTCTATTGATATGTTCTGTGGGTTGGTATCTCTTATGGATTGGTAATTCTTGTGGGATTGGTATCTGTCTTCTATTGATATGTTTTGTGGGTTGGTATCTCTCTTCTATTGATATGTTCTGTGGGTTGGTATCTCTTATGGGTTGGTAATTCTTGTGGGATTGGTATCTCTTGTGTGTTGGTATCATTGTGGGTTCGTATCTCTCTTCTATTGATATGTTTTGTGGGTTGGTATCTCTCTTCTATTGATATGTTCTGTGGGTTGGTATCTCTTATCGGTTGGTATCTCTCTTCTATTGATATGTTTTGTGGGTTGGTATCTCTCTTCTATTGATATGTTCTGTGGGTTGGTATCTCTTATGGATTGGTAATTCTTGTGGGATTGGTATCTCTTGTGTGTTGGTATCATTGTGGGTTCGTATCTCTCTTCTATTGATATGTTTTGTGGGTTGGTATCTCTCTTCTATTGATATGTTCTGTGGGTTGGTATCTCTTATGGGTTGGTATCTCTCTTCTATTGATATGTTTTGTGGGTTGGTATCTCTCTTCTATTGATATGTTCTGTGGGTTGGTATCTCTTATGGATTGGTAATTCTTGTGGGATTGGTATCTCTCTTCTATTGATATGTTTTGTGGGTTGGTATCTCTCTTCTATTGATATGTTCTGTGGGTTGGTATCTCTTATGGATTGGTAATTCTTGTGGGATTGGTATCTCTTGTGTGTTGGTATCATTGTGGGTTGGTATCTCTCTTCTATTGATATGTTTTGTGGGTTGGTATCTCTCTTCTATTGATATGTTTTGTGGGTTGGTATCTCTCTTCTATTGATATGTTTTGTGGGTTGGTATCTCTCTTCTATTGATATGTTTTGTGGGTTGGTATCTCTCTTCTATTGATATGTTTTGTGGGTTGGTATCTCTCTTCTATTGATATGTTCTGTGGGTTGGTATCTCTTATGGGTTGGTATCTCTCTTCTATTGATATGTTTTGTGGGTTGGTATCTCTCTTCTATTGATATGTTCTGTGGGTTGGTATCTCTTATAGATTGGTAATTCTTGTGGGATTGGTATCTCTTGTGTGTTGGTATCATTGTGGGTTGGTATCTCTCTTCTATTGATATGTTTTGTGGGTTGGTATCTCTCTTCTATTGATATGTTTTGTGGGTTGGTATCTCTCTTCTATTGATATGTTTTGTGGGTTGGTATCTCTCTTCTATTGATATGTTCTGTGGGTTGGTATCTCTTATGGGTTGGTATCTCTCTTCTATTGATATGTTTTGTGGGTTGGTATCTCTCTTCTATTGATATGTTCTGTGGGTTGGTATCTCTTATGGGTTGGTATCTCTCTTCTATTGATATGTTTTGTGGGTTGGTATCTCTCTTCTATTGATATGTTCTGTGGGTTGGTATCTCTTATGGATTGGTAATTCTTGTGGGATTGGTATCTCTTGTGTGTTGGTATCATTGTGGGTTGGTATCTCTCTTCTATTGATATGTTTTGTGGGTTGGTATCTCTCTTCTATTGATATGTTCTGTGGGTTGGTATCTCTTATGGGTTGGTATCTCTCTTCTATTGATATGTTTTGTGGGTTGGTATCTCTCTTCTATTGATATGTTCTGTGGGTTGGTATCTCTTATAGATTGGTAATTCTTGTGGGATTGGTATCTCTTGTGTGTTGGTATCATTGTGGGTTGGTATCTCTCTTCTATTGATATGTTTTGTGGGTTGGTATCTCTCTTCTATTGATATGTTCTGTGGGTTGGTATCTCTTATGGGTTGGTATCTCTCTTCTATTGATATGTTTTGTGGGTTGGTATCTCTCTTCTATTGATATGTTCTGTGGGTTGGTATCTCTTATGGATTGGTAATTCTTGTGGGTTGGTATCTCTTGTGTGTTGGTATCATTGTGGGTTGGTATCTCTCTTCTATTGATATGTTTTGTGGGTTGGTATCTCTCTTCTATTGATATGTTCTGTGGGTTGGTATCTCTTATGGGTTGGTATCTCTCTTCTATTGATATGTTTTGTGGGTTGGTATCTCTCTTCTATTGATATGTTTTGTGGGTTGGTATCTCTCTTCTATTGATATGTTCTGTGGGTTGGTATCTCTTATGGATTGGTATTTCTTTGGGATTGGTACCCCTTGGATTGATATATCTTGTGGATGTATTTCCTTTGTAGGTGATAACTTTTGTGGATTGAAATATCTTGTTCATGAATATCCCTTTCTATATATGGTAATTTTCATCACCCAATACATTTAATTCGCAGTCGCTAGTAAACAAACTAATACTTGTGGACATATTTCAACGCCTCGATCTCATATTATGTACTTGGTGCATGTGCACTAGGGATGCTAGGACGTGTTATAGAACAGAGCTCGATTTGCTTTCCTTCACAAAATACACGCTGTACTGGTGTGCAATATGAAGTAGCTTTGAATAACGAAACGCATTTTATCACAAATAATGTTTTGGGTATATTTGAATTACATGTTTCCCAAAGATTTGTTATTGTTGTGTACTAGTATATCAATGATAACGAGAGTGGTCGTGGTGTTTCATGGACTTATCATGTTTCTCCATTTTATCATTTTACAACGATCACAACTCTCATACCAAACACTGTAGGATGTAGCCAACCAATGCTGCCTTTAAATGGTCACGGCCTGTGTTCAACTTCATGATGTTATACCGCAATTCAATGTGTGGTCATTTGTAATGGTTATTTGAGTTATTTTGAAAGCACGGACCATAAATTGTACAACCATGTCCTGGAAGTGTCTATCTCTGCAAAAATCTTGTACAGCTGCGTGCCGAAAGTTTGTTCAACCACTTGAGTATTTTTTATTATTATAAACCATTTATAAGACAGTGACAAACACAGTATGAAATATTGTTCTTATAAATTCAAACTTTACAATGATGATTGAAAAATTAATTATATTGAAATTTGTAGATGCAAACCATTTACTTTTTACAAATGTTTATGATTTCTAAAGTTCAGCTCCACCTAGTGTGACGGGTAAAAAGACATATGAATATGTCTCATCTGAACACAGTTTGAAAGATACATAAGAAAACAATGTATGCCAGCGGTGCCGACGCTGGTTATCCTTTGTAATTGCGACTTGTAGCTCAATGAAGAATCGGAATTTATCTTGAATGTTTTCTTCAGTGTATATTTGTCTTTGCCATGAGAAATTCCCCATATTATTATATTTTCACTAAAACAGACGCAGGTGAAAATACTTTTGGGATGCAGTTATAAAGACTTAAAGAGTCCAATTACGTTTAGATTAATTAGATGTCACAGCGGTCTAGAGTAGGTTCGAGGGAACTTAAAGGCGCTGTAGCACGTTTTTTGCAAATTTTATTTTTTTCAAATTTCCCATTTATAATGAAAGTTTATGTCATTTATATATACTTTAGGAGATATAACATCTTATTACACAAACCAATTATACGTAGTGGTAATAACGGTGTTGCGTATAAAGCAAACATTGCATGGGGGGCGATTTTATTGTGAACACAATTTATTATTTCGAATGACAAAAACTATTCCCATTGCTTTACGGAACCATGTACACTCATTTGCAACTTGATTTTCCGAAGATTTTAGCGTGTTTTACTATTGGTGACATTATTTTTCAAATACATTTCGTCGACTTATTTGAGCGAAAAAACGTGCTACAGCGCCTTTAAGTCGTTTTAAGTAAACTGTCAGGCAAAAGAAAGTACTCACCTTTGTTGATTTTATCATATGTACGATTTTCATTTGCAACATATCTAAGTTTTCGATGTTATAATCTAAAACTGAAAAGTACAGGTCTTTAGAAAGCAGTCACGGAATACTTCTACATGTCTTTCATAATTTTAAATAAAAATTTGAACTTTTAAAATTTAAATTTCTTCAAAAATGATGTTTTAATGATACATAACTGTTCATCGACACATAAAACATATTCTATGTGAAAATTAATAAATGTGCCTGATTCTGCACACATTTACATTTATTACATGGGAGGGGTCATGTTGGCGTAAATTTTACTTCTTACCTCTGTCGTCATTAAACAAAGATATTTTAACTAAAATTCAACCATAGTCACTAATTAATTAATTCAAACTACCGCTGATAAGTATCATTGTATCGTACATTGAATTAATCGAAACCAATGCAACTGAGGTGAGTACTTTCTTTTGCCACCTGGCTGTTTAGAAGAGATAAAAAAAGGTCAACCGTAAACATTATTACATATTATTAATTAACACTCAAACATTTATTATACAGAATGCACTGTCTGTATGTCGGCAGTTTGACCAGTACCGGAAACACTGGGCCAATACGAGTCTGCGCAGTCACACACCTGGCGCTCGACCGGAAGTATCACAATTTTGTCAGTTCACCAATCTCTTGACTTCTGATTTGAATTCAATGAACATAAACTCTGTACTATAAATTATAAACAACATACGTTATTACGTTAATTGATAAACTTGTCATTAATTAGGAAGCATGTCCGTATTCGTCGGCTTCATCTCGTGCCAATACTAACGGACCTCTAACTTTTTACTCGGTCAACACGGACGTCCTCAATTAATAACATTACAATAAAGACATATAGTTATTATAACCGACCAGATGACTACAAATACAACGACGTGTTCCCCGCATAATATATAATAATTGCGTACTTTTATTGCGCCTTTCCACACCTTAAGGTATGCTCAAAGCATAACCACTCCTGAACACTGTTTAAAACGATACAAGTCACTAAGGCCTCGGCCAGGCCTATGGCTTGACAGGTGTTGACCCTTCCTACCATAAATCTCACTAGAGTTATGATATATCTCTTAACCTCCATTTAGAGATGTAGACGAACTTGTGCGTCAACAGTTTCACCTGATTTTCATATCCATTACGCGGTATCAGGATCAAATTAATATCAAATTCCTAACTGAGCTGTCGTGTGTATTTCAGAACGTGTAAGTGCGACACGTGAAAAAGAGTTTCACTTTCAAGATAAATTGGCAACAGCATCTTCGCAAGATGGACATATTTAGGATCACACCATCTGCGGTATTCCAAATTCTATTGAAGGCGAACCCACATCCTCAGAATCATGCTTCTTTACCCAGTACGGATTGCCCAGCGAAATCAGTGAGGTTCAGTACAGCTGTAGTTCTGCTTTTGTACATTCAGTTCTATTGATAGGTGCCTCACTTTGAGGTTGTCTGTTCGAATCCCTCAATTGACTCACTCCGGCAAATATAAATTTCTACTCTTGCAGAAGGTATGATCCCAAATGTGGACGAACTTTTGTTTGTAAGACAAGATTGGATGTTATTGGCTTATGACACCAAATATACAAATAAATTAGAGGCTTTTATAAAGAACTTTATTATAATTTGTAAACAGTTGAATTTAATTTCTATTGACTAAACCCATAGTCGTCTTCTAAACATACTGTCAGGAAGGTTATCAATTTAATTATTTAACCTGATTCTCTGAACGAGATATTTTCTGGAGAGAAATAATGTTTCTGGAAGGGGAATATCATATTCTGTTCCATCAAACCTTCTGTTCCATATAAACAATAAGCAAATACCACTCTGAACAAATGAACACACCACGTGGTCCATGACGTCATATGTTGATGCAATACATTAGAAATCACAGTAGGGAAAGGCTTGAACTATGTGTGAATTAGATTGACAATTTATACATATTTAACTATCCATCTTTTACGTAACGCTCCATTAGATAATGTCAGCTATTTGAAGGCTTAGGTCGGGGTTCGAATCTTGGCAGTGGCAAACTGGGTTCCTGTCACCCAGTCTAAATGCTGTAACGTTCACATGACGTAGCGTCGAAACATTATTTCTCTCAGTCGTAGTTTTTTGAGCGCAGTAGTTGTTGTACAAGCTGCATTAAGTCCTCTTTTGAATTCACATCCGATCTGGATTCGCATCGTCGGTTATAAGAGCATGCCTCTGCAACAGGAAATGAAGGAAATGTGTAGATAATGGACTTATGTAATTAAAGCCGATTGAAATTATATGAATTCTCATCGTAGGCTATAACAAGAGACCTCTGGTGTTAAAATTGAAATACATAACGATTGTTAGATGATTATGAAATTGCTACATGTACAAAACCACAATACTTTCAAGGAATGTTATCAATGAAATACTTCTCTGTAGACCCTTCCAACCTACAAACTGTATTGCATAGTTTCAGATTGAAATTGGTTTCAGATCGATAATTGTTTCAGATGGAGAATGGTTTCAGATAGAGAATGATTTCAGACTGAGAAGGGTTTCAGATCGTTCAGATGGAGAATGGTTTCAGATGGAGAATAGTTTCAGATCGATAATTGTTTCAGATGGAGAATGGTTTCAGATGGAGAAAGGTTTCAGACTGAGAAGGGTTTCAGAGCGTTCAGATGGAGAATGGTTTCAGATAGAGAATGGTTTCAGATCGATCATTTTTTCAGATGGAGAATGGTTTCAGATAGAGAATGGTTTCAGATTGATAATGGTTTCAGATCGTTCAGATGGAGAATGGTTTCAGATCCCTCAGATAGAGAATAGTTTCAGATGGATAATGGTTTCAGATGGAGAATGGTTTCAGATGGAGAATGGTTTCAGATCGTGATGGTCTCACATTGATAATAGTTTCAGATGGAGAATGGTTTCAGATAGAGAATGGTTTCAAATCGATAATGATTTCAGATGGAGAATGGTTTCACATGGGGAATGGTTTCAGATAGAGAATGATTTTAGATGGAGAATGGTTTCAGATGGAGAATGGTTTCAGACTGAGAATGGTTTCAGATCGTTCAGATGGAGAATGGTTTCAGATAGAGAAGGGTTTCAGATCGAGAATGTTTTCAGATCGAGAATGGTTTTAGATCAAGGAGGGGTGTCCCATAGTCAATGCTAGGGTGAATAGAGCCAAGAAAACCCGGTTTGTCTCCGCATGGTAAGGATTAACAAGGATGTTACTTAGCCTTTCTACACATCACCCCAAATATTCTCGTTGTTTTTGGTCCCGTACAGGATATGCCAACATCCTATCAACATTACAGCAAGACAAACTAATAGCTATACTAACCTGAATCGCAACACAAACTATCCGCCACACAGTTCCCCTGCCCTCTTGCTCCGCAGGCTGTTCCACGAACGACACATGGCGATGTACTTTCGTTTTCTTTTGCACAAATGCTTGATTCTTGAGTTCCAATAAAACAGCCTATGTCTGCCCCGCAGCAAATATTTGGACCAATACACTGGCCCCTTCCTCCCGGCCCACATGACATGCACTGAAACGCAAACGACAGGAAATTATTCATTGTTTTTCACGTGTGTTTCAAACGAAATTGTAGACTAAAATGTATATATCAAGTACACAAGTACGCAATATACCATACACAATAGAAGATATTTCAATCCACAAGCGATACATACGACTGAACTAGAGTTGCCTCGTGTCTTCAGAAGACAGTTTAACTAAGTTTGAAATTTCCAAACATTATCTGTTCCTATTTCTTAAATCAGGGTGTTCGAATATCCTTAACCAGACGAGGAGATTGAAAAATGGCTTTTTGGTTTGGTTTATGCCGTCCTCCAGTAATGATGTGTCAACAAATTTATATTCAAGATTCAAGATCTTCTACGAAAATACTTTCCATATATTTGGGAACTAGATGGGACATTAGACAGACAAGCAGCTAAAACGTTTAGAATTTGGACACAGTTTTGTGATATACAGATGTGTGAAGTATCTGTTTGCGTCTACCATTATCTAAACTTGATAAATGATTAAACTTTTAAACTAGATTCCTATACACGTGGCATTTGAAATATGTTATGAAGTTTTCTTAATGTTGGATATGATGTATTTTGTATTTACCTTGTTATTAATATTTAGTAAGCGGACCTAGAATTTCATATTTACCATACGATATTGAATATTTGATTTTGAATTGAAATTGTTATCTTTATATACCCAAGACTATAACGCCACATTTATTAACTCTATAACTTTAAAGTCGTTACTATAACGACTTTGTTATTTTGATATTTAATTAAATATTCATTGGAATTGTTAGGTTAAATTAAATGCCAATAAATGGAAGTAAATATTATATTCACAATCCTGTCATACAAGAGAAGTATTATTAAAAATCATTAACGTTGTTTATATTATTGAAGAAATTGTATGGGAAGTTTTAATATAAGAGGTTCCAATGCTAGGATCTAAGGTCGTAATCAACGCTCTATTGTATCTGTCATAAAACTTTAATTTATCTACGAAAAATTTAACATTGATCCTGTCCTAATCCAAAGGAATCATATCAATTTCAATGGAAGAATTAGCATGAAGAACATCTGTACACTTGAACAAGTTATACAAGGACATCACTACGATTAGGAGAAGAATTAGATTAAAACACTTCTGTACACTTGAACAAGCTATACAAGTTATACTACGATTAGGAGAAGAATTGGATTAAAGAACTTCTGTACACTTGAACAAGTTATGCAATGACATCACTACGATTAGGAGAAGAATTGGATTCAAGAACTTCTGTACACTTGAACAAGTTATGCAAGGACATCACTACGATTAGGAGAAGAATTAGATTAAAAAAAACGTATGTACACTTGCACAACTTAAACGAGGACATCACTACAATTAGGAGAAGAATTGGATTAAAGAACTTCTGTAGACTTAAACAAGTTATACAAAGACATCACTACGATTAGGAGAAGAATTAGATTAAAACACTTCTGTACACTTGAACAAGTTATGCAATGACATCACTACGATTAGGAGAAGAATTATATTAAATAACTTCTGTACACTTGAACAACGTATACAACAACTTATAAGGAGAATAATTGACTAACGAACTGTATACTAGAGAGAGTTTCAGTTACCACACACGAGATGAAGGACTAGTCCTCACAGTAACAGGAGGAAAGAAAAAGAATGTTAATGTGGAATCTGTACTACGACACAGTGATATGTAGCCAATTAGGTACGTCTATTTCCCAAGGTTATTCTTAATATCTTCTGAAAATGCTTGATAACGGAGTAGTATAAGTATCTATACTGCAACGGTAAGCATGTGAGTGAAGAAGTTGATTGTCCATGAACTAATGTACAATGGTGTAGGAAGAGTACACTAGGTACAGAGGAGCTAGATGAAGAAACAGGGGAGGGCGGTGTGGGGAGATAGAAGTAGTGCTTAACGAGCAGGAACTGATGAGAATGACGATAATCCATTGTGATTAGACTCGGTCATTAGACAATGCAGTACGAGGAACAAACAGCCATCCTTCTCAAAAACTCACAGGCACTTTTGAAGACAAGATACTCGTCCAATGAAAGCGATTATTTTGCCGTAATAGGAAAGCTCTTTCATCTTGTAATATAATCTAACGAAAGATTGAGATAGTTGAAACTGTTTAAGTGAACCTAATGCACACTGAAAATGGGCCGTGGTTTACAGAGGACCGGTTTAGTAAGCGTAATGACCTCTGTTACTCAGCTTCTAAGACGGGAATACAGCAGTGGATGAAGTGATGGCTTTTGGAAACAGTTTAATGATTTTTGTAAATGAAAAGGTAGATATAAACACTACATCCTTTAAACTATGCCCGTTCACTAACTCGTGGGTGGATATTCTTATGGGTTTTGTGCTTTCATGAATAGGTTAACCTTAAGAATTGAAGAGTGGAGTTTTTCTTTACTTGTGTTAATATCTTGATAAAGAGATAATGGATTTGTTTGAATGTGATTGGAAATGAGAGAAAAGAAGAAACCAACGATCATGGTCAGCCGTAGGAAAAGAATTTTACATTAATTTAGGATTTCGCCGCTAATCAGTAAGGAATAACACATACGTATTCAGATGACTGTTTAAGGTTTAAATTGCCATCAATGTTAAACAATAGTACTAACAGTAGCATTGATATTTACAATATAATCATTTTATTTATCATTATTTATAATTGCTTCTGACAACATGGTAACAGTACTTAATTAGTAATTAGTATAATCAATGCAATTAGTACTTTCTGTGTACTTAATTAGTACTTTCTGTATACTTAATTTGTACTTTCTGTATACTTAATTAGTGCTTTCTGTATACTTATTTATTTTGCATAACTTTCTTCACATAAAAGAAGTGTCTAAGGAGTAACACAAATGCACAAATAAAAACTTTTAATTTTTTGTTTGCGGCATAAAGGAATAAGAGCTTACGTGAATTTGTTACTAATACTAGTTAGTTGATAATTTATGATAATGTTGTTATTGTAATATCTAATTATGATTTTCATTCTTTTGTTTGAATAAGAAAGCGTGGCCACATATTGATTAAAATATAAAGTAAATTATCTAAATATAATACTGGATTTGCCCAACACTTCCATTTATTTGTTTGATCATAAAGGTTCAATTTTGGATGACATAATTAATTAGATTAAACCAGGACACATACCTAAACAGATTTGAACAACATGAGCAAAATAATTTAACTTCAATGGAGCCATTATTAACAAAACATTAAACGACTTTAATAATAGCCAAGATGTATTTAAGTGTGATAAATTAACGTTAGGTTATATTCTATTTCCGTTAATGCTATCAGGAGTACGGTTGATTAACTTGTACATATGGCCCGGACAAGTTTGCAGTAAAGGCAAAAAATGTGCAAACATTGGTAAATCGAATTAGCAGCTTGCACGTTAGATTAAATTTGTCACTATTAAGAAAGAGGCCGTCAAACGCATCATCCCATAACTCGGATGACTTCAAATTCCCAATCGTCCAATAAAAAGGAAAATTCACTGATTAAAGTCCAATGAAACCACAAGAGCATTCCGAACAAGCTGTGCGGACGTAAAAGAAACAAACCCAAACTTCAACCAATCAAATCCCTGGAGAATCGCGGGAGACACATCATTGTGACGTTCACTCATTTTAAGTACAACAAAAATAGCAAAATTGACAATCGCGTCTGGCTGTAGAGCTAAAGGTGCCATTAGGGTACCATGGTAGTAAGCGCCTGGTTCATATGCAAACATGCAGCTGATATTGATTAAAGTGAAAGCGATACGACGCTGACAGGATGAAATTAACAACAAATGACCTCTAATCACGCGCACGGGCTTTAGCTCTTGACGGCAAGGTTCCAGCACAGGTAAATGTGAATAGTGGCGTGCAGTCGTGCAGTGGGAACAGCTCCTGTCATTACCAGTCAAGAAGAATGTCTACTTGGAAGATATTAGTAGAAATCAGCTGGACGTATCAGCAGCGAAAACATCCTCCCACTTGTGTTTTACGGAATCCAGAAATATCCTGTGATAATTCAAACGAACATTCTTTTGTCACAGAATTCCAGTCATGATTTTAAAATATCTATTTTAAGGGTGTTTTTATGTTTCCGTGCAAACACTACTCTTTTCTAGCAAAAACTGTTGAACATGTTCTGTTAAGGTTCGTAACTTTGGTAACCTCCAGACATATTACATCATTAACTAGTTTAATAAATAGTGTTAGAGCTGGACAGGTACTGTTGTTTCTGCTGATATATCAATATAATATATAACTGGCCTGCTAGTCGCATAAAACACTACTGTATTTCTAGATCACATGTATAACATCAGGTGCTACTATGAGTCACCTTTGTCCTCGACCTATTGCAAATGCTTCTGATTTGAATTCAAACAAAATACTTATACCAGCTGTAAGTCTCAGAGGCCATTTAGAATAATGTATAAATAGAACGCCGAAGTTTGTCTGAGCTTTGCTTGTCATTTTACACCATAGCAAACAAAGTTGGATAACTCTAAATCACCCTACGTCATTTACAAGTGGGTTTTTTTCAAACATACTTACAGAAATATATTTGTAAGTCATTCTAATTTTGATCCAGATAGGGTTACACCACGGAAACAACAGTTTCCCTATCGATATAGTATAATTGCAAAGTTAACAATCGCAATCAATTGATGCCTCTGCTACCGACACTATCACCACTACCGTTACTACCATTTTCATTTTCATTTATTCACTCATATCGCCACCAACGGTGGTACAAGAGTTATGCAAGATACAACATATACATACAAATTGATCAAGACAGTAGGGACAATAAAATATTCACATGGGTAAAGACAAATAAACATATTGGTACACACTTGCTATTATATACAAAAATAATTATACATACATTATTAATATCAATTGTATATTAGAAAGTTCACATACATATTCAAAAATTTTTAAAATAATGTTTATAAATTTCGCAACTTTCCTCAGCACCTTAATATTTGTGTTCGTCATGAATTGTTTAAATTTAATAAGGTTACTACCACCACCACCACCACAACCACTACTACTACTACTACTACTACTACTACTACTACTACTACTACTACTACTACTACTACTACTACTACTATCACCGCTACTACTACGACTGTTACCGCTATTAAAACAACCACCACTACGAGAAACTAACAATCTCGACTTTCCGTGAGATCGAGTGTTCGTTCTACGTGCAATTTAGAAACTGGGGAGTGTGTTCATCAGGGAGTAGTTTTCTCATTATAACTGTATAGATAGTTTACATTTGTCAGTAAGGAGAAGGAGAAGTTATTAAACTCCGGGATTAAATCTCACAATACATTAACCTAGGAGTGAGGTACTTTACATCTCGTTGTTGAAATTGTTATTTTGTGTTATAAAACTTTAAAAAAAATTTTACTTCAACAGTGTCGACAAATCCGCATAATCCCTGACGGTTTCTAATATTGTTAGTATTATAGTTGTTGACACTGTTATTGCGTTGTATTCTAAACATGACACTTGACATATGGCAGTTATATACAATGAAGAAACAAACAGTTTACACTAACAAAATACTCGTAAACTGATGACAAGACAAAATGTCGTAAAACATTCCTCGCTGTCAAACTAGTCGAGTGAAGATCTGTTTGATTTCATTTGGCTTCACTTCCGCAGACAGCTTATTCTCCAGAGGCGCAATATCTGAAACGTTTTTCGTAACATCACCACCGAAGGAGACGTTTAGAAACTCGTGACACCTACCAACAAGGGATCAGCTGTTACATTACATTTCACAAAATTATCGTTAGACACCAGTTCATATCTCACAAAATATGTTATGGGATTCTACGAGTTTTATGAAAGCTGGCAGTTAAGTTACAAAAATAGAATAGGACTTTGAAAAAAGTTATTCAATCTGAATAAAATGTTGGAGTTTTAAACAAAATTCGGCGATTATGATTGGACGACAGTACTTATAAGCCTGCAAAAGATAAAGCCCGAAATAAATGTTCATGTATACTGTGTGACTTTATAATCAATAAGAACAAACGAATTGTTCCCTCAACTACCTTGTGACTAAAAAAAAAAAATCATACATACATGTACACATCAACAGGTAGGTTTAGAGTCACGCTCTATCAGCGAGATAAACTGGGCGATATGTAGGTGTCCAGATCTCTCTTAATGATGATCGCAGAACACACAGGAGTTATGCAGGAGAAAACAATGACTATGAGCATGTTGCGTTTGGATACTTAGTGTGGCTGTTATACTTCGTACTGGGTACAAACTGGTCCTTTAAATAACGGATTTGAGGTGAATATATAAACACTTGTACAGCGCCAATATCCAGCTACTCAAAGCTGCTCAAACTGGGCTATATGACATTTGATTAGATGAACCTATTAAACACACGTTCCTTGATTGGTTGGCAATTGAGATGTATGTTGTTTGTTGGATTTCTCGAGCGTTATAAGTACCATATTTCAACATGATTTATACAATCAAATAAAATTCGCGGGTCTTCCAGAAAGTTAAAAAAAACAATCAATGAATCAATCTTTTGTATTGCAATTCACAATTATCTCTAAAATGATGATATAAATATGGAAGTACAGTTGTACAATCACTATTCAATCTCTTTTATTGATGTTCTACTATTTTAAACATGATACGTTAAACAGGACGTATACGAGTACATGGGTCAGTCTTATAAACAGTGCTATGATAATACTGATTTGCATAACAAGATTCAAGGAAGGAGGCCCCCTTCAGGTAAAACTGGTGCATCAGATTTGACAATGTAAACATGCAAAATTACATACTTCCTATACAAACAAGGATGTCCATCTTTTGTTTTAAGTAAAGAATTTAAAATGACAAGAACCCCCTTTGCATAGACTACATGTGTGTGGCACTTGGCTATACTTCCAGTGGATTGTTTTACCAATCCCCCTGTAACGTCCGGTATTGAAATGATAAACACTTAATAATGACCTGATACATGATCCTTTAAAATGACTAGGAGGTCATGGAGTTAAACATAAATGAGGTAACGTTAATAGAACACATGCTAGCAATTGAATTACGGCTAAAACTTGCACCCATTCTAGAATTCATAAGGTCAAGCGTCACAAGATGATCTCAACTCCATAAATAAGCAAAAGCATGTACATACGATAAACGCAAAGTCCAAAGGACCTGACCTGCAAAAAACTCTTCTTGTAGTGTCGATCGAGGTCATTATCATAAACGGGTGAGATTACATGTTTGCAATTTAAATCAGGTCAATTGAAACTTTTTGCACCACAGATTTATAAACGTTGTAAACATATATCACCTTAAGGAGTTGCTTCCTGTTTGAAATTGCCCTAATAAGACACGACGTGATCTCAAATACCCCATCGAAAGGTTAGAAAAACTGTAAGTGCATAATCTTGTCGGTTCGCTCTGTATGGCGACGTTTCCAACGATGGCTAATGTACAAAATTCAAGCATCAAGCCGTTTGCAAACACAACATGTGTGTCGGCCAACCTATGCTATATTGTAATGTTAATCCGTGTTTTCATTTCACTCCTAAACACTCGTGGTGCAGGCATACATTGCACTCTGCCTGACACAAGTGACAAGACTTAAGGAGCTCCTGCAAGCATCATTGCAATAATTGTCAAGAGAGGAACCAGTTTTTTTCTTGCTGTGAACATCTCTCAATCAAGTAGGAGCATTTACTGTCAATTGGACAACTTGTGTTTTTGAAATTTATTTGGTGAAAAAGAGAAATAATTTTATTGAAGATCACTTCAGGATTTTTGCTCATTTTGGGATGTTTCTCTCCATGAAAGACGAATGCAAATCTTGAGAAATGTCAACTTGTAGGAGGATTTGGTTCATTTTGAAAGTATAATTCAATGTTTGGTTTTCGGTTTCACAAGGAGGACATGAGTTCAAGTGAAAATGTCCGAAGCAAGAATGCAGGGTCACTCAAATATTTTTAAAAAATGTGACATCTGAAGTTAAACAAGGATAGAACAAGCGACCAAGGTTTCCCATGAAAGTTTCAACACGTATATAGAGATTATTACCCGAGGAAGTGTGTCATATGACTTTTACGAAACGAGTGTGAATGTTTTTATTGCCCGAGCGAGAGCGAGGGTTATACACAAATTCGCACGAGTTTCGTAAAAGTCATATGACACACTTTCGAGTGTAATACATTCTCTATTACCCGTTCTATTCCATGTGATTCGCGTAAAAATAGCCAGAAAGCGGCCCACTTCTCTTGCGACGTCAAGCAGCAGTGACGTCACGAACAAGCGTTTTATGACGTCAAAGAGGACAAAATACGGGAAGCCGCGGTGAAACAATCGTTGCTAGGCAAACGTGATATGTGCACATGTGCTCATATCAATAATATTAACTCGGTTATTTTCAACCATATGGGTAATAAATACATGTATATAACCTCCTACCGGACTGTGAAACGGCCTATCCCAGCTCAAGATGTTCTCACATGTTAATAATGTTAAATGTTAAATAAAAAGATATATATAGTTGAACAAAACAAAACGTTTGTTCATAAAATGGATCGAGCTCTTTCTAGTTACCTTATTTAACCTGCTTCAAGCCATATTTCATTAATTTTTTCTAGTTACCTTATTAAACATACGTCAAGCCATATTTCATTATTTTTTTCTAGTTCCCTTATTAAACATGCTTCAAGCCATATTCGATTCAAAATCATCATTAAAACGAAATGATGAAAGGAATAGATCAAAGTATTGTTTCCTCTTAATACATAGACACAGCAATATCTCACTACTAGTAGACATCAAAGCTGCAGAATATTTTTGTTAAAATAATAACCAGTGGACATGTCTAGAGCAGACAGCAAAAGTGGAAAATACACATTATTAAACTTTTTACCATACTTTTTCTAAAGGGAATACTGTAATTGGATTTGTTTTGCGTTTTTAAAATATGTTAAACATTGTATTTGTTTGTTTTTAAATGATAGTACCAAGCACATACATATTTCAAAACTGAAATATATTTAGTGGCATTCAGTATATGAAAATAGTCAAATCATATGTATGCTAACACCATTGATCATGAGTAACAACAGATACTTTAGTTAAACGTGACAATACAGACAACTAGTAATTACAAACATTACATTACAAACCCAAGAACAACATATTACGTTGATAGAAGCGTTAACCCAAGGCAATTTATAAATGTATCCACATGCTGATATTTAGTGTAACCCTTGTGTCAACATTCTCTCATAAGAAGGCTATTATTTCAAATCGTTTAATGACAGAAAGACTGCTTTGATGTTTCCAATCTATCTAGCAATGCTAACTGAAGACGACTAAAGTGACATTTGTGTGTTGTCTTGCTTGTAAAACACGATAGTGGTTTTATAATTAAACGGTTTGTATTCTGATCCCGGAAACCCTCCCATGGGACCAAACAGCAGAAGCAGTCATTACATCAAACACACTTGGGTCTGCTAATTGATTTATAGGGTCCAGACACTCTGGGAAGGAATATTATACGATATATAATAATAAAAATACGATGTTTCTGAACAATAATTTAAAGATATAAGTGTGAAATGATCTTTATAATTTCCTCAATCTTTGCTGTCCAACTTCCCCCAAAAGGCATAATTCGTGCCAATTTCTACCACCGACTAATTTAAGCCTTGATGCATTTCGTCGGTTTTCTGTCCCAGCGAAGCAGCGTGCTGCACGTGGACTCGGTAGTTTATATGTCAGCGACACGGCGGGCGGAATGCAGCAAGGTTTGAATTAGCCAGTGATAGAGACTTGCACGAGTTATTGCAGCAAGTTTGAATTAGCCAGTGATAGAGACTTGCACGAGTTATTGCAGCAAGGTTTGAATTAGCCAGTGATAGAGACTTGCACGAGTTATTGCAGCAAGGTTTGAATTAGCCAGTGATAGAGACTTGCACGAGTCATGAATTGCGGGAGAGGATGTACTCTCTCATGAAGTTGTGGTTTCGATTCCAATATAGTTCAGACTGTTGTGAATTGCCATTTAATCTTCATATCAACGAACATCTCTCAAACAGTTACGTTTGCTAACAACATCTCTTGATGTTTTTGAAATAATAATTCTTATAATTCTTTAGAAAAACGTGCCATTTAAATAGTGAACAAATATAACATGATTATATTTGAGATGACACTACCTTCTAATGCATTCAGCCTTGGGAGCTGCGCAAATTTAGTACCCCTCTGATCTAAATGTATCAGAGGGGTAGTGAATGTAAAATTAGCTGAACTATCGATTGTTGGACCTTGATGTTTGTCGAGGCGAAATGGTCGTGTGGTAATCTGCTGGTACGGTCAGTGCTGGCGATAATTGTCTTACTCTGAGAGTGACAGTTCGGATCCCGCAACGGACTCGGCCCGAAAAAGTACAAGAATGTGTACTATTGAAGGTAATGTCATCCAAAATATAATCATGTTATTTCTTATAATTCGTATTCTATAATTCGTTCTACTCCATGTTTGTTATCACGCCTTAACCATTAATTATTACAACGAACATCCTCGTCATTCAGAGGGAATTTGTCATCAATTGCTATTCCATTAACTATCATCTACATCAAGGGGAAATTCGTCATTCATTTCTATTCTATCATTACCAACTCTAGCTTCAATGCAACAACTATCCACGACAACGAGTGAAATACTGTCCTCCCATGCCCTTGATATAATCGAATGTAGACATTATGAAATACACGACATTACAATAAAGACTTACAAAGATTGTGAAGACCCGAAAGAGGTCAAAGGTTATTTTCAACAGAAGGCACATGTCCTGATGGTAAGTATTGATATAAAATGGTGTGCTATAATATCAACTCTTGCAATTAATAAATATACCCTTCTGGCGTTAAGACATATGTTTTAAGTTACATTATTTAGTTAGTAAACCTTTTAACTGAGAACTAGTACGTGGTAGTACGTGCTTCAGATTAGATACCAAGACATCGCCATGGTGATTAATTATGTTGGATATATTACTGTCATAGATAACATCGATATTTCATCTTTTTAGATTGAAAACAGATTCTGAAATACCATACACTCTGTAACTAGAATACGAGAGTACAGACATTATAACCTGTATCCGAGTTGATTTGCTTCTCTTCCTGTATATCTGATCTTTATATACTGGACACACTAAGTTAGGGTTATTGTAATTTTTATGATTAATATTTCATTAACGAGTCACCTAATAAATATATCATTATTCCAAAGTTCATAATTAACAAATATCCCTAATTATTTTTGTCCAGTATATGGGAGCCATCTTCCACACAGCTCATCTCAAACAAAGTTGTTACTCTTTGCATGCATTCGTAATTCAAAATTAAAGCCCAAATAAAAGAGTTATATAAAGTATGATAATATTAAAATAAAAATCAGACACGCTGTGAACCTTTACCTACCCCTTCTTACCCATCACGCCCGTTGATTTTATAGTGAATTTTTTTTACAACTTGATATAGATATGTTAAACAAAAGAATTTTCATACCAAAGACAATGAAACCACGAAAACGTCTATCAATAGTATGAGAGACGCTGTGACCTCATGAGCAGTGTTTACCCATTGTACATTCAAGCTGAGATATTTGCTGTGCTTGTGACCTTTGCTCTCACTCTACTCATTGTTATCGAATCTGGGGCTGAATTTCACAGAAACCACTACAGAATCTCAGGTGATAACAATGGCGTCGATATTGTACTCGGTTGAAGTACATTCTTATTTCGTTTCCTGTTTTCTTTTTTGGACTGGTTGAAATGACCTTAAAAATACACCAACCAAGTGAAAATGAATTCTAATTTTTTTTGTGGAAATTGAATGTTTTTATGAAAAAAAATTGTGGCGCTTATTTTGTTTGTTTTCCTTATGTATTGATCCAATTTATTTGATAATTTTTTTTCAATGAATAAGTATCGAAATACGAAAAGCGATATCTCATTGTTTTATTTGGTTATACGTCTCTATTAGAAAGAATAGATGTTAATTAAGTCATCAGTGATACTTATTACTTTATAACCTAGCTTTACTCAAATTAAAACTCTATCATTTGCAACCATAATTATTAAATATTAAAATCAAATACGATTTGTTTAATAACACAAAGATTAATAGCTGAAACAAAGAGCTAGTCTTTAGTTAGATTTGTCTAAACCACAAATTACATTCTTGAATGTTCATTTAACCATATTTCGTTAAACATGAAATAAATCACAATCAACGAAAGGTACATGACACATTGACAGGAAATCATGTCTAATACCCCTACTGTACACACAATGTATATCTCGCCCATATATCAGGTTGCAAACAACACCACATAACTCAAGATTAACACTCTTTAGTACGATAAGTAAGACAGATTTGACATAATCTGAATAGGTTGCGCATATCGAAGGTTAAGCGGTTGATTGTTGCCTTGTCGGGTGTGTTTGAACGTCTGGATTGTGAGGATTAGTAGAAATAGTGTGTCAGTTGGACACAGGAGACCAGACTACACACATTGTACATGTAGACTTTCACAACCAGTGAATATATGACAAGTGTAAAACAAGTCGATTAAAATTGTATATTTACAGATAAAGGGAACGGTGTAAGCAAGAACATGCTCCAAACGCGTTTCCCTTTATCTTATTACAGAAATCGGTATCTTACTCTTCCTTAAATTATGGATCCATTTTAAGTCATTTATGTACAATATAATCTTAAACATTGCTAAACAGTCCAAGCAAGTAATGAAATCGACTTCACGTTGGATGCACATACTGAAACACGAGTTAATTTAAGCAGAAACACAGAGTAAATTTAAGCAAAACATGTTTTGGAGTATATGTACACATTTGTATGCGTACGCCTTCTTTTGTAGGATATAATTCTGGCTCCGGTGAGACGTCTGGGGGTATGCTATGCTAAGGCTGATCTACATGTATTGATACATCGAAACAATACACTTTAGTGAAAATCAGAACGAGATATCCCAGATCCTATCAAGCAAACATTTAAATGTATACCGGACAAAAAAGTTAGGGATATATGAACATTTTAAAATAAGTATAACTAATCATATATTTATCTCTACTATTTATGGTACATACACATTGATAAATCATAAGGAATTCAAATATCCCTGCCATATATTGTCGAGTATATTTGTTGACATCATGTCAGAACTAAAGTAAAACTAGAATACGCATTCACGTAGCTTTCAGTTCGGACACCAGAATCACGTATTCTTAAGCCTCAAATAATTTCAGTGATAAACGAGCGACGAACAAAAACCCAAATTAATTGATACAAACATAAACGTTGACCAATTGCAGAATTTGACCTATTCCCCCGATAACACATCAACGACAAAGCAAAAGTCGTTTGAGTGATTGGAAATAAAGTAATTAAAAAAGTAAAGTATTAAACGCCCATGACGTAAGGTTTTAACCAATATGTTTACTATGGTTTACTTGCTTTGCCATTCAAAACCTTTTACCATTTGGACGAGCACCACTGATATAAGAAACAGATAATACAGCTCTTTATAAACGACAAGGCGGTCCGTCCAGTCCCTCCTAATTTAAGTCGTTATACATATTCTCTTTAGGCTCTACATTTGTCAAATATGTCACTGCCATGGGAAATGGACTCGTGTCTAATAATTATGGAATTCATTCCAACCGGAAGTACTACGGGCTCAATGTCAACATCCTCTTTCATTGCTCAAAAGGCTTCTCCTCTCAATGGCAACTGTCTATTGGAGCTCCGGCTATGCTTTTGATGTCTTCTTGATGTCAAACGTCACAGGTTCAACGTCAGTTCTGAAGTCTCACTGGAGGAGGTACATCTATGACCTCCATGACCTCCATGACCTCCATGACCTCTCAGAGTCTAATATATATTATAACGTACAGGTACGATGAACATGACTTATTTTAAACTTACATGTGTTTATATCTGCTGCAAATAGTTAAGAGCACTATAGATGCATTATAACGTCCGCACCACAGACCCATTACATCAGCTACTTGGAGCTGCCGCAATATGACATCAAGGGCCAATCTAACAGAGAGCATGTACTCTACAATATACCTAAATTGCTTGGGAGGGAAACCTGTATTAATGTATCAAATTAAAACCTATACTCTTCTATTATCAGAATGAATCAAAATGCCAAACACAATGTTCTTTTGATGGAATTATACTTTTCTGGGATTGGCTAAGACATCTATCTTAATAATCATTTTCAGTGACATCTCCTACAGTCTTTAATCGAAGTAATTGTTTCTTTTCGTAGACCTAAGTTTGTAAGAAGATCAGGAATGCGCCATTAAGGACTGGCAAAGGAGCTGGGTTTAGGATGTTTAAGAGGTCATTATGGATTAAAATTAGTCTACGACCATATAATTATCTGAATCGAGTTGTTTACTTCAATCGTAAGGAATGCATAGACAGCTGAACGGCTGTAGACTTGACTCTACTATCGATGAGACAAATGAAATACAACACGCAACTATTGGCTTTCAACACCATGCATAAGTTAGGTAGACATTTTAACAAAGTAAATAGATTACAATGTCTTTACAAATGTTCTCAAAGTTTCATATTTGTCGCGAAGGAGCAGAGTTCAAGTTTCTCGGGATCAAATTCTTCCTCTGAAGAGATCTTCTCACCTATTTTATCCACGATTTAATATACAGTAAGTTTATGAGAAAAGAGCTGGTCTTACATGATTGCGTTAACGGTAACTTGTTAAATACTGAATTTTTAATAGGTGCACAATTCTGTTTTTGCAAATAGCAATTATTAAAAACAACCTTAAAATAAATTAAAAAGGAGTAATAAAATTAATTGAAATAATTTTAAAATTCTAAAGGTTTTATGGAAACTAACACTTAATTGTAATGTTTATTCATTATCTTAAAATGCTGTCAACAGATGAAGGATTAATTAGAAAATGGCGAATCCCCACTTTGCACCTGTTACCATGTGTTATTCCACAATTGACATTTTCTGTTCACTGGACGGGTTTTCTTATTGCATTTGTTAGTCTACATTGAAACAAGCTGCCTATTATAAATTGCTGGATGTTTGACATTTGTGTATTGTTATTTGGAATACATGAAAGATTGCCTAGCCTTTACTGAGTAAATTGCATGATACGTGAAACCCTTATATATTTTCTTGGCCACTTTCATGGTGTTTGTAAAGGTTGGTCAAAGGGGGACCAAACAATGCAACAGTGGTTTCAGTTGCAGCCTCTTCTCT
Source organism: Gibbula magus (assembly GCA_936450465.1). Lineage (NCBI taxonomy): Eukaryota > Metazoa > Mollusca > Gastropoda > Trochida > Trochidae > Gibbula > Gibbula magus. The sequence goes on along the minus strand of OW388303.1, from coordinate 51,960,640 downwards.
AATTATTTATTGTGTAAGCAATGAGTGTCTACACAAGAACATGTAACTGATTTTCTGATAATAGATCCAATAATTAAGTCGACTGGTACACATGCCCGATGGCAATACATCTGTGCCTATAGGTTATTGGTCTATTTTCTCCGATACATTCATAAAACCACGTGTTTTGGATTTAATTTTGAATTTGTCATATTTCAAGCAATTTCTCCTTAAACGTCCTTTATGTGTCATGTGATCTTCAGTCCCGAACCAGGAATGCATATCAAAGATAAGTCAAATAATAAAAAATGTCTTACTTATTACAACACATTTTGAGATTTGGACAGAGTGAGACATATTGCATTACAAAATCATTCCATGCAATTTGGAGTTGCATAAAACTTTTTAAAAATAGCTCTGCAAACAACACAAATTACTATCTTTATTCATTAAAAAATCATGTTACTATTGACAGACTTCTATCTTATGAGGCTGTTGTAGGTGTTAAATAGCTGAAATAGATCCCGACAGATTGCTAAATCGACATTACTTATACCAATACAAGTTAACGTTAAGTTGGTGTTTACGAAGCCATGGTATTTGATGGCGTGTATAACAGAAAACGTTGGTTCATTGTTAATGGCAATAAATCTGTTATTTTAAATGGACACATTTTGAATTATATTTATATTTAAGCCTTTAAGGATGATTCAAATCCTCAAGTATGTTTCAACTGTCATGTAATGCATTAACACAAATATGGAGAAATGTCACCGTAAACTTCCCTACAATAAGAAGTACCTTCCACAACTCGATTGACGTTTCAAACCAATTGCTACTTTGTTTATTTTAAAGGCGCTGTAGCACGTTTTTGGCATATTATTATTTTTATCCACTTTGCCATTTACTATTAAAGTTTATACAATATAGCGTTACGTTACAGGGTAAACTATCTCATTACACGACCCGAAAAACCGTACCCATAAACAACGATTATCCATATTGGTAGAAAATAGTACGACGTATAAAGCGACACTTTTATGAAACCCTTCAGGGTGAGAGGTAGATTTGTAGGTCTCATGGGAGTTCGGACAGCAATAAAGTTGACCATTCTATCATGGTGCCTTATTTAAAACTCAACTTCTGAGTGTTTAGGTATCGCTACATCAGACAGATCACTCGAACTATCTTCGAGTGGCCATTTAAATGTGAACACCTTAAAATTGCCATCGACGAGAAATGGACTCGCATGGCTTATACAAACCATGTACATTCATTTTAGAACTAGTTTTTATTCAGCAGTATTATTTAGCCATTGGTAACACTTATTAACATTTTCGCGAGAGCACTTTATTTCACCAAGAACGACGTGCTACAGCGCCTTTAAGTGTGCTAAAGAAAATACTGAGTAGTATGTTAGGTAATACACATTGAGATTTACTTAGAATGTATGACCATATCTTTGTTTCCAAAAGCATATCAAGTTGTCGTAATGATGAAACATTTACTGTGTTGATAGTTGTCCAATCATTATGCATTATCAGCATTATTTCTCCATAATATAAAATAACTGTAGACGCTCAGATAATTTGGTCCAAAAAGTCCCCGGACGAATTAATCTCATAGTTTGCATTTACCTCACATTCTCTTTTGGAGCTTCTCATTCAAGACCATCTAACCTTTGCCTTCATATTAGACCAGTTTGGATTATATTCAAATTTAATTTATTCTGGCGTTGACATTTATTTTGAGAGTAACATTACGTTTAGAGGGAAATGCTATTATCACAATAACCACATAACTAACTTAACTAGCCACCATTTGAGACCGTGAATAAAATCACTTCTGACAAATAGAATTATGAAATGTTCCTGTCTACCTCCGCCTACATAGACGTATAACGGAATATGAAGTACATGCATTTCATTGAAGTCATGTTGGCATCAATACAATATTACATCATTCTAAAATATTGCGCACAAGCTCAGGAAATACAGAATGACATCACTGACATGTTAACAACTCCAAGTTGTGAATCACAGTCTAAAACTATTACTTGTATCTTATAATAAGCTTTAGGGAATACAATTATCCGACTGTTTCGTTACTTCGACTAAAACAATAATATAGTTGGTTTAGATACCGACGCGTGATGTCATCACGTGAGAGCGTTGTGGAAAAGTTTGAATCCAGGTTGGGACATTACCAAATAAGTACACACATCGTTATCAGTATTAAACTAAATACAACCTCTTCTAAATTAAAGGGCTGAAATGCTGAATCGCAATATCACATAGAACAGATGAAGTATTTTACTACTCGATGTGAAATCTTGTTTATGAAGTGAAAAATTGACGGTTACATATCAATGACTAAGGTCATAGTAGAAAACATATTTCATTTATAACAGGCTGTGGCAATTCCTTTGAGCGTCATTATAAAAGTCTGAAGTAGATAACCACAATCATTAAAACTAATTACTGTGAACAAGATCATATCATGCAGACATATATTTTATTCTTTTACCATTGCATATCAACGTGAACCAAGAGACGTTGGGAGATGATATTTTGTTTGTAAATCTTCCGACCAGAGTACGTGATAGGTCATCATTCTACGAAACAATGTGCATCATGAAAAGAGACTGGGAATTATTATCTTGGTTTGACGTAAATGTCATTTTAAAATGTCTTATGCTGCTGTGTATGAATACAGACATTATACATAACGTTTACTTTTCTTCAGTTTAGTTTTCCAGACAAGTTTATTTACAGAACATAATAAAGATATTATTAAATAAAATGTTCTGACGACAACTCGAGATATACATTTCATAACTGCGTTATAGCCGTTACGTACGTACTGCTTACAGTTTCATGGAGGTGAGGTGAGGTGAGTTGGGGTTTAACGCCGCTTATTTCACTTATATCGCGGCTGCTAGTATTATGGCAGAAATGGAGAAAGCCCGCAACGCCATGTGGCTATGCATTGCGGTGAAACCTGCGAGCATCAGCTGGAACTAGAGAACCATGGGTGGTACTGCACTGGAATTCAGTGTAGCATTGCACCCAAACATGACTGCGTGAAGAACAGTTTCATGGAAACGATTGCATAACAACAGTCATTATTCCAAATGTTAGGTAAACCATAACCATAACTAACGTGCGGATTGATCATAGTGATGTTAAGCGACCATAACGGCAACAAAGTATTCTAGAGTTTTAGTTTCACTTTCTGCATAGATGTATATTTATTACTCGTCGACTATTTGACTGACAGCACTGATCAGAAGCAGCCTAACAGAAGGAGGTAAATGTTCGACTTGAATTCAACATCAGATTCATTAGTGATTTGTGGAGTAACACGTTACGTCACATTAGCTTGGTTCGTTCTTCTCTCAAATTATGTGATGCCAAGTGGTGAGATGTGGAAGAAACTACCCCACTCATTAGAGTGAATTATCACTTAGCTCTTCACTGTTAACGCGTTTATAAGTTAATAACGTCTTCATTAACATACTGGCAACATCGGTTTTGTAAACTGTGAAAATCAATTAATCCAATGCTGCGGCAAAATACAATAAACCAGTTAATATCTTGATAAATGTATAACTATAAACAAATCGTGATAGTTTGTTCATTTCTATCAATATTCTATAACGCGCCTCAGTAATGGGAGAGATAGCGCTGTCAATTTGAGTGAATGTTTCCTTGCCAAATTCGTCAAAACCATCATATTTCTGTCCATAAGTGTTTCATATCCGACGGTTGTCTCCCTTTTATAACCGTTATAGTTAATGAACCGTTCAGCGAAACAATTTCCTAATCCTCGCATTCTCAACAGGCCCCGAGAAGAGAGTCTTCAACAAACGTTATTTTATGCCACTCGTGAGTTGTAATAGACTCGCAGCCTCTCGTAACGCATCGTTGTACACGCCGGAGCAGACATAATTGAAGAAGAAAAATAATGGAAAATGAGAAAGAAAATTAACAATCTAGCTTCAAGTGGTATTGCAGCAAATTTTGCGAGCTTTGTATTAATAGAAGAGCTCTCAAACAATGTTTTTGATTGTTTAAGATTATTCGTTTCCTAATACAGAAGTCATCAAAATGACGATTAAATCTGATGAAACGATTTTCTTCATAAGGAGACTGGACAGAGTGTGTATAGTGACATGGATGGTGGTCACTTCTGATAAATAACATATCACCTCCTTACACGACGCGCGGGGCTGTTGTCTAATTTTATCATCCAAAAGTAGCTTCCACAGTATATATCACCTGTGTCAGATCAAGCGATATCATATATATTAAAGGGGCAATGGCACGTTTTTCGCTAAAATAAGTCGATGAAATGTTTTTGAAAAGTAATGTAACTAATAGTAAAACTCCCTTCTCTCTTCGGAAAATCAAGTAAAAAATGAATGTACATGGTTTCGTAAAGCCATGGAAGTCGTTTCTGCATTTAGAAATAATAAAATGTGTACATATTAAAATGGCCGCCATGCAATTTTTGCTTATATACACTGTTAATACTACTGATAATTGGTTTGTGTAAAACGATGTTTTTTCATCTAGTTTTATTCCATCGTTATTTCACAAAGATTGACAAAGAAGTTCGTCACCTGAAATGTTTAGCGTTGTACACTTATTGAGATGATGTTTTACCCTCTAAAGTAAATATAAATCACGTATTCTATCATTATATATGGAAAACTTGAAAAAAATAATAAAAGTATGTTGTTTGAGTCACCCTATATCAATGGTGTTATTCTATGGAGTAGAACCGACTGTTAATTATCACATAATGCTAGTTCTTTCACTATAGTCGCAATATAAAGGTGAAAGTCGCGGTTTATCTATAGATCCAAATAATTGGAAAAACGTAATTTTGGAACATTACCTATAACAGACAAAATGTAGGTTGGTAATGTGTAATAGGTTATATAACTACTGTGCTTATTCACGAGAAGTGTAATTTAGGTTTCTGCACATGTAAAACTATGTTGCTAGATTATCATGGGAAACAAGTACTTATCATTAGTTGGCGATAGGATATGAATATGAAAGTCAAGTGAAATTGTTCGAACTAACATCACCACCTGTGGTTTATTGATACGTATGGAAGCCAAATAAAATATTATGAAAAATACCTTATTTCTGTTTAATTACCTTACCATGACTTTGACATCACTGAGAACACAGCTGACATCTAGCTTTCTGTGATCATTTTAAAATCGTCGTTTTCGAATCTCCTTAATTGGACGAGTTTGAAATGGTTTTTTGGCTTGTTTTATCACGTCATACAGTAAGGACGCGTCAACAAGTTCAAGTCAAAGAAGATTATTGATATCGATCATTTATTAATTTATACATTATACATGTTATGAATTTGCTTAATTAAGTGCCGAACATTCTGGCCAAAAACAATTTTGAAAAAGCGATTTCAGCACCCCAAGCGTACTTGAACAGATATAATCATATTTTGATATATGAAATAGAGGGTACTGCTCAAATAACGTCCCTAGAAAATGCATTACAAATCGACTTTCTCAGGCAGCAGGATTTCGAATTCTAGACTGTTGACAATGTGGTGACGTTTCTTTTGCGGATGAGTGTAACACCACTTATACACTCACATATATACATGTATACTTAATCTTTTACTGATACCCGTTGAAGGTTGCTTTTGGACGATAAACAGTATCCCCCCGTCGTGGTTCTTACATACAAAATATACATCAACACTAGTTGATAAAAGTAAAATTACCGTCGACTCTGGGAACTTTGTATACGATTATTCAACATTTGTGATATCAGAAGATACTATAAAAATGTTCTGTATATGTCACTAAATAAAGCTGTGTTTTTTTAATTAATAAAGCAGATAATTGAAGAATCTTATGAACGAGATGCATAACATAAGACGGACAAGTTTAAACTTTTATTGAAACAACCTTATTATACTATGTCATTGAATATTTCCCTCAGAATCGATTTTAGCTGATATCCGATGTCTTAATGAAGTGGAGTGGATTTGATCACGAACGTTCATAGCCCTTTTAATGAAAATTCAAAATAATACCAATAAAACTCATTAAAAAGGCATAGCAAAGAAAAGAAAATCATTATCATTATCATAAATGGTTTTAAGACGGTTGTCGTCATAGGTTCACAGTTTTACCTAATGTTTATAACCCTATGGTTCAATTAGTTAACCGATTTTTATAAAATGTCAAGAGGAGTTTACAATTAACCTTTATTCTGTCAAATGAGATAATGATTAAGCTTTAAACAACGGTAAACAAGGTTACATTACAAAATGTCCACCATTGCTGCTTGACGGCGTGACAGCAGAGCACACATGTGGATCAATATAAAAAGTTTAGTTGTGAATGTCGAATAAAAACCTTTTAAACAATATGACTTACTAACATTAGCTTACAAACAACTTTTATGTGCCCCATTTACATATAGAAATTATAAGATATATTAATATTTGTATCAAAATGTATGTTTCTTTACACATAATAGTATAAAAAGTTGAACACGCTTTGTTTCTTGTTAATTTCTTATATGTCGATCATGGCTATCGAACATCTGACATATTCGAAGTATTTAAGATACTCCGGAGACATTTGGGACATGTAATACATTGCTATTCTTTAATTTGTAAAACTGGCCTTAGAGTACACAAACAAAACATTTATAATTTTTTTTATAATTAATAGATTTTAATCTTCGACTCGAAACATAATTGTGTAGATGACAGAACATGATCCCGAAACTAACAATGAAGTTACATTAAACAAAATTAATGCTTGGAACTTTCTCAGCCGACCTTTACTGACCTTTGGCGAGCTGAGGTTGTCCCAGGTTCTTTTGTTGATTGACGGCTACGAGTTGGTATTTATGCTTGACCAAAGGGAGATAACACTAGCACGTCTTATATATTTAGTCATTCATACCTTAATGGTTTTGTTATTTCACGTCCGTGCTTTGGTTTGATTATAAACATTTCATTCTGGAATATAATGTAGCTTTGACATTTAAATTAAGATTTATTTCTTATCACAATAGGAAATTGGTAATAGTTTTGACATTTATGAATAAATAACAATTAACAGATATTTCTTTGGTGTATATAATCAAATATCAAATATCAAATATCTTCGTTTTTATGAGTAACTATTTACTATTAAATATAGAAATAGTACAGAGAAGAAGAGCGCTGGACTAGAACAAAATTAGAAAAGAAAGTTTGATTGCATACAACATCTGATATAGTAACATTTCAGTTCATCATAGTACTGCCCTCAACGAGGATACTTCATATGAAGCATAATGAGTTGTGATATAGTTCAACAAACAGGTACATTGTTGAAGCGTCTCTTGGATTAAGGCCCAATGACCCATAAGTGCTAAACAGAAATGCACTGTATCTGCCAACTTCCCCAATGCAAGGCATAATTCTTACCAGTCTCCATTACTGGCTGATTTAGGCATTGCAGTATTTCCTTAAGAAATCTGTGCTTAGAAATCCAGGCCCGCTATGCATTTCTGGTGCAGCGATTCACTATCTAGGCACAACAAAGCGAGGAAAATACCACAAGGCTTAAATCAACCAGTAATGCAGACTGGCAAGAGTTATGCCTTGCTTTTGGAAGTTGTATATCTGCTTGAACCAGGTTAACCTAGAGATAGTTTGCTTATTCCCGTACTTCCATGTAAGTGTGGGTACTGGCTAATTGTCCATCATGTAGATAGAGACATGATCATGATGGTTAACTAACTAATATTACTTGTTTAAGAATAAAACATGATGAAAAAAAACAAGAGATGAGAGTTTTGTTTTTACATAACATTTCATAAAGAAAATTTCAATAACGTTCCTCAATGTTCACATCTGGTCCAGTACAAATCACTAGTGCTTGTGGCGGACGCTGAGGGTGTGGACTCCATTCCCGAAAAAAGGACAATAAATTGTATTATATTAGATGGTGTATATATCAATGTTACATCTGTTCACTATTAATGGCATGTATTTCTAATGGAACTGTTGAATAAATTAAGTTAGGATTTTTATATGTTTGTACAGTTATTCTTTACTAACGTCTAATCCATAATCCATAACTTTAATATTTGCAACTGGCTGAATAAAATGGCCAAATGGGAGTTGGGAATTAAGCACTGGATTATAGCAATGTCATCTGGCGTTCGCGAATACTATATCATTATCCGATAGTAACTATATTTTCTAAGTTGACTGTAACAAACGTAAAACCAGTCTGTGTAAGTTGTGAAACTCAGTGTCGAGTAAATATGTTGGATAACATCAATAGTTATTTGTCGTCTTTGATAACCGGTTCTGAATAGTGAAGTTATAATATTAATATTGTTTCAGTGAGAACATCCATCACGGTTAAGAACACAAGACTACCAATACACAGATGAAGCTACGTCATCATCTTGTAGGAACTAAAAAGAAACTCCGAATTTAGTTTTAAAAGACCCCCTAATTGTACGTGTATTCACAATTCATTTGTACTTCGTATTTTAATTAGTTTAAATCATGCTATGAACATATTTGTTTAATAAATTGTAAGTTCATTTAATGGAATTCCTTTTTACTGATGAAGACACTTGTCTTCTGTGATAATAAGATAAGTTTGGATAAAATAATTTCGAAATTCAAATTACGATAAAGCTAATAAGCTACTTTATAGCAGAGGTGACCATAATGTGATTGGTCAGATGTTTGACAGGGCTAAACTGGTACGGAACACGCGCCTATACGGGGTTTCCTCACCTTGTGGCGAGTAATCTATAGAACCAGTTCGTATCCATATTCCCGATTTGAACTATATTGTAGATTTAATTCCTCGGAACAGGGTCGATTTATTCAGACTGAGTCATTATAACAAGTCAAAAGGGTCAAATGGTTACATCAAATTAAACATATATAAATGGCCATAAACTGATAAATTGAATATTGATATTTTGAAACATAAATAGAATTTAAATTGAAATATGTTGAAACCGTTGTGTAAATACTTTGTGTATTAACTTTACGTTTACGTGTAAAGGTTCGGTCTGGTTTTCGTTTACATTTCTGTATTCTCTTACATGTGTATGACATAGATTCTTGCTTACAGATTGGCCTGCGAGTCATATCTAGCTTTCTTATCACTCTACCGACGTCTGTGTGTTTGCAAAGATTGCCACGCTCATTGTACTTGATAAGTTTCTACATGTATATGTAAAGCAACGGTAACAAGCAGAGACAAACAGAGCGCATATTTGGGGTTTATAGTGAGATTTGTCTTTGCTTGAAACAAATCTGGACAGTCTCTGGCAGAGGTTATCAAAAATAAAACTTCATGATTAACATGTCCCTTAAAACATGAAATTGTCAATATTTGATTGCAACGTTCCCATCAACTGTACAGTATTCCCTTGTTTCATTGCGGAGCGTGTGCAGCCTTTAAACATTAATCAAATCTGATTTTAATAAATACAAACATGATCTGTTAAATAAAAGTTTGACATTTATGCAAATGATGTATTAACTTATGGTATGAATATCCAGCATGTTTACAATGTACAGCTGCATACCGAAATTTTGTTCACTCATATGTGTATCTTAGTGCAAATATCATGTAAACTGACGTTCACTATAACTTTAATAAGATTGCATCACATAAAATGACGATGAATTGTCAGATATCAATGAGTAAACTAATGTTTCTCAAACGTACCTGGTCAGATGTGCATGTCTACGAAATTTGGAAAAATGAAATACACAATAGGGGTCAAATTTTGAAAATTCAAATTTAATTAATTTTCGAATAAAAGTTTTCATATCAACTAAATGAGAACAATTTCATTGCAAATACATTGAATAAGAATAAGAGGAAACATATCATGTATATTTGACCCAGTTGATCACTTACTGCATATTTCACAGAAGAAAATAGAACCTGTAGTTTTGAAAATATTGACCACTTTGGTCACTTCAAAGAGCTGCCGAAACTGTAACTGTTTACCATGAGGCACCAACTCAGATTATGTAAAGGAACACTCAACTGTCTTCTTCTAATGCAAAAATGCAAAGTGATGGTTTAGTTTTCGCTTTGATAGGATGCTTTAAAGGCATGCCAAATTACATGGTATTTGCACTGACATACACAAGTAGGTGAACAAACTTTCGGTATGCAGCTGTACATCAATTGTAAAATAGTATTAAAAATACTTGTGAAAGATGTAAATGGTGTCTTTCTACACACATGGATATACAAAGCAAACATGCTTTAGTCTACTTCTTTCTTCTCTCAAACATGAGTACTTTTATGACAAATCATCCAAATGGTACTGGACATTGCACAAATTATGCACAAGATAGAACATTTCAATAACGTTCCTCAATGTTCACATCTGGTCCAGTACAAATCACTGGTACTGATCAGACATGCTTGTGGCGGACTCTGAGGGTGTGCTGTACGACCAAGAATATGTGATATATGAAGATCCGCGATTGTGTAACGTCATTCAACAAGTTTAAATGCATATCTTGTCTTTCAGTCAATCTAAATCGTTTGGTCAATTCTACGTTTTCTTTCCAAAGTTAATACTGCTCATTAACCATCTATACATTCGTGTAATATCATTCCCAAGGTACGGATACATGACTAATGTATAGTTAGATGAAGTTAAAGCAGCTATTTTACTAAATTTATTTCTCCCACTCACGTTTCTATACCTGATATTTCAGCATGTGCAACCGTCTGTAGCACAACACATAATCACACTTTACACTGCCATAATATATACTTAAATACATCGTAACATTAAGTACACAAGATTAGGAGGTCAACTCTAATAGTTTTAACTCTGTAGACACGATAACAATACGACATTAGCTACATATCACCAAGTTTACACTACGCAGGCATATAAACACAAACTCCTTGCAACATCATGTTGATAACATGCTGTATGAGTCCATTTCATAGATAAAGACTCTCCCAGCTCCAAACAGGGCTTGGTATTTGGACAAGGGCTCATTCTGACGAAATCGTCAATTTAGAAATGCAATACTGTAAATTGCAGTGCATGGCGTTTTCGTGACACTTCTCCTCTCCGCCTTCAATGTTGCAAAGTACGTGACGTTCCAAGAACTGCATGGATAACGTCAGTCACTTGATACACGGCAACTTATGTTAGAAGCGAATATCGCCCACATCACACATCCTCAAGAAGAACTTTACCATTTTTCTTTGAAAAGCACAATGTATTATTTTGAAAAGAACAATGTATTATTTTGAAAAGCGCAATGTATTACTTTGAAAAGCGCAATGTGTTACTTTTTTTGGGTATATTTCGGTATAATGTAGCATAGCATAATATTCTACAATAACGGGATTTTTTTTTGGCAAAGACATAACTGCAAATAAGTTGAACAAAGCTCAATCAGTACTTACATCCTAACATCGTTTTGTATGTAAGTCATTTAACTATTACATTTGAACAAGATAAATATTAAAATGGCATTCACCCGTAATATGTTTATGAGAACTTGAAATTTTGAATATAATACTTAAAAGAATAAAAAAAAGTTGTGAGTACATCTTGGAAACATTCATTTACAAGAATATTCTAGATATGATTTGTTTAAGTTAACGTGACATACAATTGGGAAAGTGATAAAGTAATGTGTCGTGAAGGTTACATGACTGCAGAACTTATAAACATCTGTAACACGCAGTTACCAGCAATTGAGAACAAAGACAAGAATATCCAAAGCCTAAGAAGAAACATTATTGTCGTGTTGTGTTAAACTATCTTGAGAAGGACGCATGCACAACAGTGAAGGTACCACAAACAGTTCAGGAGGAACAATTCCCAATGATCTATAGTTACCAATATTGCTGGAATACAGATACTACAGAGTAGTGTGATGAAAGTGTATTACAATCACATTTGTTTGATTTTTCGTATCGAAATAAATGCAAAGGGAACCTCATGGTCAAAGGTACATAAATATCTGGGCACGTAAATGTCTCGAAGCTCGTCAAACGCATATACACATCTAGAAGTTTGTCAAATGGTATTTGACCGACTTGGTAAACTTCGAAACATTTTCGCCAAGGGAAACAATGTACAATTCAATGTCAATACATAAGAATGCAAAGTTGAAAAAATCAAACCGCGCAATATAAAAAGCCAGTCCAAGCTCCTGAAAAGTTCTCTATTCCCCCTGCTTCTGAAAAGTTCACAAAGTGATATATTTGCATAACCTCAGGCTCAATGCTAAGCACAATGCTTTCTTCAAGTAGACACCCAATCTCCTCTCTAACTACGTGAGATATGGAAGTATAAGGCAGGGTACACTCACCTCTCGTTGACTGTCGGATTTCATATCAAGGCCCCTTTTCCCACCCGGCGGACAATTTCGGATGAAGCAGCCCAAGGATCCGGGTAAAATACATACAGCAAGGACGACAAGAGCGAGACCCTGCACACACCCGGCGGTCATGGTTTCAGAGTTGTTAGAAGAAAGTTTTTGCTCTGTCGTTAGCCTTTAATCCCGCCGGTAGTTCAGCTTTTCGATCAATAACTGCGATTTGATCCTCCGCGTTTTATGTACGCGCTTGACGCTATATCACGTGACTTGTGTGGTGAAATCATGGAGGGTGATAAGGGGATACTAAATCCGCCCACGAAGAGGGGTGTACGGGTTAGAAGGGGTTTTTAGATGGACATACAGTGAATAATAGTTATTTTAGAATTTAAGCAAATGATGTGTCAGAAAAAAAACGACACTTAAAATTCAAAATGTGTTTTAATATGTTATTTTTAATATTTTCCATATACGGTTGACGATGAATATTGCTTATTCTAGGTGTTTAAATATAGTTATTTTTTAACAAACATAGCAGACGCTAAGAAGTTCACACGATGAATATTAGTTACGCGAGGGTGTCTCTATGAAATAGATAACGAATCGTTTTTGTTTTACAAAATTAATTTTAAAAGTCCAACATAGACACTAACTTAAGGCAATGAGGAGATCCAGATTCATATTTTTTCAAACTCTGACATTATCTTTTATGTTGAAAAACAAATGATTCCATTTAGTCTTACAAATGATCATGAGTTATGGCTGACATGGCCAGACGAGAAAACTATTATTTTATTGTTGTAAAAGTTACTCAAAATGTTTTTGCCAGACATTGTGATTAAGTTTGAAATACGTTTTGTAAAGTGAGATGTTGAACTATATTAGTTGTGAAATCATTTTCATTGGATTAACGGCCTATAGGCGTTGAATGAGGATTATGTTAGATTTAGCAAATGAGTCGATGATCAGGGATGACGGCTGAGGGTGACTTTACCTATGGTCGGTTTATAAAAAACAATTATGACAAACTTAAAATATATCAAACCAATGAATAGTTGAGAAGATTCTATACATATTGAGAAAGTGTAACAAAAGATGTGTGAATAAAGCGATATAATATACTATATAAATGCAATCAAGAATAATGAATACACGATAGAGAACATTTACGACTTTACACAAATATGTTCAACTTTTTGCGTTTTTGCTGAACTATACTGGATACTGGATTCCTTATCTCGTCTCCAATGTATAGTCAATGAAGCGTACCCGTTGGTCAGTCCAGACACATTTATTTTTAATTTTCTGATGTATATACATTACTTACAGATATTGAAATTATGTGCGTTTGATTTGATCTTTGAAAGATAATGAAAACCAGTTTTATAAATGTAAAATGTTGTTATATTAAACATAACAAAACAGTCACAGAGAGAGGGTTGTCTTAATGTAAGACAGAGCCGCCAAACACAACTAAGTTTTATCTTTCTTTATATAACAAATATTTCGCATAAACATATGAGACTAAGTTAACCAAAGTATGCCCTATGTTATCTAGTTACTGAGATACCCAACACCCCTTGGATCAGAATGGATTGACCCTGTTCTGTTTTATCGAACACCCCTCCCTACGCAGATGGATTGTGCAAGACGAACGTAACAAGTTTCTGCGTGTTTTCATCCACACTATTTGAAACGAGATGAAACCACTTGTATACGTCACGAACGATTAATGAAAACAACAAGTTGAAACAATAGTAACGAATCGTCCCGTTCTCTAGAATGACGTTGTTTAAGTAAGAACACACGAGGTGAAGCAGTACATTGATAACTGTTTTGTTTTGGTTTTTTGTTTCTCGACAATGTTGAGTCATGTTTATATCACATCGCTAGACTAGACAATTGTTTCTATGTTTGTATTTCTTCATAATATTCTTGCAATTAAGAGTTTATTAAAAACAGGAGAGTCAATTTGATGATTGATCTGATAAAATGATGACATACTTATTCAAAATCCCAAAAAATTAAATCCGTAAATCATACTATTTCACTCTTCTAACTGTATCACATGATTTTCATAAAGTATCCATTGCTTAGAGAATTATTAACAGTAATATTAGTATATGTATTTGTTTACACTGAGTTAATAATACATACATTCTCAGATTCTTCAGAGGGAAGCTGATCATTCTTTAAATTCCAAATGAAAACGATAACCATGATAAAAACGTACTCTTCTCCAAATACAAAAGTCTACTGCTTATAGCTTATAACACAGTCCTGATTAATTGTCTATAAGTGAAACGCATCCAGTGTCATATATATCATATCTGAACATGTTAACTTTTTCTGAATTTTCAGGAGATAAAATAAATCAACATTTTTTCTCCTCATTTTTCAAGGATATTTTTAAAAACTTTTTATCGAAAATAGAAAAACTAAGAGTGGGTGTATTTGGAATAAGAAACATAAAGTATGGAATTATAAGGAACATCAGGAGGAGGAATTTTGTTTAGCCAGCAATATTTCTACATACTGTGCTAACATTATTAACTAATATACCCGGCTTAAACAGGGAATGGATTTACCAAATCATGTAAGAAATTCACCACATATGATACATTCATTCATGTTTGATGCCATCATTACATTTTATTTCATTTTCCTAGGGATACAATGGTACAATCATGTATTTTTTAGGAATGATTTATAAATGACAGGATCTTCTTGTAGTAAAGGATGTATCATATATGTATGATTTTGTGTCGTGTGTTGTCGCTGTCATTCACATTTTCTCTTCACATCAAGCTGTATTGTCCCCCGCCGCAACGCGGAACGGGGGACTGTATTCAGCGGCGTCCGTCCGTCCGTCCGTCCGTACGTACGTCACATTTCTTGTTTACGCGATATCTTATGAAGCGTTGCATCCAAAGTCTTCAAATTTCATGTCTGCCTACATTGTGGGAAGACGCAGACACCAGTCAATTTTGGTGACCTTGGTCTTATTTTCAAGGTCACCACGACACTTTGACCACTTTTTGAACTCTTGTTTACGCGATATCTCATGAAGCATTGCATCCAAAGTCTTCAAATTTGGTTTCTGCCTACATTGTGGGAAGACGCAGACACCAGTCACTTTTGGTGACCTTGGCCTTATTTTCAAGGTCACCATGACACTTTGACCACTCTTTGAACTCTTGTTAAGGCGATAACTCATGAAACATTGCATCCAAAGTCTTCAAATTAGTTGTAAGCCTACATTGGGGAAAGACACAGACAGCAATTTATTTTGGTGACCTTGACCTTATTTTCAAGGTCACCGCAACACTTTGAGCCCTTTTCTAACTCTTGTTAACGCGATATATATCTTTACCAGTTGGACTCAAAGTCTTCAAATTTGGTGTCAGTCTACACTGGGGGATGACGCAGATACCAGGGGATTTTGGTGACCTTGACCTTATTTTCAAAGTCACTACAACACTTTGACCACTTTTCGAACTCTTGTTATCACCATTTATTATGACCGGTTGGACCAAATGTTTTCAAATTTGGTGTCAGTCTACATTGGAGGATGACGCGGACGCCAGTCGATTTGGTGACCTTGACCTTATTTTCAAGGTCACCACAACACTTTGACCATTTTTTGAACTCTTGTTCACGCGATATCTCATGAAGCGTTGCATCCAAAGTCTTCAAATTTGGTTTCTGCCTACATTTTGGGAAGACGCAGACACCAGTCACTTTTGGTGACCTTGGCCTTATTTTCAAGGTCACCATGACACTTTGACCACTTTTAGAACTCTTATAAACACGATATATCATGAACCCAAGTAGCTCCAATGATGTGTCTTACTCGCTCAATGTCACCGGCGGGGGACATTGTCATGTTAGTGGCAAACACTTGTTTCCTTTGCAATGTGTGCATGTATTTCAGTTTTTGGAACAAACGTTTTTCTGTTTACCATATTTAGCCTCATGTAGGCACATGTAACCAAATTTAACTACATTTAATCTCATTTAGATCGCCGCTAATGGCTGCAATACTGCCGAAGCGGCGTTAAACAATAACTCACTCACTCACTCACTCCCATTTGCCACGTTTAACGTTATTTAACCACACTTAGCCACCTTATAATTAGTGACATTTATCCACATTTAATTACATTTAACTACATTTAACCACATTTAACTACATTTAAACTCATTAGACTACATTAAGCCACACTTAACCATTTTAACCACATTCAACCACATTAAACCACATTTAACCACATTAAACCACATTCAACCACATTAAACCACATTTAGCTACGCTTCGCCACATCTATCCATATTTAACTACATTTAAACCTCAATATGAAAACATGGCAGTGAACATTTTCTAGTATGGAAATGATGATTGAAAGCTCATTCGGAGGAAATATTGCCAAAAATTACAACAATGAATCATTTAGTTTTCAAATGTAACTGTTGGTATCATCCATCAAACGTTTCGTTGATGTAAATAAAAATGAACGCCGTTAGCTCCAGATCACTCTGCACGGAAAGGTCACAGACGTTTGACCCGAGCTACACGACTGTTGTATACTTCAATGTTAATGAGGTTAGGTGATTTAAAGAGTATTTCCCTTATTTCATGACTGCTTGTATTATTGCAAGAAGAATGTCCGCAAAGCAATGGCTCTGCATTTGGGTGAAACCTTCGACAGAAACTAGCAGGTGGTACTGCGTTGCAATCCAGTGCAACATTGTACCCAAACCTTACTGCACAGAACAGTTCTCCACAGGAGACACAATTACCTAGCCTCAGATAGCACTCGTCAATGATGATGATACTGTATACAGTTCGGTGAATATAGCTTATGAATATCATGCAAATAAAAACTGACACATTCTTGATATATATGACATCGTGAATGTAAACAATAGAAGATACAGAGGTAAATTTTGCTTTTTTAAAATATATTCTACTTTAAAGGCACTATGTCACAGCACTCTTTTTCTAATAATGTACAGAGTTTAGATAGCGTTATTATGTCAATAATACTCAAAACCAATAATCAAGGAAGCTTCCGCGTAAATATTTCCCAACATAAGTACGTAATAAGACCATATACTCAAACTAAAAAGTTCAAATGAATTATTGCAACGTTGCATTAAATCGACACTGGCTCCCTCTGTTGACCAAGCATGGGTCCAATTGAAACCTATGGAGTTATCATTCGCAAAGCTCTCTTCTACTCCACAATGAAATTTACTAACAAACATGACCTAGCTTCATAATCAAACTTTCAACCTATAATTGCTATTTTTAGAAACATACGTTGGGTAAACGTTTCTTCTTGTACATTGCAATACTCATCGTGTAGTCTTAAAATTCATGAAGATATATTATTTTAAAAAAACATGAAGCCCAAATGCGAGCCAAGGAGCGCTATTGGTTAATTGTTGAATTTATAACAGAGACATTTATAATTCATATGCAAATGAGAAATACCAACGTTCAAACAAAGTTAAAAGATTTTAATACAAATCGTCGCATTGAATAAGAATATTCAAATTAGTGGAGCTTGCTTATTTGAAAATTGGAACAGATATAACAGTTATGTAAGAATTAGTTAGAGTTAGGTACTAGTTTGTCAAACAAGAAATCAAATCACAATGGCCAGGTTTTATCACCTGTATGTTGATCAGTATTAACTATTTGAGAATGTTTAATCGAAATATCATGATGACAAACGCGCGTGTTTATTTATTTTATTTTTTTAAAAATATTGTGAAATTATTCATGGTAGTTTCATTGAAACTCAACTCTTGATCACAGTTCGATTTCGTTCTGATTATTATAAATTAATAATAAAATGTGCGCATTACTTTCAGCTTATGTGTGGTAAGAATATCTAAAGGCGAATGATCTAATAACGCCGGCAGTGGATACCAGAGGTGACGGAAACGGACAAGCACATGTTCCCTAACCGTGGTACCAGTAGCTTTTATAAGGTCATAACATACTTCTGGGTTCTCCAGCACAAATCAACATTAGCCTTTGTGGCATCAAATCTCAGATCCCTCAAGGATTAAAGGCAATCCTAGGAATTAATGCAACTGATCTAAGTTGCTGAACAAAATGTTAACATAATTTTCCGTAAAAGGATTCGAACCTACCATCACAACATTGATACGAAATATAAAATTCATGAAGGAACTCAAATTAATATAGGGCATTTATTCAGTACCTTATTGCTTATGTTATGGCTTATTGTATCGCCTGACGATGTTTTTATGACAAATGTCATTTTAAATTGAAGGCATTTCGTATCATTTATTCCATAGCGTTTATTTCAATGTCAATTTTGATTTTGACCTTTCTTCTGAAATATATTATATTTGGAAGAAAATAAATATTTAAGAATTATATTCATCAGGTAACGATAAGATAGATTAGTTTTGGGGAATTAGAATTTATGGTAATTATCACTCTAACTAACAAAAACCACTTACGAATAAAACGTTTGAGTCAAAAAAAATTAAAAAAATAAAAATCAAAATTTATGTTTATCTATTGAATAATATACATACATCTAAGACACCATGTGTTCGATAGGCAATACTTACTACCATGTCCGAGATGTATCAGGAAATAGCAGGACAGATTGTCCGAGAGGCGCAGGTCCGAGGCCTATGGCCGGACTCGAAGACAACTGTCCTGCTATTTCCCGATGCAACGAGGAAACTATGGTAGTTACTGACTTACATCTCAATATGGAAAACATGAAAAATTAACAGTTTTTAAATAATGTAATATACCACAATCTTTTTGTGGCCCCTTCTCGAGTGTAAGAATGAAATGCGTAGTGCTACGGATGTTCCGCCTGACCGATTTTAGCACGGGATTTTCGCGTGTCAAATTAGGCGCACAAACTAAATGTTCAAAGATCGTGCATTGGAGGTGACATCTAAATAGAATTACAATCGGTTGTATTTCATTACTATGGTAACTTGAACATTCTTATAAATTGTTTATTTTGTGTATTTCCTTAATTGCATGTTATTTTCTATACTTCAAACGGTTGTTGTGAATTTGTGGTAGAAAATATATCATCATGCCATTTTTATTTTTTGGGTCTATTCTTTCTAGTTCATTTTTATTTTACTCCCAACCGTATTGAGTATTACATCAAATAAGTTCGTTATTTGTATGCCTTGATCTGAGTAAATTGAATGTTTAGTTTAATCGTTATGTTATTGGCGTTGATAAACTGTAACTAATCTTGTTCAAAAGTGGTTTTGAAAGTGTCCGTGTATCAGATATCAGGACTGTTTGGACAAAACAGTTCTGATATCAATAATAAACAGGACACTTTTATGAATGGTTGCTACGGGCAACGACGTCTAAGTGGGATGTAATGATTGTAGTGTAGTGTAGTGCTTCCTGGACCTTATCCGATACACAATCATTTCTGTTTTGTATATATTTACAAAACTTTACAATACATGTCTATCTACTACAAACGTGTGAGCAATGCGGTTGAAAGACAAACTCACCATGTATCTAAATGGTATGGTTTGCCAAAGTGTGTACAATTGGGGTTCTATTTATATCTTTGTACCACACAATCATGTCCAACAAAACACCTAACATTCAAAGTTATTAAGTATTTTTAAATATAAGCCAAGGTATAGGCAATCCAAAGATGATTTCATCTGGTTTTGATTTATTTGGTCTGCATTAAGACATACATATTTTATTTGTAGTTATATATTTTTAAAATAACGCATTATACAACAACTAACCTTTTGTAACAAAACATCGGGAATGGGATTAAGTTTCAGATTGTGACACATTTATATCACGTTATTCAAAGAAAACGCCTGCAATAGTTTATATCGAGAACAGATATTTTAAGCATTCTCTTCACACAGAGTTTACTATCTTTAGGTTTTCTATCCTAAATTCTAACTTCTGTTCTACTAACAATTGAAACACCCCTAGCGATAAAAAGATACTAAACATAATATCCCCGAAAATATCTGATGTAAATAGCACAAACAAACTGTTTTCGGTGTTTGTCTCTACGGAAGCGTATTATAGTGTCGTGGTGAAAAGAAATCTGTCAAAATATCTTCTACTTAGGATACAAAATCTCCTACTTAAGACTTAGTATCTCCCACGTATGACATGGTAGACATATCTCCTACGTAAGATATACTATGTCCTACGTAGGAGATACTACTAAGTCTTAAGTAGGAGATACTATGCCCTACGGAGGAGATAATATGTCCTACATTTGTACGTAGAAGATAGTATCACCCAAACACTATTCATCGTGACACGTATGCGCTTCCGTAGATTTGCTCCTCTTTATTTATCAGCATGCTTATAGTCAATTGTTTTAACAACATCAAAAGACATATTTAGAGGGAAACACAAGTGAACAAGTTTATCTAACATTTCAACGTCCAAAATTAGCATTTGACTCAAATACAACCAATCTAGACTCTCCATTTCTATAGCCGAGAAATTCCCCATAGTAGACCAGAGGTAAGGATCGAAAATCTGAAGGAAGAGAATGGACTTTAAAGGGACACTGCGTCGAGGATAAAAAATGAGTCTCATCTTTATCTCACTAAGCTGATTAGAGTGTCGGCTAACAAGTTACGGTTCATTTCACTGTATACATGCAGTAGTTTTTATGACCAATGACGTCAATTGTCTAAAATTCGGTGTCTGTGACTTATTAGCAGACATGTTAATCAGCATAGGTAGATACATATAATCTTATTTTTATTCTCGACGCGGTGTCCCTTTAAGAGGACCAAGGCAACATTGTATTGCTACTGTTCCCAAACTACAAGTTAGCACGTGACACTGATGCGTCATTTGTACGCTGACAAAATGTCGTTTGCTTTAGACTTGTACTTGTAAGACAGCCCCAATACATGCGTTTATCGTCGATTTTGGTTGGGGAAATGCTGTATGGCACGCCATAGGATCATGCGATCTTGTCTGGGCATACTCTTACAAGGAGAAAACAGGATACCGAGGACATGGTAAGGTTGTGGAGTATGATAAAAAGGAATACCCGATGAAGATATCGAGGTCTACAACCTTACCGCATCCGAGGTTGGATGGTTTCTCTATATTATCAACTGTATTTCACTCTAAAATACGCTTTGTTTGACTATCGCGTTATAATGAAGATTCCCGATAAATAGAGTCGCTCATGAATTTATTGTTTACGACTATGTTCGGCAACGCTATGTGTAAGTTGCTTATGTGCCGATTAACTCAATGTGCCTCGATGGCGCAGAGGGCTAAAATGTTAGTTCACGTATAACAGGTGTTAGTTAATACGGGTTCGAGACGCACTTTCGTCAACAGATTTGCAGTTGGTTTTCTTATTTGTAATTGAGAAGTTTTTAAATTTAGTCAAATATACTTACCTCGGATCTTAACTTTCACAAACATTTCTTAGAAAATATAGTAGTAAGATTTACAATCACTGCAATGCCCGACTAACAGGATATACAATTGTCTTTGTAAATAATCTTGGATAACGTACAGTGTTGTAAGTCCCTCATACCGGGTGATACTCTTTAGAAAGGTATTTCAAGCATCACGTTATATGGTTAGTTGATAAACTTAGTTCCTCATATCACACATCAGTCTGACGAGAGAGTTCCTAGGTCCAATACGACTCGTGAAAGTTTGCTGATCTTACCATACTTATAGCTTGATAGTCTTTAGAAAAGTATATACACTCAGTCTGTCTTCTCGAAGTTTAGCAAAATCAATGATGATTATAATCCAACGAGCTTACCCTTTAGACCTGAAACATTATGAAAAGACCTAAAGTGCACAAGATATACAAGAACAAGATTTATTGAACAGATTTTATGCGATACGTGGCAATGTAAGAGATTTCTACTGTTGAATCCAGTTTTGGACGATACAGAAGGACGATGCAGTTCTGCAACTCATAATGACATTGATCATCAACATTTGAAATATGATGAATATCTACTGTTAATATCGATCCAATGACACTACCAAGCATTCACAACAACATACAAAGTTTCGAATATGACACTAATTTCCTGGTAAATTGCATGTACACGAGAAGTGTACACTGACTGAACTCATGTCGTTTCTGTTGTCACGGGAAAACTTTATAGCCGGTAATCTGTTGACAATGGGACCAGATCAAATTCGGTATAGTTGATTAAAAATGTTTATAGTGACTAATAGACATCAGTCAACTTGTCTACACAGTTCAGTTGGCGACAATGGTCCAGAGAAGCTAAACAAGGAAACCTGTAAAGGTTTCATTATTTCTGATTTTTAAAACAAACCTCTGGCTTCTGATATAAACATATTATAAACCTCCCCCCCCCCCACCCCCCCAACACACGCACCCATTAAAACAATAAAAGCGTATGGTTACATTTACTCCACATTTAAATAACGTACAACGTATTCACCACATCACCAGACATCTATATACACTTTGTCCAGTGCCGAGTCGTATTCTTCAGTGATCACATTCACGAAAATAAGGAAGAATATTGTTGAATAAATATTCATTTCAATACTCGTGTTGATTGATTGATACTTAAAGGAACAGCTGTCAATCATTTAAAACTGAAATGTTTCCATGTGCAGGTTTATGATAAAATTATGAATCACATCATCAGATATAGCAATGTTATTAAATGAAATGAGTTCATATCTGGATAATCTGCATCAAATTTAGTATATTTATAATTGATATTTGGAAATATCAGATTTATGATACTGTGATTGCTCATACGATATGACAGCGTATACAACACAGCGTGTGGTAAATAGTCTTGTTTAGCTGCGGAGCAGTCCGCCTGATTATCCGTTCAGAGTAGTTCGGTTAATTGAATTCCATTAATAGACTCTAGCAACGTTCAAAAGGATCCAGTCCCTTGGGTAATATCTTCCTATCAACTAATATCATGTTGTGTAGGCCTTCTATTGTCTTCCTACTATCATCATGACTGCTGCTAGTTATTCATATGAGATCGTAATGAACATGATGACATTAAGATTGGGTATGTTATTTCATTCGCAAACACGTATCTGACACTCGGCAAATAGAGGAAAAATCACGAACATGATTATCGTTAAATGCAACACCACTGTATTTGTTAAGCGTTTTTTCACTGATTAGAGGGACAAGCAATTTAGACTGTTAAAGTGTCATATTGTTTCACAGCCTGCACCAAGGGAAACACTTTTACGGCTACTGAATGTGAAAAACAAATGTGTGTCCGTTAGAATTAAAGTTGTGTGTTTTATGACGTTTACTTCATGTTACATCAATGTTATGACATATTGATATGTGTAATGAACAACAATTATTTATCCAAGAAAGACATAGATTTAAACACAATCAATCAATTAAAATTGCCTCGATATGAAAGAACGCTTTGATAATTAAACTCGTGTCATTTTCGTTGTAATGTAGCCGTCAAATATGTTGTATGTTCAAGCGAGGAAAATGCTAACACATAATCCGAGAAAGTCACAAGCAGACACATTTTAATTAAGATCTTCTGAACATTAAACTACAATCGAATGCTTTCGGAATATCGACTTGTAAAATGCATGAGGTAAAAATTGAAAACAAACTTAAGGGAAAGACAGAAATGTATTCAGCAAAGCTTACATGATAGAGTCATGAAGACAGTATCTCTGGTATAATTTTCTATATAAGATTATCATTTCAAAATCAGACTCTTTGGTTGGGTCTCACTAAGCAAAGTTTAACCTGAACACCAATATGGAGGATTACATGTAGCTATTCTGAGTTATCATTCGAAATTATAGAAATTATAGTTATAGACAAACCAGTCAGTTAGAGTTAGCGTCGATAGTAGAAAGAATTTGAAAATACAATAACGTGTAGGGGAATACAATATTTGAGCAACATTGTAGATCTCGCTAAAATAAAATCGTCACAATCCTATTACATCATCAGTTAAACACATCACAATGCTTTGACATCACTGAGAACACTGCTGACAATGTCATGTCATTACGAAGTTGACATATCAATGCTACGATGCCATAATGCTAATGACGTCACTGAAATGACTGCTAAAGAAGCAAAATTGAAGTTTTGTGTTTCAGATATGTTCATAAGTTTGCTATTAATTGTTGAAGAATGTGTCTTATGCAAGTCAATGGGTGTTGATATATTTGATATCAGAAGTATCTGGGTTGATATTCTCTATATATGCACGCAACACATGTCCTCTCGTGTGGTGGTTAAGAAAGGGACTCGTGTACACGAGACATATAGAGTAAGGGAAGGTGTTTTAATGCTTTACATAATTATGTATTTATCGTAAATATGATTTGTTTTGAAGATTTCTGATATCCAATGCTAGAGTATCAGTAACATTTACAAAAAATTAGTTTGTACAATTTATAATAGAATGGACATGATAACGGTGCATTTAGCTAATTAATTCACACGTAATCTCTTCTGCGCATGACAAGAAATTCACTTCATCACCATACATAACCTTAAAACTTGATTTTATAAATTATAACATTTGGTCATTTTTGACAATTTTGGTAAATATATGTAATTTGGGAGGGCTTTGTATGAACACAGTATGCGAAACAACCTAGCGTGTAATATCATTTTATTCAACGAAAAGATGGTCTAAATTTCGTATCAAACGAGCGAAATCGAGTTCGATACGAAATCATTTACGAGTTCGAAGGGATTTAATTATTATGTTAATTACTGACACGTATATCCTCCTGGGTTGTGACGGGGAAATTGACACGAAGGAGGTCGTCAAAAAACATATTAAATGAAACTCATTTTATGCAATTTGTCGGAGCACTTAGCAAAATCGACACTGTAGGATTGTACTATTTTGGCTTATTTTCTGTTATTAATGTGCTAATTACACCCGTTGAGGTCTTAGAGATTTTAAATATGCTTACTCATCCTGCTAACGCATTCAAACAGGGATGGGACTGGAAGTTGTAATCTATTGTAGACAAGTATAACACCCTGACCGATCCTATACTTCACCCAGTGTGACCACATGGTCCTCCTTCAATGGGTGTGTGTGTTGTGTAAAGTGTTGGGTTGTGTATCGTTCATAAAATATAACACCATACGTCAGCAATAGCTAACTCTTAAAGGCGCTGTAGCACGTTTTTCTTACTGAAATAAAGCGATCTCACGAAAAGATAAATAAGTGTTACAAACGGCGAAATAATACTCATGAATCAATAAAAAGAGTTCTAAAACGAATATACATTGTTCGGTTAAGCCATGCGAATCCGTTTCCCTTCGAGCGGCAATTTTAATGTGTTCACATTAAAATGGCCGCTCGAAGGTAGTTCAAGTGATCTGACTGCTGTAGCGATACCGAAACATTCAAAGTAGAGTTTTGAATATGGTACCATGATAGATGATCAGTTATCTTGCTGGCTGAACTCTCAAATTCGCATGAGACCTACAAATCTACCTCTCACACTGAAGAGTTCCACACCACTGTCGCTTTAAACGTCGCACCATTTTCTTTCAATACGGATAACCGTTTTCGATGGATACGTCCTATCGGTTCGTGTAATGAGATGTTTTACCCTCTAACATAACAATATATTATATAAACTTTAATGATAAATAGCAAAGTTGAGAAAATAAAATATGCTCAAGAAAATGCTACAGCGCCTTAAATACGGTACACTAACTAGAATTCGTAAAAAAATATGATGAATGTATTCGTAGCGGGAAATGCAATCTCCGTTTAGATCTGTATATAATGTCATGAAACTCCTAATTTATTAAGAAACTTGTTTTCTCTTATTTAGCAAGAATAACTATTTTGTATCAATATAGAAAAAATCACTCAATAGAATGGATGATTCTACGAGTTACTCCTAAAATCGCTGGGTGTCCAATTTTGGTTAATAAACCAAAGAATTGCTGCCTGATGTTTTGTAGTAATTTCACCAGTGACGTTTAAACATCATTATTTCCACTGATAGGTCACCACAATACATCAGATAATTAATGATAGGTATTGTCGGGATAAATGACAAACGAACTCCAGTTTTCCGTCATTATTTTGTTGTTTTATTTTGTACACACGGATTCGACCAATTTATTACTATTTTTCAGTTTCAAAATTGTGGTATTTTGATTAAGAATAATAAATGATTTACTATTACAGTATAATAACTTCAGACTAAATTGGAGAATTTTTATCTCGGTTTATCGTCTTATCAAACTTTTCAAATATATTTATTTATGCACGCATTTGAAGATATCTTCAACTTGATATCGCCCAGAAAGTTTTCATCATACGATTATTATTCTATATTAGCTCATTGATACCATTATACAGGAACAAGCATTAAATGGGAATCTATTTGGGTTATTATACATATTGTCCATAGTATTAGTTATTTCAGGCACTACATTATTAATGATATATTTGAGATTTTCATGATATAAAATTGGCTATTTGCTCGGTGCACTTTGCATGAGACAGCCTCTGTAATTAAGCATCAAATCTATAAAGGCTTTATGGGCATGTCGTTTTGTTCCCTTTATCACCTCATCAACCATACTCTGTAATTAAGTGTCGCTTTTGTTTGTGTACCAACTAATTATTTTTAGAAGCATGAGCATTGAGAATAAAGTATTGTATGTTTCATTCCCACGGAGCGCATTGGTTATATCTAAGAGAAACATTTCCTGTGAGTTTAAGTTCTGGCTATTCTTTATTAAAGGTACAGTTGAACTTGAGTAATGTTCGTGCTACATTGTATGAATGCTAATCGGAATATTAACAAAGAGGTGGACTGTTTTACATTATTAATCTATAGCATACATGTAAGTGCATGGATTAGAGTGTCCCATATTTAAAGTCCCTTATTACATGTATATTGAAAAAAAACAATTGTGTTTGCGTTATGAATATTTCCTTCTAAGGAAGATGTCCTGAAATTGAGTATTGTAACTATCAAATGAAATCAAATGTACATAACATATGAATGGTGGTCCACATAGAGCAATAGTTGCATCTTGTCAAACAGTCATCTACATAGTTCTTTGTATTGTCATTCATATTATTATCATATGTGATTAGATTGTTTTTCATTGAATGGATATGAGACATTCATTTTATTAAAATATCAATGAAATTCAAATTTTAAAATGTGACCCCTGTCTGTCGATTGTATTATGCCAAAGTTCGAAAACAGGCACCATTGACGTGATTATCACAGGATACGTTTAAGCAATTTAGATTGACAGGCTCGGTATAGGATGATTCATATTAACGTTGCAATGAAAGCGAACTAACATGATAATCGCACTAGGATACAGAAATAGGTGAACAAACTTTCGGGAAGCAGCTGTAATACCAATACGGAAAATATGTACACGTGCCATGGCTATCATTATATTTGAGTGTGTTGGTGATTTACAATTGAATTCTGACGGCTAAAATTTAACATAGTTTTATTTTGGACCACACTATCTGCAATAGTACAAATTCTTGTATTTCTCAAAATGTCAGTTATCTTGACGTCAGTGACTAGTAATCAACTCTAATAGCCAATGTGCTCATTTAAAAAGAGATGAGACAACATAAGACAGAATCAAAGTTTACAATTACCACACGAACTTCTGATGAATACAGTCTTAATGCAATGGCACAGTTCGCTTAATGAATATATTAAAGAGAACTGAGTTGATTGAATCAGCCACCAACTGACAGTGACGATCAGATGATGGATAAATGTCCTACATACCTGACAGCAACTTAAACATGAAAACAGCAAATGACATTTTACAGAAATGAAGACATATCCAACAACAAGCAGCAATGTTTTTTTGAGAAAATCCCTCAAAATATTTGTTAAATCAAAATACATTGGTCATTACGAAAAAGATTCATTCGAAATAAATCTGACTGAAACACTGAAAACCAATTATGCTACGCGGTGAATGTGGAGATGTTCGACATGTAGCACCTTTCATCCACACACTTAAATCTGAAAGTTAGTGTTAGCTGTTACTTATTTAAAAAAAACAAAAAAAATATCCCGCATGATATTGTACGATCTGTATTGTTTGGTAACCGGATGCCAGGATGTCAACCATTACATGTGTGGAAAGGTATATGCAATATAACCTTCTTTGTTATGTAATGGAGTATAGTTATTCAGAGTAACAGTACAACACAGTAGAGAATAAATAAATTCAGAAATTATAGGGTAAACTCGTATTTAAAATAAATATTTAAAAACAAAAATATATTCTTTGTAGGCGATGTTTTAGTCACGGTTCAAATGTCGTTGTCAAGTGATAACAACGAAAATAGAATATATGTCTAAATGTTGTATATCCATACAGAGTAGCTAACATATGTGCACGAACAATAAGGAAAGTCTCACAACAGAAAAGCAAATAAACCCATGCTCTTAAGCAAGTATACAAACAAACAATTTGAATAATTTGTTTAATACCTAGATTTTATATATATAATGATTATTAAACATGTCGCAGGAACACAACACAATGTTTTAATTGACAATAAGTAGAGTATAGTGAGAATGTTCGTGCAACACGTGATTTTACCAAAAATGACGTTAAGTCTCATCCCATGTAATGCACGTGAAAAAACACTTGATGAAACAAATGACACTGCACTGCAGCAAAAGGCACATAAAAAATGCCGAGGTTAAAGGCCGGGTCACACTGTCCCGAATATGACAAAAGATGCCAACACGAATTAGAAAATTCTCATTTCGCACGAATTTGGTTTCGATTTTGGTTAAAAACTAATCAAAATCCGGAGCAGGTACGATGCAGTCAAAAGGCAATACGATGTAACACGATGTAATACGACGTAACACACGACTACAATGCGAATGTCGGGTTGATCGTCGCATTGGCCTAACGTTATATAGTCTGTAAGAATACAACACGATGACAGCATGATGGCAACACGACGTCGAATGAAGAGTTCGACGAGTATGCGATGAGAATACGAAGATGAGCTTGGTGATACAAGCATCACGTGACATCCACATTATATAACTCTGTTGCTGTGACGGTTGGCCTCTCGGTGTCGGCCCGGGAAAGCTTAATTTCAAATGTTAGGAAGTACTGGAACAGCGTAATATAGACTTTGTTTTAGTATAGCAGAGAAAGCATAAATCTGATTACTGCTATGAAAACAAGAGATTGCCGAAATGAGCTAACCGCACTTTTTCTCTTTTAACTCTGATTACTCCTTTATACACCATGGAGAATCATTTTAAAAGATGTTATATTATATGGAACTTGGTGCATGGTGCGACATATCAAAGTTACATACAACATTTTTGAAGTTTTTAAAATTATAAAATGTTTTTCTCTAATTTAAAAAAGAAAAATACAAAATGTCGAACCCCTGAATCCCCACTACCCAATTACCACTCTGGATAAGCTTATGAGTTAATTATATAATTAGGATGACTATTGAGCAATGGAGCAAACATATAGTCAATAAAGTTGCTGAAACCAGTCTAGCGTGAGTTGCCATGACAGCAGGAAATCACGTGACCCTTTCCGCCTTCGGTTGCACCATCGGCGGATGTTCAAAAATCTTTGTGTGTTAAAAAACTTCCGAACCCGCGTGCGAATCTTCACTTTCGTGGTCAGCCCGTGTCTCAATCTTTCCCTTCGCACGACCATCGAGATGCAATCTTGTTACTTCTTTTCATTATCGTACTCTCATCGTCTGTCCATCGGTACCATCGCCAAAATATTAAACACTTTGCCCCTCGATTGTCACAAGAAGGCAACGCGACTATCTTCAATCCTCGTGATTACCTGCGTATAACCATCGTTTAGCATTACGATGCTATCACGATGGAACTTAAGTAAGAATATATTCATTACACACACATACATATATATATATATAATACATATATGTATTTATATACGATACCTATATGAATACATTCCATGTTTAATATAATGCATGCTTATAGATGTACGTAATGAGTTTTTTTATAGTACAGATACATTTTCCAGATGCATGTATACCGAAGTGGTAAATATAAGGTACTATATATTTCATACTCATTGTGATATATAGAGGTTTTGTTACATATATTACACAGGTTATAATATGTAATATTTATATCATTACATGTCTCATATTGACATAAACCTTTTGATGTAGTAAATGCCCTCGTAACCTAGTCAATACGACATGGTATAATCACCGTGTGCATTCTTGCAAGGTATGATCGCAGTCGCGTTGTCTTCTTATGACTTCGGTCATCTTCGTGTTACATTCGTATGGCCTTCGCTTGGGAAATATGCCCTATGGTTCCGATGGACAGGCGAAGGCAAATACGATGATGATACGAATCATACGATGTCATCTCGATAGACATACGAAGGGCACGATGAGGACACGAATGCACCACGAAACTAACATGTCAAATATTTTGCTCGCTCTCCCGATGTTGCCGCCGAACAGAGAAGAATTCCGCCGATGACCAAACGAATGCTTAAGATGCGTTTACGAATGGCCCGATTGCTTACGATCCTTTGCGAATTTGAACATTTTCAAATTCGTGTTTCCATCTTTTGTCAAATTCGGCACAGTGTGAACCGGCCTTAACGGCAATACAGAAAAAGAGAGCCATTTGCATGGCATAACGCCATTGCCAAAACGTTTGGCTGCACGCGAATGTGCATTTCCTGGTTAATGCATGATTGATTTCGTCAAACAGGTCAGACATTAGACAGGCTAAGAAGTGGTACACCCGGGTGGAAGACCGTCACATCCGGGTTATTCCCTGAGAAAGCGCTTCATCACCGCGACGGAAACGGCAGCGACGGCATTTGGACATCGGATCAGTAGTAGGGACCTCGCCAAGTCAAACTTACCTTGCCTCACGATGTAGTACTCCGAATGGAAGAGGTTGTATCACGTGACACGAGTCTCGGAGATGGTCATGAAATTCCCGTGCATTCTGACCGATTAAAACCTTGCGAATAAAATTGTTTTTCCTAACCTCAGGATTTTTCTTATTTTATGGGAATATCTTTCGACCGTTCCAAACCAGGAAAGGTGAGTCAATAAAGTTTTAGTTCGTCAATTTTTTACGGAGATATTGAATTTTCCGGATTTCATTGGCTAACTTTACATCTTGATTGCATTAATTAGCATATTTTAAGTTTTTCGTTCAATTGAAGTAGAAACTTTGGCGCAAAATGAAGACTGTGTGTACATTAAAATGAATGCTATATTATTTATGCATTGTACGAGAAATTGCAAAGGCGCCGACTTGCCTGATTTTGTAAAAAAAATTGCTAATGTTGATTTACTTCCGGATTCTACAAAATGAATGACATGGAACTCATAATTCCATTAATTGAGATTTTATGTGCGCTTCTATGGGATGAAGGTAATTGTGAGGATAATAAAGGGTAACAATTGTGTTTTTTACACTTGAAACCAAAAGTATGTGTAATCATTTTTCATCACTTTATCGGAAACATACTTTACAAGATGTGATTGTCTTTGTTGTTCTTATTACAGTGTGATATACTTTATTTTCCCCTATTTTCATATGCAGTGACACCCTGGCGAGTAGAAATGGCGGCTGGTACAACAAGAAGCGAGTCCAAAGCAACAGATTTTCTTGTCTTGACTCACGTTTGAATTGAAGACTGTTTAGCTATCATACGCTGTCCTGGTTGGTTCTAAACGGCGTCATGTAACACTGTCATGTGATTGCAGTGCCAGTAATACGGAAGCGCTTTGAGTTTAATATACGCTAGTGGGCTTTCACACTGTCAAAACAAACAACGGGCGTTACGGGCGTTTGTTGATGAGGAGCGATGTAAATTAAACAATATTTATAAATAAATACAGTTTGATAAGCGTTTCTATATCGAATTGCAATAATTCTTAAATTATGTAAGTTTGTGTGATGTAAGTATTTCCAAAATGTTTAGATGATTTACAAGAAGTTCATCATTTGAATCAACCAAATAAAATTGATGATATTGTGACATGTATGGCTGTGGGATTTGATAATTGTCAAGCAAGGAATTTAAATGGTACGCCACTGTATAGTCAATTTGAACATTTTCATAGCAATATGAATTATGGTACTAGTATATGCCAAAGTTGGCTCAAGTCAATGAGAACAATTTTTCGTTTCGTCACCGAGTTCGGATTTTACACAACAAATTATAGTTAGCATTTCCGGAATAGAGCCGGAAGGGCATTTCAGGCATTGTTTTGAAACTCTTTTTTACATGCTATAGAGAGGCTCAGTTTTTACGATGGATTGAAAACTCCATGTTGGGATTCAACACCCAATAAGGTATGCAATGACTTCATAGTCATAAGGAGTATTATCCGCCACGCATTTCGGAACAGTTTACCCCAGCGTTTGTGAGTTTGGAAATCGTCGCGATGTCCCTATCAGTAGACACGCAGTGTACCGCAGAATAAATCAGCATGGTATTCGAACACGTCGACCCTACCGTGGTGTGACGTTGATGCGCCATCATCGAATTAACAGATTGATATGGGCCCGATGAGTTCGACGTGAGACGTGTTTGGATGAGAAAACATGTGGGACCACCTTGACCGTCAAGTCAGGAGACGGACAACCTTCAAGCCTTAGAACAGTGTCCAAATGATGAATGGCAGCGACTGACTCCCAACGTCATCCGGCGTTTGACGTCATCGATGCGGCGGTGGGCTCTGGCATTCATTGATGCCCAAGGTGAACATACTCGGTATTGAACACGTCTCCAAGGACGTTTCCATTACTTACGATCCATTTTCAGCGTAAACAGCTCGATAGTAATATTGAGAATTATCAATGTTTGACCCCATGTATTTTTGTACCTCTGTTTGGCATTCAGTTTCTGTGTTATTGAAAGGAATGTGTGCATACATTATGTTAAAACTCCACTCTACTTATATTAAGATTTTAAGTCTCTATCTTCATCTATTTGTCCTTTATGCTTCTTCAAATCCTTCGTATACTTTCTTTTGCGCATGGGTTTGTGTTTTAAAAGGACTGTTAGTAAATAGTGTGTTAATAACATTAATGCTTAAATTATATGTCGAGACTGTTTTAAAATACTTTTTAATTTGATAATATGTATATCATTGTCGTTTATATTACTCCTCCCAATTTTGTACTCCATTGCCTGTCACTATGTGAAAATGTTGATTGTATATTAGAGAACAGTATCATGTGACTGGATGACGATCAGGCTTCAAGAGTATTAAATCTTCTTGAATCCGAAGTATAATCATAGTTCAGTAGGGAGTGTCACACATGCACGACTAGACTAGACCAGTCGCTGAGATAGTGTCCGCCATTTCTACATTGTACATGTAGTATAGTAACCCTTACCGAGTGACTGTACATAACACGATGATAAGTCATGCATTTGCAATATCTAGGGTTTTTTCCTTTTTTACTGTTTGTTCAAATGACATAATTGTCTCTCATAATTCCGAAGGGAATGGCTCAACGTTTTACTATGTAATTTTATGTTTTATGTATTATATCTATGTATCATGTTGAGGCGAGGCTTGAATAATAATTTGTCTGTCTGTCTGTCTGTCTGTCTGTCTGTCTGTCTGCATTGAGTTCCGTCGTTGATAAAACACGGACGGGTAGAGTGGTGGTGTGTTAACAAGAGAATTAGTGAGCAAAGCTCACTCATATACCCCCGCTTTTAACATTGGTCAAAGAAAAAATAATTCAAAATAGCAAAAGGACATCAATCTTTAGTCTTTTGTATGAACAGACTACAGAAGTATTATGAAAGCAGAGTATATATGTCTTCATTGTTAGTATGTCATCATAGATACACTTAAAAGAGTGCTTTAGAAGTAAAAGTCGAAAATATTATATAATTTGCATAAATTATGCAAATGAGGGTATGAAACATACAAAGGCAGATATACATATCATGGTGATTATATGTATCAAGTTACAAGACATTTGAACAATTAGTGTCTGAGTTATGAGTGGAACAAAAAGTGTGAATGACCAAGTCGATAAACAGAGAAAAATTGCATAAATTATGCAAATGAGGGTATGAAAAGACAGATGTACACATCATGGTGTCTGTACATATCGAGTTTCGTAAAATTTGGAGAACTGGTTTCAGAATTATGAGCGAAACACACCGACGCACGGACGCACGGACACGCTGACCGCTATATACCCCGACCACTTCGTAGTGGGGGTTTAATTACATTAAATAAATTCATAAAGAATCAGTGTTTCTGAAATATTCAGTATAAATGTCTTTTTGCAGAATTATATTTATCAGCAGTATTTAGTTAAAGGCGCTGTAGCACGTTTTTTGCAAATTTTATTTTTTCAAATTTCTCATTTATAATGATAGTTTATGTCATTTATATTTACTTCGGAGGGTAAAACATCTTATTACACAAACCAATTATCCGTAGTGGTAATAACGGTGTTGCGTATAAAGCCAAAATTGCATGGCGGCCATTTTATTGTGAACACATTTTATTATTTCTAATGACAAAAAAAATTCCCATGGCTTTACGGAACCATATACACTCATTTGTAACTTGATTTTCCGAAGAGAGAATGGTGTTTTACTATTGTTGACATTATTTTTCAAATACATTTCATCGACTTATTTGAGCGAAAAAACGTGCTACAGCGCCTTTAAAGTAAGCTCGGTAGAAACAATTTGAGACTAGAAATGAGAAAAAACAAAATATGGATCGAAAAGTTTTAGTCTGTTCGTCATGTGTATTATTAGAATACATGTACACTATCATGGGACTGTGACACGATAAAAAGTAACAAATCTTGTAACAGTGAAAGAGTGGTGTTGCCAAAGTAAAGTAAGGTGTGTCATCGTGATTAACATTGTTTCGTAGTTAGGTGACTCGCCTTATCTCTAGAATCATAATTCAATATTGTATTACCTGTATCATGTCATTCTAACGGTATCTAATGGAACATGATTGGAATTGCTATTTACAAATCGTCTGCTACCTGTTACTGTCCATTCATTGCGCAATTGGTTATTTAAGACCACGACCCTATACTGGGGAAGTACTACATTCGAGGGATATCCCAGTTTGCGTCTTTCGAATTTTAATTTTAATATAAATAAAAACAATATTGGCAATACGTTTAAACTTTGTCGTAATCATAATTTACTTTCAAACTGACACAAACGAGATGTTAACCCTTTCATTTAAATTATACAAAAACGTACTATCCCGTTTAAATGAACGATTTTAGAATGTCAAATTACTGGAACCGCAATGTATATGTGAAAATAGAATAGACAATTATAATTATCAAAATAACAACATTATGCAAACGCAGTAACTGAAAGTAGCACAGTTTTTGTCTACAACGTAAAATTGTTACATTTCAGATTAGAATAGTAGAATTCTAGATCGGGATCAACACCCCCAGAGTCAGAAACCAACGATGTAGGCATATTCGTGTTTCATTGTCATTAGGTTAGCGATTAATTTTAGGTGATTGAATCTATACTTAGTTTAGGCCAATAGTGAATTTATTATGGGGTCAGCTATTGAACCTAATTTAGTTAGTCGACAGATGACTTGTACATGTTTGCATCAACAGTAACATTACAGAAGGTTTGTTTTAAATGTTAAGGTTTTCATTGATAACAAAATTACGTCTATGCTATGGTTCCTTTAAAAATAGATAAGAAATTGCCAATGTCTATGATACCTGAAGCATTGTATATTTTCTGGTATTCCTGATGATAGGGATTTCATTTCGCTTTTGATCGAAAATTCGTACATAGTCAATATGGAGGAATATTTCACTGAGTACACGGTCAATATATAGGAAGGCCATTCCACTGGCAACACGACGTCATATTCTAGAATCATAATTGTGATATATGAAATGCGATATAATTAATATCCCCCAATCCCCCAACAATGCATATTCAACCGAAACTATGGCATGTTGATCAGGGAAAAAAAGATGCTACCCTATAATATAATCATCAATTTTTTAAGTGTCTGCATGTCTGTTCCCTAATTTTGTGATTACTGTGATACCATTAAGAGGATTATCCCCCCCCCCCCCCCCCCCCCCCCCCTTCTTAAAATCGTTGATTAAAACACATTGAGCTGGCATTTCAAGAACTTTGAAATAAATGTTAAATCAGCCTTTTAACTTACTGTAGAATGAATTTGACTTATACAAGTCCTCATGTTGCACAATAAATACTCTGCGATATAAGAATCTACATGGTATTTTTACCCGTAGAGAACATCAAGTGCACTGGTGTAGTTTGTCATCTTCATGTATATTAATATCAGTCCGTTTATAAAAGCTCCATATTGTTCACAGTTCAGTTCAATATGTGCTAAATAGTGTGTGCTCTAGGCAGTCATTGTCCGAATACAGCGCCAGTTTAATCATGTTTTTTGTTTAAAAAAGCAACAACAATCTTATTAAACGGACACCAGGGCCGTGTTCAAGAGAGGTTTCAAAGTAATCGCTCAATTAGCGATTACTTTTAAACCTCTCTTGAACGCGATTGCTCAATGTAGCGCTACGTAGCAAAGCGAGCGAACTTTGAGGTTTTCAGAGTGTCGTTTAGGAGAGAATAAGCGCTACTTGAGCGCTACTTGAGCGCTACTTGAGCGCTACTTGAGCGCTACTTGAGCGCTACATTGAGCAATCAATTGCAATGAGCGATTATAAGCGCTCGCTGTTATGGACACGGCCCTTGATACATCGTTTCTTCAGTGATGGTTCTGCATGTACATACGTATTTGCCATTCATGTTTCTAATTTCATGTTATATTACCCATATGGGAAGACGGACACAGGGTAGTATTTTTCCTGTAAGTCACATGGGAGTTACACCTTTTTCTGGCTTTTGATTGGCTGTTACAGAAAAATAAGAATTTCATTGGTTGCCGGAACTACTTCATTCATCTTTCTTACTTTTCCCGACTAGTAACTTTAGAAACCGTCTTCTGCACTTTAACATGTTTTATTTGTTTCCCGCAGTTGAAATTAGCGTTTTCGTACATGTGCCGACGCATCAAATGTCGGAGGAAGCAGTTAAATTGTCCGAAATTTAAAGAAACTAGCGATTACTGCTTGACTGTATAACCACGGAAAGCTTCAAGAGCGACGGCGATCGTTCGAATGTAATGACGTCATAGGCGCGAGCGGTTATGACGTCACAGTGTCGATTGTAACGTCACAGGGCTTTTCGGTTTTAGCCGACTTGTTTTTGAGCTTCGCACACCTCTTGATATGGATGTTGCAATAACTTATATGTATAATCATGGATTGATAGTAATTGGCAGGAATACAAAACTTTCAACTAAAGCCACATCTTTCTTTTATTGTGAAAGACATTTTCGCAGGGGACATTTTAATCGTGCGGAGTAAACAAGGATAGGTACGTAAGAAGTGAATCCACGTCACACGCGTATGGATATGGAGATTCATCTCCTTCTCGGGTCCTTTTAGAGAAGCTATTGGCTTTTAATATTCGGGTTTTTACTTTAATTTGTCATATGGGTAATATAAACAATAACCAACTCGTGACGGGGAATGGCAGGTTATCTTTCCCTCGTTATATCAATTGTGTGTAATTCTCTCGCCAAGGCTCGAGAATTACTCAAATGATATAACTCGGGAAAGATAATCTGTCATTCCCCGTCACTCGTTAGTTATTGTCTAAATCATCCATAGATAAATCTTTTGGTACATCAAAAATTTGGTATTTTTTAAGGTGAGCATTTGCTGGAATATTCGTGTCGACAAAACCATCTGCTAATATTTCTGAATAAAGT
Organism: Gibbula magus; assembly: GCA_936450465.1. NCBI lineage: Eukaryota > Metazoa > Mollusca > Gastropoda > Trochida > Trochidae > Gibbula > Gibbula magus. Next base: position 51,922,351 of record OW388303.1, on the reverse strand, counting down.
GGGACACTAAAGGCTTTTCAAAAGTGTGTTAGAAGTCGACCAATAGACTGTAACCACTATTATTAAAAATTGCTTTTAAATAAAGTAATACGATACGGTCTCTATTTAATACTTGTCTCAAATAAAAAAAATAACTGAATCAAATTGTAATGAAAATGCACATATATCTTAACAAGTCTTATAATTCTCTCTCATTAGAAGTTATCCAAGTCATAAGTACGTGAGAAGAAATGACTTGAGTAACTCTGCGGGAAAAGAATGCTACATGTATGTTTACAAGTATTTTAGGCTTTACCAGCTCCTGTGGTGCTCCAACTTCCCAATGCAAGGCATAACTCTTGCCAGTCTCCATTACTGGCTGATTTAAGCCTTGCAGTATTGTCTTTAGAAATATGTGCTCAGAAATCCAGACCCACTATGCATTTCTGGTGGAGCGATTCACTATCTAGGCACAACAAAGCGAGGGAAATACCGCAAGGCTTAAATCAACCAGTAATGCAGGCTGGCAAGAGTAATGCCTTGCGTTTGGAAGTTAGCGGTGCTCATGTTATTCTAAGCGAATCGTACATAGCCATTGCTAAAGAATATGCCAATTCGCGGAGTGTTTCATTTTTAATTTATCAAGTACTATTTTTACTTTTTCGCTAAGCATTCAGAGCAACTTAACAAATAAAACAAATCGCTCTTTAACGTGATCTGACAATTTGTATATATTCCTCCCCTGCTACTGTGATGCAGAGAACACATTATGGATGTTCTAAGAAATAACAGTAAATCGATAGTTCATACTTTCTCCAACTAAGGCCAAAAAAAAAGAATTTGTTTCTGGTTTCCGCCCGCATCAGTTTCAAACCCACGCCTCATGTCTTTTTTTCTAGGTTTTAACAAAAGTAAGGGGCAGATAACTACCATTTTTTAACCTCAGAAAACATTAGACATGGAAAATGTCACTCGTTTCTGTTAAGATGGAGTGTAGGGTGAGGTTATTGACTATTTTGAATAGTAACACATAGTTAAGAGGGTTTGTGATTTATTTATATAAATAATTGTATACATTTTGTTTGTTTATCTCTTAATTTTTAAAAATGTCGTTAATAAAAAACAAATCTCGTCATCGCACTATTTTTGTCAGCATGTAAAGACGAGAAACATTTTTTTTATTTGTTAGGCCTAAACAACGATACCTTATTTTAGACTATTTGCAGCTTTCCTTTAACTAGATCTGTGCTACTGCTGGTGTGTACTAATGTCCCGTGTTACGACGAAACGTTGTATTTTGATAAGACATTGTATCCATACTGACATAGAGGATATTATTTGAGTGCCTTTGTCATACTATGTTTACGACACGAGTGCCTGAGCGAGAGCGAGGGATATACCGATATTCAGGCACGAGTGTCGTAAACATAGTATGGCATAGACACGAATATAAGATTCTGTTTATTACCGAAGTCATGAAATCAATGAAAACACGCTAAAATACACTTTCAACCATAGGCTGGCGACCCGCCGTCGCATATTTAGAATGCAACGTCATAGACGAAGCGTGACGTCATAGCATTGTTTATGACGTCACGTCACCATGACAAAGTGATATTTTGCCCTAGGGCATCGTATGAAAATATGAACCCCGATATGCTTGCCCTCGTAGGTAATAAAGATAGATACACATGTCATTAAATTCGTGGACAAATGTAATATTGTTATATTTTGGATCTGCTTGTGCTTTTAACGCACGAGTCCCTTATAAAATTCGAACCCACACCCGCAGAGTCAAGCATCAATCGCCAGCACTGACTATACCAACAGCTCATTCACTCGGCCAGCAAGACCTTAACTACCTTCATTTGATGGCTTGTGAAAATAATACCCGACCATGAAAACACGAGGCTTTCTCTTGTCTTTTGCTGATAGCAAAATTGTATGTATATTTTGTATATAATTTTAGAAAAAAGGGCCATTCACTTCAATTTGGATAATGATAGATAATTCCAAAGAAAAATAAACTAAGTTCATGAATGACTAAGGTAAAGGATAGTATTCTTTTCACAGAGGGAGGAACTGTATCGTACTGATGTAACACGTACCTCGATCGCTTCATTTACCAAAACAGTTCTGTGAAAACAAATACATTTGTTACACAATAGTTTCCCAAACATTATCCTCGATGCAAATGTGTGCTTTCTTATGATTTTGTCCATACAATTCTCTGTATATTTCACCCCTTCTCCATTGTAACCGTAACGTGTAATGTAATATATAGAGGATATCTGTCTTTTCTTGACTAATACCATGTTTATCTCATCGAGTGAGGTAGAAAGGTTATATTTTCACGAGTGGCGCAGCCACGAGTTAAACTATTTAACTTTTCTACCTCACGAGATGAGATAAACATGGTATTTGTCAAGAATCGACGGTTATTCTATTTATTATATGATATTATCCATGTAATAACGTCCAAAAAGGGTCGTTTTCACGCCAAGCGGCCGCAAGGAACAATCCGTCACCATAGTAACACTGTGACGTCATAAGCCAAATCGCCGCGCGAGACTATTGTTTTATGACGTCAAATTATATCAGTCACCGTTCGCAGTGAAAATATAAGTTATTTTCACTGTAGCTTGATAGACAGTTTATTTCACTGATAAATCCCAGTATTTCACTGCTCGTCATATAATAAACACTCCTGTCTTGGTTCCGATATTCCTCAAACTCAGAGCTACCTCGTATGCCTGTCTCTCTGTAGTTGTTACTTTATCGTAATAGAACAGGAAACTTATCTGGATAGCAACTCCTTTAATGTGAAAATACAAGACATTTCGGGGTATATACTCAGGTGAAACGTGAACATTCTACCTGATGAAGGAGTGAGCAGCAATTCCGAAACGTCGTATATTTTCACATAACTTTCCATTTGATGAAGGAGTGAGTATATATACTGACGTTCAAAAGAAACTTCCCACTTAATTTGAAGGCCTGTAAAAGAAACACAAACTCGAATACAGATATTTTGATTAGTGTATTTGAATACTTCATCATTGTTCATAAGATCATACAAAGGGTTACTCAAACAACACAACGAATCATCAACAAAGCTTGTCGTGAAGATAGTTGGGGTTCAAAATTACAGTTTTTAAAAGTTTATGGCAATAATCAGGTTATTGAAGGTCTTCAAATGCTGCCATTTCTGGTTCTTCTGGTGATCAGTATCGTGTGTGTCCTCCGTGTGCGTCCATGCATGCTAATACACGTCGTCTAACGGATGTCTTCTGATGACGTCACGAGGGATCTGACGCCATATGTCAGAAAGGGCCTGTTCAAGCTGATTTCTGTTAGCTGGAGGGTTTTGGAGGTTTCTCAACTGTCTGTCCATATGGTCCCATACGTTTTCAATTGGATTCATGTCCGGGGAACATGCCGGCAATGGCAAAACCTGAACATTGTTGTTGGCAAGGTAGTCCTGAACAATTCGAGCTGTACTGCAGAATGGTTCCTTGTCCCTGTCCACGTAAAAATGGCACTACAACTGGATTAAGAATCTCGTCTCGATACCTCTGTGTATTCAGGTTACCATTTACTATCACTAACTGAGTTTTCTGGTCACCGCAAATGCCGCTCCATATCATGACATCACCTTGTCCATGGGGGTAGTACTCTTGGACGCACCGAGGTACCAGTCGCTCTCCTCTTCTTCGGTATACACGGATTCTCCCGTCGGCATGATGAAGACTGAATCGACTTTCGTCGGAAAACAGCACACTTTGCCATTGATGTTGCTGCCAACGTCGGACAGTCCTTGCCCAACGAAGTCGTGCCTGTCGATGTCTAATCGTCAGAGCAATTCCACGGAGGGGACGATAAGCCCTGATACCCATAGCACGAAGACGTCGGGCGACAGTGCATCGGCTGATACGGTGCCCGAGGGCTGGTGCTGCGGTCGACGTCGCCGTCACAAATCTATTGCGAAGGTGAATAACCCTCATAAGATGGTCTTCTCGTTGAGTTGTGACCCTAGGTATTCCTGTCCTTGGCCTGTCGCGAGTTGTGCCTGTCAAACGATGGCGTGTAAAAAGTGCATACACCGTTCGTCTCGAACAGCCGAACATCCTCGCTATATGGGTCTGTGAAGCTCCCCTTTCCATCATACCAATAGCTCTCCCACGTTGTTCGGCCGATAACCGTGGCATTTTTTCTTGTGCTTTTTGTAATTGGCAAGACGTATCATAAGTGAAAGCCTTTTATTTTATCATTGAGCACGTGCAATTTTTTTGAGGCACGAACAACACATTGTACCATTTTTTGGAATTTCTCGGACTTCTTGAGCTGTTCAACGCAATGTTCGCCCTATAAACCCTTATTGTGTTTTGGCGAATGTTTTCAGGCTGGAAACGTTTGTGAAACTTGTTTGGATTCGATTCGTACGATTTTTTAAAAGTGGGAAGTTTCTTTTGAACGTCAGTATATACTCCGAAACATCGTGTATTTTCACATGATATTCCACCTGATGAAGGAGTGAGTATATATACTCCTAAACGTTTTCACAGTAAAGAGGGAGAAATTATTCCTGCTCTAATGTATGCCTCTTCAACACACTTTTCAAAGACGTCTCGCCATGTGTAACTGGGTATATTTTTATATCAAATCCTCTGGTATTACCTTCCAGAATTCTGTCCTGCATCAGCTGTCATTTGAACCACCACACAACGGATCCAATCAAGATGGTTTGGTATTTGCCGATATACAATAAAGAGGAATTTTTTTTATTGAACGTTTTTAAACTTCTAATATTTGTCTTCATAAATATTCACATTGACTTTTAGCGTGTATTGTATGATAAGTATCATATATGCAGAGACTTGCAATCAAACATTCACAGTTCTAAGAGGCTCTGTATAGGAATAGTTGAGCATGTCGTTTTAATGAAACCAGTTTGTCGTAACTGGTCGTGTCAAGTTTAATCGGGTATTAGGTGAATAGGACTGTAGAATACTCTATCTACAAAATGAGTATCTATTTGTATTGTTGTTGAGAAGGGCTAAAAAAAATAAAAGAATTGACATTCTTTCAAGGAAAACTTTCCGAAAATATTGAACTTTCATCGCCGTGCTGAAAGCATTACCACTGCTGTTAAACGATGCGGGTTCTTTGTAAATCTCATGACTTCATCACCATTAAACTTTATATTCGCAGTACCTTGTGTATCGGTGTACACTTTCGCTACATTATATATGCATTTCATTCATAAAAGAACGATTTAAACATTGGAAATACTGTAAACTAACAAACTGTTGTTCTACAAGTATAACTGTTGATGTGAATTTCGCATCTCTCCTTTGTAAATCTCTTATTGATAAGCTTGTCATGGGATCGTGTTTTGAGTTATGATCTGTTTGAAGAGAACTTCATTCAAGTGACGATGTATTTGACCTTGGGTTGCATATCGTGCCCCTGCAGCTGGTGCATTGCAATAATCAGATAGTAACTAATACAGACGTCAGTCGTAATTTACAGACGTCGTTTTTAGATAGATTTAAGAGTAGTTCATTATGGATATTGACTTAATGGAATAGAGTTGAAATAATAAGAGTCAGATCAGAGTGACCGTTTTCTAATGAAGCTATGATATTCTCTATGCGAGCAGGCATTTAAAGGAGCAGTAGCACGTTTCTTGCAATTTTTATTTTTACAAATTACCCATTTATAACGATAGTTTAAGTCATTCATATTTACTTTAGAGGGTAAAACATCTTATTACACAAACCAATTATCCGTCGTGGCAATAACGGTGTTTAGTATAAAGCAAAAATTGCATGGCGGCCATTTTATTGTGAACACATTTTATTATTTCGAATGACAAAAATGATTCCCATGGCTTTAAGGAACCATGTACAATCATTTTAAACTTGATTTTCCGAAGACAGAAGGGTGTTTTACTATTGGTGAAATTATTTTTCAAATACATTTCGTCGTCTTATTTCAACGAAAAAACGTGCTACTGCCCCTTTAAGCGTCGACTTTGTCTACTTTAATATGATTCAAAATCATTTGATCCTGCCGATAACAAACGACAACAACAATTATTTTAAGAAGCAATTACAACGGAGGTTAGATGATTTCTCCGCTGCAATTTGTCACAAAAAACATAGCAGAGGTTATACAGTTTGCGATAACCATCTACCATCTGCTTCCTCTATCATTAAACATACAGATACACATGCAGAACAACTCAACAACTTCTAGAAATCTTGTCAAGGTCATCAATACATACTCAGCTCCTCGTATGCCACGAGGGAATCTTTGTGTAAGATGTGAAGAGAATCCAGTGAAGGATTCTTTGGACATCCTGCTGCTGGGTAAAATTGCAAAGTCTCGTAACTTTGAAGGTCAATGTCACAAAAACATATGGGGCATTACTCTCACTCTAGTGAATCAACATGCAAATATCAAAAGAATCCAGTGAATATATATAGATATTGATGTATTCCATTTTGTACGGACGGATGTACGGACATGTGCTGCCGGATAATATAATCCCCGCTTTGCGCTAAGCGCGATATATGCACACCAGGGAATAACAATAATAGTGTAGTGAATACAGATAATGAATGTTTGAAGAAATCGTCTTCAATAGATTGATAGCTCGTTGGTTATAAATCTTTTGACAAGTTAAAATATCATAATCAAGTTAAGATTCTAATTAATGGTCCTAATTCCTCAGTTAAGTTTAATTTGATGGTAATATTTAATGGTTAGCATTGCACACAAAAAAAGAAAAGATACTTATAAATTTGAAAACGTTTTAATGAAATTTATAGAATCATGAAATATAGTTCAACTCATAGAAAGTAATGCACTGATTTTTAGTAACAGAGCGTGTTCTTCCAATTCCGATGGGATTCATTATATTCAACATATATACATACATTTGGACAAATTTCACGATCAAAGTCGTTAAGATATCAGTGGCCTTTAGTGATGTAATCATTATTTGCATTGCATAGTAACCAACGTTTTATTATAATTCATATTTAAACTGGAATATGTATATGATAATAATTTAATGTAAAATGTTTTATATTTCTTTCTGATTTTCAGGGACAAAAAGCGTTATCATTTTAGAATTTCCGGCTGGGGAGTATTTTCGTAGATAGTAATGATTTCATTGCAATTTTGTAGAAAACGGCCCCTTTGTGGGCTTGACGTCAAACTAAACGACGTGATAATACATCAAAACTGTAGATGTCATATGTTTCCTCTATTCATACTTTTTAAGTAAAAGCGATCCCTAACGTGCAGACAATATCGAAATCCAAAATTAACATTTGAAATACAATTCTATATAACACTGTCATAAAGTTATCATTATATCTGTCTGGAAAAGATCTAATAACAGCATCAGCGTAGTTGAAATAGTTGTTTTAATGCTGAGGAATTAAAATATTTGAACAAAAGGTCAACCCATTTTGAAAACTTATCCTTGTCTCAGCTGAGTCAAGAGCTCAAGTAATGTTCAGTAAAGTTAACCTTAACTCCAATACTTTAACATTACACCTAGGTCACCTTTGTGTCTGACGGTCATTTTGGTGCACTGTGAAAGTGGATCCACACATGTATAAAGCTGAGTAACTCTCGTCTTGGTTTGTTTAAGGAAAACGATATCTTGCTTGATTTTACTTTGTTGACAGACATTCATATGTTGTTTAATACCAGTTAATCCATGGTCATGACCTTCACTCTATTGTGTTTCAGTTGTTTATTATTTAGGAATCTACTGGTCATTGACTGTCCCAGTGAGGGCAAGTTAGGTTTAGACATTTTGAGTAGTGGCTAATCGAGTACACTTTTCGAGACTGATGTATTTTGTCTTGGCGTATCTGAATAGGATCTTAAACTATCTCTCAACTAGACAAATTCATTTGTGTGATGCATGAACCTGGATTCGAACATGCAACCCTTCGCTTGGTAGTCAGCGCTCTATTTCATGAGGGTCGCAGCTACTTGTACCATATCCGATGAATGGGCACCGAAATTTGCAAAATAATTGATTTTGGTGTTCATTTTCGTGACGTCAGTGGAGCAGTGGATTCGTTGGAAATAATCAATGAGCCCCGAAGGGCCGGGGCCATGTTGAAGAGAGGTTTCAAAGTAATCGCTAATTGAGCGATTACTTTTAAACCTCTCTTGAACGCAATTGCTCAATGTAGCGCTACGTAGCAAGGCGAGCAAACATCGAGGAATTGCACCGTGTCGTTCAGGAGAGAATAAGCGCTACCTAAGCGCTACATTGAGCGATCAATGAGCAATTATAAGCGCTCGCTGTTATGGAACGGAGCCCGGGTTTGATTGCTTGTGAAATTTGTCACAGACCTCTCTCAATGTGACAAGCACAATGTGAACACTTATGTCGTGACTTTTGTACCTACGTTGTAAGCATGGTTTCCTGGGTGACGACGTTTCGGAGTAGGATTACTCCTTCATTGGAGGGAATGCCAATACTTTACAATACATGTATATACACTGATTTATACGAAGCAAACAAAATTAATAACAACAAACACATGTATGGTATTTCGATCCTTTTAATTAGTATCAATATTCTGAAATTATTCAATCTTTATTTCTGTACTTAGAAGGCCACAGACCTGTAGTACAATCAATGGTAGATCACATGATAATCAGTTGCATTCATAATATTCTTTCTGAATAACATTGCATAATAGATATACATTGCAAGGTTCTGTAATGACTGAGTATTGGTATTTGTTAACAATGACAATAGTTTTGTTCTATCTGGTGGTTAAAATAGTAATTAAAGCACAGTCAAATGCTTTCGTCCAATCATATGAATTATTGTGGTCACGTGGAGTACAATTATATTCCGATAGACGTACAGATGTCTGATTGCGTTCTGGTATCATGCTCATAAAACTGGTTCACAGACTTCTATTAAAAACAACAAACAATGCCAACTGATTGTTTTATTTATGTGAATAATACACAATTAAACGAGTATTACATTGACAAATGAACGAAGTCACTTCCGTGTAAAGTGTCTTGAGATTCCTAACAGAAGAATATAAGCTTGTAAATAAAGCAATTAATGTGAGGTAAATTTGGATTTTCAAGTGTATTTCATTTATATCACGAGTAAGTAAGTAATGTTACAAATGTTTGAAAATATAATAGGAAATGCTGAAATAATGTATGTGCACTATAGAAATGATGCCGATTAGCATATGCAGCACTAGATATTGCAACTCGTTAATTGATAAATACAGCTCAACAAACAACTTAACATGATGGGTAAATATGTCAAATAAAAAAACAATAACTGTTTTTAATAAACTAATTTAACGAAATTAGTATTGAATATTTAGAATACAGCTTTTAACAAGAGTGCTCTGAGAGCACATAACCTCCGGGTTCCTTATTTCGAAAGCATTTTCAATGTAATGGTAATTTAATAACCTATTTAAAATAAATAAGCATGTCAAATATCTATAGCCTATCACCAATCAATAAATAAGTATGGCCATGGTTAAGTTTCTCACAAAATGGATCCTACATCAAGATCAAGGTCACAAGGTCAAAAGTTATAACCTCAGCGTGTGCCTTGGATACATAACATTTTCATTGACAAATAAGGGAGGAGTTAATTTCAGAACACAGGTACTGTAAGTCTGAAATTGGAAAACCGACTGCTTTAAGTCAAGGGCCAACACTCTAAAAAATATTAACCCGGTCCCAAAACGCACGTATCACGATGTATATCCAAAGTATGTGTAAAGTTTCAAAAAGATTGATAAAACACTGTGGGAGGAGTTGATTTCAGAACACAAGTATCCTTATCGGGACGGACTGACGGACGGACAGACGGGTTGCGCCACGACATAAACCCCCTTGGGTTTCACCCGGGGGTTAAAAAGTAAGGAGTAAAAAAGTAAAGTTACCTTACCTGAATGAATAGTTTACTTCTCCTTGGACTAGCATGATGAAACCATTGTGTGAACTGATTCATTCTAAAAACCACTCAGTCTTTATAGGCAATGAAATGTATTAGTGTTCAATATTTCTCAATAAAAGCGTGCTTATCGTGCATGTTCGTGATTCAAGGACGACGCGTATGCTGTAGCAGGACTCGTACGTTTTATATAAAATGTACGCCTCATGCACCTCGGACAATTTAAAAAATCCAGTGCTCACAGTGCCGATGATGACGTCAATGTCCCTAACATTTGCATATGAAAATGAGAAATGTCAATGTTTTGCATGTGGTGTCCGAGAAACTTTTCCCCAAATTTATATATTCATTTTAAGACATTTTGTTCACGACTCAAAGTAGTTGACTGTGCTCTAAGATAGATAGAGAACTCGTAGCAGTACATTATCGGGATATAAATGTTCGGGTTTGAGAGGGTAAGGCTCGGCTTTCGCCTCGCCAAAACCTCTCAAACCCGTACATTTATCTCTCGATAATGTACTGCTACGAGTTCTCTATTACTTTAAAAACATCAGCAAAGGCCCGTTATTTTACGGCATTGAACATTATGAGGACAATTAACCTATTAAAATTGCAGTCAAATTAATTCTTATTTAACAAATTTACTCTTTAAAATCTTGACGTAGTGTACAACTGTGCATTACTGAAAATAGTGGAGCGAGAGAACAAACGGATGACGTCACATGTGTAATTAATTTTTTTAAATCAAGTTCTTGCTTAAGAGTTTCTAGTCTTCTAGTCTTGCACTTCCCGTACTAGATGTCATTAGAACATCAAAATCCCATTAGATGATCTGACATTTGTAACATGTTTTGATAAAACTCATTATAATGGTAATTAAGATTGACTTCATCCCCATTAACCTTTATAATTAGTCTACTTTGTACGGCAAGTGTCATACAGCTTTTGTTACAAAATTCCTAAATTCATTTTGCCAATATAGACTCAAAGTTCTAACGTTTCTATCATAAGGAGTAATCATTATGACATTGTATTTAAAGGGACACTGCGTCGAGAATAAAACTCAGTTCATGTGTATCTACCTATGCTGATTAACCCGTCTGCTAACAAGTCACAGACACCGAATTTCGGACAATTGACGTACTTGGCAATATAAACTACTGCATGTAGACAGTGAAGTGAAGCGTAAATCGTTAGCAGCCACTCGAATCAGCTTAGTGGGATAAAGATGAGACTCATTTTTATCCTCGATGCAATGTCCCTTTAAACCAGTCTGTTGTGGTTAATGTTTAAGTTTAATGATGCTTGCTGAATGCATTATTGAATGTTTAACTTTTGTCGATGTTCACTTTCCAAAATTTTATGTGCTTTTGTTAATTTTAAAATTGTAACGATTTAAACATCGGAGAGCCTATAAACGAATGAACCTTCGTTCTACAATTGTAAGTATAACAGTTGATGTGAATTTCGCATCTCTTATTGACAAGCTTGTCATAGGATCGTGATATGAATTTTGTCTTGCTTGAGAACTTCATCCAAGTGACGAAATATACTTATATCTCTCCGTAGGTACGCGTGTACTGTATGATATGTGATACACACCATTTTACGTGTGAAAATTCCCAAATCAATCTTGCCAATAAAAATTCCCAGATGTAAGGGGACTCTGCATAAGAAGAGATGAGCATGTAATTGTTATGAAACCAGTTTGTCAGGACGTTCCGTATCAGGTTTATGGGTTGTTTGGTGAATATCTTTGCTACGAATGAGTATCTATTTGTATTGTTATCGATATGAACTGAACAACAACTTTTTTTAAAACGGACATTCGTTAAATGACTTACCGTATTCATCCTAATTAACGCCCTCTCCTAATAAACGCCCCCCTAAACCATTTTTAACCCGCGGAAAATGACCCCTAATAAACGCCCTCCTTTTGTATCGACTTACCTTAGTGATGTTTCACTGAAGAAGAGTCAATCTTGCTTTCAACCTCTTATATCTCTTGCTTCTAATAAGGAAGTAGATGTGATATACGTCTTTGCTTCTAATGACGACAATATCTTCTTTATTGTGATTTAAATAAAGAATATCATGATCCGGAAATAGTGTTAACATAATCGTTCTGCACCATGTGCTTCTCAGCTGATTGTGTTTATGCTGCCGTTCATTGGTGGTTATATTTAGATTATTTTTAGATTTTTTTAATAAACGCCCCCTTTTTACGATTTTTAAAGTCATTTTAATAAAAGCCCCCTTTTTCCAATTTTTTAAACGCCCAGGGCTTCTATTACGGCGAATACGGTATGTATGTACTTGATATCTGCAATAGCCTGGGAGATTGATCAAGGAAGAAAGTCTTGAAACCGACACAGTCAATTCAATATTCAAGTTGGTTAGCTGAAATAAAGTCAACTCATCTTGTAATGCGTTCTCAAATATTATTATATTAAAAGATTAGGTGACAAATGATTTTAATATTCGATTTCTGCATTGCGATACTACTTTAGAGTCCTTATATAGCTGCAAGAAGTTGCGATACAACGTTCAGATAAGCCCTAATATAGCTCGAATAAATGTTTAGAAGATTATTAACGAAACATTGACATTCGTTAATACCTGGTTTTGTATTACATTAATTTTGGAAACGAATTTATGAAGGCAAATATTACAGGATATATATTGGCAAATATTGCATATTCAATATAATTTCTGTTGAATCGTATATATCATTGCTATCCTCACTAACATCAGTAAAATTATTAGTTTGCCTATCAGTATTGCACTGTAATATACAGATTTAAATTCTTTTATTTCAAACATGAATAGGTTTGATACATAAACATGATAAAATTTCATAAGTTATTTATATCTGAATCCTAGTAAGGGCAATTCTTAGCATCTTAAACAAATACATTTTTGAGCAATTAGTTGCGTTAAAAAACAAGCTGCAAGATGTTAGTATAATTATATATTAGTATATATTGTATTGTAAACAAAATGTTAAACTTGCTGTAATGTTAGTATATATGAAGTTACACTGACTCAACTAACGTCACAATTCCTCAAATCAAACGAAATTTATTTTTACAAAGCATCAAACACTACCTGTAGAGAAAATGAAGTGAATTGTAACACATTTGCAGCATTACATGTAAGTTTACCACTGTAATTATAACGAATATTTGGTATATTTGCTTAATGGGCCGAATTATTATTTTATTGACCTTTGGTAGTCTTTGATAACGTCAAGACATGTTGGCAGATTGCAAACTGCTGATCAAGACGATCGCAATTTCAATACAAGAATTTCGATTTAAAGTCACATCATAACTAAACGTATTATATATATATCCGATAAATGTAAAGATATTTAATTACAAAACTCTGTCTTTCAATGAGTCTATTTACCTGTGATGTTTCAGTTAGATGAGCCATCATATGAATTTAAAAATACTTATATTTATTAGAAATATTTGTTGCGATTCTTTTATAAGTACTGTTGTAATGACATAAATATGTAACCAAGCTGATACATTACATTATATTATTTACTGGTGCTTGTACTTGTACAGAAATTATAGTAAGGAGATAGGTATTTTATATAAACATTTTAAGTAATTGTGAAGGTTATTAATAGCTCGACAGCACGTTGAATTTATAGGACCGTTCCTAACAACACCAATATATCCATGCTACCAATAAGTTTGTTTAATTTCAGTTGAGAAATGATTTCCTGACAACAACTTCTTTATTTTGAACAGACATGAGTTTCGGAGTTAATCTCCATTCCTTTCCCATTCGTCTTTATGTTGAGCATGAACATTTTCAGATATGTGAACAAGAAGGTGTCATGACTTTTTTTTTTAAAAAGTCGTTTTTCTTTCAAACACTTACTTGACCCGGCGATTATTCAAAGCACGCGATTATTTTTTTTAAATATGTATATAATTTCTACAAAATGAAACCAAAAAATCATTGACGTATATTTTATAATGTGAATTATTGTGAATGTTGTAAACGAAGTTCTTGTCATGAGGTTTACAAGGTTAAACGAATGAATATGCATATATGCCGGAATTCTTATTAAAATGAGATACCTACCCGGCGACCATTCAAGGCATGCGATTATTTATTTCAAATAGGGCTTTGACCCGGTGATTTTTCAAGGCAACGCTTTACACATTGTGAAACAACACTGGAAAATGCTGGTTTTAACTTTAGATAGTGACATATTGTTTCCATGCATACCAAGTCTAATGTATAAGAGAATAACATCTTAACTAGTTTATTGTTACAATAATATAAACTATTACAAGATATAGTCAATGTTATTATGATGATTAAACGATCACTGACTTAATAAACCCAAAATAATTGAACTAATGTATTTCTACCTATTCAAAACATGAAATGAAAGACGGAATCATCTACTATTAATATCATAACATTAAATGAGTCTGGAAAAGAAACCTATAAAACCTATTTTAATACGATTAATGTAACATATTAGTCATAATCTTCCCATAGTCGTCATTAAAATTGCGAAATAGTCTGAAACAATTCTTAACATCTGTTTTGTCTCAGTAATCAGATCACTTGAATCAAACTAATTCATGAAAAGCACAGGACAAAAAGTGGTGGAATCCGCTTGCCGGATCCCTTCCATCACTTTTTGTCCTGTGAAGCATACCTTCCTCTCCCTCCTCCCGAAATTCTCTTCTTCCCAGCCTTCTTCCTTTTTTTCATTCTACTACCTAACTTCTTCTCTAGACTAAAATCAACATACTTTCATCCTTATGATTTCATATTTTTTCAATACAACCAGTTCCTAGATTTGCTGAATAAATATCAAGACTGTATTAAAGGCTCTTAATTTTACAGTCATGGAGCAGGACTACTTCATCTCCTGTCTCCACGTTCCCTCGTCTTCCACGTCCCTTCTTTTATTGACCCACTCCTCTCTTCCTCCTATTTGTCCTCCTCCCTTTACACCTTCTTCTCTTTCTCCAGTCCGCTTTCTCATAATGTTCGTCTCCTCGTCTTCCTGTTGTCCTCCTTCGTCCTTCCTGTCTCCTGCTCTTCCTTCCCAAGTTACCCCCTTTTTTCTTGTTGTCCTCCCTCGTCCTTCCTGTCTCCTGCTCTTCCTTCCCAAGTTATCCCCTTTTTTCTTGTTGTCCTCCCTCGTCCTTCCTGTCTCCTGCTCTTCCTTCTCAAGTTACCCCCTTTTTTCTTGTTGTCCTCACTCGTCCTTCCTGTCTCCTGCTCTTCCTTCCCAAGTTACCCCCTTTTTTCTTGTTGTCCTCACTCGTCCTTTCTGTCTCCTGCTCTTCCTTCCAAAGTTACTCCCTTTTTTCTTGTTGTCCTCACTCGTCCTTCCTGTCTCCTGCTCGTCCTTCTCAAGTTACCCCCTTTTTTCTTGTTGTCCTCCCTCGTCCTTCCTGTCTCCTGCTCTTCCTTCCCAAGTTACCCCCTTTTTTCTTGTTGTCCTCACTCGTCCTTCCTGTCTCCTGCTCTTCCTTCCAAAGTTACCCCCTTTTTCTTGTTGTCCTCCCTCGTCTTTGCTGTCTCCTGCTCTTCCTTCCCAAGTTACCCCTTTTTTCTTGTTGTCCTCACTCGTCCTTCCTGTCTCCTGCTCTTCCTTCCCAAGTTACCCCCTTTTTCTTGTTGTCCTCCCTCGTCCTTTCTGTCTCCTGCTCTTCCTTCCCAAGTTACCCCCTTTTTCTTGTTGTCCTCCCTCGTCCTTCCTGTCTCCTGCTCTTCCTTCCCAAGTTACCCCCTTTTTCTTATTGTCCTCCCTCGTCCTTTCTGTCTGCTGCTCTTCCTTCCCAAGTTACCCCCTTTTTTTCTTGTTGTCCTCCCTCGTCCTTCCTGTCTCCTGCTCTTCCTTCCCAAGTTACCCCCTTTTTCTTGTTGTCCTCCCTCGTCCTTTCTGTCTCCTGCTCTTCCTTCCCAAGTTACCCCCTTTTTTCTTGTTGTCCTCCCTCGTCCTTCCTGTCTCCTGTTCTTCCCTCCCAAGTTACCCCTTTTTTCTTGTTGCCCTCCCTCGTCCTTCCTGTCTCCTGCTCTTCCTTCCCAAGTTACCCCCTTTTTTCTTGTTGTCCTCCCTCGTCCTTCCTGTCTCCTGCTCTTCCTTCCCAAGTTACCCCCTTTTTTCTTGTTGTCCTCCCTCGTCCTTCCTGTCTCCTGCTCTTCCTTCCCAGGTTACCCCCTTTTTTCTTGTTGTCCTCCCTCGTCCTTCCTGTCTCCTGTTCTTCCCTCCCAAGTTACCCCTTTTTTCTTGTTGCCCTCCCTCGTCCTTCCTGTCTCCTGCTCTTCCTTCCCAAGTTACCCCCTTTTTTCTTGTTGTCCTCCCTCGTCCTTCCTGTCTCCTGCTCTTCCTTCCCAAGTTACCCCCTTTTTTCTTATTGTTCTCCCTTGTCCTTCCTGTCTCCTGCTCTTCCTTCCCAAGTTACCCCCTTTTTTCTTGTTGTCCTCACTCGTCCTTCCTGTCTCCTGTTCTTCCCTCCCCAGTTACCCCTTTTTTCTTGTTGCCCTCCCTCGTCCTTCCTGTCTCCTGCTCTTCCTTCCCAAGTTACCCCCTTTTTTCTTGTTGTCCTCCCTCGTCCTTCCTGTCTCCTGCTCTTCCTTCCCAAGTTACCCCCTTTTTTCTTGTTGTCCTCCCTCGTCCTTCCTGTCTCCTGTTCTTCCTTCCCAAGTTACCCCCTTTTTTCTTATTGTCCTCCCTTGTCCTTCCTGTCTCCTGCTCTTCCTTCCCAAGTTACCCCCTTTTTTCTTGTTGTCCTCCCTTGTCCTTCCTGTCTCCTGCTCTTCCTTCCCAAGTTACCCCCTTTTTTCTTGTTGTCCTCCCTCGTCCTTCCCGTCTCCTGCTCTTCCTTCCCAAGTTACCCCCTTTTTTCTTGTTGTCCTCCCTCGTCCTTCCTGTCTCCTGCTCTTCCTTCCCAAGTTACCCCCTTTTTTCTTATTGTCCTCTCTTGTCCTTCCCGTCTCCTGCTCTTCCTTCCCAAGTTACCCCCTTTTTTCTTATTGTCCTCCCTTGTCCTTCCCGTCTCCTGCTCTTCCTTCCCAAGTTACCCCCTTTTTTCTTATTGTCCTCCCTTGTCCTTCCTGTCTCCTGCTCTTCCTTCCCAAGTTACCCCCTTTTTTCTTGTTGTCCTCCCTCGTCCTTCCCGTCTCCTGCTCTTCCTTCCCAAGTTACCCCCTTTTTTCTTGTTGCCCTCCCTCGTCCTTCCCGTCTCCTGCTCTTCCTTCCCAAGTTACCCCCTTTTTTCTTGTTGTCCTCACTCGTCCTTCCCGTCTCCTGCTCTTCCTTCCCAAGTTACCCCCTTTTTCTTGTTGTCCTCACTCGTCCTTCCCGTCTCCTGCTCGTCCTTCCCAAGTTACCCCCTTTTTTCTTGTTGTCCTCCCTCGTCCTTCCTGTCTCCTGCTCTTCCTTCCCAAGTTACCCCCTTTTTCTTGTTGTCCTCCCTCGTCCTTCCTGTCTCCTGCTCTTCCTTCCCAAGTTACCCCCCTTTTTTCTTGTTGTCCTCCCTCGTCCTTCCTGTCTCCTGCTCTTCCTTCCCAAGTTACCCCCTTTTTTTCTTGCTGTCATCCCTCTATCCGTTATACTTTTCTTCTTCCCATTTTCCTTCTCTTTCTCTCGTCAGCTTACTCATCATGTTCGCCTCCTCCTCTTCCTGTTCGTCTCCCATCCTGTCTCCCTTATCTTCTTCTTTTCCTTCCTAAGTAACCCCCCTTCTCTTCTTGCTACCACTCCTCTTTTCTTCTCCAACATTGTCCTCCTTTCCCCCTCTTCCCTTTCCCATCTTCTTCCCCCTCTGCGATGTTCTTCGCTCAGTTTCTCATGCCCCCCTCCTGAACCTTCTCTTTATTATTTTTTTAAAAATCAGAGATACGGAAGATACTATGTAGTTAGTGATATCATTTAATTCTCTTCGAACGACGAGAGTAAGTTTGCTGTTTTCACGACTTCCCCAGTCAGGAGTTAAATATAGATGGCACTGCATCATAAACTTGACCCGATTCTACAAAAGTGCTCGAATAACAGATGTTGAGAATATATCATTTTGAGGGTCTATAACAACTTACTTTTCAGTATCCATTTCATTTGTAATCAATAATCTTGTAGCGTCTTAAATATAAATTAAAGCAAATAGTAGCTAGAAATACAGTAGTAAGCCCAAATACAGTGCAAATGTGCCACTAATATAGGAACTATTTGCGGCCATTTTGTTTTCAAATTTTGAGGATCAAAAAGATGTTTTTCAGCACCCCTAGCCTAGCTATCAAATGCTACCGAACAGCCTTGTATTAACTTTATCCACTATCGGACCTTATCTATCAATGAATGATTTTAAATCATATTGATAATCCACTGTACAGAACATACTTAGTATTCTCCTTTACATGTACCAGTTGAAGAATAGTGTGTGTAAAAGATCGGCATAATTACTGGACACGCACCGAATGGCATTGCACCGAATACAACACTTTTATCAGTTTCACTTGTATTAAACGAATCTATTACTGAGAACAAATAAAATGAAAAAAGAATATGACAAGGATTAACAACTCTGATAAGGCACCTGCGGGAATTATATTAGGACGGGTCTGTATTCGTGAAGAGGTTAGCAAACAAGGGCTTATTTCCAACACGATCTGTGTAAAGATTGGTTATATCTTGTTTGTGAATGTTGGTGTATCAAAGTGTTGCCACATTGTATTAATGATTTATTTCACGTGTAATAGATTACCGATAACACGATACACGTGTAATACATGAGATTTTAAGCGATATGGTCCTGTCACTACTATATTTTTCATCTCATCTCTACCGCACCTCTAGGAAAGCCCGTTCTTTACTTCATGAATAATTTAGAATTTACAAGATAATATGATCATAACAAGAAGGTTAGACCTGTTTATGATGATAACTCGGCTTAATATATAGTGACTTAATACAACTGATGTGTTTAAAGGACATACACACAGACAGAACATTTTATTTCTCAACCAACGGTAGGACATGAGGATATGATATACATACATCAATACACAAATATATACATGGACAGATTCAATTGAATGTAACATAAACTGTTTAAACAATTCATTCAGAAATTACTTCCAGTTCAGTACTTTGATCTACCAATACAAATGGTGTAAATAGTCAATCAACAATGATTCCGTTGATTGAATTTCGCACCCGCTTGTCGCCTACTCGGTTATTCTTCGTCTCAATGGTTTGCCACCGGGATTATTTTTATTTCGTAATGTCATTATCAGCAGAACATGAATTCTTGGTTAGAATCAAAACTAAAGTAACAGTGAATAAGACGTTTACACTGAATTTTAAAAGGTCAACTGTGCAATTAATTGGAAAGTGTTATAAATAAGATAATTCTAAATTTTTAAAAAAGTATTATTTTCGAAGTTATTGGAAATATTTGATAACATCAGTAGTGGTATAATATGGTTGTATCTGTCCTGCTCTTTAGTGACATAAACTCAAACCCTTATGGCGATATCCATACCCTTCTCACGCCAGTTTTAAAATTGAGGTCCACAAAACGACTGTCTTTGTGATGTATATAATTTATGTCAAAATATTTTTGTTTGAAAATGATTTCCTAAATTGTTCTCAACAAAATGAATTATTTTCGTTGAGGACAAAAGGAGAATATCATCATGTATTGCAAGCAACCACTATACACTTTTGTTATAACTAAAATTATGAATGTTACATCTCACTAAATGTTATATGGATTATGCTTGTTGGCGTACTAATAATAATTGATTTACAAATTCTTGTCAATATTGGTTAAGTTGTTTTAGAGTTATGCTCCGAACACAGACAAATTCCAATAGCTGCCATTGAACGAGCAGGAAACTTCGTTGGACGATATTTAAAATCCCAAAAGGCTTACTTACTGATATGCAGAGACAGTATACACGATATGGTAAGGAATGCTTAAGTGGACTTATACTTAAAAAACCACGGGAAGACCAATTAACCCAGCGATAACGATAATCCAGCGCTATTGTTCCGATAAATTTAGATTTAGATAGATTTATCGGAACAATAGCGCTGGATTTTCGAGGATGCGTGTCGTTCAGGAGAGAAGGAGCGCTACTTGAGCGCTACTTGAGCGCTACTTGAGCGCTACTTGAGCGCTACTTGAGCGCTACATTGAGCGCTACATTGAGCGATCAATGAGCGATTATAAGCGCTCGCTGTTATGGAACGGAGACCACCGGGGAGACATAATACAGTCGGCCATGTTACAAGTAAGAACTAGCCATTGGGAAGACGGAGGACGGGGGAACAATGCGAGTATAATGGACAGACATATCCCTCATGCTGTATAAATATGTAGGATATGACCAAATCCCAAAGTAAGACTAAGAGGCAATGGATACCAGAATTTCAAACTTTATTTTTATTGGCGTTATAACGGGGTGTTCACCGTAGTGGGGCTCGGTTGTCATAGACGCACTTTCCTTCGACACACCACTGGAAAGAAATAGCAACATGTTGAACTAATTTGTTTTTGTAAAATGTTGGAGGAGACAGTTCAGAGACGAACTGGATCTTTCACTAGGTGTAGAGTCGGATCTGCCGGGATTGATATGACCACAGTCACTGCATTGAAGGATTGGCAGAAATTACCTGAGTGAAAGAACATTTCTACTCGATCTTACGGTTTGTGAAGAATTAACAAATATATGGATTACAACTTCTTTATTGCAAAGATATGCAACGTTTCGGTGTATAGATACTAACACCGTTATCAAGCAATCTACACCCTAACGTTGCATATCTTTCAAATTGTAAATCCATATATTTGCTAATTGTTCATATGACCATCTTCTAAATACCTAGAAGTAGAAGGGTTATATATTTTCAACATAAACTTTCTACCTCACTCGATAACATAAACATGGCACTAGTCAAAAAAAGACAGACATCCTCTATATATTCTGGTTCACAGAAATTTTCGTTTTTTAACAGTGCTTCTTGAATCTATATTAAATGATCTTTTGGAAGTAATTATATAAGTGTTCCTGGATATTGTGATGTTAACAGTATTAACATGAACTATCAAGTTCAGATGAGGTACACACTTCACCATTATGAGAATATTGCTCTCCTACATCATGCAACATGGTTTTGACGTTAATGAAATATGTTTTCATTAAACCGATATATTTAGTAAATCGGTCCCTTGTGGTGAGGTGGGGGAGTTTACCCGACTTTCAACCGTATTTAACTTATATCACGGCCGCTATATTATTGCAGGGAGAAAGTCCGTAACGCCATGGTGACTCTGCATTGCGATGAAACCGGTGAGCATCGGTTGGAACTAGCGAACAATGGGCACTACTGCTTTGAAATTCAGTGTAGCGTTGCACGCAAACCTTACTGCATGTTGAACTGTTCTCTATAGTATTACACTCAGAACAAATATTTATTCGTATAATATCAACATTTTATTTCATATTGAAAAGTAGGCTATGAGAAATAGGATTTTCAGAAAACAGAGTGTCCTTTTCAATATAGTTTGCAACATTTTTTCAGTGTCTAAGTGTAAGACTAACTTCTCTAATCTACAGCAGACAAAGTTGCCAACCCCTTGCGGCGGTCTCTTGCAGTGTCCTTCATATTACTATTCAGTTTTTGTTTGTTTTTAGAGTAAACTACGTCAATGAGATTGACCCCAAGAGAGTAGAGATATTTTAAACTCTTCAATGTGAAAAGTTCAAAATATAAACGAAACAGCTGAAATTTCAAGAAATGTAAACCATTTTGTTGTTTGGTTTGAGTGTTACAGGGACATGATTTTAAAGGGGATTCAGCTATATTAACTTTGTTAGAAGCAACACATATTATTATCTATCTTTGTAAACTTTGTATTGGACATTAAGAAAAGCAAAACAAAGACACCTTGTCAAATCTATTGAATTGGTGTAACTTATATATCTCGCAAAGAGATAAATAAACTTCCATTCATGATAGTATGATACATAATATTTTATAACCGTTCAAACACACGTGGGGTACTGAAACTGAAACTGAAAGGTTTTTTTGACATGATGGTAAAGGTAAGGTTTTGAGGTAAAATGTTATGAAATACATGTATGGAAATTATGTTAATACAAGATGTTGTCGGCATAATGCCCCTTCTTGGACGATGGCGCATACTTCCTCAGTGACGCATTGATGTTGTATGATTTTATAAAAGAAGCAGCAAATCTTATTTCAACTACCTATCTCAGTCTGATTAAAATCGACGGTTTTCCGTGGAATAAAAAATGCAAAATAGTGCATCTACCGGGATACGAACTCGTTCGTGGGTTTCCCCGCCAAACCGTCTGAAAGCACCCCGTACACTAGCGTGTTCGGGCGCAATTCAGCTAGCCAATCAATAGATGCGCAACAAATGCTTTCGGTGCGAGAAACTAGGGGCAGATAACTCCAAACAGCTATCCTTTTGTCTGTTCCGAATGCTTTCAAAACCGCAACCGTTTAAATACTATGATGTGATTGGTCAGCTATTTGACTGGGTTTTGGCTGCGCTAAACTGGTTCTGAACACACGCCTATACGGGGTGTTCTCAGACCTTGTGGCGAGGAATCTACAGAACCTGTTCGTATCCCGGCAGATGCAAAATTTTGCAAATTTTATTCCTCGGAACAAGGTCGATTTTAATCAGACTGCTACCTATCTCGTCTGGTTAAGGAGATTTCAAAACAACGACTTTTTTAAAAGTCATGTCTCGTTGACTTTATGAGCCACGGTGTAACTATGTTTCAGTCGTATATATCCCTTGTGAATAAAAAATATCTTGACTTTTTGTTCGTATCGTTTCTTTTGCTCGATGCACGTATGCAGTGAAATGTGATACGAAATGACTATAACAGTCTTCTAAATGCTTAAAATAAGCATCACCATTTGCAATGCCCAGATGAGACGATCATTAAGTTTAAATTCAAGACATTTCATTAGATGAAAAGATAATTCTAGTAAACAGCCATCAGCGATACGTATCAAAAGTTGATGATACCATCAGGATATTTCAAGAGCCTTGCGGCCCCAAGTACCCTGAGCAGGATGTTAAAGATAGAGATTACCTGTTTAAATCCACAAGTCGTGCCAAGAGCAGCAGCTGACTTGGTTGAACACACGTTGTTCAGTACTGGGTCCCAGCAATACATCTTGTGACATATGTCTTCAATCTTTGTACCAACACTCTGAAATACAGGCAACTTCCTGAGGCATCTAAGAGTCATATAGAACATTCTTACTGAGAGATGGACACTGTGCTTCAACACTTTCTTTAAAAGGGGCAGTAGCTCGTTTTTTTTTCAAATTTTATTTTTTTCAAATTTCCCATTTATAATGATAGTTTATTTCATTTATATTTACATTAGAGGGTATAACATCTTATTACACAAACCAATTATCCGTAGTGGTAATAACGGTATTGCATATAAAGCAAAAATTGCATGGCGGCCATTTTATTGTGAACACATTTTATCATTTCGAATGACAGAAACGATTCCCATGGCTTTACGGAACCCTTTACATTAATTTTTTAAAACTATTTTTCCTAAGAGAGAAGGGAATTTTTACTATTGGTGACATTATTTTGCAAATACATTTCTTCGACTTATTTGAGCGAGAAAACGTGTTACTGCC
The DNA here is from genome assembly GCA_936450465.1 of Gibbula magus. NCBI lineage: Eukaryota > Metazoa > Mollusca > Gastropoda > Trochida > Trochidae > Gibbula > Gibbula magus. The sequence continues at coordinate 51,898,691 of OW388303.1, read as the reverse complement.
CCTTTAAATCACACACAAATACTTTCGTTTCATTTGAAAAATAAGACCATTATTGACTTATTTAACTTGACCTGATTGAACTTATTGAGCATGGTCCGTTTTTGGCGCTTGGTTCTGCGTTCTGCAACATAACTCTCGTTTAATCAGTTCAGTTATTTAGATATCGTTCTCAGAGAAATCCCTAATATATTGTAGACAAAATAATGTAAGGATACTGGATGTTTTATGATTAATACTCGATTAGTATGTTATGTTAAAATATACTCATGGTAAAAATGGTTGACATCCCAAAACAGAGAATGGATTTTAGCAAATTAAATGCATAGACAATTAATATTGTAGGATATTATGGTATTTTCGAAATCAAATGGCACAAACACATGATGTAAACTATATAATACTTGCCATTCATGTAGTGTGTGCGAATGAGACTCCATAAAAGATCTTGTGTATGTTTGGGTTCAGTAGAATTTCTTTTTCAAATGCAACGTTTCATTATTCATTAGAACCAAAGTGAGAACAATCAAACACTGTAACAATATACCAATGCCAAGACACAAGGAATGAACTCTTTTGAATAAATTTTATTTTTCTTTTATTCCTCTTTCTTTGGTATTTAAAAGTACAAGTGGATAAATAGCAAATGCTCAAGGACACTATTCACAAAAAGACATCCAGTAGTGACATGGTTTATCCAAAACATTATCGAAACTGACACGTTATGTTGTTTATATAACATTTCATTCCTATAACTATTAGGGGGTGTCAACCATAATTACCAGTAAGTATACATCAGTCTGACTACTTTTGTCCAGTATATAATGCCAACTATTCCAAGGTGAACCTTGAACCCATTACAACACGAATGCAGCATGAACAATACACTACCAGACAAAACTTTGTTCCATAGATGGCTTTACACTGTTCCGTGGTGTTGTACACCTGCCCTGGCATAGTGGAGGACAAAGCTTCGTACAGGTGGTTCTCTGGGGGTGTATCATATATACACGTGACCTTCGACTTTCTGTAAGAAAATGATATCCAAATAATAACATTTACAATAAGAGACTTCAGCTGGTTTAAGGAGCAAAACGTTGTGTTATTCTATTCAATGATTCCCCATTTAATTTGTATAAAAGTTAGTTTGTGAAGAATAAACTTCTTTATAACACAGGGGCTTATAGGTTCAATACTTCGATACGATAGACCCTATAGTATTATCAACTTCTTAGTCTGTAGACAGGTAAGACGTCCCGCATGATTACACAACACAAGCATTGCATTACACAGTATGGTGTAAAGGAGTTCATTTATTATACACAACTTCAGTTTTGACCGGCCCTCTCATAAGTACAGATCATTAATTGATACTGAGAAAAAGTTCGCATACAAATCAAGTTAAAAAAGAACATCTCATGCTGGGTTTGTTTCTTAAAAAGTTTTCTAATAAACGTATAACGGCATGACTTATTAATCAAATGTCAAACATTTGGTTAATACAGGGCTACATATCAAATTCATTGATTATTGTTAATTTGATTTAAAGGTTAGTTTCTTATAAGTAAAGCCTGAGAACATTTCACAGTTAAAAGTCAGTAGGAAAACTGATAAAAAAACGGAATCATTCAGAACAATAATGTGATTGTAAAGGTTAATTTAAATCATTGAAGATTTACACATTGAATGGGAAACATGTCGGCAGTCCAAATAATTAGTGTCTTACATCGTCACCCTGATCGTCCAGCGGCCACAATTTTATTTTCCAATTAACATTGTTATTTTTCACTTTGACCAAATTATGTCAGTTGTCACTTGTTGTTAATTAATCTAAACATCCTGAACACGAATCACGATACGACATTACATCATAATTACGTACACATGCTACATGTCCAGGTAATTACACAACAAGTCAACAGATGTCAAGGTCACCATTGATCAAACGGTAAGTAAGGAAAGGCTTGTTAATGGCTTTTTATCGTAAGAATTCTATCCAAACCGTGCGCTTACAATAAGTTCTGTTTGATGGAGTTAATGGAACACTGTGAGAAGTAGAAGCCATTTTGAACCAGGGGGGAGAGGGCTGACATTATGTAACCGTCGTGAGCACTGCAGGTTCGACTTCTCCCCCAGCCGTCGTGGTCACTGCCTAGGCTGAAAGGACGGAATATGATATTAACAATTAATTGCTATCATTGAAGTTGACTGAATTAGAAATCCTACTGGCAACAGCATTATGCAGTAGAAATGAATCAATTTAAACAATTCTGTCATCAACATCGAGTTACAATATCAACATTACTGTCACCAACATCAGTTACACTATCAACAATACTGTCATCAACATCAGTTACAATATCAACAATACTGTCATCAACAAAAGCTACACTATCAGCAATACTGTCATCAACAACAGTTACAATATCAACAATACTGGCATCAACATCAGTTACACTATCAACAATACTGTCATCAACAAAAGCTACACTATCAGCAATACTGTCATCAACAACAGCTACAATATCAACAATACTGTCATCAACATCAGTTACAATATCAACAATACTGTCATCAACATCAGTTACAATATCAACAATACTGTCATCAACATCAGTTACAATATCAGCAATACTGTCATCAACATCAGTTACAATATCAACATTACTGTCACCAACATCAGTTACAATATCAACAATACTGTCATCAACAAAAGCTACACTATCAGCAATACTGTCATCAACAACAGCTACAATATCAACAATACTGTCATCAACATCATTTACAATATCAACATTACTGTTATCAACATCAGTTACAATATCAACAATACTGTCATCAACATCAGTTACAATATCAACAATACTGTCATCAACATCAGTTACAATATCAACAATACTGTCAACATCAGTTACAATATCAACAATACTGTCAACATCAGTTACAATATCAACAATACTGTCATCAACATCAGCTACAATATCAACAATACTGTCATCAACATCAGTTACAATATCAACAATACTGTCATCAACATCAGTTACAATACCAACAATACTGTCATCAACATCAGTTACAATATCAACAATACTGTCATCAACATCAGCTACAATATCAACAATACTGTCATCAACATCAGTTACAATATCAACAATACTGCCAGAAATATACTGGAGATCAAAAGCACGGCCAACAGCACCAGTAAAAATGGTATCAGTGTCACCAACAGCAGTAACTATACAAAGTAACGTCGACAGCTACAACACATACACACATACAAAGCAAAATCAGGAATATTAACAATAGCAAAGCATTCAACACAAACACTCGTTATCCAAGAAGTTGTTAGACTCTTACTTGTGTGCTATCTCGTGTGCGAATGTCTGGACACAGCTAAAGGCGCCCTGATCTTCCACAAGAGATGAAGATTTTCCATCAGAGAGTGAACAGATTTTGTCTGTGAAGGATACTCCTGACAAAGAGGTGAATAGTTTTGTTCAACCATCGTAAAGTGTGGATTTATTCAATATGATAGTAGATACTTGTTTTGTGTGTATCGTATACTTTTGAATGTTGTGAATAGTATTCCACGACTAGTTCAGTGTGAGGAGTAATGATTCTTTACCAAGCAACGTGTATCACAAGATACTGTAATGCAGTAATAAATGTTTAAGTCCAAGAGCTTTTTAACTTCTACGCTTTTTCATACATGACGGGACTTGAACTAGAGTGTTGACTCTTTGAAGGCATGATGGAAATACAGGTAATTCTTAAAATATATCGACCTATGTGAGTGGTTAAGAGCCTAACATTTCGGCCTATGCGAGTGGTTAAAGAGACAAACGAATCAGATCATCTGTATCTACCTATGCTGATTAACATGTCTGCTAACAAGTCACAGACACCGAATTTCAGACAATTGACGTAATTAGTAATAAAAACTACTGCATGTAGACAGTGAAGTGAAGCATAACTCGTTAGCAGATATCTAATCAGCTTAGTGAGATAAAGATGAGTCTCATGTTTTTCCTCGACGCAGTGTCCCTTTAATGGCCTGAGATTTCGTTCTATGGGTGGTTGGGGACCTGAGGTTTCGTTCTATGTGAGTTGTTAAGGGCCTGACATTTCGGTCTATGTGAGGGATTATGGACCTGAGGTTTCGGAAATCGGAACTTGAGTTCAACCCCACACCCACTCCAACCAAGACCCGTAACCAGTGACATGGACCTTCCTTTGATATAAAATAAGAATTATTTTTTTTCTATAGAAATCAAAATGATTCTTACCGATTGGAGTTCCCTGGGGGTCCACGATGTCAAGCCTATCCCAATATTAGAAAGACATTTATTAGTTATTTAATCTCACAGTAAATACAACAGTGTAACAGGTCACAAATAACACATCATGTGACATTCATATGCAAAATATACCATAGTAATAGAAATAATAACTCGGTAAATGTGTCAGTTACCCATGGCAACCCAATCTCTCGACATTGTCCAATGTCCAATCATTGACAACTGGACGTGCGTCACGTTATTACAGCCAATCATTGACAAATGGATGTGCTTCACGTCATGACATCCAATCATTGACAACTGGGCGTGCGTCACGTCATTACATCCAATCATTGACAACTGGACATGCTTCACGTCATTACATCCAATCATTGACAACTGGACATTCTTCACGTCATTACATCCAATCATTGACAACTTGACGTGCTTCACGTCATTACATCAAATCATTGACAACTGGATGTGCGTCACGTCATTACATCCAATCATTGACAACTGGACATTCTTCACGCCATTACATCCAATCATTGACAACTTGACGTGCGTCACGTCATTACATCCAATCATTGACAACTGGACATGCTTCACGCCATTACATCCAATCATTGACAACTGGACGTGCTTCACGCCATTACATCCAATCATTGACAACTGGACGTGCTTCGCGCCATTACATCCTATCATTGACAACTGGACGTTCTTCACGCCATTACATCCAATCATTGACAACTGGACGTGCTTCGCGCCATTACATCCAATCATTGACAACTGGACGTGCTTCACGTCATTACATCCAATCATTGACAAGTGGACGTTCTTCACGTCATTACATCCAATCATTGACAACTGGACGTGCGTCACGTCATTACATCCAATCATTGACAACTGGAAATGCTTCACGTCATTACATCCAATCATTGACAACTGGACGTGCTTCACGCCATTACATCCAATCATTGACAACCGGACGTGCTGCACGCCATTACATCCAATCATTGACAACTGGACGTTCTTCACGTCATTACATCCAATCATTGACAACTGGACGTGCTTCACATCATTACATCCAATCATTGACAACTGGACATTCTTCACGTCATTACATCCAATCATTGACAACTGGACGTGCTTAACGTCATTACATCAAATCATTGACAACTGGACGTGCGTCACGTCATTACATCCAATCATTGACAACTGGACATTCTTCACGCCATTACATCCAATCATTGACAACTTGACGTGCGTCACGTCATTACATCCAATCATTGACAACTGGACGTGCTTCACGCCATTACATCCAATCATTGACAACTTGACGTGCTTCACGCCATTACATCCAATCATTGACAACTGGACGTGCTTCGCGCCATTACATCCAATCATTGACAACTGGACGTGCTTCACGTCATTACATCCAATAATTGACAACTGGACGTTATTCACGTCAATACATCCAATCATTGACAACTGGACATTCTTCACGTCATTACATCCAATCATTGACAGCTGGACGTTCTTCACGTCATTACATCCAATCATTGACAACTGGACATTCTTCACGCCATTACATCCAATTATTGACAACTGGATGTTCTTCACGTCATTACATCCAATCATTGACAACTGGGGGAAACGACAAGCGCTACTTCATCTAAATATACATATTATTATATCCTTCAAATCAGATCATTCGAATTGAAACAAAATATGTTTAAAAATGTTAAAAACATACGTGAAATAAATATAACTAAATGTTTACTGAATCTTTATTTATATATTGTTGTTGTTGTTGTTGCTGCTGCTGTTTTCTTGATTTACACTTCTTGGTAATTCATGATATTCTTGCAAAACTCATTTGCCTCCTCTATAAAAACAGATAAAGATGATTGGCCGTCATTAACGAGCAAAATTAAAACATTATCGTTGGGAGGAACGTTTATTTAGAGACTTCATGAAAGCTTAAATGACCCTGCTCAAATTTAAATGCGTGTTATCGACAGGTCATAGTCTTAATTAGCTTTGCTTATGAGTTAAAATAGCAATAGTGAAGACCGTCCAGACTTATTTCAACTTTTATTAGACGTTAGCAGCATGAAATGTGAGTTGGATTATATGTCAGAGTCAATTAGTAATTGAGTATATTCTTAATTAAAAGAAAATAGAACATTTCTGTTTCCTTAACTTCCTGCTCATGTTCATTTCTCTATTTGAATATTCTCTTTTTGACCTTTGACATTTCGTCGTTTCACAATGAAAAACAAGTCCAGCTTTATGTAAAGCGTAATTCCAGGAGAATGCGTGGTTTGTTATTTAACATATCAACTCTTGACAAGTTTATTTTCCTAATTATTTGTGGGCGAAAGTGGGCGATTTTTCAGCAAATCAAGAATGTTTTTAAGCCTTGTGGGCAGCCAGGATCAGGGACTGTTACAACACAATATGTTTCTAACTTGTCTCATGCATTTAGATGGATTAACCTTCATATTTAGATTGAGATTTTTTTTATCTTGAAAGCTACATATTTCATATAGAAATCAACATTCTAGATATGGATATTCACGTTTTAGAGTTGTATCTCTGTTTTTAAATGTAACTCTCAGTACCTTGAAATAGTTTTCTTCATTTCAGATTTTGATTTCGAGATTTGAATTAATCATGTTAAAAAATAACTATATTTTGCATCTTGATTCCAACATAATATACATTCGCAACATCGCAACATTTCAAATTCATGTACCTACTTTTTATTTATTGATCTAATTTTTGAATATTTAACGTTAAGATCAACATCTCTTAGGCTAAGATTCTTAATTCTATTTCGAGATCTTCACATATAAGATTTAGATTTTATCTAGATATCTCTTTCTTTTCCTTAGATTTGTGTTTCTCATATCAAGTTCACTTTATGTTAAATTACCTTAACATCAGTTTCTTTGTATCTAAACATTTTAGATTTACATGTAGATCTCTACATTTGAAATGTCAAGACACATTTTTCTTATTACTCCACTCTAAGAACACGCAGGTTTATTAAACTAAATTTGATAATGTCACCTATAACATTCAAACCACCCTCTAGTCATGTTGTAATCAATTTTATTAAAGTTAGATATTTTGCTTAATCAAACAAGGCAACTGCTAAGGATTCAAAGCTTCGGAGAAATGGTTCCATTAAACAGTCGAAATATGCATAAAAAAAAATGATACCTTGGACACCTTGATAATGTATTTCGATTTTCAGAATTCAAACGATGTGCTTATATATTCTACTGTTATACACGTTTGCTTGATTTCTAGCCTTGATTCATTTAAGTTCAAAATTCAGACGACATACTGTTATACTCCACCTATGTCGCCCACAAAGCGTTTACGAAACTTGCTGTGTGGTTAGACCTAGTGGTGGAATAGTGCCATCTACTACTTGGGTTATTCTAAAAAAAAGGTTTCTGGTTTCTGGTTTGAACTTAGTGCATATGGGGGTTGGGGACTTTTTCCGACCTCTATCTCATATTCTATTTAGTATTATTTAACGAAACTTGGTATGTGTTTAGACTCAAATATGAAATGGTGCCAGCCTTTTGCTAATTGAAGGCGGTGTAGCACGCGATCGTTACTGAAATAAAGCGATTTAAGAAAAGGTAAAATGGTGTAACGAATGGTAATAACAGTTCTCAATCAATAAAACAGTTCTAAAACGAATGTACATGGTTCAGTTAAGCCATGCGAGTCCATTACCCTTCGAGCGGTCATTTTAAGGAGTTCACATTAAAATAGACTTTAAAAGGTAGTTCAAGTGATCTGACTGTTGTAGCGATACCTACACACTCAGAGTAGAGTTTTAAATATGGTAGAGTGATGGAATGGTCAACCATCTTGCTGTGTCAAAATCGCATGAGACCTAAACGTCTACCTCTCACACTGAAGAGTTCAACAACAGTGTCTCCTTATACGTCGCAACCATTTGCTACGAATACGGCTTATCGGCTCGTGTAATGAGATGTTTTACTCTCAATATATCGTATAAACTTTAATATAAAAATCAAACTTTAGAAAAAATAATATGCAACAAATGTGCTACAGCACCTTTTAGTTGTTCTGAATGGTTTATGGTTTCCATGGAAACAATTTTACAAAGAGGCCAGAAAATGGACACAATGTCAACTAAAACTCCAAGTATAAAAACAAGTTCACTTATTAGAATAGATTAACCTTTTCGGAATGTCTTTTTGGGGTTGTCTCTGGGTTAGGTGGCAAATAAGGGTAAGATGATTAGGTTGTATTGAAAATTGGAGCGGGGGACATGGCAGTGCATTAGTTATATATCTAATATTATATACGTTTGCTTGACTTCTAGTACTGAGATGGGATGAAATGATTCGAGGAACATTTCTTTAAAGCAACAGAATGGTTCCGATCACTGGACGGGATCCGTACTGGACAACTAGACGACCAATCGTTGCACTAACCACTGAGCTCTCCCATCCTTCAGACAGCTATGACTTTACTGCTGTGGATTACAGACAGACAGACAGACAGACAGACGTTATTCAGAATTAAAGACCTCATGGCCCAGACTTCATCGGAATAGCGATAGTAAGGTGTGGTGTTACATTTGCATCATTTAGATATCTGAGTTCTTTTTAAAAAGATAGCAGTATTATTAATTAATGATAAAGTCCCACAGGATATTAATTTACAGGGTTTCATTCTTGTAGGATTATTGATGTAAAATGAAGGTACTTAAATTTTCTAAGATGCTCAAAATATGGACATACGAGAATAACATGGCATTCATCTTGTATCTCATGTAGACAAGTTAAATCACTGGCATTTATATTGTTACTTTGTCTAAACTTCTGTACTTGAAGGCTATGTGACTGACATAACAATTTAACCAATAACCTTAATAAATCTTTAGGTACAGTATCTGAATAAATGTATGATTCAGCTGCAAAGACAGACAGACTTGAAGGACTTATAGAAATAAAGGATATGTTACTGTTTAATCTTGTATACCAGTCTTGAATGTTTATTTCAATACACCGCTTCTTAAATGCAGACACAAAAAGAGAGAAATCACAGAACTCTTGATTTACCCATACATATGCAAATCCAGTTGAGGTTAATAGTGTGCGTACATGGGATACTCATTCTGGCTACCGTTTTCATCATGCTGCTTTAACATTTGATAACCTGCTGCAGGATGTCGTGAAGGGTGTAATGGTAGTAACCGGCAGCTACTGTGGATTATGTGCAGATGGTAAGGTTAAGAGTTAAACCTGTCAATATCTACATCGTTGTAGAAGATATGTCACTGAATACGCTGCATTATACAGCTAAGTTTCACATTTTAAAAGTCCTTAATTACCTTGTAATTGCCGTGGCCTGATCAAACCGGAAGTGAATTTTGGTTTCTCTGTGAGCAGCACTGAGCGTGGTTGCAAAATCGCTCAACGCAACGTGATTGTTGACCGTGTTGTTTATACGGTGATCCTCGGTATAACGGGAACAAGCTCTTGTCTGAAACATTCAGAAAGTCCATCAAAGACACGGATATTGTTTATAACCCATATGATGCATTACAACCGGTGTCGCACATATCGTATGCGTACCAGTGCACATATAACGTTTGTCGTGCAACCTGTGCATGTTTTTCCGTATACAATAACACTATAATAATAATAATGAATGTTTATATAGCATCTTACCTCATAAAATAAGCTCTAGGCGCTTAACAAACGAGTAATAAGTAGAAGGAGTAGATATACAAACATTGATATACATATATACAAAGAAGAAGTGTACCAAGAAAGAAAGATATATAGTATATAGACAGAACATTGAACATTAAGAGGTGTAATGGATTAAATCAAGTTTTAGTTAAAGGTTCGCTGAAAGAGAACTGTTTTAGAGATGTCTTGAAGGAAGCTTTATTTAGCGGTTGTCTGAGATGTGGAGGCAGTTGGTTCCATATGAGAGGTGCTTGATAATTGAAAGGATTTTGTTTTAACTTTAGGAGTTGAGAGGAGACGTCGTCCCTGACATCATGCAACAATTTAATGTGACGTCACTGAAGGCACACTCTATATATGATTACATTTACCTGTCCACTCAAAGTTGGCAATGATATACTGAGAGAAAAAAGTTAAGAACCATTGGATTTTCCCCATCTTTTGAAAATGTGTGACATGAAAAGAAAACAATATTATGAATGATATTCTGATGAAAGTCGTTGCGATAAAAAGTAAATGACCAAAACTTAGCATTCTACTGTTTTTAATCAGATATGTACAGACATTTTTGGAGTTACATGTACGTTGACTCGGAATCGGAATTGATTGAATCATCTGACACTGGATTGAAATCAACGTCATTGGCGTGTATACCCACCTCGTACATTAATTAAATTACGGTTTAAGAACGTCTTGAAAAACTAAGGAAAAGTTCTGAAATAGTTGATATGGAATCTGATGCCATCAACAAGGGCGTTAGCGAGCTCATTACGGGTTGTCGGTGTTGGTGTTAAATATTTTTTGCTCGGTATACATCATTACATTCGAAGGTGTTTGTGTATATCTCTCGCTATCTCTAGGATAATGAAAACACGTGATGCATATAATGTGATAAGTATCATTACAATGTCATTTAGATGGTGTATTTAGATAAGTGTTACACTTCGAAAGCAAAGTAACACGGAGCAAGGATGGTCAGTGCCGCAAACATTTAAGTTGAGAGGCCATTAAACAATATTAGTTATCCACCATTCAGATGTAACACGTTCTGTTATGTAAATTTGTAAATTAAATTAATTTGCATAATTGGCTTTGTTTCAATTTAGAAGAGTGATTGATATGTTTTTAATGAACCAAGGTCATTGGAAAGAAACAAACCTAGGTGCCCTTGAATAGCCCAGATACGTTGTGTTATTAACATGGGCGCCCTTTATAGCCGAGATACATTGTGTTACTCAATGGGCGTTTTCAACTTTTTTTAACGTTTTCGAAAGTGCCTGAATAGAGATGCCATAAAGACAATCAACCATTGTATTATCAAACGCCTCGGCTTGGACGGTGACAAGTTCGAGAGCGAGACTAGAAGCTTGGTGTAGAAAACATAATGTTGCAACTTCAAAGAAAAGATGGAGATAAAATATATATATATACGATTAACATAATGTACGGAACCATAGAGGGAACGTCCTTATTATCTCGTGGTCATGACATGTTATATGGTGGCCACGACTTATATTTGTATTATCTCCTGGCCACGACATTTTATCTCTTGACCACGAAATATTATCTCCTGGTCACGACTTAAGATTGAAATTGATTTTCTCGTGAAATGTGCCCTCGTACAAATAGGTGTAAACCAAAGATCAGCTGCGCGCCCTCGTGGGGAAAATATCAGCTTCTTCCGGCACTTCTGCAACAATGTATCTCTTACATGTACAACAATATATCTCTTACATGTACAACAATATATCTCTTACATTACATGTACAACAATATATCTCTTACATTACATGTACAACAATACATCTCTTACATGTACAACAATGTATCTCATACATGTACAACAATATATCTCTTACATGTACAACAATATATCTCTTACATGTACATCAATGTATCTCATACATGTACAACAATATATCTCTTACATGTACAACAGTATATCTCTTACATGTACAACAATATATCTCTTACATGTACAACAATGTATCTCTTACATGTACAACAATATATCTCTTACATGTACAACAATATATCTCTTACATGTACAACAATATATCTCTTACATGTACAACAATGTATATCATACATGTACAACAATATATCTCTTACATGTACAACAATGTATCTCATACATGTACAACAATATATCTCATACATGTACAACAATATATCTCGTACATGTACAACAAGGTATCTTATACATGTACAACAATGTATCTCATACATGTACAACAATGTATCTTTTACATGTACAACACTATATCTCATACATGTACAACAATGTATCTCTTACATGTACAACAATATATCTCTTACATGTACAACAATAGATCTCTTACATGTACAACAAGATATCTCTTACATGTACAACAATATATCTCTTACATGTACAACAATGTATCTCTTACATGTACAACAATATATCACTTACATGTACAACAATATATCTCTTACATGTACAACAATATATCTCATACATGTACAACAATGTATCTCTTACATGTACAACAAAGATGCCATGGCATTGTTCCACATAAATGTATGTCGACAGCTCTACATGATGCTATTTCAGCTACTGTAACACCATAATAAAGAAATGTCGATCTTAATATATTTAGATTGTGTAAAACGTGAACCAATAATATATTCTTAATTACCAAGTCATAAACTACTTTATAACAATCTTACAATGGTAATGTTGTAACTTGGCGTGTTCGTTTTACTTATTAGCTGCATAAAATCCATAGAAAGATTGTATATGTTGTTGAACTAAATATATATTTATTGTAACTTCCTTATGCCAAAAATATGGAAAATGTATGAAAAGTGATGGCGGTTTTCTAAACAGTTTTTGTATAATTTGAGCATAAAACTAATGATAATACCAATACTAGTGGACAGTTTTTTAAATTTTGAATTTCTTTACGAAACAATTTAAAAAGTAAATGTAGGAAATATTAATTTACAGATGATACGTATTCAGGTTCAAATATAAAACGTTATTGTTTAATTGTTTCACCAAAATATATACATGTAATACAAGTTTTAGAAGAAATCTGCATGTTTACAGCAAGTTTAGTCCGGTTGACATAAGGGAACATTAATATCTAATCAATGTATTGGAAATGAAAAGCATTTGGTGATTCTTTTAAATTATTGTTTATAAAATATATATGTTAAGCTAATGAAAAGGGGGGGGGGGAGTGAAACACAAACGTTACACCGTTATATATGACAATGCATTTTCTGCAATAGTACTCGTTCTTCTACATTTCTACATGCAATAATATTCCGGAAGACACTTAGTCAGGTTTAAATATATCTAATGTGGACTAGGTTTAAGATCAGGGATTAAGCTGGATGATTCCCTCAAGAGACTTGACAATTGGTTAACAATTAATCACAGTGTGTTCTTGCATAACTTTTGCTGTCTTTAATGGACATATGTCCATACTGCTTTTATGTTGATACTATTGAATAATATAATAGATTTATTCCTTACCACCCGTAGTTTTATATCTCTCATTACAGAAGTCTTAATGGAAGCTTAATAATTCACAAGTTTAGACACAATTTCATTTTATCATTCATTTCTGTAATTAAATGTCCCAGTGTAAGACATATCTTACGAAAGATTCTTTAAATGGTAAGTTTTACCAACTTTTAATGTCTCAGTTGAACATTTGATACTCTATCTGATATCAATTTCCGAAAGATAAAAAAAACCCATAGATATAGAAATAGAAAAAAGGCGCATAATATTTCACAATACTTTGTTCTTGGAAATATCAACTATCAGATCAGAAACCCTATCTTTCGTGGGGAACATATAAGCAGTTCCACAATGTTATGAGTTTGACTTAATGAACTTATACACGATATGAACAACTGCATTGACTTTGTAATTCCTCAATCTTCTTTTCAATAACGAAACCAAAATCACCAAACTGAACCCGCCCCTTTTCCTCCCGAATCTTTATATAAAATAAGTTATATAGTTTAAAATTTACTTTACAAGCAACTGTATTTCGTGATAGAATCAAAAGTCCATGATCCTACAAGGATGTTAAATTCATATACTTAGTTAATATGGTTTTGAAAATTATGCCGACATTTGTACCCTAGTATTATTACTCGCCCACGGAAGACACTGCAGTGTAATATTTATACGGAAATATTAGACAAGTGTAATATCGCTGCAAGTATGACGTAACAATATTGTACCGTTTTGACGTCACACTGGTCGTACCGCCGTCACAATGATACATGACTCGCGGGGGTCTTAGTTTCAAGACACTATTGGCAACCTCGCTTGACTTATGGGGGCGCTAGCAATAAACAGAATACTAAACTTTCGTCCATATAATACATGTTATTAATCCCGTGAAGGATTTCGTATCAAACTCGCTTTGGCTCGCTTAATACCAAATCATTAACTCATTTAATAAAAATGGTATTAAATGGAAGGTCTCTCAGTATCCTTTATGTATCTCACCGTACAGATAACAGTTCCAGCTAACGTCAGTGAAATGTTTAGGCTGGGGTCCTTTACTCCAAGTTGATATATTTTGTTTGCCTAAATTGAGAAAGAAAAAGGAATGTAATGCAGGGAAAGTAAAGATATGTGATTTTCTGGTATTTATAAACACAATCCCCCCAACAATGGATCTGTATAATTAACCAATGGTCACAGTATTCACATACTTGACAATAACCATTAATCATTAATTTATTATTAATCATGTGAAGAATATAACTAACACTCCCAACTACTGTCATAATAATTCAATTATTTAAATTAATCTAACACTTACAGCATTCACCACAATGGCGACATACCACGTGATTTCCGCTTCTACGTTACCATAGGGACCAACTTGTGACCGGAAGGACTCATACATGGAATAATCCGTCCAAACCAATACTTCAACAGTTCCTGTGATGTTTTGAGGCGATTTGTCATTATTTGGATTTGCATCGGAATCTCGTCTCCACGGGTCACTTATAATTGCATCATTTAATACCTAAAATTCAGACGGTATAAACGATTTGAAAAAAAATTATGAGTTGACGAGATGACAAAGCTTTATGGATGGTTTACTTTAACTTCGCATTAGCGACGTAACCATGGTCACGGTACAAATGCCATTTTCAAGCATTTTTAGCGTCTCTACTTTCGATTTCACTGATGTTCCTTTTATAAGTAAAAGTAGTTATGAACGCAGTCGAAATAGAAAGTTATCATGTTAACTATCATGTATAAATGTGTAAGTAAAAATTATTAAATTTGTTTTATATACTAACGTTCATA
Source organism: Gibbula magus (assembly GCA_936450465.1). Classification (NCBI taxonomy): domain Eukaryota; kingdom Metazoa; phylum Mollusca; class Gastropoda; order Trochida; family Trochidae; genus Gibbula; species Gibbula magus. Next base: position 51,883,347 of record OW388303.1, on the reverse strand, counting down.
AGAAACGTCCCCACACTTTCAAAAGAGTATAAAATGAAATATTGCTGTCGGAAAAGGTAGATTTTGTAAAGAAGTACTCAGAATTCATACATCCGAGTATGATATTTTTTATTTCTATATGTGTTCAAATAGACATTGGGTGCTAAAATAGCTTTTTCAAGATGTTTTGGCCAAACATTTTAGTATTTAACTTGTAATAAACTAATAAAATGTCGAACTTGAATTAATAAAAGATGTCATCGACATAAATTACTTTCTTTGATTTAAATGTTTTGGCACATCATTAACAAACAACAAAAATCGCTTTTTGACGCTTCTATCTCGTATATTTAAAAAGGTTCCAAAACGACGATTTCTTAAAAACGTGCGTTTCTCTGAAATATGAACAGATAATGTTTTGAAAATTCATATTTAGCTTATATGGCTTCTGAAAATATGGTGTAACTCTGTTTCATTCGTATTTATCGCCCCGTATTCGCCCGTGGATTGAACTATATATTAAAAACATATTTTGTATGGGGACGTTTCTGTTGCACGTGAGTCTATATTCATGGTTGGTGTAAATAAAATCATGAACCCTTTTATTCTGAAATAAAAGATGGACAAATGCTGTTGACGATATCCAGTTAAATGGGATATTTTACTGCTGCTTCTGTAAATCACGTCCAATGGAGTAAAACAACGATATACTGTTTGTTGTACCTGTAGTTTTTCCACAGCATGAACTCGTTTTGTGATTTTGTGTTTTGTAACGACGCCGCCATTGTGATGCCACTTCGAGCCAGAATCCCAGATGGGACTGATAACAATGTCCTCTTGAATACCAGGCAGCACGCCCTCCTTTGTAAAGAAAACAAAACAACAATACTTTTTTATGTGAATCAATGTTCTTATCAATATTACAAATATATATGATTGTATTAGTACGCAATGCAATGCAATAATCGCAAATCGTTTTCGATTTTACATATATTGAATATCGACCACAACGTTATTATGGTTGAATATGTTGAATAAAAAGATAAACAAACTTTCCAGTAGATTAATAGTTTAAGGTTTACGGAACATGAAATCAATTTCATTGCTAAAAGAACGTTTGCTATCTTTCCTTCATTTGGTAGCTGCACAAATGGAAACTCAAAGGCATTTATATATTATATAATACATACAACAGATTTGACTGTTTAGATAGCAACTTCTTAAGTGTAGAGATTCACAACTTTTCGGAGTATATAGTTGTTCTTTAAAATAGAGGGTTTATTTTTTTAAATGATCCCTGTTTGCATGAATACATGACAAAAACCAAACTGTGAGCAGATTGAGCACGTCTATGTTGCAGTATACTATCAAAATAATTACTCTGAAACCGATATTAAACTTTCTTCCTAAGGAATTTGCAGCAAAGGACCTTAAACGAAATGAGATGCGATCAAATAGCAACTCATTATGAGTACCGCTATAGAGATAGATTTAAAACTTGTTAAAGGAACAAATCTACCAATATGAGCAGTACATTGGTGTTATTGAGTGTTTGAAGCAAACGACGTTAAAGGAACACTGCGTCGAGGATAAAGATGAGATCAGATTTATCTACATATGCTGATTAGAGCGTCTGGTAACGGGTCACAGATCCCAAATTCAGACACATTTGTGTAATTGGTAATAAGACCAACTCCATGTATGCACAGAAGTGACGCGTAACTCGTTAGCAGACGCACAAATCAGCATAAGTAGATACATCTGATCTTATCTTTATCCTCGACGCGGTGTCCCTTTAAATGAATTTAAGTGCGGTCAAATGATAATTGTTAAAGGGGCAGACCTACCATGAAGAGCAGTACATTGGTGCTGTTGGCAGTATCCATCTTGACAGCAAAGGCTGCGAGGGACTCAACATCGTGGTAGAACTTGACCTTATGCTGGAAGCGGACGTACAATCTCACTGATCAAATTGTATACATTGTTTGTACACATTTGTTTGTTATAGTGATATATCCTTGATTAAGATAAGATAAGATAAGATAACACTTTATTACCCAAAAGGGAATTCTTCTTACATCCAACAGAGCATGACATGAAATGTATACCAAATTTATATAATACATGATTATTAAACATAGAAATTTTTAAAACAAAAACACACATTCACACAACACATATAATTGTACAACTCGATAAGTTCTAAAATTGGTATTGGATTCTGAAATTTCTCATGCTGACTGTTTATTTAGAATGGAAATACTTGAGGGTATAAATGATTTCCGAGTTCCGTTGGATTTGTGAAAAGGCATATTAAAACGTTTTCCGGATGGCAAAAGTGAATACTGTGAGTGCAGGACATGTGATGGATCTGAAATAATCTTCCAAGCGTGTGATACTATTTTGTCGTCATTTATTGACGCCGGGTGATGAGTTTTGGATATTGGACCATCGTTGAAATTATTAGGTACTATTCACCATAATGTACAATATGGCATTAACGAAATACAAACATATTTGTAAAATATTTTAAGTTACCTACTTCGTGAAACTTCATCATTTTGACCGATTTTCTGTCATCTTCAATCATCATGATCGGTACTCCGAACTCTCCAGTAGCAGTGCTTAAAGGTTGACTGGGAACGAGGCTAAAGGTGAAGGTCGTACCAAAGGCAGACAACTCTACGTACAAGTGATCTGTATCGTCTAGTGAACATGTTCCTCCCAGTGGACCACAGATTGCAACATCCTCTGATATAACATTATCTGTGCCGGGTATATAGTAGAGAACAGAGAGAACAGTTGAGAAGATAAGTAGAGAGGATTAATGTCACGTAAATGTCAACCTGACAACCTACATGTACGTTACTGTAACAAATAAGTGTAGGTAATATTTATTGAAATTTCGTTGAAACTTTTATCTCAAACTAATATATGTTTACGTTGCTTTCAAAACTTGTCAAAGTAGTATTAATCCACAATCATTTAGATATTAATATATGCTTATATTGCTTTCAAATCATTTCAAAGTCATTCATGTCAATCTGTTATCAAATATTTTCCATCACAACTAGTTCATATCTCTCAGAATTTACATCAAGAAAGAAAATTAACCTTTTCCGAAATCAATTAACTCGAACAAATGATATATTTAATGAAATTTCACTAACAATATTGTTTTGACGAAAATGCCAATCCAAACAGCATCCATATTATAATAGGAATCTGAAATATCGAAATCATCATGTATTCTATCAATATACAGAAGATACTTGCATCTTATTTGCAAGCATCTACGTCTACGTCTATATCTATCTATGTCTTTTATATATCTTCTTTATAACTTTTGCCGGAAATTATAGATATTAGGTTCACGTATAGTGATATGTAGAGAATCTCACCCAAATGTCTTCTGATATCAAATATATCAACACGAGTTGATAAAAGTTACAAATATCCGAGGCTTGCCGAGGATATTTTGACTTGTATCAACGAGTGTTGATATATTTGATATCAGAAGACACGAGGGTGAGGTTCTATTTATCATCCAAAATCATTCTTCATTAGTTTTTAATGAAAAATGAAAAATGAAAATTTCTGAACACAAAACTGCCATTTGGCTTCCAGTGTTGTGATGTCATAGCATTGTGACGTCATCGTGATTATGACGTCATGGCATTGTGATGTCATTACTTGATGATGCAGAATCATTTTGATGTCATGTAAGCTGACGTCAACAGGGCATTGTTCAAAATCTACTGTCAAAACGATATCTCCTGTGGAACTCAGTTTTGGATGATAAAGTGATATTATATAGTAGTTATTTATTGATTGAGAGAGATTAGTTTGCAATTGGTAACATTTCTTTTACCATTTCGCGAGGTTATTTTCATTAGAACACGTGCTAAAGCCCCTTTAAGATATTAAAACATTTATTCCACCAACTTTTTTCACCCACTGTTTCCAGCCATATTGTTTCCATCCACTGTTTACACACAATGTATCCAGGACTAACCTACGTTATCTTCTCCCATTATTCCCAGCCAGTGTTTCTACATTATACTCCCATGTAGGTACATGAACATACCAACAATTAGGTTGTAAATTCGCTTTAATTAGTCTTTGTATACTTTAGATTTTGATACTCGATCAATTTGGGTCAGGTTTATAAATCAAATCTTAGTACTTACATTTTGTCGGTACATTATAGATAAGCATGGGCTTTTAGTTGTAGTCCTGAGAACAAAGCACGTGTGTTGTGTTCATATCAAGACAAGACGCATGATTCCATTAAAGGCGCTGTAGTACGTTTTTGCATATATTTATTAAATTTGCAATTTTAATAAATTAAAGTTTCTACATTATATTGTTACTTTAGAGGGTAAAACATCTCATAACACGGGCCGATAATCGGTAGCCATAGGAAACGGTTATCCTGATTGGAAGAAAATGGTGCAGTGGTGTGGAACTCTTCAGTGTGAAAGGTAGATTTGTCGGTCTCATGCTGTTATGAGAGTTCAGACAGTACCATTACATTTTTCAAAATATTTTCATAAATTTTGCATATGGTGGATTTGTATTTCATTGAATTAGTCAATAAATAGGTCGATAACATAATTCAATTTTTCCTAACATTCCCAGAACATCAAATTCAATTTTACAAACTGGTGATTTGGGATGATAATGCAAGTTGAGAGAAATTATTTGAAATGAAATCAACACAGACGGTAGTTTGGCACGTATTACAGGCGCTGTAATACGTATTTTGCATATTATGTTTTCTTAACTTTAACATTTATTATAAATTTGATTCAGTATAGTGTTACATGAGAGGGTGAAACACCCGAGGAGAAAAGCCGTATCCATAGAAAACAATATCCGTATTGGAAGAAAATGGCGAGTTGGTGTGGAACTCTTCAGTGTAAGAGGTTGATTTGTACATGTAGGTCCCATGCGAGTTCAGACAGCAAGATGGTTGACCATTCAATCATTTTATCATAAATGAAATGGACTCGCATGGCTTAACCGAAATATGTACATTCTTTTTGGAACAATTGTAATTTATTGAGGAGTATTATTCAGCCATGCATAACACCTATTTACCTTTTCTTGAGATCACTTTATTTCAGTAAGAACTGCTGCAGCGTCTTTAAAGCCAAATAAAACACAATGGGTGCATCAGAAAGGGAAGAAGGTACTTACCTCTTCTTACAAACACATACTCATGGTAAAAATGGTTGACACCACTTACACAGGAAATGGATTTTAGCCAATTTAATGCATGGATAATTCATATTGTTCATTATTATGGTATTTTCGAAATTAAATGTCACAACAAAATAATGTAAACTATAAAATACTTGCCATGTATGCATTGTGTGCGAATGAGACTCCATGAACGATTTTGTGTATATTTGGGTTCAGTAGAATTTTTTTTCAAATGCAACTTTTCATTATTTATTAGAACCAAATGAGAACACACAAACACTGTAACATTATACGAATGCCAAGATCTCTAGACACAAGGACTGAACTCTTTTGAATAAATTTCATTTTTCTGATATTCCTCTTTCGTTGGTTTTTTAAAGTACAAGTGGAGAAATAGCAAATGCTCAAGGACACTATTCACAAAAAGACATCCAATAGTAACATGTTTTACCAAAAAAATAATCGAACCTGACACGTAACGTCGTTTATAAAACATTTCATTCCTATAACTTTTAGGGGATGTCAACCATTATTACAATGAGTATATTAGGTCTACTCCAGCATTTCCTATCAAAGTCTATCGAGCTCGCAAATAGTCTAATTTCATTGAGCAACTCTAGATTTCTATAAACACATTGTTAACACACACACAGGAATTCTCTGAAAAAATATTTGTCACGGAAATACGGATAAATAAATGGGGATAATGGAGAGAATTTGCATATGTATCATAGATATCACAGATATCATAAATGTGATCTTATGGAATGATATAATGAATTTGTAATGGTTTTCCGATTTTAATGATACGATAAAGTTAAAATTTCGACTCGATCTTGTCTGATTTTTTAAAATAATATACATTACTATAATTATCATTCCGTGATTACTTTTCCATACCATGTTATTGAATCAGTTAACAGTAATCAGATGGAAATGTAGAGGAAGTGTTTTCGCAACACATTTTACTAAATGAGGTACTTAAATAGTACAGTAATCAAATTATCACTTAAGGTGTCTATTCCAGTTCAATTATCAGAAAGAAAACTAAATGTCTTGCTTCTGTTATTTCAATTATCGTATCAGAAAATCATTACACTGTATATAAGATATAAGATACATATCCTTTTTTGTACAGAAACAACAAATCGGTACTCATTTACTGAAAAAAAACCTTTGAGAAAAATATATCTAAAGTGAATCACACAGATTGAGAACCATTTTAGAAAAGACGAACATATTTGTATTAATAATAGATTAATGTTAAGTATACATTTTCGTTTATAATGAATTATATGTTATCATATAAACACATTTATTCCAAAAGTATCATGATCTTCGACAAACAGAAACCCATTATAGATGGAGGTATAGATACAAAACTATCATATATACACGAAGAACGGTATACGTCCAACATCATCACTCAATACAACACTAACATCAACGATGGTTTCTTGCAAGCATGTTCCCTCTGTATGCATCAGTTTAGTTGTGGTATGCGTAAATGCAGTGACATATTCAAACTGGGTACACAACGCTGATAGTAAAGTCTACAAAGAAGACATTGTGAAAACCATACATAACGGAAAATGCATTCAATGCATTGTTGCCTGTTCGTTCAATCCAGAGTGCTTTGCAGTCGGATATATGGAGAAGCACAGGGTCTCGTCATGTCTTCTGCTATCAGACATTCACACGCATACATCTCTACCAATGAGAGGGGTGAAGCTTTACAGGCCGAACAATCACCCTCTGAAGATAAGGAAACTTCAAGGCACTCTTAAGAAGAAATACCGCAAAAGGAAATGTGACCCTTTGCCAACAGTGTCAGAAAACGATTTGAATAAATTCGTTATTTTTACAAAATCTAAAGACGCGGACAAATACTTTCAATACATATATGTATTAACCCAGAGAAGATTTGAGAAAATTCCATTCAAAGCAAATATTCCATCATCGGCATACAATTTGATGATTTCGTGTGAAGAATGTCGAGTATTCTGGGCAGATGGTGGCAGACAAGGACTATTTTCCAGTCCTTTTGATGACGATGATGTTGAAATACTTGTGCAGGAGAAAATCCACCAGTTTGTGATGGATAGAAAGGAAGGGCTGATAATTTTCTCTACAGGAAACGTGCCAAGGTACAATTATACCTGTCACTCTCTTCAGAGAGTTCAAACTGATGGAAGTGATGGGAGGTATCTCCTGGAACACACGTCTTACGGGATTGGCACTATCACATTGGATCTAGTCCATAAACGTGTCTTCTTCGAAGCCATGGTCAACGAAATGTGTCTGATTTATTGTCTCAGCTACGTGAACATTCTGTCAAAGAAAACCATACAACATAAAGTTCGCTGTGACTTGCGTTTACCCTTTCACGGAATTCTACGAATGCATGACCATGCTTTCCTGTTGTTTTCTGAAGGGAACATTTTAGAAACATACGACATTTATCAGAAGAGAAAACTGCGATTTAAAGCATGTTTTCATGGCGGTGTGATATCATTAGGGTATAATATATATACATTATGTTCGCTTCGAATATTGGTCTACAATAGTGATGGTAAAATTGTGACTGACGGGCCGTTACGAAATATAGACAGAAGTAGAGATTTTGCACTTAATCATTTCATCATTGGTACTGGCTGAAGTGTAAAATGGTGCCGTCTACTAACGCCTCATCTTCACAACGTCACAGGCGTAACGAAAATATGTCTATATCTTCTCCTTCCGCCCTTGACCTCAACCCTCGCATTCTCAGTGCTAAGATTTTAACGTACTGCAGGCTAATCGGATAAGCCAATCAGAAGACAGTTGTATTGCCTCTGTGACTGTGTCGATCTTCACTATTTTGAATTGATTCCGAATGTAAACAGCGATTTCATGGGCTGTATGTTAGCAGATGGTAAGGGACGTAACTCGTGATCACAATATGTGTCGTTGATTCGTTTCACCACTTCAGCCTAGGTTGAAGGCAAGTTAAAAATTGGAGAGATCTCGATACATTTTCACCTTGCCGTGGGAAGATGCTAACGCCTACGTGTACAATAAACTGAAGTATTACCAATATGTACATTGGACAAATCATTGTAAAATACAGTACATGACTTTTCAACATATACATTTAAATTATGTATGTACACTGGACTGTACTGTATGCTGATATATATCGCATTAGAATAAAGTGATATATTAAAGAATAATGATACGATTACTTATCCGAACATCGAGTTCGATGGCAAATATATCTGTATATGGTTATCTGGGGTCAAATATACCACTTAGCAAATTATGTTTAAAAAGCATTTCATACATATTGCAAAGACAATAATATATATCATATTGCAATAGATCTATTATAAGATACGTATGGTATAAATTCTTATCAAATAATGAATGTATATCACACCCCCATCAGCACTATTATCTTATCAATTAAAGTTACTATTTTGTTTTCAATTATTCTGACCCCGTGTCTCAACCAGTTTGCCTCGGAGAGCTGTAATTGATAATTAAAATGGCGGCAAAACATATACAGGGAATTATTATTGCATACTCCCTAGGGAGTTGAGAATGAAAAGGGAACGATGTTGGTCCTTACACCAGGGTAATAATGTGTGTAGCGCTTTGAGCATGGCCCTTTGTGTTGTGGAGTTCAGCGCGATATAAGTATCCTCATTATTTATTAGGTCTTCAAGACATAGTCTGGAAGACGTATTGTTTTTATGCGAATCCTTATTAGGTCTTCAAGACATAGTCTGGAAGACGTATTGTTATTATGCGAATCCTTATTATTATTAGGTCTTCAAGACATAGTCTGGAAGACCTATTGTTTTTATGCGAATCGTTATTATTATTATTATTATTATTATTTCCGCAATATTTTGTGTAGAGATTCCTGAATTAACGGCTTGAGCTATGTTCATGAAACTTTCAGAGATTGTACAATTCAATGAGATTTGGATCTGCATCGAACAGATTTTTGATTGCTGTCCTCATTAAAGGTCCAGTTCGATTCAAAATTTTGATTTTTAACATGGGAAAAAAATCAAAATGAACCTATAGACTTGGAACTTTTTTTAAAAGATGCACATTGACAATAGGATCAAAAAAGTAAATCATGGCGAATTCGTAGGTCACGTGGTTTAGTCGCCATTTTGTTTTTTGTCACTTTTTAAAAGTGTCCGACCCCATGTACCTTTGACAATCTTCTTCTCTGAAGATACTTGCACCACGAATCTGACATTTATTTTTGTATGTAGCTGAAGCATTGGTGACTACATGGTGTTGTTTTTCAGGATCGAACTTCTAATACTTTTCGCACAGTGACCTTTCAAAGTTGGGCGACTTGTAACATTGGACCTACTTCAAGGGGACATTACTCTAACTTCCCGATCTCACAATTGCATGAACTTTTCAGGAGTACTAGATCAATATAGTGTCTCTAGGAATCAATAATAAAATCGCTCGCGAACAGTCATTTCCGGTCACAATTAAGGCTAAAAATGACAGAAAATCATGATTTCGAATTTTAACATGGGGAAAATTTTCAAAATTGACATAGAGACTTGAAACTTTTTCTAAAAGATGGGCAATAACAATGGAAGCAAAAAAGTCAATCATGACGAATTCGTAGGTCACGTGGTTTTCCCGCCATTGTAATTTAAAATAAAATTTATGATTTTTTGAGGTTTTCTCAGTAGATTATGAGATGTTACACATAGAAGTTTTGTTAGAAACATTATTGGTGACATTCTTCGATCAAACAAGGAGTTCAAGGTCAAGCAGAAGTCTTGAAGACCTAAGTATTGCCTGGGCAATCCTAGTTATTATTATTATTATTATTATTATTATTTCCACGATTGTTGTTGGTCGTGCCCAGGACTAACGGCTGAACCGATTTTCATGAAACTTTCAGGGATTGTAGAATTCAATGAGATCTGGATCTGTATCGAACGGATTTTTGATTGCTGTCCTCATTAAAGGTCCAGTTCGATTCTAATTTTCGATTTTTAACATGGGAAAAAAATTCAAAATGCAGCTAGAGACTTGAAACTTTTTTTAAAAGATGCACAATGACAATGTAAACAAAAAAGTAAATCATGGCGAATTCGTCAGTCACGTGGTTCAGCCGCCATTTTGATTTTTGTCACTTTTTTAAAGTGTCCGACCCCATGTACCTTTGACAATCTTCTCCTCTGAAGATACTTGCACCAAAAATCTGAAATTAATTTTTGTATATAGCTAAGGCATTGGTGATTACATGGTGTTGTTTTTCAGGATCGAACTCTTAATACTTTTCGCACAGTGACCTTTCAAAGTTGGGCGACTTGTTACATTGGACCTACTTCAAGGGGACATTACTCCAACTTCCCGATCTTACAATTGCATGAATTTTTCAGGGCTACTAGATCAATGTAGTGTCTTTAGGAATCAATAATAAAATCGCTCGCGAACAGTCATTTCCGGTCACAAATAAGGCTGAAAAATGACAGGAAATCACGATTTTGAATTTTAACATGGGGAAAATTTAAAAAATTGAGATAGAGACTTGAAACTTTTTTTAAAAGATGGGCAATGACAATGCAAGCAAAGAAGTCAATCATGGCGAATTCGTAGGTCACGTGGTTTTGGCGCCATCTTAATTTTAAAATTAAATTTATGATTTTTTTAGGTTTTCTCAGTACATTATAAGATGTTACGAATGGAAGTTTTGACAGAACAATGTTTGTGACATTCCTCGATCAAACATGGAACTGAGGGTCAAGCAGAAGTCTTGAAGACCTAAGTATTGACGCGTCAATCCTAGTTATTATTATTATTATTATGATTTCCACAATATTTGTTGGGACGTTCTAGAATTAACGGCTTGACCGATGTTCATGAAACTTTCAGGAATTGTAGAATTCATTAAAATCTGGCTTTGTCATTGAGCGGAATTTTGAATTTTGCCTTCATTAAAGGGCCAGTTCGATTCAAAATTTCGATTTTTAACATTGGAAAAAAATTCAAAATGCAGCTAGAGACTTGCAACTTTTTTTAAAATATGCGCAATGACATTGCAAACAGAAAAGTAAATCATAGCGAATTCGTATCTCACGTGGTTTAGCCGCCATTTTAATTTTTGTCACTTTTCAAAAGTGTCCGACCCCATGTACCTTTGACAATCTTCTCCTCTGAAGATACTGGCGCCACGAATCTGACATTTATTTTTGTATGTAGCTGAAGCATTGGTGAATACATGGTGTTGTTTTTCAAGAGTGAATTCCTAATACTTTTCGCACAGCGACCTTTCAAAGTTCGGCGACTTGTAACATTGGACCTACTTCAAGGGGACATTACTCCAACTTCCCGATCTGACAATTGCATGAAATTTTCAGGGTTACTAGATCAATATATTGTCTTTAGGAATCAATAATAAAATCGCTCGCGAACAGTCATTTCCGGTCACAATTAAGGTTGAAAAATGACAGAAAATCACGATTTCGAATTTTAACATGGGGAAAATTTTAAAAATTGACATAGAGACTTGAAACTTTTTTCAAAAGATGGGGAATAACAATGCAAGCAAAAAAGTAAATCATGACGAATTCGTAGGTCACGTGGTTTTCCCGCCATTTTAATTTAAAATAAAATTTATGATTTTTTGAGGTTTTCTCAGTACATTATGAGATGTTACACATAGAAGTTTTGTTAGAAACATTATTGGTGACATTCTTCGATCCAACAAGGAGCTGAAGGTCAAGCAGAAGTCTTGAAGACCTAAGTATTGACGCGTCAATCCTAGTTATTATTATTATTACAAGACGAAAATAAGATGAATGAGGATAGTGTTATGCAGGAACGGGATTTTGGAACATTAAAGTTGGAACAATGGGTTTTCAACGGTACTCAACAACTGTCAACGTTCAAGATTTGAGTTTGTAGATGCTGAATGAGTGGAAAGGGACTTAACTCTTGTATGCTTGTCATTTCAGGCAGCAAAGCCGTGCGTTTCACACTCTGTAATAGTCGTATTAAACCAACATTATTTTTATTCCTAACACTTTCATTAAATCTTCTCTTAAAATGGCATGATAATTTAATTTATCCGTTCTTTCGGTTGTTTGTTGTATGTTGTGTATTACTTAATATTTGTTCCACATTTTGTGGAAGAACACTGAAAGCATGTATCATTAAACAAGTCAATTAAAATTTAGAGATATGTACAAATCACATTCATGATGTCATGTAGGCTATCAAAGTATGCAACATTTAAAAAAAGAAACGCAATGGTGTTTTGAGAATATCGGACTCGGAAACTTAATCCAAATTTATATACAATTTATATCCAAACATAATCTGTGTACAATATGAGAACAATATGATATGATATCAAAATCACAGGATTACGTATGTAAATCAACGTAATGTCAAAAGCGGTTACTTATTCAGTACATCACATAACGTAATGTTAACCACGCCTTCTCTTGTCTATACAAGGCACCACAAGAAGACGCTGAAACGTTCAAAACACAGTCGGGATATTATCCATAAGCGTAACAAAACAGTTTTTAATACGACAAAGAGGAACATTAGATTTATATTACTGAGAATTTCGACTGCCTCTCCAATATTTATAGGCGATTTGTCTTCAGCTCTGGTTATTTATGCGTCATATGAATTCTTCAGATCTAAAGGAGAAAATAATCTCTCTTTTTTGAAGGCCGACGATAAAACACTGCATAACAATTTGTTTTCATAAGTGTTACAATGTATAATATGGAGTGTCAGACTATCTCTGTGATATGAAATAAAATGTAATTGAGGTAAACATAACAGCTAGATATTGAATAGCTACGAGACAAAACGCCAAGCCTAACTTGTACGATTGAACCAACGACTGTATTCGTGTTATTTGAGCGGGTGATTAAGGAGATTTTACTTCTACGGTAAAGTTCACGTCAAACGGGTTCTATCCGTTATAGCCAAAAATCTACAGACATAAATATCAGTAGATACCTACTCCTTAAAAGTTTCATTTCAAACAGGATTCATCCCGGGACAATTAAAACTTTCTGATAGTGATAAAATTTGCCACTACAGATTAGACTTTAAGAATACGATCGCTGAACCTCATCACTGTCAACCAGAGCCCATTGTTGCATTTCACAAAATGTTCTCCGATTTCCCCGTCATTTGCTCCAATCTCTTCAACAGCAGTAAAAACAAATCCCAACCGATTCGTCATAAAGGGCAACAGACAACATGTGCCAGTCTACCGGTCCGAGTGAGTCTGAAATTCACGTGTAGCTGTAGGACCAAAACCCCGATGCAGGTATATCATGCACATCGTTTGATTTACAGGCTGGGATAAGATGACGTCACAAAATCACACTATTGTCACGTAATACATTCAACGGTAGTACACTACTTAAAGGGGCAGTAGCACGTTTTTTCGCTCAAATAAGTTGATTAAATGTATTTGAAAAATAATTTCCCCAATAGTAAAACACCCTTCTCTCTTCGGAAAATAAAGTTTAAAATGAGTGTACATGTTTCGGTAAAGCCATGGGAATCGTTTTTGTAATACATAATAATAAATTGTGTTCACAATAAAATGGCCGCCATGCAATTTTTGCTTTATACGCAACATAGTTTTTACCACTACAGATTATTGGTTTGTGTAATAAGATGTTTTACCCTCTAAAGTTAATTCAAATGAAATAAACTATCATTAAAAATGGGAAATTTGAAAAAAATAATTTTTCAAAAAACGTGCTACTGCCCCTTTAAATATGGCCTTATAAATATAACACTTAAGTATCTTACACGGGCAAGTAATAAACAACAGTGTATACTGCGAAACTTGTATCCGAATCTGTAAATATCTTTAAACAATAAGATACATGTATTTTAACGCGAACAAACGTGACCCTAACTTTAAGAGTAATAAACACCAAGCTGCTCCCTCTCCTTTATATAAAACACTATTATCTCCCCAAAAAGAAATAAAAATAATCCTTGTCATCTAAAAATAATTGTTCATATATAATTCATTATTCATTAACATATATGGGTGAAGTTAAATAGTGCTTATACTGTCATATGTCATATATGTACAACAAAAGCGTCATTTACAGCATTGAAACATTAAACCAGGTCCAAATGTCTACATGCCATATTTACCATAATTGAAAACAAAATTCTCACAACCTATTGTAAAACTGCTTAAATAACTATGATACTAAAACTTAATACTATCCTGGCCATGTGTGCAACAACACAAGATCTTCATCCTTTGAAACACTACCACCCTATCAATAATACATTAATAGATATGGTCTAAGACAATCACCCTGCTATAGACCATTATAATTGTCTCCCCCGCAGATAAGGATTCGTCCGATACACGATATATATGCGAAACGCTTATAAGACATGAAACATTATAATACGTATAAATGAATTAGAATACATATTTCCATAATGGCCTTAGGGTGATTAACCGGCAAGACGCCACCACCACACCCCACATCATGTCATTGTGGGGCAAACCTTCCCCCCGAGGCGAAAGAGCCCATTGTCTTATTAAGGACACAATCTGTGTTAAGTTATGTTATTAACACTCCCCCCGTATGAAAGACTCTCCCAGATTTCACTGTATAGTTGGAAGTGATAGCATTCCGTTTTGGATTTTCTTAATGCTACTGTTACCTCGACCTGTTCAAGACATGGTGCTTAGTTGAAATGCGTTGGTAAGTTGCTCTTTTTTCACATTTGCTGTTCGAATGTAGTGTAGGAGGTGGTGAAGATGAATGGACAAGGTAACAAAGGAGTGTATTCTGTTGACGAAACACGGGTTTTAGTCGTTTAAGGTTTTTGAAGGAAAACACAATGGATAGTTCTTTGCATATTATTCTGAAATGAAAGAGTTGGTGACCAGGAATGAATGAAACGTCATTTGCGTGAGATGCTTTCGTTTAATTGTTGCCTTGTTGCCATAGTATAAGAGTTTTAAAAAATAATGGATTTGATGACATCACGTTATTAAAATTCCGCGAACGGGACAGTTGTTGTGGTTATCATGCCTGCAGTCTGTCGTATATACACGTGGCCTTATATCAACTAAACGCCAAAACAAGCCATCACATTTTAGCAAGTCTGAAAAGCTTTGCTCCTTTACTGATATATAAATGACATAACGTTATTCAATGGATTTCCGGAAATAACAACACACATACCTTTTGTATTTGTATCACAGGATGGCAAGATTAAGCGAGAAACCTTCATACGTGATGTATATTTAATTATATAATAGGCTTAACTCATGATAATACGGATATTTGACAAGTAAGGTCACCATAGCACTCCCTAAGTCGATGTCAGTCTCCCTTCTTTCAACTCCCTGCGGATCATACAACCCTGACAGGCGTCAGACAACATGGTTCAGGGTTCATGTGACTTGCTGATTGCTCGGACACATAGTACGTTGAGCTGTTATGTAGAGGGTAAAGTTAAAGAAATTAAATTTCTACTTAAAAAATATAATGTGATGTGCAACTATCCATTACTGAAAAATAATGGAGTGAAAGAACAATACGATGACGTCACAAGTGTAATGAGTGAGTGAGAGCTTCTGCTTGACATGAATGCATACACGATACAAGATAATACAAGATACAAGATAATTGTTCTAAGACAAACGGTACTGATTGATACTATTGCACACTACTAATGGAGGTAAACAAGATAATTGTTCTAAGACACTCAGTACTGTCCGATAATAGTCCATTCTACCTGGAAGTGAAAAGGATAATGAATGAAGGTATTCCATTGAATTGACCATGGGGGCATGATTCCTCACAACACTTTGATGATACATACACGCATCTAAACTCAAAACAATGTAACTTATATCAAGCATAAAATGAGAAGGCAACACTAATGTTCCTTAATTCCTATGTTTGTAATTATTCCATTTTGAATTTTGTATGTTCTACATTTTGCATCATGGGAAACGGTTCTACTTTTTTACATATGACTTTTTTGTGAATTTGATATCATTCAAATCGCTGAATTCACTAAATCTATGCATTGCCTCAAGGCTGATAATATTAAGATAAAAAAAGCCAGGGTTGTTTTCCCAAGCTTTTACTTATTTTAAACAGTCCATCCCTGAATAAATCAACTGAATGTGAGAGTTGCTTTAATTTGTTAGTTATAAAATAAAAGATATATGTCAATATTTAAACGTTTTCGCCTTATCCATGGACTTCAGTATTTTCCAACAATCATAAGTCACATTATGGTTTCAACTATTACTACAACAGAAGGTGATATAATGTTTTTCTTCCGGCAAATGGCGTCAATTTCAAGGATTTTTTTTATCAGAAAACATGTTATTGTTAGGGTTTGCACAGACGCTTAACAAACTAAAATTACATCAACGACAGAAACATTATCCTACAATTGCACATTATCACCGTATATATCTGCGATTGTATCTGACGATTAGAACGATATGTCTGATATACTTACAAAGTGCTTGCTTCAAAATAGAAAATTGGCTTTGTAGCTCATCAGGCTTTAAATAATTCTCTATGGTGTACGTAGGTTTGAGATTTACATTTTCCAAAAGTTTTGTCTGAGGGTTAACAAATCAACCATTTATAACCCCTATTAGTTAAACCAATTTAGTTATCTTAGGCTTTTAGTTCCTGAAAAGTAACGAAAATAGGTTTTATAAACATATATGTAGCCTCTAATAACTAGTGTAACAGCTGTCTGATTCGCTCTTTCCGTGTAGCATACTGTACTGCTGCGTTTACAATCATCAAATTTGGATGTCGAAAAACGTTTTCATGTGAGTATTTTAGAGAAAACACAGTCCACTTCCGTTATACCCAAATGTCCTTAACAATGCAAATGTTCGCTAATGTTGCCACGGATCAACATCTCGAACTCTTCCATTCATGTATATACATTTCCTTCAATACAAATGTAAATCACAGAACAGGAAAACCATTGAAGCTGACTGTACAACAAGATAACTGATAGATTAATCTCCTTAACCTCAGATTGAGATTATGTGTATCAGCCGGGATATCTTAAGGATTATTTAGTATGATTGGTGGCCTTGGTCGAAATATTTTTTCCCATGGAACACAACTTGTATCGTTAAAAAGTAATAAGACTTTCCCGAAGGAATTTTCTCACGCCTACTGGTTAATAAACATTGCTGGTAGTACTACCAACGTCCAGTGTTACTACTACTACTACTACTACTACTACTACTACTACTTCTACTACTACTACTACTACTACTACTACTACTACTACTACTACTACTACTACAACTACTACTACTACTACTACTACTACCACTACTACTACCACTACTACTACTACTACTACAACTACTACTACTACTACTACTACTACTACTACCACTACCACTACTACTACCACTACTACTACTACAACTACTACTACTACTACTACTACTACTACCACTACCACTACTACTACTACTACTACTACTACAACTACTACTACTACTACTACCACTACCACTACCACTACCACTACTACTACCACTACTACTACTACTACTACCACTACTACTGCTGCTGCTGATGCTTCTTCTACTACCACTACTACTACTAATAATACTACCATTACTACTACTACCACTACTACTACTACTACTACTACAACTACTACTACTACCACTACCACTACTACTACCACTACTACTACTACTACTACTACCACTACTACTGATGCTGCTGATGCTTCTTCTACTACCACTACTACTACTACTAATACTACCATTACTACTACTACCACTACTACTACTACTACTACTACTACCACTACTACTACTACTACTACCACTACTACTGCTGCTGCTGATGCTTCTTCTACTACCACTACTACTACTACCACTACTACTACTACTACTACTACCACTACTACTACTACTACTACCACTACTACTATCACTACTACTACTACTACTACTACTACTACTACGACTACCACTACTACTGCTACTGCTACTGCTACTGCTGCTGCTACTACTACTACTACTACTGCTGCTGCTGCTACTACTACTATTGATACGACTAATACTACTACTACTATTGATACTACTTCTACTTCTACTACTGCTATTGATACAACTGCTGTTACTACTACTACTACTGCTTCAACTATAACTACTACTACTACTTCTTCTACTACTACTACTAGTGATAAGTTGAATAAGGATGGTAAAATTCAAGAAGGCTTGAATAACTGGAGAGAGTTCATGTAATGTAATCCTGGAAGAAGGGTTGGGTTTGATGACTGCATATTATAATGCATTGTTATTCAATTACCCCCCTCTCCCCTTCTCCACACACCTTATGACCCCGTCTACACACATGCTTGAACTATGTACACAGTCTGACAAGTGCTAGCAGCAGAGACGTCACCAGAGGAGTATGAAGTCATATGTCATATCCCAAATTACAAAAAAGCTTCCCTGCTGTCTTGTGAGTGATTACCTGTCATTCCTCTATTCAATGTTACGAGAGCTTTCCTTTATTACTAAGCAATAGGCTATTTACCTTAAGGAAATGTTTGATTTGAAAGATATGAGAAGAATTAATGTTAACACTATTCATTGAAATGGAAATGTTCTTCCTTTGTTTAAAGCATGTGTATAAACAACCAACACTGCAGATCAGTTCTTCCTCGTCTCGTTTCTAAAAGCTTTCTTAGTTATCTTTGAAGAGACGAACACTTTGACAGATTCATTACGTGGTTAATGATGGCGATGATGAGGGATTAATATCATAAAAAGTGTTTCACTAATCATCGACTTGCACTTTGAATATTTGCCCAAAGGCTGTTTGAAATATGCGATGTAAACATGGTCCTTAAAGGGGCAGTAGCACGTATTTGAAATATAATTTCACCAATAGTAAAACACCCTTCTCTCTTCGGAAAATCAAATTAAAATTGAGTGTACATCGCTCAGTAAAGCCATGGTAATGTTTTTTGTAATTCGAAATAATAAAATGTGTTCACAATAAAATGGCCGCCATGCACTTTTTGCTTTATACGCAACACCGTTATTACCACTTTGGATAACTGGTATGTGTAATAAGATGTTTTACCCTCTAAAGTAAACATAAATGACATAAACCATCATTTTAAATGGGAAATTTGAAAAAATAAAAATTTGCAAAAAACGTGCTACTGCCCCTTTAACGCCATTGGCATCGTAATTGAAACGATAGAAAACTTGTACATATCGATGTTTCATTCTTTTTCTTTTTTTGTCTTTCATTTACTGGCTGTCTATCCTTTACTGATAGTCCATCCTTTACTGATTGTCTATCGTTTGTTGATAATCTATCCTTTACTGATAGTGCATCCTTTACTGATTGTCTATCGTTTGTTGATAATCTATCCTTTACTGATAGTGCATCCTTTACTGATTGTCTATCGTTTGTTGATAATCTATCCTTTACTGATAGTGCATCCTTTACTGATTGTCTATCGTTTGTTGATAATCTATCCTTTACTGATAGTGCATCCTTTACTGATTGTCTATCGTTTGTTGATAATCAATCCTTTACTGATAGTCCATCCTTTACTGATTGTCTATCGTTTGTTGATTATATATCCTTTACTGATAGTTCATCCTTTACTGATTGTCTATCGTTTGTTGATAATCTATCCTTTACTGATAGTGCATCCTTTACTTCTATTTCTATTAAGTGTCTATCTTTTGTTCATTGCCTATCCTTGCAGGGTGTATAGCATTTGGTGAGTTTCTATCTTTTGTTGATAAATTATCCTTTCTTGGTAGTCTAAACCCAATACCAAAAGAAACTTTGCACCCATCTTCTTGTCTTAATAAATCACATAATAGGCAACGATTGGATTTGGGTTTTTAAGTATTGTAATAATTATTCAATTTTACATTCGATGTATGAAAATATTCATTTCAAAAGTTTATTAAATAAAAAGTTTGGACGCATCAACATACGAGGGGTATCAAAATGTGTTTGATCAATTCGTCTGTGATTCGGTGGTGGTCTCGTACTCGATGGTCTTTGCTAATGGGTAATATCAACGGACTTTTAACATCAGAAACTGTTTCAGTAGTGCGTTAGTAGCTTAACATGTGTGTCTTGTCAAAATTAAAAGTTTAATTTTTTAATTTTTTTTAAATTTCATTTTTTGTAAAAAACTTCTGAAAAAAATATTTGACTGATGACAATACGCCATTACTTTTCAGTTTTAGTGTACGATGTCCAAAACTTGAAATATTTGTAATTGAAAAACATACATATGATAAAATCAAAGAGATGCAAAGTTTCTTTTGGTATTGGGTGTATATATTGTTAAGTGCCAATCCTTTGTTGATTGTGCTCCAAATGACACATTAAAAATCAACACCGATTTCAGGGATAGGCATGTCTTGCGTTTTCAAAAGTTATATTACATACATGATGTGATATATATTTTACATTCTTAGACTGTTATGATCATGTATTGAACTTGAATACTCCTATCGTTATTCTCTAGAGGACGTGTAATATTGGAAAGCAATCACATTTTGGCAGAGATGGAATTCGTCCATTAAGAATTGTACAATATCATTGATTGACCCCTATATAATACAAGTTGACCTACATTACATTCCCAGGGCCTATTTCCTGAAGGGCAGGGTCGGTTCCTTCCCTTTCCTCCTAATGTACACCGCTATCCTGAGAGTCAGTTCAATGTCACTGTGTGGTATTTCCGTGAATGATACTTATCAGCAACATTCCTTCAAAGCATGAAATCAGTACAGACAAGTGCAGGTACATGTGAAAGGTAAGATACGTCTTACTATTTGAAGAGCAGTTCCCCAAAAATATTGGTTGTAATTAGTCAATTAGTAGATATCCCTGTACTCATTATTGCTATGTCATGTCATTTCAATCAACTCGTGTCCCTGTAGGCACTCTATTCGTTCATTTGGCTCTAGTAAGACTATGCATATATTCAAAGTTAAATTACACTTGTGATGTCAGCCTAGTGTTCTTCCACTCCATTATTGTTCAATGATGGACAGTTGCACATCACATCATAGTGTTATGTAGAAAGTTAATTTCTTTGACTTTGAAAAGAAATGTTGATACAAGAGCAATAATGTGAGTGTATTTTAAGTAGGTTAACGACCTCGTAACTCTCATTCCTTCGGGCCTTGGCTCCATTATGTTTAAATAGGAATGGAGAGTTACTCGGACATTAACCTTTACATAATACTAGAACTTTTTGAAAATAATGTTAATTATCGATTGGCTGGTGAGAAGGGAAGTCACAACTGTGCATTAAGATGTATGTCTTGAAGTGTTAAGATCTCACTTTTATAAGTCTAACAGCACATGAATTTGAAAGCCAAACATGTATTAAAAGCTTATTAGAGCGCATTAGAAACTTTGGAAGCTTAAAAATAAAAGCTTATGTAAAAGGTTTAATAGAAATATTAGAAAAAAATAATAATTCCTATCCTAATTGTAGTGTGAGGATGGTTAAATTAAATGACATATTTTGTTTATTGATATGTTGGATTAGAGACTACGATCCATTCCTTATATCATGTCTGTATTATATTAACTTTATTGAGTAAATGATCAACTTAAGGGGGAAAATGTATATGAAGAGACAACAACTTTCATTCTTACTTTAATCAGCAGGCAACTTACAGCACGAAAAAGGGCAGCTAACATTTGAATACCGGTAACGGTTCATGCCTCGGTGGTTAGGAACAAGTTGGGATTCATACACGGGTTCAATTTACTATGGAAAACAAAGAAAACTTTTCAAATAAAACGAAATTAATTCGCTATTGAAGGGTTAGGGTTTTTTTTGTGTTTTTATATGAAACGTCATATGCGTTATTAATATAAATAATAAGTTTGAAACATTATTCATTTTTTTCACCATGTTGTATCAAGTTTATGTAAAACAAAATACCATTTTAGTCAAATCTTGGCATGTGGATATTTCATTGGTTAGCGACTTCGGATAAATAGGTCCGGGTTTTAAATACCCCCAGGAGCTCGGCAACTGTGTCTTCTGTAGAGAAATATTATACATGCAGTAAGGTTTTGATGCAATGAATAGTGTTAGTTTCAGCCGAGGTTCAACACAATATAGGGCGTATCACCGTAATGGCCTTGTAAATTATCTGCAATGATACCAGTCGCCGTGCTGTAACCTAAATACCCTTGAAAACCTAACTTCACTTCACTACACATTGTCACGAGGAAGAACTTGTATGCAATTCATATAAAAATTAACACTTTTCTTCAAATGAACTTCGGGGACCATAAAGTATAAACCAAATAACCAGATTGCGACACATCGAGTTGTAAAGTCAACCAGTACAGTAACCTACCTACTGCATATCAAGTCGAACTAGTAAAGTATGACAGAGACCGTCCTACCTTGAATTACATAAGGATATGGTGCTACTGTATTAGCAGATATATATTTCTAGTATACGCCCATAGATGATAATACCTTAGTCACTGTAACCCTCATTTCCCTTACTCCCCGTGAATACTGCACATTATCGGAGCTATAAAATTTTATGAGCGATTATGTTGTATTACTCAATTATTATACAAATGCTGAATGTTACATTAACTATTCCGAACTGCCCTAATCGTCACAGTCGATGCAGAAAAATTAAATGTGTCTCAAAATAGATAACCTTAGGTGTAATTAGTATGGCATCAGCATCAAAGTGGTTTACAATGGTGTAATGTCAGGAAACATAACGATTGGAATTTTTAATGTTCTTCGTTGATATCCAATAACAAATATTCTTTGAAAAGCGAAAAAATACTATTTATCAGTATACAATATACATAAATATAAATTTACGTAGCCATTGTTCATCCTCAAGCATTCTCGCTGGTGCCGGTATTGTCTTAACGAGGGTTCAGTAAAACATCTTTTATTTCTCTCGATTTCCTTATCAATAGTCACATAACACAATGAACAGACCATATAAGTGGTTGGCCAAACATAATGTCTAATGTCTATAATGTCACCTCCCGATGAACAAGTTAAAAGTTCATATGGTTCTTTTCATGAAACATATTCTCACAATATATATATATATATATATATATATATATATATATATATATATATATATATATATATATATATATATATATATATATATATATATATATATATACTTTACCTGGCACAGTGTGTAAGTAACATGGATCAAAAGAGTTTGGAGTTAGATACACATCGCTCTTGTTTCATCTCTTATCAGACGTAGTTGAAAATTTGTTATCAACACTGCAGTGGTATTGGGATCGTTTTTATCATCACTGAAATTATCACAGAGGATGACGTTACTTGTAAACTTGTATGATATCACTACATGTTATCTTCACAGTAACGTCATTGCGATTACAAAGTGACTACATTCATGGGATATATATGACTTCTCCAGGAATCGCCCAAACATCGCACCTTCCAGTATTCTCACCACTATCAATATTACAAACGAATATGTGTTTTGAGTTTTCAGTGTAAAATGAATTACAAAGTCGGTATTAATATAAAAGTTATTACATTCACAAAAATAATAACAAACAATATTCAATTGATATATTTCTTACATTTTAATTTCATCGTCAATACTAAACATTGTATATTCAACTATCATATACATATAATTGGGTAAGAGGGTGTTGTACCATGGAGCAATTACATCTCGTGTCAGAGTGTATAAAAGACGGAAACAGCGGGAATGAGACAGGTTTATGAATAGTTCATGTCCCAAGCGATCCGTCGCGATTACCCCGTGTTAAAGGCCATTGAGTATAGCGTTCGCTAAGGAGACCCTTCTATCCTGTTTCTTTTACATGTAATCGTTTAGAAACAATTTGAAACATTGAAAGTATTTTAATGTAAGGAATTCAGACGTCCCTAGAGACTACGCGTGTCCAACGTCATCAAATCTAGTTTTCTGTAAAGAAAAAAATCTTAGAAAAAGTTTAAATTTGTCTCAATATAATGATAATCTAAATACGAATATAACGATTTCAAAAGCATATAATAAAAGCCATATTCAGCTGTACTTCATTTTAAACACATTAGGGGGTAGTTATTCCACAACTTTCTGTTGCAGTATATATATATATATATATATATATATATATATATATATATATATATATATATATATATATATATATATATGTATATATATATAGTAAAAGTATAATTGGTGACAGTGTCGTATACATCATACATGCATATAATTACACATCACCTTTGTCTTGCAATCATTGTTTCGCCCGTGACTTCAATTATATTCAACACACATTTCTAAATTTCGTATTACACAACTGCTCGTGTAATAATATCTCAAATATATCAACTTTAGAATGTAACTGCATTGGTCGCTCGTAACGAGACAATCAGCAAAGTACATGGATGAAGCTGTGTCCTGAACATCAATAACATACTTAATTTGGGACTAGAAAACAAATGCGTGACATCAATGAAACAATGTTTGGCAAATCATATCCGCGACTGCAGAAGGTATGTGAAAAGTGTATTGAGAATACCCTAATAAATCGACCCATCCCGCCTTACTGCATTCTGTATCCGATAAGCACGATATCCTGGTAAAAAATTATTCTAAAATTCTTTGGAAAGGATGTTCTGATGACGTTTTTTCGTGAATGTGTTGTGTGTGATTTCCTTGGGTTGGGCTGCCAGGGTAATTTATAGGTATACAGTTATATATAGCTCAGATGTCCACTACTACACAAACATACGTAGTGTGTGCACATTGGTCAGTCATGCTCCAACATCTATGTATACATTACGTTAAGGTAACGAGGAGACGTAGTGGGTGTTCTGGGTGTGTCTGTGTCTGAATAATCAAATTTAAAAATTCCGTTCAAGTTCTAAGGTTATCAGTTAGGTCAGTTTGAAGATCTTTATTTCTCTAGAACACGTTTATGATATGTCTGAAGTACGTTCTTGAGAATGACGTATGCGTGTGTGAAAAAGCTAGACACAATGTATCGATACATATTTTTTTAAAAGATATTTGAAGTAAGATCGATGAATAAAGGCATTAAAGATCACATGACTCTCAAATGAATTAAGAATATTTTAATTGATGTCTCATGATATATTTTGGGAGTTACAAATATATTAAACATTTCAATTAATACCAAGAACGTTTTAGTAATAAAAACATACAAGCATGTTGAAGATTATGAAACTGAAACTGTTTGTTCACTGGATTTGCAACTATCCAGTGCGAGTATCCAAATACAACACAATGTCCATTTATCTTTTGTTTAGCTTTCTAACGCTTCAGTAACATTGATTCAAATATTTCAAACATAATAGGCTTATGACAGGGTTAATGTTTCTCCCATTTTCATTTAATTTATGAAGTCATTTCATGTTCTAACACATGTGTGGCAAACATGATGGTAATCAACCGAAACGTCTATAGCCTGCTTTTTGGACGCGTTTCTGCACCTAAAATATTTCAACCACAAATTTGAAAATCATGACCGCGCAACAATGTTGCCATCTTTCTTTGCACTGAAAACCGAAACATTCTTGCTAAACCTATTATCCTTGTCGCATTAAGTGTTTTGTAATATTCACCTGCTTTGTTACCCAACTACATGATGAGACATACTGTCATTCTAACGCTACTCACGCCTGTTATATACACTACCTACTTTTCCGTAGGGGTGTTTTCAAAACGTGAAAACTCATTTTTCTTGCCATAACGTAAGTTTATATAATAAAGCGTGCAAGTTAATACCATTTACAGTGAAGGTATATTAAATTATATAACGAGAACTGTTTTCCCAAATAGTAATCATGCAAAAGTGGAAAACAGTTTTTTAATAATCTAATTTTGAGACGACCCCCACCTATTACAAGTCACGTATCATAACGTAAGGTGTTTGAGGAAACGCGAAACAGTGTCAAGAAATGATTGGACGGGGGACATGCCTTCGGTAGGCGGTTAGAGCACATGTGAGGAGTTTTGTAAATGCACAAATATTTTTAAATGCTTAAAGGAACAGTTTAACACGATCATGCCATGCACGTCGTTTATACAATATGTGAGAAGGAAAAGGGAAGTTTTTATTACATTTTTTTTCAGCTTACAAGACAAAAGATCTATAGTCAACTTTGAAGAGAAATTTTCCTTATTAACCTATTGCATAAGTGATATATCAAAACCAGATTCGGAAATAATTATTTGCAGTGGTATTTGTTCTCCTAACACAAATTTTAGCGTTAAACTGATTGTAAGGAATGTATTATGTGGAGTTCAGGGTTGGAATGGTTAGTGTGTTGGCCTCTCACGCCGGGGAAGACACAAACAACATGTGACCTGTCCATGGGCAAGGCACTTCATCCACACTGGACTCAATCCACCCAGCTGTTTAAATGGGTACTTGAACACGGGGACCAATATTTTAGTAACACATGGAAAATAGGTTTCATTCATGGTAACAATACAAATTGTGCGTTTTTGAGCATGTTCATGCATGGAAATAGCGCAATATCAAATTTACTATTATTTGAAAGGACATAAAAATAGAGTTATGTTGTCCTTCTTACAAATAATTAATGCTAATAAGTAGCTTCTGCATCAACATTGTATGTAGAATGTACCAGTGGGTAATCCTATTTTCCTGTTTATGTGGCGACCACAAATTAGCATTAACTAACATTTAGGCATTTTTCAGGATGATGAGTGCTACAGGTCGGGCAAAACATGTTTATACCATTTTCACAAACAGGTATGTCGTGTCACACTGATTTTCTCTGATGCATTCATATCTTTCATGATATACCGCTTCATATCCATTGACGTTTTCTCTCATGTTTGATGTTTTGTTAAACATGGTTTAACGTTAACTTGCGTTGACGTTTTCAATTAAAGTATATTTCAATGTAGCAGCTGTGTAATAATAATAACATTTATCAACATGGGTCACAACAAAGGATGCCAAATCCTTTGTATTTTTTACTTATTTTCAAAAGTAACTGGCATGCACATGAGTTAGTGATTACATTAGGATGTCTATAAAGCTGTAAATGTTCCACCAGTTATAGAAATGTACTGGATTGAAGACGTAAGCACTCAAGGATTCATGTTACTTGCCAATGAAAACATACATTTT
This sequence comes from Gibbula magus, assembly GCA_936450465.1. NCBI lineage: Eukaryota > Metazoa > Mollusca > Gastropoda > Trochida > Trochidae > Gibbula > Gibbula magus. The sequence continues at coordinate 51,855,913 of OW388303.1, read as the reverse complement.
GACAGCTCGTATAAGTGAGAATATATACATGTACAAGAAGAGCCAGTTGATATACAGTCCACCCCCAAATATTTGAGGCGTGGGTTTTAAACTGATGCGGGCGGAAACCAGAAACAAATTCTTTTTTTGGGCTCAATGTTGAGACCACACCGGGATAGGGTGTCTGCTGTCAGCTTCTTTTTTATTTTTGAAAAAAAAGTACATTACAAAGGTTTGGCCAAATAATCTTCACCCACTCTGTGCACATTATTTTCAGTTGTTAGACTTTTCGTTCTGAAGAGGAAGACAAAATAGGTTTTAGGGCAGCGCCATGAGGCACCAAATGTACCATTTACATCATTTCAGCTTTCTAGATCCAGTGGTTCCTGGGGAAGACGTTGATTAATGAGTATAGGTATTTAGATCATGACGCCTGTGGCCCACATGTTCACTATTCTCTTTCCACAGAGTCACTACCTTCAAATTTTCGATTCTAATTGTTGTTCTTCTATGACGGATTCCTCAGCTATAGAAATGGACAGTCCTGATTGGTTGCATTGGAAGTTTATTGTGCAATCAGCGACGCCGTTGTAAAGCCGGCATTTGCCAGTGACGCGTTATAATGCTATTTTTGGATTTGAAACGTAGGATTTACGTTTTCTCGTCGTATGCTTATTGAAATTCTGAAAACAATTAATCATAAATATGCTGATAAAGAAAGAAGACTAAGTCGGAGACAAAAGGCGAAGATCTTTGTAAAATGTGATGTCATTGGATTTCGATGTAAAGTAGGGGTGTTATTTGTAGTATATTTTCTGTGAGGGATGTTGTTAGAAACGAGAAATCCGTTATACTAGTAGAACAGAGGTTATGATAGAGGATATGGAAGGAGTAAACTTTGTTGGAAGAGAATGTATGTCTCTTGAGAAGAAGTCGAAACAGCGAAAAGTTTCCAGACGCCGGACGGACGGATGAACAGGCATAGATCGGACGTCTTCCATGCAGGATGGGCTAACAATTTCATTTATAGATGTAATATTTACCAAATATCTTTTAAATACATGTTAATCATAACGGGATTGATATACATAATATATATTACACGATTTGTGAACGTTCTTCCATTACGATATACATGTACGTACAGTTGGTAGGATACCAAGCTTATTTCTTATGTGTTACTTCTACTCTTTAAAATGGCAGATGATCAAGATGAATTAAATTGCTCAACGGTCGTTTCCATGGAAACAGGGATTTTAATTACATGGCAGATTCAAAATGAAGCTAAATTTTGTTAAGTCATGAATCAACTCTGCCAAACATTTGAACTATGTTTGTCTAAAAAGGTTTTCAATAGTTCGCCAGTAGTCTTAATTCAATTGTTAACGTATATCGCAATTACGGGTTGCGTGTGTTTGCTAATTAACAAAATGGGTGAACTTGATTTACAGGTATTTCGTATAAAGTTGACTCTATTCCAAATTGAGTTTACAGACCTCGCTATACACACACCTCCTCCACACACACATACAGGTACACGTACCTGTTTTGTCCGATTCAATCGTTTTTAGATGTGTAGGTTAACCTGCCCTTGAAACCTTGAAACAATAGGCACTGAATATAAACTATATAAATATCCAGTGTAGAGCATTTTGGCAATACCTGATATTTTTGTAAAAAAATATTTTCCAAATATAACGAAGAGGTCTCAGTATGTTTATGATTTACACATAAAATCAGTTGATAAGATACGGATTTTTCCGGTACTGGGGAAATGTAAATGTAAAGGTGTGGCATGTTCATGCTGCTCAATACATACACGCTTGTGCGGTACAGTACTTGTGTCCAGGAGATCACCATGGCCTGCTGGGAGTTACACTAGGATAATAGAATATAGCCTAAATTATTACCCCCAAAATTGTAAATGACCGGCGATAACGGTTATACAGGACACGTTAAACCTTTTGTGAACTAATAGTCTCAGCACTGATATTTATAACTACAACTAAATATTCCTCGTGTTTCTGCGAATCATGTGTCTGATTGATTGCAATTCGGTTTATACATCTTGAGAATTATTTCAATATAGCAAACATAGTTTATCATGATAATACGTTATTTTGTTATAGAAATATAAATTAAGAGCTGAAATATATATGGAAATATATATGAATCATATATATGCATCAGGATTCCTAGCTTGCTTTAGTCGTTGCACATTTTTATGATTATGGTATTACATAGATCCAGATATTGATATTCGTTGAAGTTCTGTGGGTAATATAAAATGGGCATTTAACCTTCCCTTTTACGATAAGAAAGTAAGGCCTCTAGAACATTATAATGACAAACATTCCAGTGATTTCAGTAAAATAAAAAAGTAAACTTACTAATGGTAATGTTACATTTATCATTTTTCAAAAATTACTTTTATGAAAATGGTATGATACGACAAGATGATGACACAGAATATATTGTGTTAAAAACATAAATTATTTCCCGGAAATATCGGATGTATATAAAACATCGCATGTCCACACCCGGATATATCTACCTGGAACGGAAGGGATACTTCCCGTCCTACACTCCGTCGTGTCGTGATCTCATTTATCGTGCAGTCGGATAGACGTACAATGACGTCATCTAGCATAACACATGAAATATGACGTCAAATGTCAGTTGACATGATTGATTTTGTGGTCGACAAGAAATAAGGAAATCATTTAACCACACTGATATTTTTCAATTAAAAAACAAATTTCTAAATGCCTTTAGAAATTGATATTAGAATTAAACATATAGAAAATCTCTAATTTTAGGAATTGGAATTTTAGGCGATATAGACTCGCTTTTAATGTGTGTTATTGAGTGTGGATAATAGACTCCAGTAATGCTACGCATGCATCAAACGATATCAACAAGTTTATGAATAATACATTATGTAAATGAACCTTTTGATCATTCTATATTTTCAGTAAACACATTTATCAAGTCATGCTTTGCGTATAAATATGTTATTGTCCAATTATGTGTTACATGCTGTATGCAAATGAACCTGATGATGTACGAGGCTAATAAACATGTATTTACAGAAGATTATGTACATTTGATATAAATACATTTCAAAGTCTTCGTAGCTGCTCTTCTTATTTGACAGCAAAGCCACTGATGCAGTATAAAACCTGAACACATAACAGCATGCCAAACGTTCAATGCTCACTAAACAACTTTGCACAATGTTAAAACAACGTCATTCGCTGCAAATGTCAAGTTTGGAATTGAAATTGAAATCTCCTGTCGACTTAGTTTGCATCTAGGTGTCATACAATTGTGACGAGCCTATTGGCAAACACTCTGGAAGGCAGAGCGATCTAGGTAATGGCTGGAATGGGAGAAGTATAAACCTGTCGCCACATCTATGTCCAATCGGCTCCAGTAGTGTTTAGAATGGGAGGCTAGAAGCAAACGGTAAATGGTCCAAAACTCTATGGTCGATGTCAGTCACCACTGGAAGTCCGCCGTGAACATCATTTCTTATTAGTGGCTTGTAGCAATCTCGGGAGAAGTCTTTGAGTCCATCGAATCACTGGTAATATACCATTTTTTACATAATGTCTTCAATGGGCGGGCTGGAGCTTTAGTATTGGGATATGATACAACACGTGTTATGATTAAAAGTTGAAAGTTTATTTTAAACCGCATTGTCATATGTTTGCTTCATTGGTTAGTTATTAATTTTTGAAAACATAAATATGTTTTAGATCATCATATGTTTTCTTTCATATGTTGTTTTCAAGGGCAGCAATTGCATGTAACTCTTCCGTTTCATTTTCAATTGGTACAATGTATTAATGTTTTAGCTACATTTATTTTTCAATGTTAATTTAGTATATGGAATATGTTTTCAACCAAACTGTAACCACCGATGTCGACTTCAGCTTATAAACACCTAAGTCGATGCGGGATGGTTTGAAGTTCTGAATTTCTTGGTTTTATTAAATGCTGTTACATGGTCCAAATGCATTTGCATGTTGGTATAAAAATTGTATTTTACCACATTTACAAGAGTGAGTGAGTGAGTGAGTGAGTTATTGTTTAACGCCGCTTCGGCAGTATTGAAGCCATTAGCGGCGAGATATTTAATTTATTTGCCTAATTTAAAAAAGAAAATTGCAATTGAACAGAACACGGCACGAAGGCCGTAAAAACATCAGCGTATTATCACAAGTTGAATAAAAGCTGATAATGAAAAGTTAAAATTTACAATTTGTCAATAAGGTGTATAGCCTTTAGAAAATCTAAAACACGATGCTCACCGAAATGAGTAAAAACATTTACAAGAAGTTGTTTCGCTGTAGTCTTAAAGAAACAGACGGTATACATTAAATGATACACAAATACCCGTACGTTTTGTTACGATACCATGTCACTCATCAATCATAGAAAGAACAAAACCTTCTAGGCTGGACAGCAAAAGACCCATATGTCATCTTATTAATATTTACCCCGCCTGATGTATCCGAATTCCATTCTAAGTCATGTGCCCATGTTGAGTAAGAGGGGCGAATCTGTGTAAAAGTATCGCCCATGGGTGAGCTGTTCTGTCGTGTCATTAAATATATTATGACAATAACTATCCATTTTAAGTAAGTAAAATAATCCGCTTTTGAATTATTGACTTTATGATTCATAAGAATACGCCTTGATATTTATGAATCAAACATTGAAATATCACATTCTACTATCTGAATAGAAATTTATTTAGTTCTTTTATTTTTGAATTATAGGTACAGTATTATAAATGAGTGTATGCTGATAGGTTTAAGTTTGCCATTATTTAATATGGTTTGTAAAATTATAATTTTTTAGATAATTTTGTAAGATCATATCTTTCAAGAACAAGTTTTTAGTACTTTTGTTTATTCTGAGAATATGATGTTTCGAAATAGCTTATTGTGCCGTTGCCAATATTATTACTGCTACTGATTAATACCAGTGTGATTCCCAACTTTTGAAATGCCGTTCATTTAATTTAGAATATTGCCCGTTCAGTACTATCGTAATATGACGTTAAAGGGGCAATAGCACGTTTTTTGGCAAATTTTATGTTTTCAAATTTCCTATTTATAATGATAGTTTGTGCCATTTAAATTTCCTTTAGAGGGTAAAACATCCTATTACACAAACCAATTATCCGTAGTAGTAATAACGGTGTTGCGTATAAAACAAACATTGCATGGCGGCCATTTTATTGTGAATACATTTTATTATTTCGAATGACAAAAACGGTCCCCATGGCTTTACTGAGCCATAAACACTCATTTTTAACTTGATTTTCCGAAGAGAGAAGGGTGTTTTACGATTGGTGAAATTATTTTTCAAATACATTTTATCGACTTATTTGAGCGAAAAAACGTGCTACTGCCCCTTTAATAGTTAATATGTACATAATATGTTTACATCCTTTGTATGACCACACTGTGAATGATACATGAACATTTTTTGGACGAACCTCTTTAAAGTGACGTCAGAAAATCCATGAATTACGAGCAAATCTCTAACATAAACTACGAACTATAAACAATCCCAGCACTTGTAATGTAAATGAAAAAATCTGGAAATAATAATGCTTGGAGGTAAAATGCCTCATAGGAAGATAAGGAAGGCCACGTGTGAACTGAGTTAAACCACAAACTCTTACACAGGCCTGGCCTACTTCAAAGCGTTCTAGATTACGACAATTGAGAAAAGGGAATGTCAATTATTTTCATTGTAATATGATCATGCCTTACGACTTCCACCCATCATACTGCGAGAACGTTATACCACTGCACACCCTAAAGTTTAACGGGCGTAGTACGTACAGTTGCTCGTTCCTTGGAACACAACAATGAGTAATGACCCCTCCCATTCACACCCTCTCCCCTTTGCCCCCTTTAATTTTACAGCTCTTCCCTGCAACAGGTAATTTATGCACGTTGTTTCAACTTTTACAATCGTGCGGAGACGTACATTTTCAATGGGACCTTGATACCGTGTCCTCAAGTTTATCATTTGCAATGGGAAATATATAGAAGATATATATAGTATATATAGAATTTACTTTAATTAATCAATTTACTGAAATTAGAATATGAACCATTTTTGATGAAATTAATGTTACCCATTTTGACTAAACGCGCACGTAATAAGTATTGGAGACATTTTCACTAACTGTATTACTGGGAGAATTCCTCTGAAGTTAGCCTTTGAACAAGTAAACTGGCTTTTACATTTATTTAACGTAACGATTTATTAATTACACTGATACAAAAAGTTTCAATTGACTTAATTTGTGATGCTGGTTTAATTCAATTCATATCATCAATGCCATAACGTAAAGCCATCGTTACATGCTGTAGCTGAACTTTTTATGTAATTTGGATTTTTAAGTGAGGTCAGAACTTGTAAGTTAATGTCGTTAGTTGCTTTATTTTCATTTTATTTCTATAAATTGAATAACTTTCATTATCTTCATTGCGTCGATTCATCATATTTCGTTATTTCCGAAACTATTCGAATCTTACCAAAGGCCCACATGAACAATGCAAAAGGCTTCTTCCGGGGGTATAAGAGGACAGAGTTAAGACATGTACCTCCATGAAACTTGGAGGCTATTTATACATCTCTCTCTCTATATGACTTTCAATTTAGAACGCTCTGTTAACAAGTCAACGAGGATTTTTAAAACAAACTTTAACAAACTTTTTCAATAAATAGAAATGTTCAAATTTTAATAATAATTTCTTAATTCACAGAATAAAGTGTTCATTAAGATTAAAAGAAATTGTAGACGAAACAGTTCGCTTGATGATTTCTTCATAACGAATTTTAAAATACAACTTCCATTAACGAATAAATATCTACATGTGATTAAACGTATGTTTAATAAACTTATCGTGTGACCGATGAATTTTAATGAGAAGCAATAAGTATTCTATGGATGATTATTGATAATTTATTGATAAAAAATTATCTCAACGTTTATGTATACGTTTATGTATAATATGTATATTTATAAGTATTGTATGTATTTGCATATATTTATGTATATGTATATGTATATGTATATGTATATGTATATGAACTTGACTATTAAATATAGACGATTAAAACAAATATAACAATTTGCAATTGAAAATTACCATATTTTTCTAGGCCCTGCATTAGCTTTCGAAACTCACTCTTAAAGCACATTTGCTTACGAATTACTAAACAAACTTTCCGACAAGGGGTTAAAACGTCAACCTTTCTACACGGATCTTGTTGCAAAGTTACGTTGCATTACCTAAACAAACTACACGCAACAGTTCGCTAAGGCGATTTACTAAGACTTAGCACCCAACACCAGAAGCTATGTTTGGTTACAGTAGACGAGGGGATGACCATTTTACATTGGAATAGCTACAGTGACGATCCTTAGCCTTCGATAAACAATCCATCGTGTCTGGCATTACGAGGTTAATTAAATATACTTAGAGGGGAAGATGTATTTAACAGGTAAACTGGAGGAACGGAGGAGTAGAATTAATTACATATAGAGTGTTTTATAGTGATAAGATTATTACATTTCACTCATGACATATCCTGAAAACAACCAGACATCATTTTAATGTGCTGATATCTCTAATTTTTAATCACTGCAATTACTAACAGCCAGTTACCAATGCTAACATGTCCCTCTCTACAGGTGGCACTCTCCACGTGAGGAGAAAGTGTCGTGTAATAACATTTATACAATAGTTTGAATGATAGTTTTCTAAGTTGGTATAAATACAACATTTGAAAAGATAAGATAGTTTAAACAAGAATTTTGATGAAATTATCGTGTTTTTTAATTCGTATTTCTCAATTAAACAATCAATTATAGCGATTGGGGTTTGACGATTGACAGGAGCTTATTGTCATGTTACGATATGTATCTCATGAATAATGTTTGTTTTTGTTATATTAATGGCGATAATAATTTTCTTATTTTTGAAAATCATGAATGGGTTCATGTTGGTGTCCCGTGGTGTGAAGTATTTTGATTTTTTATCTTAAATTATACATTACAATATTTAGAAAATGTTTTAAAAGATAATTTTCTGCTTCACTCTGAGAGTACACAAAGTAAATTCTTTTTTCAAAAGTTTTATTTCTAATGGAAATATGGTAAATTGCACTTGTCACGATGTATACTATCGTATTCTAGGTCTTTGAATGGCATTTAGAAGTAAGAAGTGAAATGTGGAATGTGGGGATACATTCCACCTGATGAAGGAGTGAGTATATACCCCGAAACGTCGTGTTTCACATTAAAGAAGTTGTTATCAAGAAAATATTCCTGATGTTATCGTATCCTGTCGTACTGAAACTAAAGACTGTGAATTAGTGAAAACGACAAATTGCTTTCTGAAAATAAAAACCTATTTTTTAAATGTGAAGAGACAGTTGAACATAAGAAAAATGTGAAGCGTTGATATATTTACAATAAACCATTTGGGTTTAAGGTATGTAGGTGAGAGTGAGGTCAAAACACCATGTGGGGATTGTCGAGAAGCTCACGAAGATAAACCGTTAGAAGTAAAGGATACAATCCGTCACGCTTCACGGCTCTCTGACATCCTGCATAGTCTTCATGAATATCTGTCTCTGTAAAACTACAATCATGTTGGCGGGGTGAAATGTGTGCAATGAACGTATTTAAGAGCTGAATAATAATTCGTTTATTTTAGACTCATTGCTGAGAATTAGGTTAATCTTTGTTTAACATTTATATAGTTATAGTTGTTATAATTAGATAGGGTGAATTCTTTTAACATTTGTAGAACATTGTCACAATAATTATATAAGAAATAACGTTTCCTGAAGAACTCATAGTTCACACCTATATTATGACACCTTTGAAAATGCCGAAAGTTTTTTTTTTTAAAAAGCTTCTGTATTTACGAGCTATTTAAAAAAAATAAGATCATATATTTTACGTGTTCATATCGCTGTACACTTAAGAGCCACTGTGTGTCAAGATGCGTCAGTACTGGCATCAATCAAACTAACAATCAAAACTTCACCACGATTATTCTTAATATATATTTGATGATTATAATTATATTTTACAGGTTGAAGACAAACGGAAGCGGGCAGGTGGTTTGAAGAATGTATGTAAGCTACAACTGATGGGCGGGGCTTAGACTGACGTGCGCGAGCCATGTTTACGTAAACACCAGGGTCAGGTGAATGGTCCACGCCCATTGGCTGGGAAGAGAGAGCAGAATTAGTGGGCGGGTGTCTGACTCAATTATATTTTGTACACAGGAGACTTACCAACGGTCAATCCCTTCAACGGACCTGTATATATTCAACGAAACTAATTTTATGCCTCATTCAAAAGGAAACATTAAAAGGGGAACGAGCCATGAGAAGGATTAGACAGTTGTGATATTTAGGACAGTGGTGTGAGGCGAGGAGATGAATAAGACCAAACGTGTTTTCACTTATTTCACATTCTGGGTGTTATTAGCCCTTGGTGCTGTGTTACTGAATATCTTCAACATAGACTGGTCAGAGACGAATATACTGCAGGGGATATTGTTGACTATCGTGCTAGGGGTGCTGCAGGGTTCAGTACTTGAGTTCCCTGTCATGACCATGGCTACGCTACTGGTTGGGGGTGACAGGAGAGAGAACGATCGAGCTGCAAGTGATCACAATACCATCGTCTTGAACTATAATCTTCTAGCGGTGAGCAAGGACGACATTGACGAATGCATACAGACGATGTATGACGCATATATGGGCAACCTGTCTGAGAATGTGTGTGCTGTGCTAGTAAGTGCGACGAATTCGGAGGAGCTGAAGAAATATGAATTGGAAGTACGGGACAATTTTCGTGCTATGGTTTACGATGAGCTGTTTCGAGAAGGACTTAACTACGCCACTGGAGAAATAGAATTGATAGATTCTTTGAGACTTAAACATATATGGTCCAAATTTGATGATATGGACAGGAATATATTCGTAAGGACATATTTGGATGAAATTTGTGACAGATTCGCTCGTGATTTTATGGTTGTACATAGAGTGAGTCGAGTGTTAAGAAAGTGTGGCCAATATCAAGACTTAATGCTGTTGTCCTATGGGGACGATGAGGCATATACGTACACAGAGAAAGAGTATTATGGAAAGCAGGCGAGACCATTTGGACAACCTTTGTTCCACGATTCAGAAGACGTTGAGAATATATTTGGTCGCCAGTTCGACTATACCTTAGTGTTAGATGGTGACACAGGCGTAGTAAGAGGGTCAGTGTTCAAACTCTTAGAAATTGCAACGGCAAACCCAGACAGGGGTATCATACAGCCAGCCATAAAGCTTCACTGCTCAGGGACAGACACCATATTCATGCATTTGGAGAGGATGCGTCAAGCAATATACGAACCAATGACTAACGCCATCACTGCTTTATTAGGACAGTCGTCCTACTTCGGGAAGGCGTTGATAAAGAACTCTGTGTACATCGAGAACGTGATCGGGACCAGAGACAACCTCATAGAGCGGGTTCCAGTGGACGTCCTGAGTCACGACACGTTTGAAGCAGCGCTGCTGAAACCTTTGTACGCTGGATCCGTGTACCTGCTGGAGGCGCCATCGTACAACTATGTGGCCTGGAACATCCGGGAGAGGCGCTGGAACAGGGGAGAGGTGCTTCTCTCCATGTACTTCTGGAAGAACGCCATCGGTAAACCGATGAGATGGTTGCAGAGCAAGCTCCAAGGAGACAAGTTCAACGCCACAAAGCTGAGGACGGAGTCTAAGCTGGACTTCGTAACGTCATACATCGCTCACTCGGCTCTTCGTCAGATGTTCATGAAGCCGCTCCTGCTGGCCTACATCATCATCCACTATCAGACTCACCTGAGATACAGGTACGCGTCCATCATCATCGTCATGTTCCTCGTCCTCGTCTTCCCTAAGTTCGCCACCTGCACCAGAGAAAACTACAAGTTTGTCTTCCTGGAGACCATCGCTTCCATCCTCCAGTTCACACCGGAAGCTATGGTTGGGTGCGTGCGCATCGTCAGAGCCATCCAAGCGAACATTAGCGCTAGCGTGAAGTGGGTTCCTCAAAGAGCAGTAGAGGAGGAATTTAAAAACTCAAACCCTTTTATTTCAAGTTTTAAACATTTGTGGGGGTACTCTGTTTTTTCAGTTGCGTGTGCCCTGTTTGTTGGATTTCTTGCTAGTGAAGCTTTATTGATATTAGTTATGCTTGTGACTCTCTTCCTGCTACCATTTTACACAGGATTTACTTCTCTAACTCCAGACTTTAAATCATCCAAAAGCGTCATGGAGAATTATAATGCTAATGTAAATACTGCCGTTAGTACTGTGGCCAAAGCCGACCAGGGCTCGACCGCGCATCCAAAGTATGTGTTTACAAACATTGCTCCGGCCTTTTCGACGCATCCTGATGTGAACTCTCGGTACAAACCCTTCGCATTCCGGGACAATTACAACGTAGTGTAAATACGTTTAAAAACCCTATCAAACATTGACCACATAACATTATCGGGGAACGATCAACCTTCGCCTCTTCCCATGACCCGTATTCATGCATTGCTCATTCATTCGGAACACTTCGGTCACTTAATGCTCATGTGTGTACGTTCCGAATGCTGCTCATGTCTCATCCCGACACGCTCATTCAGTTTATGACGCTCTCTTATTTATGTCATATTTACAACACTCATGTTATATCAAAAATGTGAATTGCATGTATAATTTAAATGTGATATTCTCCACAAGTAGGCGGTTATTTTCACAGCGGCCTTTAATATGATATTATTATTTTTTAATTACTTTTGACAAGTGTTTTACTTCTGAAAAAAAAACGAAATACAAAATGAAAAAAGCATAATACTATTTTAACAAAATGATCATTTGAAATCCATATTTTGAGAAAATAGGAAATATCTTATATGTGTTGTTGGATATGTGTATATAAAGCATCACCTGTGCCTGTATGTTGCAAATCAAAGTGAAATGTGTATATGTGCTATATTTATTACCATTTTTACATTTTGAAGCATTTTATAATAAATTATTGTTGCCAGATTGACCCATAATCAGTGTTACATTTTCTTTATCCTACATTTATACAAACAATAACTCTAAGATATATAACATATGCTATGTATATGTTCCTAGAAGCAACCTAATTGTTATTAGCCGTGGTTACATAACAACATTCTCATCGTCTTTATTATATTGATTGATAGAATTTCAAACATCAAAGGGATGTGTCACGTTAAGTAGGATTGTTCAAACGTACAAAGTTGGGAATATTAAGTGATAGATAAAGCCATATTTCCGCGAAGTATTTGGCAAAACTGATAGGTTGGGCGTTGACCTTCTGGTGAGGTGATGTCACGTCAACTGGGTGACACCTAGTTACTGAGTCTCACGTGAATTATTGTTTTTGTATATTGCCACATATATGGTTTATATGATTATTTTCATTAAATGTTGTTCAGGGGTAAATTCAAAACTTTTGAAACAAATTATGTTCATCGATAACATATGGTACATAAAGATTACTTACGTACTACCTGATAAACATTTGATTCTATTTTAGAAAGTTACAGCAAAAGTATATCAAAATAGCACTCGAGATCTTATGACACATACAGGACATGCAGTTTGAGATATCTTCATCGGAATCCATTCTGTCGCGGAAGTGAAAGTTGCTCTGCAATTTACCGCCCTGGGTCCCGTTGCACAAAACATTTAGGTAACTTTAAAGGAGCAATAGCACGTTTTTTGCAACTTTTATTTTTTCAAATTTCCCATTTACAAAGATAGTTTATGTCATTTACATTTACTTTAGAGGGTAAAACATCGTATTACACAAACCATTTATCTGTAGTGGTAATAACAGTGTTGCGTATAAAGCAAAATTTGCATGGCGGCCATTTTATTGTGAACACATTTTATTATTTCGAATGACAAAAACGATTCCCATGGCTTTACGAAACCATGTACACTTATTTTTCAACTTGATTTTTCGAATTGAAAAGGGTGTTTTACTTTTGGTGACATTATTTTTCAAATACATTTCATAAACTTATTTGAGCGAAAAAAGTGCTACTGCCCCTTTAAGTCACTATTACAATGTTAAAAGATGACCCCAAGTTTAACCGTACAGCTGCGTACCGAAAGTTTGTTCATCTACATGTGAATCTTAGTGCAAATATCATGTAAATTGACGTTCATTGTAACATCAATGAGTGAAAGAATCATTCTTAAACGTATCCCGTGATCGCCATAATTACGGCAGTGGTATATGTTTATGAATTTCGCATAAGACAGAAGGGTTCAAATTTTGAAAATTTCATTAATTTTCGAATAAAGGTTTTCAGAATGACTTAATGAGAACAAATTCATCACAAATACATTGAATGAGTATGAGAGGAAGTAGCCAATATAATATGTGTTAGACTCAGTTTATCACTTACTGAATATTTCACAGAAGAAAATAAAAACTGTAGTTTTGAAAAGATTGACCCCTGGTCACTTCACAGAGCTGCCAAAATTGTAACTATTTACTATGAGATATCAAATCAGATTATGTGATGGCACACTCAATTGTCATTTTATAATGCGAAAATGCAAAATAATCGATCTAGATACACGTCGATGTTTTAAAGACATGATAGTAAAGTATATGATAGTTGCACTAAATTACATCACCAGGTGAACAACCAGCTATTGGTACGCAGCTGTAATGTTAAGGTTGTTTCGTGCAAGAATCCCCTGATAGTCCCAGCTTAATTCTCATCACACTGGAATACTATTGGCACATAAGTACACGTGTAGGCCTAGGAATGTGGATGAATGATGTTTGATAATGCGAAATTAAAGCAAACTCAGAAACATCATTAATGTTTTCATAACAGTCCCAATGATGTGCATATTTGGACTTGCCTAACCTAGCGCATGTCTCTCCGTGTAGTAGCTATAACGTTATGCATAAGTCCTTTATTGAGACATTTGCTTATAAGTACAGAGGTGTGCATATATGATAGACCTATCACCAAGCATCCTATATATGTTCCAACAAGGCAGATTAACTGTAACACTCGGTCGTCCAAGGACAGATAACTTGTATCAGCATGTCATCAAGCGCAAAAATCCATATCAAACATCGACTTGAAGCTGGAAGCCGAGGTGACAATATATGATCAAGTCAGTACGATATGAGTGGTTTGATATCACATCCTGCGTCAGCCCTTAACCAATGTAAAGCCTCGAGCTACAGCTCTCATGCTGATATTGGTGTCTGATACAGAATGTGAAATGAATATAAGAGAATACTATCTATCATTTCGTGTAATACATTTCATCAAGCGCGTTAGTAATTTGGTATCAATGAAGGAAAAGCTTTGCTGCTTCATCTTTCACGAGTTTAATGGTGTTTCACTGAAATGTTATCAATTATCCTCCAACATAAACAAAAGGGGCAAAAACGATACGAAATTACAATTTACAATAACTAAGTCAAACACATTTCAGCCGGATACAGTCGATTTTGAATGTCTGTGATGAGGATATATCTTATTCATTAGAGTATGATACTAAATGTTTTTGCATTTGTCCAAACACACGTAGTGCTGACAATGTTATTTCAAATGGGTTTTCTGGACATAATTTTCGGTATTGAAGGTAAACTTTTATGAAATATAGAAATTATGCTATACAAAATATTGGCGTCATCATGTATCCTCTTAAACTTAAATTTGTTGATACAGCGTTGCTGTAGGACGTCATAAAAAATTCAAAAAGCCCTTTTTGACTCCCTTATCTCGTTTAGTTCTGACGTCTTCTTTTAGAAGCATTTTAGAAGTTAGGTGATATAAAACCGAGATGTATGCCCAGTCAACTTGCTTTTCACCCTGAATGTGTGGATGTAGATTCTATCATTATTATCAAACACGTGATCTTCACATTTTTGTAATTGATTTATTTTGTGTCTGAACTCTAAAGAATATCGCTATCACCTAAGTCGTATTTATTATTCTATCAACTATATTTAACTCCTACAGTGTTTTCTCATGTTTTTCATGTTTTCTCACGTTTCAAAATTGTGCATCAATATTGTGCAATCATATTCGGAGTCGATATTTCGGAGTGTTTCTCTCCAAACAGGTCTGATGATGGCCTGTTTGTTCGCATCGTCAATTAGCCAATCACAATATCTCCAACAAAGTCTTTCGGGCGGGAAGCTAGGAGCTAGGAACTCCAGACAGCCATCCTTTCAACTGTTTCCGTAACATTTGGATGTTGAAAGGTGCATCCATTGTGTTTCATAAAATTTTATGTGGCTTTAATACGTACCAACACACCATATGTGCTGTTTACAATACACACAAAGTCACTCAGCTTGCATATCCATCCACAATCGCCAAATATATAATTATTACTAGTTTCCAATTAAAATCGAGTAACATCATTATACATGTGCAGAAACCGAAAGTGCATGTCCTATTTACACGCACAGTAGTTATATGACCTCTTAAACATTCTCAATTCAAATTTGTTATTTTGTCTGGTTTAAATAAGATTCCAAAATTACGTTTGACGCATTGGCGCGCGATACCAGCATTGTCCGGTTTTCGATTAGAAATCGACACTTTTACCTTCATGTCGTCAATATACTAAGTCGAGTATCATCAAAATGGTAGTTTCGGTAACAGTCAGTATTTCTCGATAAAGTAAGACCATTTATAGCGTTTGGCATATTTGACCCCCAACAACATATAGAACCTATAGAACCACTAAGTATCCCGTTAGATGCATTATTTTGCAGATTTTTTTTCCCCGGAACAGGGTCCATTTTAATCAGACTGGGCATCAACCGTGTTGTCTAGAGACCATTTACATGTAACAATTGCTTTCTTGTGAATTACATTTATTTTAGACATTAATTAAGAGGAAATTGTATTGAGAATTTCTCACAGAACATTCAAATAGCTTACAATAATATAGACTAATGTCCGCTATTGTCTGTCAGAATATCCTTTTGCAAAATTTTGATACTTGTTATCACGAAGAAAACAAACACCAAAGATATGAAAACACTTAAACCATGGAGTGCGGTCACAGTTTTCCTTGACCTTTTGACCTTCTTTTTCTTGTGGACCAATTAGAGATTCCACATCAACGACCGGAAATTGTTGTCTCACCGAGGTCAAGTTAGGGGTCAAGGACGTTAACCCAGTGTAGAACGGAAGTAGAAACACACTTCCTAACATAAACAGAATGAAGAGTCCTTCTGCGAATAGTAGAGCAACTAACACTGACAATAGCAATGAAACAACAGCATATCCCCAAAGATGTTTCCAAGCAGATATGAAAGGATTTGAGGTTTTGAATTCCATCTCAACTACTCGCTGAGGAACCCATGACACGTTAGCACACATATTTGCTTGGATGGCTCTGACGATGCGCACGCATCCAACCATAGCTTCCGGTGTGAACTGGAGGATGGAAGCGATGGTCTCCAGGAAGACAAACTTGTAGTTTTCTCTGGTGCAGGTGGCGAACTTAGGGAAGACGAGGACGAGAAACATGACGATGATGATGGACGCGTACCTGTATCTCAGGTGGGTCTGGTAGTGGATGATGATGTAGGCCAACAGGAGCGGCTTCATGAACATCTGACGAAGAGCCGAGTGAGCGATGTACGACGTTACAAAGTCCAGCTTAGACTCCGTCCTCAACTTTGTGGCGTTGAACTTGTCTCCTTGGAGCTTGCTCTGCAACCATCTCATCGGTTTACCGATGGCGTTCTTCCAGAAGTACATGGAGAGAAGCACCTCTCCCCTGTTCCAGCGCCTCTCCCGGATGTTCCAGGCCACATAGTTGTAAGATGGCGCCTCCAACAGGTACACGGATCCGGCGTACAAAGGTTTCAGCAGCGCTGCTTCAAACGTGTCGTGACTCAGGACGTCCACTGGAACCCGCTCTATGAGGTTGTCTCTGGTCCCGATCACGTTCTCGATGTACACAGAGTTCTTTATCAACGCCTTTCCGAAGTAGGACGACTGTCCCATGAAATCCATGAAAGAGTTCGTTATCGGTTCATATAATGTCTGCCTTATCCGTTCAATGTTCATGAAAATTGTATCAGAACCGGTACAGTCCAGTCTGATTGCTGGTTGAATGATCCCTCTATCGGGATTTGCTGACGCTATTTCTAAAAGTTTTATAGCTGACCCTGAAACGACCCCAGTATCGCTGTCAAGAACGAGGGTGTAGTCGAAACGACGTCCTTTTATGTTATCAACATCTGGAGATTTGTGAAATAACGTCCCATCATATTGCCTTGCATATGTGGAATAGAAGTGACGATCTGTGTAAGTAAATGATTTGTCATCACCCTCGGATAGCAGCATTAGGTCCTGGTACTGGCCACATTTTCTCAGAACCCTGTGAACTCTGTGTATGACCATGAAGTCTTTTGCAAATGAACTGCAGATTCGGGGTAGGTGATGTTTAACAAAAAACTGCTTATTTGTTATACTGATCTTTGACCATACGTATTTCAAACGTATTGGGTGAACTTTATGAGCAAATCCGTCAACATAAGATGTTCCTTCTTTTCGCACATCATCAACTATCATTGCTCGGAACCTATCCCTGACCTCAAGTTCATATCTTTTCAAGTATTCATCTCTTGTTGCACTTACCATAACTGCACACGTACTTCAAGACAGATTACCTATGTACGCTTCATACATCTTTTGCAGACATTCTTCTACATCGTCTCGGGTCACAGCGAGGAGATTATAGTTGAGTATAAGGGTAAGATGATCTGCTGGCATCTTGGTAATCTCCTCCTCCACCCAGTATAACAAAGAACATGTAGCCATTAGAGGCAGTTCCAGAAGTGAACCCTGTATGCCGAAGAGAAGTACAAGCACTGTTACACCTGTCACTAGGTCAGTTTCGTGCCAGTCGATGTTCGTGTAGTTTAGAAACAAGGAGATTAGGGCAAGCATGAACCATGTGGTGAAGAATACAACTATTCGGTATGCAACCATTATTAACTAAAAGGGATGGATGTAAGCTATACCCTTGTCCCATTCCGATGGAGATATGGCAGCGTGGTAATGTTTTCGAACTGTTCAGCAGCCGAACAAGCCTTTGTTCAATAGACAAGGATTTAGTACCATCCTCATCCGTATCACACTCTCGTTGAAAATATGAAATGGTATGATCTTTACTTTTGAAATTGTATTAATGTTTGTATTAAGTAGTTGCCTTGAAGAAATATATGCTCGTCTGATTCAAGTGCAAGTACAATCATCAGAGAGTTAAATTACATATCCCAGCTGACTGATATGAAATCTGGCAATAATGATTGGATATCGTGTGCGTTGTAGGTCCCGATGATTGGATATCGTGTGCGTTGTAGGTCCCGATGATTAAATATCGTGTGCATTGTAGGGTTCGATGATTGGATACCTTGATGAGTCATTGTTACGTTTATCACTCTGTCCAGTCAGATATAATCAGACGTAGATATGACGGTCTGAAATTGAATTATAGAGAAATTATATGAAATGTACTGGTAGGTAAGAATAAAATCGTTGGACCTGCAGCTCATTTGATTTTTCATGATTTGTTATCTCCAAGTTGAGGACTTATATGTCCCTAAATTTACGATCTAATATCCTCATTTGTCAAGGCATTCTATGGATTTGTTTAAAGAAGAAATAAATCTGGGTTATGAATGGGGTGCAATTTTGCCTCTTTTAGATAAGTTTAGTACCCCCGGCTAATTGTCCATCCTTTACTGATTACTTTACTCTTGAAAATGTTTGCATGGACCCCAAAGATGAACCCCGTCCCCCTGTCAATCTAGAAATAAGGATTCCATGATATATGGAGGGATGAGTTTAAAACATTAAAAGTACTTCAAACGTTGATAGACTTGTGGCGGATAAGAGTGTTACCCTATAAGGTAACCTCCCAAAACTTCTACATGCCAAAATTCTACGGACTAAAACAACACAGTTCAGGGTCCACTGCACATGGTCATTACCTCAAGTAAGAATGGACTGGTCCGATTAATGTGCCAAAACTTCTACATTAGGCTACGAGTAATTATCACAGGAGGTAGGTTGTATAACTGTTTATTCTCATATATAAATTTCATAACATATATAATAATCACAATTTACATATCTTTCACAAGCGCTGACGTCTTGACATCAATGAAGTACCACTTTTTAGCTTAATATTACGCTGACATGACCTTAAAGACCACACATTTGATAGGGTTATTCCGTCGAGTTATAGAAAAGCTGCTACTTGCCTATGCTACTACTACCATTATGCTCTTTTCATCTGCCAAAACTATTCACGCATTAGATCAAAGACTTATCCGATGAGACTAACTTAAAAATTGTGGATTTTGTTTGTACATTTATTGACATGTATGTCAATGTACATAGATTGTGTTAAATTGTTGAATTTACATATTCAGTTATTGATATATGAAATTGTTTCTTGTTATAATGTATGTTACATGTTTAAAGCATACATCCTGTCAGCATCACGGGGAGAGATGTATATAGGTGAAGCTGTTTATCAATTCCCCTTTCCGTGTACTTACTATAAATATATATTCCACTGTATAAATTTCACAAATCACAAGGTCATATAAACATAATTTCAGGACTGAAATAATTATTTATTGTCAAACACAGTCAGCACACAACGAACTCCATTGGCGTTTGCTGCATTGTGAACAGCTTTGTTGCAACGAAAATTGTAACAATTGCGAATTTCTAACAAACTTGAAATTTAAATTATTACTTTTCGTATGTGACGTACGAAAAAATGTAACAAAATATTCATATCAATAAATAATATATAATATTATTAGACACAAAATACTGTCACCTTCCTTTATAAGTAATAAGCTGGACCTGTTTTAATCCTCTACTCCAGGAATCACCTACCCCCTTCTTAAATCGGCTGTAGAAGTTTTGGCAAATTACATTAAAACATATCCTGGGCTGTTCCATTATAAAAGAGGTAATTGCATAATTCTACCCTTACTTTTTGTAGGAGTTTTGGCATGTAGAAGTTTTGGGAGGTAATCCCCTATAAGAGTGACAAAAAGCGTTACCCTTTTTGACACAAAGGTCGTGACATCATGCCGGTAAAAGGGTCATTTTTTATCATGTTAATTGCACTGGAATCAAACATTGACTTGACATAGCTTAACACATCGCGTGCAGAAGGGTTTAACATGTTTACTTCGACATTTTCATTAAACCAGGTATCTCTAAAACAAATGTTTGTTTTCACACCTAAGTTTAACTACCTGTCATACAAACTGCACTAGTGATTTAGATCCGCTTAGTCTACCGATAAAGTTTTTCGCTTTCTCCCCTCTCAACCGAGATTTCTTTCCAACCCAACAAAAACGCAATACATATATCAAAATACCACCTAAAAGTGCATCCATTTTGTTGTTGGGGGTCACATATGCCAAAGGTTAAAAATATGTTATTTTCGAGAAGTACTGACTGTTGCCTAAAATCATAATTTTTATGATTTTCGACTCAGTATAATGATGTTATAAAGGTAAAAATAATGATCTCTAATCGAAAACCGGACAATGCGCGTAATTTTGGATACTTATTTACAGCAGGCAAAAAGACAAATTCGGGTTGGTAGTGGTTAATGGGTGAAATAACTACTGTGAATATAATTGTGTTTTTGCACATGTATAATGGTATTTTCAGATTTTGAAAACCAGTAATCATGATATATTTGGCGATTGGCGATACATGTGCAAGTTGAGTGAAATCATTTTAATAGAAATCAGCACGTGTGGTATTATGACAGGTATTAAAGCCGATTAAAATTTTATGAAACACAAGGGATGCACCTTTAAAGCCAATTTTCATAAGAAAAAAAACGTTTTAGAAGTCATTATGGAACGCCAAATAAAACATTTTCATGTTCAGAATATTTCAACATCATCTCTTAATCAAGGATTACATGATATGTTCAAACCTGTTATTCTCCGTCTACAGTCTTCCCTTACGATGATGAGAAGGGGCGGGATAGCGCAGTGGTTAGCGCGTTCGGTTTCAGATCAAGAGGTCTGGTGTTCGAATCCCGCCAGGGGCACGGCAACTCTGCTGTAGAGAACTATTCTACACGCAGTAAGGTTTGGATGCAATGCTACACTGAATTTTAGCGTAGTACCAGCGGCATTAAACCCCACCTCACGATGATGAGAAACATACACCATTTTATAGAAAGATCTTACTGGAAAACATATGCATTGTGGCGAATATTCGCATCTTGAACAAGGGCAAGTTCATATGTGGTTCTCCAATGATTTATATATGTATTTGGATCATTAGGGTTGTTTTAATATACTCAAATGTAAACTGAGCGAATTTTGTTTTAAACAATTTTCATAAATGCTCACATTTTGATTCTATTACAATGACGGAAACTGTTACATATAGCTATATAACACAGTTATTTGATCCTCATTTGTTAGGATAATTGTACGGGTTCTGTTAGAATCATGTAGACTAAAGCATTTCCTATTCTAAATCGTCTCGTTGCAATGCCAATGTCGTTGTAACGTAAATTTTAATTCACATCAAAAGTTCCTTTCAACGATTGATGATTTATAAAAAGACCATGTCCCACCTGTTAAATGGTTTACGAGCTTTGACAAATGAAGTAGAACAAGTTCTATGGATATACTTCCATATTGCATGAGTACGGCGTAAATTGGTTTGTTTAACAATGAAAATGAACCATATGAACATTTAGAACTATAAGTCACTGCATAATATAACACACAGACTTTGCTACACTAACATGAAACAAATTTTACGAAAAATACAATGACTTCACTATTAAAAATAAATAAAACGTTCATAATATGTTTTAAACACAATCGCATATCTATAACATTTATCACTTACAATGGCTTTTTGAAATATAAAAACATTTTCTTTGCGTAAACCAAAGGATAATTTAGCATCCTTACCTTACCCCTCGTCATGGGAACACTCTACCCCAAAATAGATAGCACAACAGACATCACAGTGGCAATGGTATTCTCACTTAACATATAATTTAAGTGGTTTAATTAACAGCTCATCTCTTGATACGATACTTTCGTACTTGTAAAACGCGGCTTTTTGTACATGGAAGCACATTTCGCGTCATTTTACAGACTTTATTCTGAGTAATTAACATATCTGGAAGGGCAAACCGTTTAATATGTCATTGTATGCGACAACTCGATGGAAAGATAATTTTCGAATCATAGTTCAGCAAAAGTAGGCTTTGTTATATGAAAAGGCGTTGTCTCGATGACAATTTGTAGTATTAATTGCTCTTACATTTGACATATGACTGGAAATTCTACAAAAGCATATATTTACATAAATGAGACATGTTGGAGTGGAAATGGCTCTGTGTCTGAATTGAGTTGAATAAAATTTTGTTTGGAAAGATTTGTTGTGGGGAGGGCATAATTTCTATATATACAGTGTATATGTAATCATTCGAATGTGAAGATGATGCTTATTGCTAAATATTGTGTAGTATTACATTCGATGTTTCATGTTTGTCCTTGTAATCGTTAATTTTGTATTGCCGAATGGATATTATGAAATATAAAAACATACTTCACGCTTTCGATTAAATATGGTTAGCTGTTCATTTAACTCAAGAACGTTTGGTACATATCACATTATCCTATCGATTACAGAACCGTATTAAATCGTACATTTTATAGACGCTTCGGACAATATGCTGAACGGAAAGAAAAAATATGGGGTTTTTTTTGCTATTTTTTTTATAATGCAGAAGAACAGAAATGTATATAATTTAGATTAGTTCAAATGTGATAGGTAGGTAAAATATAGTTCGCGTCGTCTTCTGCACTGGCCTTGTAACTTGTTCAAATGTAGAGTAATATATTATCTTTAATTCTAGATGATGTTCAAATGTGTATGCACAGGTAGAAGACAGTTTGCGTCGTTGATGACGTCGAAAAACAATAAGATATATAGGTCTATTTACATGAATATTTAGGTAATTCATTCTCTCCCAACAGAGGTTGCTCAACTCTTTTTCCAATAAGCATCTTAGTGCCTGCTGAAATGACAGGCACTGGGCCGCTTCCAATAAGGTAATATGGGAAAATACGGTTGGCCTAAATCAGCATCTGCATCGTTTCATATTAAATAGAGATTATTACCCGAGGAAGTAGGCCTATGCCACATGACTTTTAAGAAACGAATGTGAATGTTTGTATTTCCCGACCGAGACCGACGGTTATACATGTACATAAATATATGACATACATCAAGGGCGGATCCAGGATTTTTGAAAGGGGGGGGGGGGGGGGGGGTCCCAAAATTTTTTGTTCCCCTCAGTGGGGGGGGGGGGGGGGGGGGGGGGGGTGTCAGGACCCAAATCTGATACATGGATTTGAAAAGGGGGGGGGGGGGGCCGAACCCCCTGGATCCGCTAGTGTACATACATATAACACAGTTTCAAGGGTAATAATTTCTTTATTTCTCATTCTATTCAAGTTGATTCCCGTAGAATTAGTCAGGAAATGGCCCACTGACTTCTCTTGCGACGGTAAGCTACAGCGACGTCACGAACAATCGATTGACAGATGACGAAATACGGCAAGTCGTGGTGAAACACATCCTCGTTTACCCATGGCTTTATATATGCTTCGTTACTCTCCACTATATCACCCATGGGAAACCTTATCAGGAGAATATGTACTCAAATTACCCGCCCTTGGCCGGCTTGACGAAGTCAGTAACCAAAGAAAATGATCAATAGGATAAGACGGAAATGGTCAAGGGAGAGGAGGGCTAACAAAATGATCTTTGCAACGAAGTAATATGAATTGTCATTGGTTCGCAGGTCCAAGCTGCGTAGCAGTTTGATTGGGGCGGGTAATTTGAGTACAGATTTTCCTGGGTGATATAGTGGAGAGTAACGGAGCATATATAAAACCATGGGTAACCGAGGATGGGTGAAACAATGGTTGCAACTAATTTTCTAACTTGATTTTCCGAAGAGAGAAGGGTGTTTTACTACTAGTGACATTATTTTTCAAATAAATTTCATCAACATATTTTAACAAAAAAAACGTAGGCCTACTATACTGCCTCTTAAATCGCCTGTGATCAGCAGAGCTGGTATTGGCTTACTTACTTAGTTTGGAGATTTTACCAGCGCTTCCACGGAGCTGACTTAATAATTCACACTGGTTGATATCAATGCGCTATCTAATAGGTACGAAGCTCCAGAAGGGACATGGTTAAAAAAAAAACTTTTTACGTACGTACGTGATAATAACACGTACGTACGTAATAATAACACGTACGTACGTAGTAAAGTATCACGTACGTACGTGATAATAACACGTACGTACGTAGTAAAGTATCACGTACGTACGTGATAATAACACGTACGTACGCAATAATAATACGTACGTACTTAATATATACAGAATACTAAACGATGTCCCGTTTGATAACATGTTTATTAAACGAGTGGATGGTTCGGTATTTTAACGAGCGAAAGCAAGGCTCGCATAATACAATTTTTCTTCCAAAAATATGATATTAATGATACGGAAACACACTTGGTTAATAATCTCTATTTATTAACCAAGTGTGTTTCCGTATCATTAATATCATATTTTTGGAAGAAAAATTGTATTATGCGAGCCTTTGGCGAGCATAATACATTATTTTTTATTCCAAATATATGATATTAATGATACGGAAACACACGAGGTTAATAATCTCTTTATCATATATGTCATTATTAAAATAAGCGTGTTTTTGTAGTAAAAGTGGAAAGAGAATTGACCTAGTTTTAGCGGAGTAATATCACAGACGGTACATCAAAGTGATGATCACGACATCGGCTGTGAAGTGCCTAAAATAGTTCTTAATTAAAACAATTTAAAAACACATGTGCGCGATTCTTTAAGAAATCAACAGTTGGTCCCTGGTTTCTTGTTCATGGAGATATTTTCAATCAGTTCATAAGCATATATCTAAAGCACTCATAAATAATTTGGTCACGTTCCTAGAACAAGGGAAGTAACTCTAGTTTCAACGTTTTGGAAGCTGCGTTGCCGGTTTGGTTCGGATTGCTGCATAATAACAGTATCTTTCGCATTTAAACGGTAATTCTAACATGACACTATATTTAGAATGAAAATACTGCTTTCTGATTGGTTCCTCGTATCAATTTTGGAGTAATTATTTTACCGATAATCACCTCTAAATATTTGCGACCGATTCACATTGCTGAAAATCACGGGGCACAGAAATCAACAGTCGCTCGCTTCATACAACAGCGATTCATCCAATGAACAGAAGCGGCGTTATTCCTCTATTTTGCAAAATTCTTCCACTGCCTCCAGTTCACAATCCCAAATGACCCCATTTCCTTCCACGATGTCCTCAACCATGACACAGAAAGCGTTCTTGTCAGGCTTTCTTCAAGTCTCAAACTGTTCGCTTGTAGTGAATAACTACTTTGAGAGTAGCGCCCCTTGAATGGGATTGGTCCTTGTCGGCCTTGTAGGGGAGATAGGTCGGACTATGTATTTACTTGAAAATCGCTTCTGTGAGTCTGATGACTTCCAACATGGGTTTTCTGTTGATATTATCATCAATTGAATAAAGATAAGTTACATTGAAATAAGTTTTAGTGTTTGTTTTGATATTTTGATTGAAGCATGTTCTTTGAAAAGTGAACTGCACCGAAGGGTCGCGGGCGAGTGAAACCAGTCTGTACTGGTTTGACCCAAGCACAGCGCTTTGGCGCAAGACGAAAGAGTTCCTCATTATTTTCCTAATTAGTCATGTTAGAATGGAGATAAATCCATTCTGTTTTATATTTTGGGGTTGTATGTTGTGCATTTTTTACCCCTAAATTAACATTTCAAACCTCGCAAGCTCGGTTTGAAATTAAATTTAGGGGTAAAAAATGCACAACATACAACCCCAAAATATAAAACAGAATGGATTTATCTCCTAATTATTTGTGAGGTGGGGTTGTTTCCATTGTTTATGACAATAAGTACCTATTACTGTACCTAATACCGTATGCTCAGCCCTCAAGAACTGCCAAAATGCTAGTGCGATCGACGAGGCGCGTCAGTGGGTCACACACTGACACATCAAGATTCATTTTGTACACAGGACACTGCAGCTACTTGCTGATGCTGTTGGTTAGCGCATTGAAGTTTTGAATGATTTTTTAAAACAAATCTACAATTATCTTGACTTTGTTAACACTCTAAATGCACAGTGTACCATATCAGATGATTTCGTATTTTCGAATATCCATTCTTTCAAGCGGAAATGATCTGGTAAACTCCCGGTTACGCTTTTCAATTATAAGATAAATGGTTGCGTTTGTAAAATTTCCGGGATTCATTGCTATTCAACACCCGCAAATTTAGTTTAAAACCGACGGCGTTAGCCGGAGGTTTTAAACGCTGAAATTTGCGGGTGTTGAATAGCAATGAATCCCGGAAATTTTACAAACGCAACTATTTATCGATATTGTAACATGACCGTTAGTTATCAGGCGTTTTGAAACGAACTCTCTTTTTGCGTACCTATCTCTGAGTGGAAAGGAATTTGCGATTGTACCATTTTTGTTAGAGGTGTGGTCAGGTCAAAACAAATGTAAATACTCGGCGTAATATGTACATTAGCAACACTTTACACATAATCTCAAACAGTGTCACTCAACTATGTTCACTTCATAATATTCACGTATCCTTTTAGATGGCGATAAACATTTATCTACGACATCAACACAGTAAAAGACCTAGGAACAAAAATCTTAAACTTGCCCTAACCCATTGTGACAATGACGCTAGCATTGTGACGTGAAAACGGTTGATCACTATGACGTCAAGCCATGGCAACGGCATTCGGTAAACACAGCCGCAAGGAAGAAGGCGTCAAACTTGGACAAATCTTACTTGTTAAAAACATTTTAGTTACTTGAAACTAATTAATTTTGAGAGTTATTTGTGACCTATACTGCTATACACAAGTAAGAAAATGACAATGCCACCTGTCAAATTTGAGTAAGGAGCACATATTAAGAGAAATAGAAAAATAGTTTTTGAATCGGGCCGAATCTTGTGAACACGATGTATATGTTCGCGGTGATTCGCCCCAAGTAATTTGCGGGTATTCATTGTAATTCAACATAGGCAAATCAACCAATCAGAATCAAGGATACACCGACATCATGTTACATGATAAGTAAACAGTTTTAGGATTCTCACGAAAAGAGTGGAATTCTGCAAAAGTAGTTCGTGTATTTGACCTTTGACCTGTTTTGCATATTTATCAGATTTGGATACCAAGTTTATCAGATTGATTTATTGCATCGATAACACCCTCCATTATATGATAATCTCTATATATGGTCAATGTTTACATAGTTAGTGCCGCCGTATACCGCCGAGATTTGGCAACGCCTGTAGTGCTTCAAATTGTAATAATTGCTCCAAATTTTAATACCTGATCCAAATTGTAAAAAAAACTGCTCCAAATTGTAATTCTTGCTCCAAATTGTAATAACTGCTCCAAATTGTAATAACACAGATAAAGGCGATGTAAGCTTAAAATTAATATCTTTAGTTCTGATTATTTGACGATTTTGGTTTTGTGGTGATCATTGATTCGTTTTGATAATGGTAATTACAATGTTTATGAAGATTATTATCCCCCGCGATAACGAAATTGTTAAGGGATAAGGAAATGACCTCCGTCCGTCTCTGCGTCCGGAGCAATCATCATATCAAGATGTAACTTTTGGGGTTGTTAACTTCTTTTGAATTTTATTTTTAGCCATGGAAAAACATCTACATCTTGATTCCCGAGCAAAATACGAAATGCGTTCTACAATATTGCTTCCGGAACAGAACTTGGTTATTTTTAGATAGACAGTATTCTAGTGTGGGATGTACATTTCCTCTTGTAGCATGAATTACTAACTAATTAGTGATTTAGGATTTATTATAGCATAAAGCTTCATAAACATTGTTCAATACATATTTCTGTAACAGGTTTCAACTTATAGCAGACTCTGTCTGCTTGTATTGGTTGAAGATTGATTTTCATAAACATTTGTGTAAACAGTATGGTAGATATACACGAAAGTTGTATCTATATGCATGTAGATGTTGATGTTGATAACGATTTATTTAAGTTGACATATACGTATAGATGAAGTTGTAGATGAAGATGTATATGTTAATGTAGACGTAGACGTAGTCATGTTAACGTTGAAAGACATGCATGAATATGTAAAATGTCCTGATTATCAAGCTGAATATGGAGATGTAGATGTCTGTAGATGAATATGTAATTGTTAATTTATAATGGGTACTTAAGTTATGATGCAGATATAACTGTTGATGTAATGTGGATATGAATTATTAATAAAGAGTGGTTTAGACGCACAGAAGCATGCGTTGGTGTAGATGTGAATCAAACGGACACAATGCAGAATAAGATCTTTTTGACTTTCATGTATACATAAACGACAATCAGGACTATATATTACGCTATCAATCTGTAGATTACAATTAGTAGATAATATAGTGATAAAATATAAAATATAACTTATATAATATAATTGGGTGACATGGTTTTCTCTTGAAATGAGACTTTCATCTTTCATGTGTATCGACATTTTATTTTTTAATACATTTTATGTACAACAAGAATCAACTCAACCATAATATCAAGATTAAATCTACATTAACACATACAATGAAATCTCCAAATGGCATATACACTTATATCTGAATATATACCATACAGTTACGTTTACATATACATCTACCTCTCCACACAAAACGTTGATCTCCGCGTACCTCTGTGTGTACCTTTACATCTACATCATCATATACATCTACATTTATACCTATATATACATTTAAATGAAGATCTAAATCTGTATTTAGATTAAGATACATGTATGCATCTAAAACTTCGTCTACCGTTACTGCTACATATCTATCTACATCTACATCTACATCTTCATCTACATCATCGTCTCGATCTACATCTACATGTTCAATTACATCAAAATCTACATCTACATCAACTCTTACATCTACATCTACATCACCGCTTACATCAACATCATATCTTACATCAACATCTACATCAATTCTTACATTTACATCATTTTCATATCAACATCTACATCAACTGTCACATCTACATCAAATCTTCCATGTACATCTACACCAACCCTTGCATCTACATCTCCATCAACTCTTATATCAGAATTTACATCTTTGCATGTAAATCCCACTACTACTACTTCACAACTCCTCTGTACGTTCTTCTTTGGAGTCGACGTCGACGTCGCTGGTTTACTGCATTTTGATCCAGAATATGCAGTAATAAACGAATAGTGTGTTTTGGAACTCTAAGCCCACTGGCCACGCATTTGGAATGCATCCACCGATAGCCATGTAACTGACCAGAAGTTCGCAATTGGTCTAGAAGAAAAATGGCCACATTCACAATATCAATATGCTTACGGCGATACAGACGAAGTTCTTTCAAAAT
This sequence comes from Gibbula magus, assembly GCA_936450465.1. Lineage (NCBI taxonomy): Eukaryota > Metazoa > Mollusca > Gastropoda > Trochida > Trochidae > Gibbula > Gibbula magus. Next base: position 51,826,199 of record OW388303.1, on the reverse strand, counting down.
TCGTTTCATATGTCTATTGCTAATCACTATACGATGTTTAGCCGCCAGGAAGTATAGAGTTTCTTTCTGGTTAAAGCCTAAGTCGAAGTAGAGTCGAACAAGTGTGTCCCTCTCTATGTTCGATCGGGGATACTTTACTACGTACGTACGTGTTATTATCACGTACGTACGTGATACTTTACTACGTACGTACGTGTTATTATCACGTACGTACGAAAAAAATTATTTTTTTTCAACCATGTCCCTTCTGGAGCTTCGTAAATAGGCCTACAAGTGTGTATCATGTTTTACCGTTGGGCATGAACTGCATATCATATATGTTTACATATTGTTTACGCTGTGATAAAGCTCGAGAGGTTTCAAAGTAATCGCTTTAAAAACCTATCTTGAACGCGATTGCTCAATGTAGCGCTTCGTAGCAAAGCGAGCGAACTTTGAGGTTTTGCAGGAGAGAATGAGCGCTACTTGAGCGCTACTTGAGCGCTACTTGAGCGCTACATCGAGCAATCAATGTCTCTGAATGAGCGATTATAAGCGCTCGCTGTTATGGAACGGGGCATGTGGAATGTGATGAAGGAGTGAGTATGTACTCCGAAACGTCGTGTATTTTCACATTAAAGAAGTTGTTATCCACAAAATCTTCCTGTTCTTATGTATACCACTTCGAAATTCCCTTCAAAGACCATTTTTCATACGTTAATTGTGTTGTAAGAATTTCTAATTTAAGATTCTTTTATTATGATATTTTGAAACAGAGGGAAAATGGACAAAAAAAATCAAGTAAAAACAGATTTCAGTTCACTATTTTATTTTTGCGGCAAGCACATAATACTAACATAAGCGGGAGGGTTATCTACCTTTGAAAATGTCGGTTTTGGTCGTTGGCGATGTGAACGCAATTTTCAAAAGATTAATCAAAGATATCGACTGCAGTTTTATGAGGAAACATTTCCCATGCTGATAACAAAAAGAAAATTATCATCTCAAGATACACAACGGACTGTCACATCGATAAACTCAAGAAATGATACCGACTTCAAGGACAATTCCGAAACAACAAATGGAACAAAACAAGACTCTGTCTGTGAAGATATCATTGAAGATGGAATATTGTCCAACAAGGAGGAAACGAATTACACAAATAAATCCAGCTACTGGTTGACACGTATTATAATCTTGAGGAGCATTGGGTTTGTTTATTGTAAGTGACTAAATGATGTGATCAAACGGCTGTAGGAAAACTCGTACCCAAAACGAACTTGTACAGTTGTAGGATACCCACAAAAATCGGAAAACTATTTTTGGTATTAGATTAGATTAGTATTGATAATGTAAATTTGAATGTCCCATGTTTGACAACGTGTGCATTACGTCACCTGTGTTCTACACGTTTTACTGAATACTGAATAAATATTTAACAACATATAACTTCAGACGTTTTATGAAATTATCAAAGTTTTCAAGATTATCCACTTCACAAAAACAACACAGTTGATCGTAGGGATTTATAGATTTGAGTTTATCCTTTGAGATTATCCACTCCACTTAAACAACACAATTAATTATTAATTAATTGGAGGCTATGTATAGGTGAATTGACTGATAGTATTCACTCGATTATAGAATATACACTTAATTAAAACAACACCGTTAGGTCTAAGTTACTAGTATTTTCTATTCGAAATCACACTTGTCAACATGATATGACGCTGATAATTACTTAACAATGTCATGTGATGCTAGATGGTACGAAACAATCCAATAAATATCATTCAAAGCAATATAATTGTGTTGCCTCACATATTAATCTAAAAAACGAGTTCTCTGATTTTTTTTGGGTACGAGTTATCCGTGGGTACGAATTTCCGGTGGAGACGAGTTCGTTTTGGGTACGAGTTTTCCGCATCCCGATCAAACCATTCAACACCTGTAACAGTCAACTCTCAACTTCAAGATAATCTGCACTGTAATTACTGTAATATACCCTAGTAAAGCATCATGTATCCCGAATCCACACATGGTAATATAATCTAAGTAATTCACACATGTTCATAGTCAGTGAGTAAAAACATGTCGGTAATCATTTAGTTCAGATAATCTAAATGTTGGTTTATGTACGATGAATGCGCACTGACGCAGAAAAACCTCTGGCATGCTGGACTAGGTAATCATGGTTATCATGGTGATGAATGTATATTTATGCAGAGCTACAGATAAGTTTTTGGTTGATTGAGTAATGTACGCGCTTGTGTCCACCTTAATTGAGTATCCAAGATTTTTTTTCAGTAACCAAATAAATTGTACTCAGGTCAATGAAATCAATTGGGTATTTTACTAATTTCACATTCACTGTCGAAATGACCAAACATAAAGTAGGTTTCACACTCTAGTTAAAATGCATTAAATATTCATATAAATTGGTCTTTAGACAGAGTGAATACTGACTCTTACAAAGAAAATGTACAAAAGGTACCCCACCATTGAAATAATTCTACTAGATGGCGCTGCAAGCAATACTTTTCGTCTCTGTCTTACAAAATTATAAATTTTCAAAATATGCAATATTTGTATATTTTTATCTCAGTTTAAGGAGTATAAATTATGAAGACAGTATCAATAAAATAAAAGGCTTATCCATATTGATTGATATAAGGTTTAAAACAAAAACTACACATGTATGCAGACATTTTCTCTAAATCAAAACCAATTACATTGATCCCAAAATTTAAATGACAATAGAATTTAATATACAAATTCATTTAATGAAAGAAAGCGAGTTAACCATACTATATTGTTTTTAATGGTATCTTTAGACAACTAAGATATGGTCACAATTTTGTCCAAAGTGAGATAACTCCAAAGCTTGACTGAATACTACTGAAATACCATTTTCACTGTAAATATATTGCAGACAAATATGTTTTTGTATCATTAAACAAAGTCTATTTCGATAAGTTACAATAAAATAATAATGACCCTATTCCTGTAGATACATTTAAAATTCCAATACACATGTATGACACTGTTACTGGAAATGACCACAGAAGCTACATGACAATGCACTTATCACAACTGGGAGTGTTCAGAAACAAGGTTTCTTGAATATCTTTAAATGCTGATTCATCTGTTATTCATGGTAGGCTATATATTCGATCTATACTGTAATATGAGAGATGATTCTAAAGAAGTTGAATAACTGTTACTGAAACCAATTACCATGTACGCAAGTCAATGTTTGACATTACTTCGTGTACGCATTAGACATCAGCTTAATTGAGTATTTACGAAAATGTAAGCGTACTTGTACGCAATAGAACTTAGAGGAATTGGGATTTTACTAAAATTAATGAGTAATTTACTCAAATACGCAGCTTATCTGTAGCTCTGTTTATGGTAATCACAAGTTGTATATCTGTAAACCTAGTCTTCATTCTGGTCTAATGACATTCTACTTTTGACCTTTAGCATACTTTTACAGATGCAAAATTATCCACTCAGCCGATTACCTAGTAACAACACTGTAATTGAGAACTTTGAATTAAAACAATTAAATTCAATTTCATATTTGTTTGCAGTCGTTGCATTCCTGGTTGCACTACACCAGAACAAGCAGCTGATCGGTAAAGATGGACTTCTTCCTGCTCACAAATATCTCAACAACATCAAACAACGATCTGGTGGAATCAACTGGTTGACATTTACAGAATGTCCAAGTATCGTTCAATTTTTGGACTATGAAAATCACATTGACTCCATTCTGGATCTCATGGCTTATTTGGGGCTCACTCTTTCTCTCGTCTTAATGATCAATGGGGCAGCAAACTGGATTGTTATGCTGATTTTATGGACGTTAGACCATTCTCTTGTAAATATTGGTCAAAAGTGGTAAGTATTGAATTTTCTTCATCCCCTTACTAATCATTAATATTTCTTTTTTTTTTTGTAAGTTGAAACAATAAAATAACCAAACTTTGATTTATGACACAAAGATTAATAAATAATTTGAAAAATTTGATTTCAATTTCACATTACCGGTTTATTCAATTGTCACAACAAAATCCAAATATTATAATAATTTTACCGGGTATTCATGTTACCAGATAATGAAGCTGGAACCAATTTATCCCAAAATATTCTTTTGTTTTGATTTTGAAAATAATTCTCAATGTATTTCATTATATTTTACTTGCAGGTATGAATTTGGTAAGTTGAAAAATATTTTAATATTTGAAGTAAATAAGCCATCCACTTAAATCTCACTTGTTCTTTTAAACCAAAGCATAATGAATAAATCAGGTTAAAGCTTGATTAGATTTGTCGAATTTCATTCTAAAATAAATTTGGCACATTGAAATAAAAAAAAGATGATCAATTAAGAAAGAAGTTGTACATCATATCAGAGTCAAAGAGAGGTGGCAACCGGACTATTATTTGTGGAGACAAGTTTCAAGAAAATACTTAAGTTTGTGCATGGATACTATCAATACTCATGCCAAACAATATCTTTCTATCAGACTTGTTTTAATAAAGGATTAATTGCCCCAACTAAGATGTCCAAAAAAGTATCCATCGTAATAATGTCCCTTTAATTACCATTGTTAGAATATATGATATGAATTTTACATGAAACTGAATTTTTAAAATATTTGACATCAAACTCTCAGGTTGGGAAAACCAATTGTTGGAGACAGGTTTTCTGGCTACATTCCTCTGTCCTGTCTGGGATCTGTGTTCTCTTCCAAAACACACACCGACTTCGAGGATCGTTATCTGGGCATTCAGGTGGCTTCTCAGCAGACGAATACTTGGAGCTGTGGGTATAATAGTCATAAAATAGTCACAAGGTTTTGAATTTCACTTATACAAAAATATAATATCCATTATAATGTAACACAGTCAGTACCGTATTTCCTCTAATAGGGGCCGGGCCTCTAATAGCGGCCGGGGGGTAAAGGTACCTAAACATGAATAAGAGCCGGGCCTCTAATAGGGGCCGGGTCTCCAATAGGGGCCGGGTCTAGTCAATCATTACTTCCCTTTGTACTTAAATATTCCTTCCCTTTAACTACCACGCTACTTCCGGTTTCATTAGAATACATGTCTCAAGTTGACTTTGGAAAACCTATTATCATAATAAGGGCCGGGCCTCCAATAAGAGCAGGGCCTCCAATAAGGGCCGGGGGGTAAGACCCCCTAATTGTTAATAAGGGCCGGGGCCCCTATTAGAGGAAATACGGTATTTCCCTTTGTCATTTAATTAGAGATTTAGTTGAAGAAAAGAAAGAAAGTAATATGAAATAAATGGCACTCATCATTAGCAATTTTAGCTCATTAGGCCTGTATGTAAGGCAGATGGGCTTCCAAAAACTGGTTGCCACAGGAGGCTGAAATTTTCAAAATACCATCTTTGTAACATGGAGTTTTGTCCCCCACCCCTCAAATGTGGGCGTGGCAGTGTGTCCACCCTTAAATCTTTAAATGATTTCTCCCAAGAACCAGTAATGCTAGAAGGCTCAAATTTGGAAATATTTACAGCAGAAATTATCGGTACATTTAAAGAAAATAAACAATTTCTCGTAATGATTGAACTTTTTAGCTCATCTGGCCTGAAAGGCTCAATGGGATTATGGCAAAGCATCCGTCCATCCGTAAACTTTTCACTTTTTCAATATCAAGAACCAGTGACTCTGGAGAGCTGAAATGTACTCCAAGGCCAATGGGGATTCTAAATTGTAGATTTGGTGTCGCATACATGGGTCACAGGGGCCACGACCTAAGGACCTATGTTCTTTTTCTTTTCCATTACGTAAAATACTTGAATTTTATTATACCACTGATAAATACTTCTGGAAAACTTACAATTTGAAATTTATTTCGTTTATTGTTTAAAGCATGTGAGCTACAGAGCCATTTGCTCTCTTTTTTTAATTTAAGCTGTGATTTTGATTGGTGTAATTGTTCCATCAAAGTTTAGATAAAAACTAAATTTTCAGATAAGTACATGCTTACAGATATATATTGATTGTATTTCTCTTTGTCTTATCATATATAAATAGAAATAATTTTTTGGGGTTTTACTATGATTAATATAGTTGTTTTCTACTTGCTCCATTCAGGGACTGATCAAGATCAGGGGAGACAACTGCTGGAGAGATCTGACTTGTATGAACTATCATTATGAGGTGACTTTTATGAAACTCTGTGAATGGTAGATATTTTATATGAGTGCCCATTATAACAGCATTTGTTTATATCAAGCAATGAGTGGAGAAAACACAGTGTGACAGAGAATTAATGTTTGTTCCTTACTGAAGATGATTATTTTATTCAGCAGCATTTACCAAACCTGTACTGTGAACGGAACAGGTCATGTGAATGCCTTATTTAGCATGTTTAGAATATAACGTTATATTACGAGAGAAGTTGTTCCAATGTATATCGACCTTGACAAAGTTTTCAATAACTTTGATGGCATAATACACCACTTACTAGACTGATGGAAGACTTAATGTAGTTGAACTTTTTGGTGATAGACGTTTAGTTTTCTAAGTTGTTTTTTTACTGCGTTTTGGCCATGAAAACTTGCTAGCTACTCTGCTAAAATATTTTGGAAATATTTTTGCTATGTGATAATACTAACACTCTAATGTTTAAGGCTGTATGTTGCTCAGGGATTTTGAGGAGGACATTTATCTGTGGGCTATGATTTAGGGAGATCTTTTGAACATACAATATGCATTGAAGTAATGCTTCAGAAGAAAAGTATCAATGAACTAATTGATTTGCATAAATTTTTATTATTCAACCGTGGTGAGATCACTCATTAGATAACAATGAGTTGGTTACACACATGTGTGATACCACTGCGTGCTGCCATAACGTCATCATCGGCGCGTGACGTCATAATCATTTTTGCTTGATGTCACAATGTAAGCTGCACGACTGCAATAGCCGGTGACCTATTTACAAGTCAGCATCGCTAAAAACGCTTTCGCTCGTTAAAACACCAAACCATCCACTCGTTGAATAAACATGTTATCAAACGGGACATCGTTTAGTATTCTATATGTAACATATTTCGGAACTGTAACTCATTGATTATTTACACAGGGAAAGGATGTAATATCAGTATGGTACTGCTTACCAGATAAATACTTCTCCACACTCCCCTGTGTTACAGACACAGCCGGTGCCCAACCCGGTGAGCTACTTTCTGCACCAGTCCCCCGATCAGATCCACTCCCTGGAGACGCTCAGCAACCACTTCATTGAGCTCATCGCACCATTCTTCTTTTTTCTGGGACGTCGCATGATCATTGTTGGTGGAGTCATACAGGTCTTCTTTCAGGTGAGAGTTATCAGAATTGTCAGGTAAGTGTAATCAGAATTGTCAGGTAAGTGTAATAAGAATTAAGCTTAGCAAATGCAACCAACACTGGTTTTTGTGACAGTAGATTCAATAGTAAGAGATTGTCAGAGGATGTAAGAGAAATGGTTTATCTAACTTATTAACCATTTTGATAAATATTTTGACAACTATTATGCACTAAGTAAGGCTGTTATCCCTTTTCTTCCAGTCCTAAATGTGATTTTATTTATCAGTCAAGATAAGTAAAGAGAGTTAAGGGAAAGGCTATAATTAGTTTAGCTGTGGGATTGATCTTCATGAATATCATTTTGATTGTGAAATAATTCAAATTTCACATTGCTACTTCAGGTTGTACTGATTATAAGCGGAAACTTGAGTTTTCTCAACTGGTTGACGATAGTTCCGTGTCTGGCTTGTTTTGATGACCAAAGTTTAAGCTGGATGTTTTCAGGATCCATCAAGCGTCAAGTCATCAAAAGACAAAATGGGAAACATCTGGGTAAGATATAATATCTAAATTGAAACAAAATTTTAAAATGGATAAATGACAATTCTTGAGAAAATTTAAGCAACAATACTTAAATTTCATAGGTGCTTTTTCAAACTTTGTTATATCCAAGAAAGAAACCTTCATCACACATCCTGAATTTATCCAGAATCGAGGGTCAGAAAGATGTTCACTATCTGTCTAGGAGCACTGCTCCTCTACCTGAGTGTTCCTGTAGTGATGAATCTGCTGTCCTCCCAGCAGCGCATGAACAAGTACTACGGTCCCTTGAGACTCGTTAACTCTTATGGTGCCTTTGGAAGGTTAGTGAATACATAGAGATTATTACCCGAGGAAGTGTGTCATATGACTTTTACAAAACGAGTGTGAATTTTTTTATTTCCCGAGCGAGAGCAAGGGTTATACATAAATTAGCACAAGTTTCGTAAAAGTCATATGGCACACTTTCGAGTGTATTAATTTCTTTATAACCCATTTTATTCCATTTGATTCACGTAAATATTGCAGAAAATGGCCCACTTCTCTTACGAAGGCAAGCTACAGTGACGTCACGAACAATCGTTTTATGACGTCACAGACGACAAAATACAGGAAGTCGCGGTGAAACAATGGTTGCTAGGCAAACATGATATGTGCACATGTGCTCATATCAATTATATTAACTCGGTTATGGGTAATAAAGAATGATTATCACAAGCTAGTGTGTCATAGAGACACAGTGGTACAAAGGGTATCAATCATTGGTTAACCAGAAGCATGTATAATATTGCTATGTCTGGGATCACACTTGGTGGCTGATTGGATTAGCTTTTGGCAGCTTGTGAACTCTAGGGTGTGGGTTCGATCCCACAAGGGATTCTTGAAAAACTGGGTAATTTTGCAGATCCCAAATCCCTATTTTGATCCAAAATATAACAATGTTACATTAAGGCATATGTATGTATTTCTAACAGAAACAAGTATTACACACAATGTAATATATATATATATATATATATATATATTTAAAATAGGGTGTTTGTTCAAGTGTACAGTCAGTATATTTTCAAATGGTAATTAAAAGAATAACTAATGCCGATTTCCTCCTACATGTTTCAACTTTATCCTCAGGGATAATGTAAACCTCCCTGAGGATAAAGTTGAAACATGTAGGAGGAAATCGGCGTTTTATTATTCTTTTAACTACCATTTGAATATATATATATATATATATATATATATATATATATATATATATATATATATATGGTTTTAGAATATAATATTTTTGTGGAAAAGAACATCTATGGCATACATTGTTTTCGCTCATCAAATAACATCAAAGGCAATATCATGTTTACATAGATTATTTTTTATACTGTTAATAAGAATATCCCCTTCTATTTTTGTTTTATAAAAAATATCTATGTCCCTTATAACTTCTTATTATATATATTTTATTATTTCATCATATTCAAGAAAATAATATTAGTATTTCTGTGTAACCAGTGTCACAAAGACAAGAACAGAACTGATCCTACAAGGAACGTCAAGCCTTGACCCCAATGACCCGAAAGCTGATTGGTTGGAGTATGAGTTCAAGTGTAAACCAGGCAATATCACGAGAAGACCCTGCGTTATATCTCCCTACCACTACAGACTCGACTGGATGATTTGGGTTGCAGCTTTTCAGGTATTAATGAAATGTTATCAAATCCTCATTACACTATAGCCAATGATGGTCGTCATCCCCAACAATATTTGGAAAGTGGAAAAAAGTGTTAACTGTTGTATTTTTGAGACTGAAAGATTTCTGAAAATGAATAACAAAGGAAAGGTGTTGTAACCAGTTAGTGTATGCCATCTTTAGTACATCAGTTACTGGCAAACGGTTTACCTACCTGTCTCTACATGAATTCTTCGACTATGTGGTAACAAGTTGTTTCGATTATATTTCTGTATGTCGCACCACTGACATTTCCATTTGACACTACAAGGTCAGTTTTACCATTATAGTGAATTCCAACTCGCACATGAACCGCACTATACTGAATATGGTCCTGTGCATAGCTCAATTGACCACAGTCAGATGAACTGGGTGCAAGACACAAAAAGCATCCATCAGTACAAGTAGACACTTTGTTTGATAGTCAAGGCATTGTGAATATTAACCAAGTACAGCAATGATAGTTTCAGTTGTATACTCCTCAAGGAGTTAAGAATGAATAAGAATGATACTACTGATATTATCAGGGTAATAATAAATGAGTTACTCCAGAGGTATACTTTCTAATATGTTTGTATTATAAAAGTACTCTTATTACACGTCTTTCAGAAGCACAGTTCTAATGAGTGGATCGGCCACGTGGTGGTCAAGCTGCTGGTCAACGATGAAGGAACATCTTCCCTCCTGGCGTATAATCCATTTCTCGGACAAAGTCCACCCAAGTATGTTTGAACAGTTTAAACATTTTTATTTCCACAAAAAAAAGAAGGAACCGGATTGGTAAACAAGCAAATAATGGTTATATAAATACCGCTCCGGGATACAACCAAATAAAAAACATGACATGATGAATGTACAGTATAAATATGAATACAAATAAATATGATACAATCTGAAAAAGAACTCCAATAAAATACAAATTATGACTATGCCATAGAAGCTCTACTTTAAATCAAATCTGCCTGTTAAATTTATAAACGAGTGAACTGAATTTAAGAGTTCCATATTTACAGCTGGGGAAGAAATGTGACTTCAGATTAAGAGAATTGTCAACAGGGAAATCTGTTTGTTATACATGCAAAGTATTGATAATGAGTAACACTGTTTTCTAAATTTAAAGGCAGATTTGCTATGAATGTGACAAACAAATGAACCCACCGCTTGTCTGTATTGCATAATATCAATCATTGTCAAAACTCGAAAAATACTTTTTCTGTTGGGTGGGTTCATACAAAGTTTTGCAGTGACAAAGTAAGCTGCATACAAAGTGAGTATGTTTGAACCAATTTATTACTTCCGAGTCATATTTGCACATTTGCTTTCTTCGTTACAATCTCCTCTCTGCCGTTCTTTGTTGGACGGGCGATATCAACACATTGTGCATTGACATTGGCGCATACAACACAAATAAAATACATTGTTGTGGGTTAATGGTCATGGGCGTGGCGGTTCTTGGAGGTCCCTAACCAAGATAATATTATAGAGCAGTTAAATCGGGCAACTACGGAGTATATAGTCACCAGCAGCAACAGGGTAAAATATATGCATATGAAGTTGCAGCAGCCTAATAACAGATAAATATATCCTTCCGCTGAAAAGCTGGACATTCATTATATTGCCGAAATAGTCCCACTGATAAGTGGAGGGAAAATAAGATCCAACTGAAAAGTAGGACCCCTAAATTTAGAATATTGGTATATTAATATGTTTAATTCTCCAAGAATCCCACCACACCAATAACTTTTTTTTATTATCAAAGAAATGTACATAGCCATAAGCTGGCTGGTCCTGTGAAGAAAGAGAAGTATAAAGAAGAAAGGCAAGTTAGGGTGGGAAGGGCAGGGATTTGAAGATATATGACACTGTGATCATGTCGGCGAAGCGAGGGAGAATGAAGCTGAGCAGCCATTGAGAATTTAACGTGACGTAATTGGTACCAAGTGACGTCATTTAGAGGGATTATGAAAACTGGTTAAATTTCGCTGGTGCAATTGATTGCGGGAACCGGGTGATGGAAAGAAAATAGGGAAGTAAGTGGGAGGGAAAGGAAATTAATACCAAGAGTAATAATGGTTTTGATAACCACATTTAGTGAAAATCACTAAATGTAATTATAATGATAAATGCATGAACAGATCTGTAAAGTTTTCACTTTGTAAATATTGTTTCAGATTTATTCGAATACAGAAGTACAAGTACAAGTATACCAAGTATAACAGCCAAGAAGGTAGAGCAGGAAAGTGGTGGAAGAGGTTATATATAGGCTCGTATCTTGCTCCTGTGAGCCTCGACACATCCAGAGATTTAATGAGGAAATATAATTGGAATATTCTATAAGAAAAATGCGAAAAATAAATTGTTCTGTTTTTATGCTTTAGTTGGATTTCTTGTTTGAAATTAAGTGTTTGATTGTCTATATTTATGAAGGAGGTTGATTATGATCAAGTATAAGACATATATATAATATAATATCAATAATAATATCAATCTCATTAAAATTAGATCCAATGTAACACTCATACCTCGCTTTGTTCTTGATCTGAATACTGCTCGGCAGGGATCATGTCTTGTGACCATACGGAGCAGTGTTCGGATCAAGAATGCAGTGAGGTAAGGGTGTTACATTATATATGATTTTAATGAGATTGATAATGTATTGAATACAAACAAACACATGGAAGCTTGCGTGTACAGACATACATACATATATACTAGTAGTTCTGAAGGGGACAATTTAACAGAGTATTTGTGTTTAAACAATAAATAATGAAATAATCATGTTTTTGCATAAAGGTATTATTGTATATTACATAGAACATTTGAAAGTTATTTGTTATTTTGAGGGAAATTAATAGCTTAGATTATATCCCCATAAATTTCATTTCAACATTAAACAACCCATGTCCTTCTGTTAGTATTCCAATAGGGAAGACCAAGATGGATACTTCAGCCTAAAATCTTATCATTGATCCCTTGTGGTTGAAAGGAATGGAGCTTGAAAATCCACCTGAGTTCTAAGGCTCTGCGCCTAGTGGTGGTAGTGGCAACATCAGGGTCTTCCTTGAGTTGTGCTATGATCTCATAACGTAGATCTTTTATGCCATGTCCTTCAGAATTGAAGTGTAGAGAGACTGGTTTGTCTCTCTTGTGGCTGATGTCGGCAAAGTGTTCTGAGAGTCTAAATGTGAAACATCTTTTTGTTTCACCCACATATTGTTTCTTGCAAATATTGCAAGTAAGTAGGTATACTACATTGTGTGATTGACACCTGTAGTTGCGTTTTCGGAATACCTGATCCGTGACAGAACTGGTAAATTTGTCTGAGGCATTGATCATTTTGCATATTTTGCAGTTGTGTTTTTCACACACTTTGTCAATGAATTTGACAATTTTACCACTGACTTGTTGTAAAGTTTTTGGGTAGATGAGAGAAGCTCTCACTAGGTGATCTTTAAGAGTTTGATTTCTCCTGTATGCAGCAACATGTGGGTGTTGGAATACTTTTTTGCAGGTGTCAGATCCGCTGAGGAGATGCCAGCGTTTTCTGATAATGGCATTGAGCTCCATACTAAGGGGATTGTAATCGCTGACTAAAACTGCCCTTTGTTTAGGTGCGGTGGTAGTCTTGACGGCTGAGAGGAGGGATTTCCTATCAAAACTGTCGGCCTTAGATTTGTTCTGTTGTATATGTTTCCTAGGATACCCCCGTTTTAGGTAGTAATTGATGAGATTGAGGCTGTGTGACTCATACTGGATGTTTGATGAGCAGATTCGCCTAAGTCTCAGAAATTGACTAAAAGGGCCTTTAGTCTTAATGTGCTTGGGGTGGCACGAGGTGTACAACAGATAGGAGTGTGTATCAGTGGGTTTGCAATACAGAGTGAACTCCAGTTTGTGAGTTTCTGTATTGTGTATGACCCACGTGTCTAGGAACGCAACTTTTTGGCGGGAAAATTCAGCAGTGAATTTGATAGTTGGATGTGCTTCATTGAGATATTGAATGAAGTTCTCTAGGCGTGCGGTGCCTAGGGTCCAAATGAGGAAGATGTCATCGATGAACCTGACGTAAAGGTCAGGTTTATCTTTGTATTTAAAGAGGAGAGAGTTCTCCAATTCACCCATAAAGATGTTGGCGTAGGATGGTGCGACCTTGGTACCCATGGCCGTGCCTCCGACTTGGAGGTAGTTCTGTCCATTAAAAACGAAATTGTTTTTATGTAGAACTGATTTTAGCAGGTTTAGTAAACCGGTTGGGCTAATTGTCCAGTCTGGTTTGAACTTTCTGATGGCTTGTGCCACAGCCTTTAAACCTTCACCGTTTGGGATGTTGGTGTATAGGCTTGTGACGTCAAGTGTAACTAAGAGGACGTCATCTTTGTTGCTAAGGTCGATATTTTCTAACCTTTGGATGAAGTGTGTGGTGTCCCTGATATAACTAGGATATTCTTTAACGAAACCTTTAATGTGTTCGTCTACAAAGCTACTGATTTTCTCAGTGGCGGTGTTGTTGCCGCTAATGGTTGGTCGGCCTGGTAATTTGCCTGGAGCATTTATGAATTTTAGGGAGTAAGTAGAACCTGCCGGCGGTGCAGTCAGTGGGTAAAATGCCCATATAAACTTTCTGCGAGATCTCTTCTTTTAATAACAAATTTGTAAGGTCTTTACTTATTTGTGAGGAGAACTGTTCAGTTGGATCAGTATCTAATTTGCAGTAAAACTTTTCATCAGATAATTGTCTGAGTGCTTCATTAATGTAGTCACTGGTGTTTTGTACTACAACTGCAGAACCTTTATCAGCCTTTTTAATGATAATTTCATTATTACGTTTTAGGCGATTGAGAGCAGTTAATTCATTAGGTGTAACGTTACACCTTCTGAATTTAGTTTCTTCAGTTTTGAGAAAATCATTAGTGACTGCTTTAATGAATGATTCAAGACTATGATCATTACTATATGGTGGTTGCCATTTGCTTTTTGGACCGAATTTTCTATCTAATACAGACTTTGAATCAACTACTGGTAGATCATGGAAGAAGTGAGAGATACGCATTTTTCTGAAAAATTGTTTTAAATCAGAGAAAGTTTGACTTTTATTTGCGTGACGAGGAGTAGGGCTGAAGGTTAAGCCTTTATTGAGTAGAGAAAGCTCACACTCAGTAAGTTGATAATTAGATAAATTAACAACGAAGTCATCCGAACAATTCGAGGCTTTATTTGCATCATCACTATTGTTGTTGATGTTCAATTTTGATAAATTGTCACAAATTGAATTGTTGTTGAGGTCAAGCGATTTGGCAAGCATTGCCAGGGCTTGCTTGAGGTCCTGCTTGTTGTTACCCCGGTTATTACGGCGGTTGTCAGGGCGACGTCTAGGTTGACGTTGCGGTGGCGGGCGTCTGGTTGGGCGTCTTTGCCTAGAAGACCTCCTAGAGTTGGATCTAGAGGTGGCGGGGGTGGTAATAGAGGTGGCGGTGGTACCTTGGATGAAGTGTTTTTCATCCCAGGGGTTGTGTTTCCTGTATTTAGATTCGAGTTCTCTGTATTTGACATCCAGTTTCTGATGGAGAGAACTGGACTCTCTACTGCAAACAGCTTTAACAGCGGAGTCAATGGTGTCATTGGTGGCGGTGTCAATGTCACGTGGGAACTGGTGTTTGATTTTCAGGATTGAATCTTCCAGGCTGTCATGTTGTTGGTGGAGCAGTTTGAGGTGGCAATGTGCCATTTGCATTGAACAGTTCCTGATTAGGGCAAAGCGTTCTGCAGCAAGTTCACTTTTAAAAGTTGCTTGTAGTGGCGGTGTGGACACTATATATTGTTCAGGTAGCATGTCAGCTTTCATGCAACACTCAAGGTAGTCAATATGGACTGCCAAACGGGCCTTCTTCGTGCAGGCGTTACGTAGAAGTCGGTAGGAGGGCATAATTGCCTCAGGTAACTTGACCGCTTTGGGATCATTAGTGACACCTCTCTTCCCAGTTTGGGCACCGAATTCGAAGCGTGCGCGCTTCTCCGGTGGTGGTTGGTCCTGGTGGTGGACCTGGACCTCCGTTATGATGTTGCTGAAGCTCACGTTGGAGGTGGAGGGTGTCACGGTGGTGGACATCTTGCGCGGTGTTAGGCAGAGATGAAAAATAGGTATGACGACGGTGGGGTGTGTACATCCCTTATATACTAGTATAAGGGATGTACACCTCCCAAACCTTTAGTCTGATGAGTTCCACTTCAGGAACGAAACCGGTCACTCCTTAAGGCCAATCAGAAGCCTATTTTCCGCGGTGGGCCCCCACCGTCGTCATACCTAGTATTCCAATAGAAAAGCTAAGAAATGCTGGTGTATTAGAATGCTGAGATTTTATACGTAGAAAATCATATCAAGTTAATTTTAAATGTCAAATTTTGCAAGAGGGCAATATTTATTGAACTTTATTTAGAAATCTCACAAATAAGAGAATCCACAATTGTCCTCTCATTTGAGGAATACTAGCAGCTGCTACAGAGCTTTATATTTCATGCATGAGTTCTTATAATGTATGTTCATCTTAATATGCATAATCAACAGTAAAGAACAACCAAATTCAACAATCTTAAAACAGTTTAACATGCGGAAACACACACGTAGGTTATGTGAGGAGAGTAGGTTATGTGAGGAGAGTAGGTTATGTGAGGAGAGTAGGATGTGTGAGGAGAGTAGGTTATGTGAGGAGAGTAGGTTGTGTGAGGAGAGTAGGTTGTGTGAATAGGTGTCACGTGGCAGTTGTTGATACATAAAAACTCTATGTATGATAAACTCCAAGTTTTACGGTCGGTTACAGCCCTTGAAAGCCACATTTCAGAAAATGGGGTTAAAAACGGCGTTGCTCTCCTGGGGGTGTAGGTAATCTTTTAAATGTGGCTCTCCTGGCGGTGGACATAACCGGTGATTCATGTTACTGTATATAATAAACTGAATAGGCGATTTTTATCTGAAATTGTAAGTAAATAAAGGACAAATACATTTCCGTGGTGGTTCCACACGGCTGTGAACTGAATTGAACTCCTTTAACCAAGTTTAGAGTAACATAGTCCATGAAGGATGTGACTTTGGGGTCTTGGGGCATCCAGCCATACATTGTTTAAGAAGTCTAAAATACTGATTGAATAGAAAAATCCTTGAAATATTTGAGAAACGGTATTCAGTCAGTAATTAATGACCGCTTTCAAGGCAATGAGGACTCTACATGAATTGTTGCTTTCGCGGCAGACCATATTTCTCAAAGTTGGCTTTCACGGGTGGACACCTTACGGTCAGTTCATAACATCATTGCATATGAAATCAAATCTGTTCTACTGTCTAGACACTGAATTAGTGAAATCACTGGTATGCCTACTTCTGATTTGTTATGCAGGGAAAGTCAAAGTCACCAGTCGTCTGATCCAAAAACATAGATTTCTTTCATTCACTACCTCTAAACTTATCTGCATTTTCCTTGTTTGTTTACAAACATCAACAACAATAAAAAAAAACTTAAACACAGTCTATACTAGACCTGTCAATCTTTTGAGTCTACACACTTCGCTCGTGCCGGCACGTGCACTTCGTGACCCATAATCCAACAGCTCTATCCCATCACTTTTCCTTGTTGTTGGTCACACGTAAGACGTGTGATTCGCTACCAGAGAGAAATCTTACCTTTTCTGAAGATATCTTCATTATTCTGTATCCTGGTATTGTTATGTTTATCATACCCTTCTTTTACATGTAACTTTTGTAAAAATTTCATGTTATTTCGACTTTTGTCGCGTGTTGGTATACGTGGCACTTGTCAAAAATGGCGACCTTTCGCTTTTGCACACGGCACAAGAAAAAAATTATAATATTTTTTCTATGGTTTGTTTAAGGTTTCGTATTCATAATTTTCATTATTTAGCGATGTTTACTCTGCTAAATATGTATTATGCTCTGAATTATTGCCTTTGTCGATTTCATGGAGTGTTTGGGGTTTGGTAGCCCCGCCCACTTTCGTTTGATCGATGAGTTGTGTGTTTACTGTCTTATTGCTGTCTCGCTTGATAGCGTGTACAGTTGTGACTGGCAGTGGTATAGTGGTTATTTTACGACGCTTCATTATTTATTTTGCGTTGTTTCTCTTTGCGTATGTAAGTTACGCTCGAGTTTTCCTTTGTATTGATTACCTATATCATGTATATTTAATTCAATACTTAAGACATGTTGTCCAAATTGTATGGATTTGGAATATGTTAAGTTTTATATGCAGAAATTATATATTATTGTTTATTTCTGCTTATGGAAGTTTCATTCCTTATTTGCGCGAGTTGTTTTCTTGGAAAAATCTACTTGCGGGTTTTGTATTTATACTCTATATTCATATAGTGTATGGAATATTATATATGTTGCTTTATGGCTTATATATTCTATTATGTGATTTGTATATTTTCATATACATATCGTGTAATACCTGTTTATTCACGTTTGTCTTGTGTCGACTGTGTGTTAATATTTTCCTTAACTTTTCACAGTTACATGATGAACAACTCCAAACGTTGCGAGGGCTGCAATAAGTTCATGTCGGCCTCAGACCCTCATCCATGCTGTCCTCGATGTTATGGTTCGGCGTGTCTTCTGGAAGAAAGATGCGAGTTCTGTGCTGATCTAGACAACACCATGTTCCAGGCCTATGTTGCGGCCAGGGAAAGAAGTTTGCTGAAAGCCTCTTCGAAGTCCTCTACGTTGTCTGCTACATCTACGTCGGACTTGGCTACGGACCTAGCCAAGTTCAAGAAGATGGCGGAGTCGATGATGCCGTTGATGACCAGGCTTATGCAGATTCCCGATCTCTCCGGCGGAGCCTGTCAGGACGGACAAAGGGTCACCCCTCGGTCAGGGCGAGACTTAGTCTCCCACATAACTGATACGAGGGGGGCTGAAGAGAAGAACGAAGACACGATCTCCCTCCTGGCTCCGTCGGCCATCGAATCGGCCAAGCAGACACCGGCCTCCAGGGACCCCAGACTAGCCAAGAAGGTCCACAGGCTAACTACCAAGAATGCGGATGCGGTACGGAAGTCGTCGGCGGCCGTTACCTCGTCCTCGACGGGCCAGGTGCGCACGGTGACGGCGACTACCACGGCCATGACGTCCACCGTTACTGGACTCCCGGGCTCCAGGATGACTCCTATCCATCTTCCGACGGACGGGGCCGCGGGGAAGAGGCTATCCACGGGAAAGAACTCATCCTCGTCCGCGTCCTCCTCGTCTGTGACGTCATCCGACGGGAACCATCCACGGGACGGGCATCAACGATCCATAGTGGAATACGAGAAGTCATCGTCCTCGTCTTCCACCCAGGATAACCAGAACAGGAACCGGAGGCTACAGTCATCACGGGGTCAGGCTGAAGAGACGCTACCTCCGACGGGGGCGGGGGAGAAACGGAGGTCCGCAGATCCACCTGAACTCTCCTACTACGGCTCCGGGGCGCCTACTACTAAGAAGGCTAGGAAGGAGGTCAAGGAGACAGAGCCTGCTTTTCCGGGTTTGTCGTGGTACGACAAAATTGATGAGGTCTATCGACACTTCCCGGACTTGACACGTTCACCCGCGCCGTCGGCCCCGATTCATAATGACATCAGCAGGGCCTCCCAGAAACCAGCGCCTGTTGCTACGAATTCGCTTCCACCTCCAGACTCGACGGCTCAACTTGCGACTCAACTTTCAAAGAGGGTGGGCCAGCTTGGTTTTGATAAGCAGCCCTCCAGGTCATCTTTCTACAGGGGGTTTCCGTATAAAGTACATGACGCCAAGTTTACCAAGCCAGAGGAGACCCCCTTGGACGACAACTTTCGCTATTTGATGGGAAAAGGCACACCGTCTGAGCAGATCCGGGTCAGCGATTCCAGACTTAAGGAGGTGGAGACCTCAATTCACAAGGCGATGCAGACTTCAACCTATATTCATTGGTTTGCAGCCACGGCGGCCAGACATCTACCTAACATCCCAGAAGACGCAGACCCGAAGGGATCTACTACCATTCCCTTTTCGGCCTTGTCGACGGCTAACTCCTTTTTCGACTCCCTAGGGGATGCGGTGCTGGACCTAGATCGTCATCTTCTATGGATGGAGGCTCAGCTCACTCTTTTGCGCCGGTCAGCATATGTAAAACAACTGCCTCAGGCTACGGAGGTGAAGATGAAGGACAAGTTGTATTCTGCTCCTTTGTTTTCGGGAACTCTGTTTGGTGATGCTGTAGGAGAAGCTCTTGCCCAGAGGGACAAAGAACTGGAAAGAAAGAGGAATGAAGATCTTCATAACCTTGCCTTGTCGGTGTCTCCTCGTCGCACTCGTCAGTCGCCTAAGAACAAGCCCTCGACACCATCTCGTAAACAGTATGCGGGGAAGTACCAGAACCAGAACTACTCTACTCCCAAGCGCAACCAAGACAGGCAGTATCAGAAGCCCGTGACTCCTAGCAAGGGTGCCGGCCGAGGCCAACAGCGTTTTTGACCAGCCTTCTATCTCTTCTCCTCAGATAACGAATCTTGCGTGCCCCCCGATTTTTCCGTTGGAAGTTGTTCCTGGTCAGGTGGGGGGTCGCCTGCAACAATTTGCCGACAATTGGCCAATTGTTTCAGACGACCTCTGGATCTTGTCAGTAATTCGTCAGGGCTACCGTTTGACAGTCGATGTTCTTCCTCCGACTACCTTTTGGCCGGAGGGTCCTCGTTTCTTCCTGGCAGGTCCTCCTCTGGTGGCAGCAGAGGAGGCAATTCAGAAGTTATTAGTCAAGAACGCAGTCGTGGAGTTGGACCCACACACTGTCACCAGGGGCTTTTACTCGCCCATATTCCTGGTGCCCAAGAAGGACACGGACGAGCTTCGGATGATAATAGACCTGAAGAATCTGAACCGGAATTTCCTGCGCAGACCTCCTCACTTCCGGATGGAATCGATATCGGCGCTGAAGCTGGCTCTACGTCCAGGGGACTGGATGGTCTCGTTAGATCTCAGAGATGCGTATCTCCATGTCCCGATTCATCCAGCGTCACAGAAATATCTTCGTTTTGCGGTCAATGGCAGGCTATTCCAGTTCAGGGTTCTTCCGTTCGGGATATCGATAGCTCCGTGGCTGTTCACGAGAATCACTGCACCGGTGCTGAGTTTCCTCCACTCCAGGTCCATCAGGATCCACGATCTGGACGATTTCCTTCTACCGGACCGGCTTCATCACTGTCTGGAGTCCAACAGAGATCTTGCCGTTTTTACGTTGGAACACCTCGGGTTCATTGTGCACCCGGAGAAGTCAGACTTCATCCCGTCCCAGAGAGTGAAGTACATAGGAGCCATCTTCAACACAGAGATCTCGAAGGTTCTACCTCCAGAGGACAGAGTAGAGGTCGCACGGAATTTGATTCATTCCATGTCCCAGTCTCCTCAGACCCTAAGGCAGTGGATGTCCCTGTTGGGCAGGCTCACAAGCATGCAGGATTTAACCAACAGGGGGAGACTGAGACTCCGTCACTTTCAGTGTTGGATCAACTCCGTGAGATCGCTCGAGCTTTCGACCGTGTGCTGTCCTCCGCAAGAGATCCTGTGCACGCTTCATTGGTGGCTTCTAGATCAGAACGTTCTGCAGGGAGTTCAGTTGGTTCCCTTCGTTCAGGACGTTCTACTGGTGACGGACGCGTCAAACGTGGGCTGGGGTGCACACTTCAAGGATCAGATGGTGCAGGGAGCTTGGTCTCTAGACGAAGTCCATCTTCACATCAATCAGCTGGAGATGTTGGCCATTCTGAAAGCCTTGGCGATTTGGCAGGATCAGCTAGTAGGCAAAAGACTGATGATAGCCTCAGACAACACAACAGTGGTGTCATACATAAATCGACAAGGAGGAACAAGGTCAAAGGGAATGTTGCAGATTTGTCTTCAACTGTTCGATTGGATCGACCAGCACAGCTGTCAGATCAGGGCCAGACACATTCCAGGGCATCTGAATGTGCTGGCAGACAGCTTGTCGCGTCCGAATCAGATTCAGTCGACAGAGTGGACTCTTCATCCCACCTCCTTCAAGATGGTGTCTCAGTTATGGGAAACTCCGATGATAGATCTGTTTGCGACCAGTCTCAACACTCAGCTCCCAGTTTACGTCAGTCCAGTTCCGGATCCACAGGCCTTCGCCGTAGACGCAATGTCAATCAGCTGGGACGGTCTTCTCGCTTACGCCTTTCCTCCACCGGCGCTGGTTCCAGCAGTTTTGGAGAAGGCGAGACGTCACAGCTGCATCATCATTCTGATTGCTCCAGCGTGGTCCAATCGTCCTTGGTATCCAGATCTGTTGATGGCGTCAACACATCCGGCGGTAGAGCTGCCAGTGTTTCCGACCTTACTGAAACAGCCAAGGTCCGACAGATTCCATCGAAACCCAGAGTCACTACATCTACACGCTTGGAGGTTATCCAGAGTAACCTCAGGAGAAGTGGTTTCTCCCAAGAAGTTGCGGAAGCAGTCAAGGGAGGCCTCAGATCTTCTACTTCCGCCCTCTATGATTGTAGATACAGTAAATTCACCGAGTGGAAGCAGCAATTCCAGCCTGATGCTGTCATCTCCATTCCACTCGTCGCTGAGTTCTTGCTCTTTCTAAGGAGGGTCAAGAAGCTGAAAGCTGGGACAATTGATGGTTACAAATCGGCGTTAACTTCTGCCTTGGCTTTGCAAGGGGTCGATTTGTCGAATGACCAAGCCATTCATCGCTTGTCCAGGTCATTCCAGCTTGAAGATCTGAAGACTCCCAAGTTTCAGCTGAAATGGAACCTTTCAGTGGTTCTGTCTGCCCTGCTTGCGGAACCGTTTGAACCCATTAAGGACGTTTCCTTACCGTTTTTATCTTGGAAGAAAGCTTTCCTGTTGGCGCTGGCCTCGGCAAGTAGGGTATCTGAATTGCATGCGCTAGACCACGCTACTATGACGCACTCTAAGAACTGGCAGTCGGTTTCCTTGTCTACTTTACCAGGCTTTGTAGCTAAGAATCAGAAGACGGTAGCTGGCCCGTTGGGAAGAAGATGTTTTTCTGTTCCGGCTCTGTCCGCTGCTTTATCAGACGGCATGGAAAAGGACCTTCTTCTCTGCCCTGTCCGTTCTCTTAGAGAATACCTGACCAGGACGAAATCCTTTAGTAGAGGTAGACACAGGCTTTTCCTGCCTTGTCTCCCTTCTTCAGATAAGGATATTACGAAGAACACGGTTTCAGCTTGGCTGAAAAAGACGATTAAGGCAGCTTACCATAAATCTGCGACTTCTCCGCCGATTTATGGTAAGGTGTCTGCTCACGAAATCAGAGCTTGGCACTCTGCTTCAGTCGAAGACGTCATCGCTGCGGGATACTGGGCTTCTTCGACGACGTTCTCCACGTACTACCTGAGGGATGTCCAGACGGATCTCCAGGGGCTACATCAACTGGGACCCTTTGTGGCAGCGGGGGCAGTCCAGACCGACAAGCAGTAACATAGGTAATTACAACTCTTTTTTAAAAAGAGGTTGTAAGGACGGAGTTCCTCCTTCTCGCTGAGAAATCCTATGTTGGCCGACAGCAGTTAACGGTTATAAATCCACGACTGCTTAGGCCAGCCTACCATTACTTGGTTTAGCAGGAACTTCGTTCTAGCGACCTCTGTCTTTGGTTTAGGCCGTTTCTCTTTTGAGTCTGCTGAATCACTCGCTGATTACCTACCCTCCGCCGATCTGTGGGATTCTGCAGATAAGTTTAGAGGTAGTGAATGAAAGAAATCTAACAAAATTACAAGTATTTTGTATATTTATGAATGATACCTACCTCTAAACTTATAGTTTGGAACCCGCCCGGACCTCCCCACAGGACGGTTATCAGCCTATCGTGTGACTTGATTCAAGGAAAAGTGATGGGATAGAGCTGTTGGATTATGGGTCACGAATTTCACGTGCCGGCACGAGCGAAGTGTGTAGACTCAAAAGATTGACAGGTCTAGTATAGACTGTGTTTAAGTTTTTTATTGTTGTTGATGTTTGTAAACAAACAAGGAAAATGCAGATAAGTTTAGAGGTAGGTATCATTCATAAATATACAAAATACTTGTAATTTTGTTAGGACTATTTGGGAAAGACTTGAACTCTGAAGACAAATAGGTTGTCATACAGGACCACACCCTCGACTATCACCCAAACAGATCGCTACAATCTGAAAACTCAGTCGCTCTGTATGAAGTGGAGACTTAAAGGTTTCGGACACAGGTGATTTTCAACTCAAGCTGCAATCCTCTGGAATGCTCTTCCAGAGGAATTGAAATTTCACCAACCCTGGAAGGTTTCAAGTCTAACCCTGAAGAACTTTCTTTTCAAAAAGCATTATGACTAGAGGACAGTCAAATTTGTAGCGCCACGGCAACTGCCGTGGTTGCCAGGGCTTTATAAATGGATTTACCATTAACAAACATTTTCTTTGCAGATGAATTTATGTTGGTCTTAGGTTTCTGTTCTTATGACTGAAATCTTGCTCTTGTCCAAGTCGAGGGAGTCATCAATGGACACAAAAGTTCCTATATCATATACTTCATTGTGAATTTCTGTTTCATTATGACAATCATACCCTTGCACTCCATCACATATTCCTATCCTTGGGTGCCAATCCCCACAGCAGTAAAGTAACGGCTTATGTTCAAGGTAAGACCATTCGTACTCTTGTTTGGCCAGTGAGAAGTATAAAGGAAACATCACAGTTCAAAGTAACGTTGATTACAGAGTAGATATAATGGAACGCAACAGTCCAAATAACGTACATTACAGAGTAGACATAATGAAACATAACAGTTTAGGTATTGTAAATTGCACAGCAGATATGATTGAACATAACAGTTCAAGTAACGTACATTACAGAGTAGATTTAATGGAAAAGAACAGTCCAAGTAACGTACATTACAGAGTAGATGTAATGGAACATAACAGTTGAAGTAACGTACGTTACAGAGTCGATTTAATGGAACATAACAGTTCAAGTAACGTAGATTACAGAGTAGATATAATGGAACATAACAGTTCCAAGTAACGTACATTACAGAGTAGATATAATGGAACATAACAGTTCCAGTAACGTAGATTACAGAGTAGATATAATGGAACAAAACAGTTCCAAGTAACGTAGATTACAGAGGAGATATAATGGAACATAACAGTTCAAGTAACGTAGATTACAGAGTAGATTTAATGGAACAAAACAGTTCCAAGTAACGTACATTACAGAGTAGATATAATGGAACAAAACAGTTCCAAGTAACGTAGATTACAGAGGAGATATAATGGAACATAACAGTTCAAGTAACGTACATTACAGAGTAGATATGATGGAACAAAACAGTTCCAAGTAACGTAGATTATAGAGTAGATATAATGGAAAATAACAGTTCAAGTAACGTAGATTACAGAGTAGATATAATGGAAAATAACAGTTCAAGTAACGTAGATTACAGAGTAGATATAATGGAACGCAACAGTCCAAATAACGTACATTACAGAGTAGACATAATGAAACATAACAGTTTAGGTATTGTAAATTGCACAGCAGATATGATTGAACATAACAGTTCAAGTAACGTACATTACAGAGTAGATTTAATGGAAAAGAACAGTCCAAGTAACGTAGATTACAGAGTAGATATAATGGAACATAACAGTTCCAAGTAACGTACATTACAGAGTAGATATAATGGAACATAACAGTTCCAGTAACGTAGATTACAGAGTAGATATAATGGAACAAAACAGTTCCAAGTAACGTAGATTACAGAGGAGATATAATGGAACATAACAGTTCAAGTAACGTAGATTACAGAGTAGATTTAATGGAACAAAACAGTTCCAAGTAACGTACATTACAGAGTAGATATAATGGAACAAAACAGTTCCAAGTAACGTAGATTACAGAGGAGATATAATGGAACATAACAGTTCAAGTAACGTAGATTACAGAGTAGATATAATGGAAAATAACAGTTCAAGTAACGTAGATTACAGAGTAGATATAATGGAACTTAACAGTTCAAGTAACGTAGATTACAGAGTAGATATAATTGAACATAACAGTTCAAGTAACGTATATTACAGAGTAGATTTAATGGAACAAAACAGTTCCAAGTAACGTAGATTCCAGAGGAGATATAATGGAACAAAACAGTTCCAAGTAACGTAGATTACAGAGGAGATATAATGGAACATAACAGTTCAAGTAACGTACATTACAGAGTAGATATGATGGAACAAAACAGTTCCAAGTAACGTAGATTATAGAGTAGATATAATGGAAAATAACAGTTCAAGTAACGTAGATTACAGAGTAGATATAATGGAAAATAACAGTTCAAGTAACGTAGATTACAGAGTAGATATAATGGAACTTAACAGTTCAAGTAACGTAGATTACAGAGTAGATATAATTGAACATAACAGTTCAAGTAACGTATATTACAGAGAAGATATAATGGAACAAAACAGTTCCAAGTAACGTACATTACAGAGGATATATAATGGAACATAACAGTTCAAGTAACGTACATTACAGAGTAGATTTAATGGAAAAGAACAGTCCAAGAAACGTACATTACAGAGTAGATGTAATGGAACATAACAGTTGAAGTAACGTACGTTACAGAGTCGATTTAATGGAACATAACAGTTCAAGTAACGTAGATTACAGAGTAGATTTAATGGAACATAACAGTTCAATTAACGTAGATTACAGAGTAGATTTAATGGAACATAACAGTTCAAGTAACGTAGATTACAGAGTAGATATAATGGAACTTAACAGATCAAGTAACGTACTTTACAAAGGAGATATAATGGAACATAACAGTTCAAGTAACGTACATTACAGAGTAGATTTAATGGAAAAGAACAGTCCAAGTAACGTACATTACAGAGTAGATGTAATGGAACATAACAGTTGAAGTAACGTACGTTACAGAGTCGATTTAATGGAACATAACAGTTCAAGTAACGTAGATTACAGAGTAGATATAATGGAACAAAACAGTTCCAAGTAACGTAGATTACAGAGTAGATATAATGGAACATAACAGTTCAAGTAACGTAGATTACAGAGGAGATATAATTGAACATAACAGTTCAAGTAACGTATATTACAAAGAAGATATAATGGAACAAACAGTTCCAAGTAACGTAGATTACAGAGTAGATATAATGGAACATAACAGTTCAAGTAACGTAGATTACAGAGGATATATAATGGAACATAACAGTTCAAGTAACGTACATTACAGAGTAGATTTAATGGAAAAGAACAGTCCAAGTAACGTACATTACAGAGTAGATGTAATGGAACATAACAGTGGAACTAACGTACGTTACAGAGTCGATTTAATGGAACATAACAGTTCAAGTAACGTAGATTACAGAGTAGATATAATGGAACATAACAGTTCCAAGTAACGTACATTACAGAGTAGATATAATGGAACATAACAGTTCAAGTAACGTAGATTACAGAGTAGATATAATCGAACAAAACAGTTCCAAGTAACGTAGATTACAGAGGAGATATAATGGAACATAACAGTTCAAGTAACGTAGATTACAGAGTAGATTTAATGGAACAAAACAGTTCCAAGTAACGTACATTACAGAGTAGATATAATGGAACAAAACAGTTCCAAGTAACGTAGATTACAGAGGAGATATAATGGAACAAAACAGTTCCAAATAACGTAGATTACAGAGTAGATATAATGGAACATAACAGTTCAAGTAACGTAGATTACAGAGTAGATATAATCGAACAAAACAGTTCCAAGTAACGTACATTACAGAGGAGATATAATGGAACATAACAGTTCAAGTAACGTAGATTACAGAGGAGATATAATGGAACAAAACAGTTCCAAGTAACGTAGATTACAGAGGAGATATAATGGAACATAACAGTTCAAGTAACGTACATTACAGAGGAGATATAATGGAACATAACAGTTCAAGAAACGTAGATTACAGAGTAGATATAATGGAACATAACAGTTCAAGTAACGTAGATTACAGAGTAGATATAATGGAACAAAACAGTTCCAAGTAACGTAGATTACAGAGTAGATATAATGGAAAATAACAGTTCAAGTAACGTAGATTACAGAGTAGATATAATGGAAAATAACTGTTCAAGTAACGTACATTACAGAGGAGATATAATGGAACAAAACAGTTCCAAGTAACGTAGATTACAGAGGAGATATAATGGAACAAAACAGTTCCAAATAACGTAGATTACAGAGTAGATATAATGGAAAATAACAGTTCAAGTAACGTAGATTACAGAGTAGATATAATGGAAAATAACAGTTCAAGTAACGTAGATTACAGAGTAGATATAATGGAACATAACAGTTCCAAGTAACGTACATTACAGAGTAGATATAATGGAACATAACAGTTCAAGTAACGTAGATTACAGAGTAGATATAATCGAACAAAACAGTTCCAAGTAACGTACATTACAGAGGAGATATAATGGAACATAACAGTTCAAGTAACGTAGATTACAGAGGAGATATAATGGAACAAAACAGTTCCAAGTAACGTAGATTACAGAGGAGATATAATGGAACATAACAGTTCAAGTAACGTACATTACAGAGGAGATATAATGGAACATAACAGTTCAAGAAACGTAGATTACAGAGTAGATATAATGGAACATAACAGTTCAAGTAACGTAGATTACAGAGTAGATATAATGGAACAAAACAGTTCCAAGTAACGTAGATTACAGAGTAGATATAATGGAAAATAACAGTTCAAGTAACGTAGATTACAGAGTAGATATAATGGAAAATAACAGTTCAAGTAACGTACATTACAGAGGAGATATAATGGAACAAAACAGTTCCAAGTAACGTAGATTACAGAGGAGATATAATGGAACATAACAGTTCAAGTAACGTAGATTACAGAGGAGATATAATTGAATATAACAGTTCAAGTAACGTATATTACAGAGAAGATATAATGGAACAAAACAGTTCCAAGTAACGTAGATTACAGAGTAGATATAATGGAACATAACAGTTCAAGTAACGTAGATTACAGAGGATATATAATGGAACATAACAGTTCAAGTAACGTACATTACAGAGTAGATTTAATGGAAAAGAACAGTCCAAGTAACGTACATTACAGAGTAGATGTAATGGAACATAACAGTTGAAGTAACGTACGTTACAGAGTCGATTTAATGGAACATAACAGTTCAAGTAACGTAGATTACAGAGTAGATATAATGGAACATAACAGTTCCAAGTAACGTACATTACAGAGTAGATATAATGGAACATAACAGTTCAAGTAACGTAGATTACAGAGTAGAGATAATGGAACAAAACAGTTCCAAGTAACGTAGATTACAGAGGAGATATAATGGAACATAACAGTTCCAAGTTACGTACATTACAGAGTAGATATAATGGAACAAAACAGTTCCAAGTAACGTAGATTACAGAGGAGATATAATGGAACATAACAGTTCAAGTAACGTACATTACAGAGTAGATATAATGGAAAATAACAGTTCAAGTAACGTACATTACAGAGGAGATATAATGGAACAAAACAGTTCCAAGTAACGTAGATTACAGAGTAGATATAATGGAACATAACAGTTCAAGTAACGTAGATTACAGAGGAGATATAATTGAACATAACAGTTCAAGTAACGTATATTACAGAGTAGATTTAATGGAACATAATAGTTAGAGTAACGTACATTACAGAGGAGATATAATGGAACATAACAGTTCAAGTAACGTAGATTACAGAGGAGATATAATGGAACAAAACAGTTCCAAGTAACGTAGATTACAGAGGAGATATAATGGAACATAACAGTTCAAGTAACGTACATTACAGAGTAGATATAATGGAACAAAACAGTTCCAAGTAACGTAGATTACAGAGTAGATATAATGGAAAATAACAGTTCAAGTAACGTAGATTACAGAGTAGATATAATGGAAAATAACAGTTCAAGTAACGTACATTACAGAGGAGATATAATGGAACAAAACAGTTCCAAGTAACGTAGATTACAGAGTAGATATAATGGAACATAACAGTTCAAGTAACGTAGATTACAGAGGAGATATAATTGAATATAACAGTTCAAGTAACGTATATTACAGAGAAGATATAATGGAACAAAACAGTTCCAAGTAACGTAGATTACAGAGTAGATATAATGGAACATAACAGTTCAAGTAACGTAGATTACAGAGGATATATAATGGAACATAACAGTTCAAGTAACGTACATTACAGAGTAGATTTAATGGAAAAGAACAGTCCAAGTAACGTACATTACAGAGTAGATGTAATGGAACATAACAGTTGAAGTAACGTACGTTACAGAGTCGATTTAATGGAACATAACAGTTCAAGTAACGTAGATTACAGAGTAGATATAATGGAACATAACAGTTCCAAGTAACGTACATTACAGAGTAGATATAATGGAACATAACAGTTCAAGTAACGTAGATTACAGAGTAGATATAATGGAACACAACAGTTCCAAGTAACGTAGATTACAGAGAAGATATAATGGAACATAACAGTTCAAGTAACGTAGATTACAGAGTAGATTTAATGGAACAAAACAGTTCCAAGTAACGTACATTACAGAGTAGATATAATGGAACAAAACAGTTCCAAGTAACGTAGATTACAGAGGAGATATAATGGAACATAACAGTTCAAGTAACGTACATTACAGAGTAGATATAATTGAACAAAACAGTTCCAAGTAACGTAGATTACAGAGTAGATATAATGGAAAATAACAGTTCAAGTAACGTAGATTACAGAGTAGATGTAATGGAAAATAACAGTTCAAGTAACGTACATTACAGAGGAGATATAATGGAACATAACAGTTCAAGAAACGTAGATTACAGAGTAGATATAATGGAACATAACAGTTCAAGTAACGTAGATTACAGAGTAGATATAATGGAACATAACAGTTCAAGTAACGTACATTACAGAGGAGATATAATGGAACATAACAGTTCAAGTAACGTAGATTACACATTAGTTCTAATGGAACATAACCGTTCAAGTAATGTCCTTTACAGAGGAGATATAATGGCACAAAACAGTTCAAGTAACGTACATTACAGAGTAGATTTAATGGAACATAACAGTTCAATTAACGTAGATTACAGAGAAGATTTAATGGAACATAACAGTTCAAGTAACGTAGATTACAGAGTAGATATAATGGAACTTAACAGATCAAGTAACGTACTTTACAAAGGAGATATAATGGAACATAACAGTTCAAGTAACGTACATTACAGAGTAGATTTAATGGAACAAAACAGTTCAATTAACGTAGATTCCAGAGGAGATATAATGGAACAAACCAGTTCCAAGTAACGTAGATTACAGAGTAGATATAATGGAACATAACAGTTCAAGTAACGTAGATTACAGAGGAGATATAATGGAACATAACAGTTCAAGTAACGTACATTACAGAGGAGATATAATGGAACATAACAGTTCAAGTGACGTATATAACAGAGTAGATATAATGGAACATAACAGTCCAAGTAACGTATATTACAGAGGAGATATAATGGAGCATAACAGTTTACGTAACGTACATTACAGAGGAGATTTAATGGAACATAACAGTTCAATAAACGTACATTACAGAGGAGATATAATGGAACATAACAGTTCAAGTAACGTATATTACAGAGTAGATTTAATGGAACATAACAGTTCAAGTAACGTACATTTAAGAGTAGATCTAATGGAACAGAACAGTTGAAGTAACGTACATTACAGAGTGGTTATAATGGAACATAACAGTTCAAGTAGCGTACATTACAGAGTAGATTTAATGGAACAAAACAGTTCAAGTAACGTAGATTACAGAGGAGATATAATGGAACATAGAAGTTCAAGTAACGTAAATTACCGAGGAGAAATAATGGAACATAACAGTTCAAGTAACGTACATTACCGAGGAGATTTAATGGAATATAACAGTTCAAGTAACGTACATTACAGAGGAGATTTAATGGAACATAAAAGTTCAAGAAACGTACATTACAGAGTAGATTTAATGGAACATAACAGTTCAAGTAACGCAGATTACAGAGTAGATTTAATGGAACATAACAGTTCAAGTAACGTACATTACAGAGGAGATATAATGGAACATAACAGTTCAAGTAACGTAGATTACACAGTAGATATAATGGAACATAACAGTTCAAGTAATGTACTTTACAGAGGAGATATAACGGTACAAAACAGTTCCAAGTAACGTACATTACAGAGTAGATTTAATGGAACATAACAGTTCAATTAACGTAGATTACAGAGTAGATTTAATGGAACATAATAGTTAGAGTAACGTACATTACAGAGGAGATATAATGGAACATAACAGTTCAAGTAACGTAGATTACAGAGGAGATATAATGAAACAAAACAGTTCCAAGTAACGTAGATTACAGAGGAGATATAATGGAACATAACAGTTCAAGTAACGTAGATTACAGAGTAGATAAAATGGAACAAAACAGCTCCAAGTAACGTAGATTACAGAGGAGATATAATGGAACATAACAGTTCAAGAAACGTACATTACAGAGTAGATATAATGGAACATAACAGTTCAAGTAACGTACATTACAGAGTAGATATAATGGAACATAACAGTTCAAGTAACGTAGATTACACATTAGTTCTAATGGAACATAACAGTTCAAGTAATGTACTTTACAGAGGAGATATAATGGCACAAAACAGTTCCAAGTAACGTACATTACAGAGGAGATATAATGGAACATAACAGTTCAAGTAACGTACATTACAGAGTAGATATAATGGAACAAAACAGTTCCAAGTAACGTAGATTACAGAGGAGATATAATGGAACATAACAGTTCAAGTAACGTACATTACAGAGTAGATATAATGGAACATAACAGTTCAAGTAACGTACATTACAGAGTAGATATAATGGAACATAACAGTTCAAGTAACGTAGATTACACATTAGTTCTAATGGAACATAACCGTTCAAGTAATGTCCTTTACAGAGGAGATATAATGGCACAAAACAGTTCAAGTAACGTACATTACAGAGTAGATTGAATGGAACATAACAGTTCAGTTAACGTAGATTACAGAGAAGATTTAATGGAACATAACAGTTCAAGTAACGTAGATTACAGAGTAGATATAATGGAACTTAACAGATCAAGTAACGTACTTTACAAAGGAGATATAATGGAACATAACAGTTCAAGTAACGTACATTACAGAGTAGATTTAATGGAACAAAACAGTTCCAAGTAACGTAGATTCCAGAGGAGATATAATGGAACAAAACAGTTCCAAGTAACGTAGATTACAGAGTAGATATAATGGAACATAACAGTTCAAGTAACGTAGATTACAGAGGAGATATAATTGAACATAACAGTTCAAGTAACGTATATTACAGAGAAGATATAATGGAACAAAACAGTTCCAAGTAACGTAGATTACAGAGTAGATATAATGGAAAATAACAGTTCAAGTAACGTAGATTACAGAGTAGATATAATGGAAAATAACAGTTCAAGTAACGTACATTACAGAGGAGATATAATGGAACAAAACAGTTCCAAGTAACGTAGATTACAGAGGAGATATAATGGAACATAACAGTTCAAGTAACGTAGATTACAGAGGAGATATAATTGAATATAACAGTTCAAGTAACGTATATTACAGAGAAGATATAATGGAACAAAACAGTTCCAAGTAACGTAGATTACAGAGTAGATATAATGGAACATAACAGTTCAAGTAACGTAGATTACAGAGGATATATAATGGAACATAACAGTTCAAGTAACGTACATTACAGAGTAGATTTAATGGAAAAGAACAGTCCAAGTAACGTACATTACAGAGTAGATGTAATGGAACATAACAGTTGAAGTAACGTACGTTACAGAGTCGATTTAATGGAACATAACAGTTCAAGTAACGTAGATTACAGAGTAGATATAATGGAACATAACAGTTCCAAGTAACGTACATTACAGAGTAGATATAATGGAACATAACAGTTCAAGTAACGTAGATTACAGAGTAGAGATAATGGAACAAAACAGTTCCAAGTAACGTAGATTACAGAGGAGATATAATGGAACATAACAGTTCCAAGTTACGTACATTACAGAGTAGATATAATGGAACAAAACAGTTCCAAGTAACGTAGATTACAGAGGAGATATAATGGAACATAACAGTTCAAGTAACGTACATTACAGAGTAGATATAATGGAAAATAACAGTTCAAGTAACGTACATTACAGAGGAGATATAATGGAACAAAACAGTTCCAAGTAACGTAGATTACAGAGTAGATATAATGGAACATAACAGTTCAAGTAACGTAGATTACAGAGGAGATATAATTGAACATAACAGTTCAAGTAACGTATATTACAGAGTAGATTTAATGGAACATAATAGTTAGAGTAACGTACATTACAGAGGAGATATAATGGAACATAACAGTTCAAGTAACGTAGATTACAGAGGAGATATAATGGAACAAAACAGTTCCAAGTAACGTAGATTACAGAGGAGATATAATGGAACATAACAGTTCAAGTAACGTACATTACAGAGTAGATATAATGGAACAAAACAGTTCCAAGTAACGTAGATTACAGAGTAGATATAATGGAAAATAACAGTTCAAGTAACGTAGATTACAGAGTAGATATAATGGAAAATAACAGTTCAAGTAACGTACATTACAGAGGAGATATAATGGAACAAAACAGTTCCAAGTAACGTAGATTACAGAGTAGATATAATGGAACATAACAGTTCAAGTAACGTAGATTACAGAGGAGATATAATTGAATATAACAGTTCAAGTAACGTATATTACAGAGAAGATATAATGGAACAAAACAGTTCCAAGTAACGTAGATTACAGAGTAGATATAATGGAACATAACAGTTCAAGTAACGTAGATTACAGAGGATATATAATGGAACATAACAGTTCAAGTAACGTACATTACAGAGTAGATTTAATGGAAAAGAACAGTCCAAGTAACGTACATTACAGAGTAGATGTAATGGAACATAACAGTTGAAGTAACGTACGTTACAGAGTCGATTTAATGGAACATAACAGTTCAAGTAACGTAGATTACAGAGTAGATATAATGGAACATAACAGTTCCAAGTAACGTACATTACAGAGTAGATATAATGGAACATAACAGTTCAAGTAACGTAGATTACAGAGTAGATATAATGGAACACAACAGTTCCAAGTAACGTAGATTACAGAGAAGATATAATGGAACATAACAGTTCAAGTAACGTAGATTACAGAGTAGATTTAATGGAACAAAACAGTTCCAAGTAACGTACATTACAGAGTAGATATAATGGAACAAAACAGTTCCAAGTAACGTAGATTACAGAGGAGATATAATGGAACATAACAGTTCAAGTAACGTACATTACAGAGTAGATATAATTGAACAAAACAGTTCCAAGTAACGTAGATTACAGAGTAGATATAATGGAAAATAACAGTTCAAGTAACGTAGATTACAGAGTAGATGTAATGGAAAATAACAGTTCAAGTAACGTACATTACAGAGGAGATATAATGGAACATAACAGTTCAAGAAACGTAGATTACAGAGTAGATATAATGGAACATAACAGTTCAAGTAACGTAGATTACAGAGTAGATATAATGGAACATAACAGTTCAAGTAACGTACATTACAGAGGAGATATAATGGAACATAACAGTTCAAGTAACGTAGATTACACATTAGTTCTAATGGAACATAACCGTTCAAGTAATGTCCTTTACAGAGGAGATATAATGGCACAAAACAGTTCAAGTAACGTACATTACAGAGTAGATTTAATGGAACATAACAGTTCAATTAACGTAGATTACAGAGAAGATTTAATGGAACATAACAGTTCAAGTAACGTAGATTACAGAGTAGATATAATGGAACTTAACAGATCAAGTAACGTACTTTACAAAGGAGATATAATGGAACATAACAGTTCAAGTAACGTACATTACAGAGTAGATTTAATGGAACAAAACAGTTCAATTAACGTAGATTCCAGAGGAGATATAATGGAACAAACCAGTTCCAAGTAACGTAGATTACAGAGTAGATATAATGGAACATAACAGTTCAAGTAACGTAGATTACAGAGGAGATATAATGGAACATAACAGTTCAAGTAACGTACATTACAGAGGAGATATAATGGAACATAACAGTTCAAGTGACGTATATAACAGAGTAGATATAATGGAACATAACAGTCCAAGTAACGTATATTACAGAGGAGATATAATGGAGCATAACAGTTTACGTAACGTACATTACAGAGGAGATTTAATGGAACATAACAGTTCAATAAACGTACATTACAGAGGAGATATAATGGAACATAACAGTTCAAGTAACGTATAT
This sequence comes from Gibbula magus, assembly GCA_936450465.1. Lineage (NCBI taxonomy): Eukaryota > Metazoa > Mollusca > Gastropoda > Trochida > Trochidae > Gibbula > Gibbula magus. The sequence goes on along the minus strand of OW388303.1, from coordinate 51,790,040 downwards.
TACAGAGTAGATTTAATGGAACATAACAGTTCAAGTAACGTACATTTAAGAGTAGATCTAATGGAACAGAACAGTTGAAGTAACGTACATTACAGAGTGGTTATAATGGAACATAACAGTTCAAGTAGCGTACATTACAGAGTAGATTTAATGGAACAAAACAGTTCAAGTAACGTAGATTACAGAGGAGATATAATGGAACATAGAAGTTCAAGTAACGTAAATTACCGAGGAGAAATAATGGAACATAACAGTTCAAGTAACGTACATTACCGAGGAGATTTAATGGAATATAACAGTTCAAGTAACGTACATTACAGAGGAGATTTAATGGAACATAAAAGTTCAAGAAACGTACATTACAGAGTAGATTTAATGGAACATAACAGTTCAAGTAACGCAGATTACAGAGTAGATTTAATGGAACATAACAGTTCAAGTAACGTACATTACAGAGGAGATATAATGGAACATAACAGTTCAAGTAACGTAGATTACACAGTAGATATAATGGAACATAACAGTTCAAGTAATGTACTTTACAGAGGAGATATAACGGTACAAAACAGTTCCAAGTAACGTACATTACAGAGTAGATTTAATGGAACATAACAGTTCAATTAACGTAGATTACAGAGTAGATTTAATGGAACATAATAGTTAGAGTAACGTACATTACAGAGGAGATATAATGGAACATAACAGTTCAAGTAACGTAGATTACAGAGGAGATATAATGAAACAAAACAGTTCCAAGTAACGTAGATTACAGAGGAGATATAATGGAACATAACAGTTCAAGTAACGTAGATTACAGAGTAGATAAAATGGAACAAAACAGCTCCAAGTAACGTAGATTACAGAGGAGATATAATGGAACATAACAGTTCAAGAAACGTACATTACAGAGTAGATATAATGGAACATAACAGTTCAAGTAACGTACATTACAGAGTAGATATAATGGAACATAACAGTTCAAGTAACGTAGATTACACATTAGTTCTAATGGAACATAACAGTTCAAGTAATGTACTTTACAGAGGAGATATAATGGCACAAAACAGTTCCAAGTAACGTACATTACAGAGGAGATATAATGGAACATAACAGTTCAAGTAACGTACATTACAGAGTAGATATAATGGAACAAAACAGTTCCAAGTAACGTAGATTACAGAGGAGATATAATGGAACATAACAGTTCAAGAAACGTACATTACAGAGTAGATATAATGGAACATAACAGTTCAAGTAACGTACATTACAGAGTAGATATAATGGAACATAACAGTTCAAGTAACGTAGATTACACATTAGTTCTAATGGAACATAACCGTTCAAGTAATGTCCTTTACAGAGGAGATATAATGGCACAAAACAGTTCAAGTAACGTACATTACAGAGTAGATTGAATGGAACATAACAGTTCAGTTAACGTAGATTACAGAGAAGATTTAATGGAACATAACAGTTCAAGTAACGTAGATTACAGAGTAGATATAATGGAACTTAACAGATCAAGTAACGTACTTTACAAAGGAGATATAATGGAACATAACAGTTCAAGTAACGTACATTACAGAGTAGATTTAATGGAACAAAACAGTTCCAAGTAACGTAGATTCCAGAGGAGATATAATGGAACAAAACAGTTCCAAGTAACGTAGATTACAGAGTAGATATAATGGAACATAACAGTTCAAGTAACGTAGATTACAGAGGAGATATAATTGAACATAACAGTTCCAAGTAACGTATATTACAGAGTAGATATAATTGAACAAAACAGTTCCAAGTAACGTAGATTACAGAGTAGATATAATGGAACATAACAGTTCAAGTAATGTAGATTACAGAGGATATATAATGGAACATAACAGTTCAAGTAAAGTACATTACAGAGGAGATATAATGGAACATAACAGTTCAAGTGACGTATATTTCAGAGTAGATATAATGGAACATAACAGTCCAAGTAACGTACATTACAGAGGAGATATAATGGAACATAACAGTTCAAGTGACGTATATTACAGAGGAGATATAATGGAGCATAACAGTTTACGTAACGTACATTACAGAGGAGATTTAATGGAATATAACAGTTCAATTAACGTACATTACAGAGGAGATATAATGGAACATAACAGTTCAAGTAACGTATATTACAGAGTAGATTTAATGGAACATAACAGTTCAAGTAACGTACATTTCAGAGTAGATTTAATGGAACATAACAGTTGAAGTAACGTACATTACAGAGTGGTTATAATGGAACATAACAGTTCAAGTAGCGTACATTACAGAGTAGATTTAATGGAACAAAACAGTTCAAGTAACGTAGATTACAGAGGAGATATAATGGAACATAGAAGTTCAAGTAACGTACATTACCGAGGAGAAATAATGGAATATAACAGTTCAAGTAACGTACATTACCGGGGAGATTTAATGGAACATAACAGTTCAAGTAACGTACATTACAGAGGAGATTTAATGGAACATAACAGTTCAAGAAACGTACATTACAGAGTAGATATAATGGAACATAACAGTTCAATTAACGTAGATTACAGAGTAGATTTAATGGAACATAATAGTTAGAGTAACGTACATTACAGAATAGATATAATGGAACATAACAGCCAAAGTAACGTACATTACAAAGGAGATTTAATGGAACATAACAGTTCAAGTAACGTAGATTACAGAATAGATTTAATGGAACATAACAGTTCAAGTAACGTACATTACAAAGGAGATATAATGGAACATAACAGTTCAAGTAATGTAGATTACAGAGGATATATAATGGAACATAACAGTTCAAGTAAAGTACATTACAGAGGAGATATAATGGAACATAACAGTTCAAGTGACGTATATTTCAGAGTAGATATAATGGAACATAACAGTCCAAGTAACGTACATTACAGAGGAGATATAATGGAACATAACAGTTCAAGTGACGTATATTACAGAGGAGATATAATGGAACATAACAGTTCAAGTAACGTAGATTACACATTAGTTCTAATGGAACATAACCGTTCAAGTAATGTCCTTTACAGAGGAGATATAATGGCACAAAACAGTTCAAGTAACGTACATTACAGAGTAGATTGAATGGAACATAACAGTTCAGTTAACGTAGATTACAGAGAAGATTTAATGGAACATAACAGTTCAAGTAACGTAGATTACAGAGTAGATATAATGGAACTTAACAGATCAAGTAACGTACTTTACAAAGGAGATATAATGGAACATAACAGTTCAAGTAACGTACATTACAGAGTAGATTTAATGGAACAAAACAGTTCCAAGTAACGTAGATTCCAGAGGAGATATAATGGAACAAAACAGTTCCAAGTAACGTAGATTACAGAGTAGATATAATGGAACATAACAGTTCAAGTAACGTAGATTACAGAGGAGATATAATTGAACAAAACAGTTCAAGTAACGTATATTACAGAGTAGATATAATTGAACAAAACAGTTCCAAGTAACGTAGATTACAGAGTAGATATAATGGAACATAACAGTTCAAGTAATGTAGATTACAGAGGATATATAATGGAACATAACAGTTCAAGTAAAGTACATTACAGAGGAGATATAATGGAACATAACAGTTCAAGTGACGTATATTTCAGAGTAGATATAATGGAACATAACAGTCCAAGTAACGTACATTACAGAGGAGATATAATGGAACATAACAGTTCAAGTGACGTATATTACAGAGGAGATATAATGGAGCATAACAGTTTACGTAACGTACATTACAGAGGAGATTTAATGGAATATAACAGTTCAATTAACGTACATTACAGAGGAGATATAATGGAACATAACAGTTCAAGTAACGTATATTACAGAGTAGATTTAATGGAACATAACAGTTCAAGTAACGTACATTTCAGAGTAGATTTAATGGAACATAACAGTTGAAGTAACGTACATTACAGAGTGGTTATAATGGAACATAACAGTTCAAGTAGCGTACATTACAGAGTAGATTTAATGGAACAAAACAGTTCAAGTAACGTAGATTACAGAGGAGATATAATGGAACATAGAAGTTCAAGTAACGTACATTACCGAGGAGAAATAATGGAATATAACAGTTCAAGTAACGTACATTACCGGGGAGATTTAATGGAACATAACAGTTCAAGTAACGTACATTACAGAGGAGATTTAATGGAACATAACAGTTCAAGAAACGTACATTACAGAGTAGATATAATGGAACATAACAGTTCAATTAACGTAGATTACAGAGTAGATTTAATGGAACATAATAGTTAGAGTAACGTACATTACAGAATAGATATAATGGAACATAACAGCCAAAGTAACGTACATTACAAAGGAGATTTAATGGAACATAACAGTTCAAGTAACGTAGATTACAGAATAGATTTAATGGAACATAACAGTTCAAGTAACGTACATTACAAAGGAGATATAATGGAACATATAACAGTTCAAGTAACGTACATTACAGAGTAGATTTAATGGAACAAAACAGTTCAAGTAACGTAGATTACAGAGTAGATATAATGGAACATAACATTTCAAGTAACGTACATTACAGGGAAGATATAATGGAACATAACAGTTCAAGTGACGTATATTACAGAGTAGATATAATGGAACATAACAGTCCAGATAACGTATATTAGAGAGTAGATTTAATGGAACATAACAGTTCAAGTAGCGTAGATTACAGAGGAGATATAATGGAACATAACAGTTCAAGTAACGTACATTACAGAGGAGATATAATGGAACATAACAGTTCAAGTGACGTATATAACAGAGTAGATATAATGGAACATAACATTTCAATAAACGTAGATTACAGAGTAGATATAATGGAAAATAACAGTTCAAGTAACGTAGATTACAGAGTAGATATAATGGAAAATAACAGTTCAAGTAACGTACATTACAGAGGAGATATAATGGAACAAAACAGTTCCAAGTAACGTAGATTACAGAGTAGATATAATGGAACATAACAGTTCAAGTAACGTAGATTACAGAGGAGATATAATTGAATATAACAGTTCAAGTAACGTATATTACAGAGGAGATTTAATGGAACATAACAGTTCAATAAACGTACATTACAGAGGAGATATAATGGAACATAACAGTTCAAGTAACGTATATTACAGAGTAGATTTAATGGAACATAACAGTTCAAGTAACGTACATTTCAGAGTAGATCTAATGGAACATAACAGTTGAAGTAACGTACATTACAGAGTGGTTATAATGGAACATAACAGTTCAAGTAGCGTACATTACAGGGGAGATATAATGGAACATAACAGTTCAAGTAGCGTAGATTACAGAGTAGATTTAATGGAACATAACAGTTCAAGTAACGTAGATTACAGAGTAGATTTAATGGAACATACCAGTTCAAGTAACGTACATTACAGAGTAGATATAATGGAACTTAACAGTTCAAGTAACGTACATTACAGAGGAGATATAATGGAAAATAACAGTCCAAGTAACGTATATTACAGAGTAGATATAATGGAAAATAACAGTCCAAGTAACGTATATTACAGAGTAGATTTAATGGAACATAACAGTTCAAGTAACGTACATTACAGAGTGGTTATAATGGAACATAACAGTTCAAGTGACGTATATTACAGAGTAGATATAATGGAACTTAACAGTTCAAGTGACGTATATTACAGAGTAGATATAATGGAAAATAACAGTCCAAGTAACGTATATTACAGAGTAGATATAATGGAAAATAACAGTCCAAGTAACGTATATTACAGAGTAGATTTAATGGAACATAACAGTTCAAGTAACGTACATTACAGAGTGGTTATAATGGAACATAACAGTTCAAGTGACGTATATTACAGAGTAGATATAATGGAAAATAACAGTCCAAGTAACGTATATTACAGAGTAGATTTAATGGAACATAACAGTTCAAGTAACGTAGATTACAGAGTAGATTTAATGGAACATACCAGTTCAAGTAACGTACATTACAGAGTAGATTTAATGGAACATAACAGTTCAAGTAACGTACATTACAGAGTAGATATAATGGAACATAACAGTTCAAGTAACGTACATTACAGAGGAGATATAATGGAACATAACAGTTCAAGTAACGTACATTACAGAGGAGATATAATGGAACATAACAGTTCAAGTAACGTACATTACAGGGGAGATATAATGGAACATAACAGTTCAAGTAGCGTAGATTACAGAGGAGGTATAATGGAACATAACAGTTCAAGTAACGTACATTACAGAGTAGATTTAATGGAACATAACAGTTCAAGTAACGTACATTACAGAGTAGATTTAATGGAACATAACAGTTCAAGTAACGTAGATTACAGAGTAGATTTAATGGAACATAACAGTCCAAGTAACGTACATTACAGAGTTGATTTAATGGAACATAACAGTTCAAGTAGCGTAGATTACAGAGGAGATATAATGAAACATAACAGTTCAAGTAACGTACATTACAGAGTAGATTTAATGGAACATAACAGTTCAAGTAACGTAGATTACAGAGTAGATTTAATGGAACATAACAGTTCAAGTAACGTACATTACAGAGTTGATTTAATGGAACATAACAGTTCAAGTAGTGTAGATTACAGAGGAGATATAATGGAACATAACAGTTCAAGTAACGTACATTACAGAGGAGATATAATGGAACATAACAGTTCAAGTAACGTACATTACAGAGTACATATAATGGAACATAACAGTCCAAGTAACGTAGATTACAGAGGAGATTTAATGGAACATAACAGTTCAAGTAACGTAGATTACAGAGTAGATTTAATGGAACATAACAGTTCAAGTAACGTAAATTGCCTCCTATTGAAGAACAACACAATAAAGGTTTAAATGTTTATCGAAGATTGGCAAAATCGTAGGCCTGGTTACATTGTGCCTACGATGATATTGTAATGAGTATATATGTATGAATATTGTTAGTTGATAAATTGGTAGTTACATGAAATATATACTTTGCCAGTTAAAAACACGAGCAACAAAACACAGACAATAATTGCAATACAATACAGCAAGTAGCAAGGCCTCAGAAAGGCAAATTGCAACAATATATTAACTTATGTTTTTGTAAATTAAATTTATGAGGTTAAAATATATATACCTACATCAGGCAAAGCCTAATGCTGACCTGAATAGGAAGGCGGCATATTACAATGGGAAATTAATTTGCAAAGGGATGGATGGGTGGGAAAGTTAAAACAATTACCTCATGTGAGGTTTAACTACCAAGTGAGAAAGGCTGCGCGCAGTGACCCGGATGTGCGCAAAGGTAAAAGTCAGTTCAAAGGTGGGGTCACAAAATAGTGCCAATTATGAATTTTTTAGGAAAAAATTTGTAAATTGGCTCCTTTTCAAGAACAACACAATAAAGGTTTAAATGTTTATTGAAGATTGGCAAAATCGTAGGCCTGGTTACATTGTGCCTACGATGATTTTGTAATGAGTATATATGTATGAATATTGTTAGTTGATAAATTGGTAGTTACATGAAATATATACTTTGCCAGTTAAAACACGAGCAACAAACACAGACAATAATTGCAATACAATACAGCAAGTAGCAATGCCTCAGAAAGGCAAATTGCAACAATATATTAACTTATGTTTTTGTAAATTAAATTTATGAGGTTAAAATATATATACCTACAGCAGGCAAAGCCTAATGCTGACCTGAATAGGAAGGCGGCCAAGCCGAAGGCCTCCAATACAATATTACCTTAAAAAGGAAATTAAATTATAGAACGCATTGCCTGCGCTACTAGAGTGCGATCATTAAGATCGGTATGGAGGTAGAGCTTGTAGGCATCACTATGCCAATCACCATGAAGTTGGATCAGATGAGAGGGAATTTTGGCTTTAAAGGCCCAAGAGGCGCCACCTCTTCGAAAGCTGTGAGAAGAGTAGTCGTTTGGATCACGACCGGTGGAGGCAATTAAGTGCTTTAACTTAGATTGAAGTTGAGGGTATGAAATGGGGATGTGAGTTCCCTTGCTAGGAATGGTAAATGCTGGGGCTGTAAGAGAAAGTGGGACCAATCGAGACATCCTCTTAAAGGCTGTCACCGGACAAAGAGGGGAATTTGGAATATGTAAGAGAGGAATGGTGAGATGACGTTTGCCAAACTGTATGGTCTTAGACCATTGAAAAATTACTAAAAGGGAGGTAGTAGATTCCAAAATGTGAGCCCTAGTGAGTTGGCGCTTAGGATTAAAAAGAGGTACAAGATTTGATTTCCTGGCCATCAAAAAGAAGGCGAATAAAAATAAACACCAATAAGTGGCGTCGACTGGGGAATTAAGATCTAAAGCTGGGAGGAATTGGGCCAGTAGGGGTGGAGTGATAGGTAAAGCCTGACGAGGGTGATGGAGCTTTAAACGGGAAAGGCCTCTGAACAAAAGTGATAGCTGGAAGCTTTTTAAGCTTGGAAATGGAGAAGAGGTATACAAGTGCAACAGTTTAACACCATTAACATAGTTTTTGATGGAAGAGACTGCCTTCAGGCTCCTTGAAAGGAAAGTTATATAAACACACAAAGTATCCAAGGAAACAGGAAGATACTGCAATTGAAATATGTACAAAACAAGAGGAAGGCCCTCCACTGAACCAGTAAGTTCTGCCTTGTACCCCCTGCATATGCGGCCTTACGGGCTTGACTGGTTTCAAGCTTCAAACGTGCCAGCTCAGAGTCTGTAACAGAATATTACCAGTCATGGGACATATGGAACAGGGAATCTGGGACAATACATTCAGTAGTTCTCATGCCTGCAGTGATATGGTGAAATTCCTGCGATCTCCCAGGCTCTTCCCACCTGGATAACAAGTCTGGCAATCTATTCTCGACTCCTGCAATATGTACAGCTCTAATGTAAAACTGATACAGGGCTGAAAAGTATGACAGCTCGCGAAGTAATTCCTGCAAGTGAACTGCATATGCGGCACCGGAGTTAATGACATTCTCTGTAGCCTTGTTGTCAACTTTTATCATGACTCTTTTCCCGTTCCAGTTTCTACACCAGAGTTTAGCACAAACAATTACTGTTAATAACTCTAACGCGTTTATGTCCAGATGTTGTTGTAGAATGAAATCTGGGAAGGTTTTATGAAAGTAAGAACCATCCGACCAACCCCGCAGCCGGAGAGGCAAGCATCTGATGACAACATTTCATCAGGGGTGCTCCACTGTTCAACCATCATCATTGATACACCATTGAACCATTGGAGATACGAGTACCACCACTGTATATCTTTGCGAACCTCTGCATTGACGGGGGATGGTTTTCTGTTGCTTAAGGTTTTCATCCACCTGATTAACCTAGCCACAAAAATTCTACCTGGGCGACGCACGAGGCCACAAAACACAACTTTCCCAGTAAGGATTGGGCTTCTCTCAACTTGGCTGAACGCTTATTCAACCACAATTCACACAAATTCACAATTTCTTAAATTCTATCCTCTGAAACCTCTAAGGTCGTTTTGACAGTGTCAAACATGATGCCTAAAAACACCATACGGGTTGAGGGAGAGCATGCTTTAGCTGAGTATTCCTGTAAACCACACACTTCCAATAATTTACCTAATTCCTGAAAGGCTTTATCGGCTTTATCTGGGGTTTCAGCACCAGCGAAATCATCCAAATAGTTGATGGCAGAGAGACCCCTGCGATTGTAACAATGGGTAACTGCATTGGTTAATCTTTGACACATCATAGCAGCAGATCTCATTCCCATTGATATCACAGAATCACATTAATTTTTGTTTCTCCATCTAAATCCTAGAAGATGAATATCCCCTGGGTCAATAGGAATTTGCCTGTATGCTCTACTTAGGTCTCTCTTAAAGAGGAGACAACCCTGGCCTTTCTCCTTCACAATATCAACTAGATCATCTACACGGGGGTAAGAAATCTTACATGGTTGCCCGAGAAAAGAATCAGACTCAATACCGTCATTCACTGAAGAACCTGCAGGGTAACTTCAGTCTAATATAAACCTACGCTCCTTTGAGTCTCTTTTTGGCACACTATTAAGTGGTGCAATAGCTATTGGAGTAACAAAAGGGAAATCATCAAACGATCCTAGAGTAGCTCCAAGAGCGATTTCCTTGAGTATATACTGATATGTTTCCTGTTGGAAATTTGTGGAGCCTGCATGGTTTCTAACATGAACTGTAGGAAAAGAAGATCCACTAAAGCCGATAGGCCATCCATATTGAATAAATTGTATAAGAGGAGATATAATGGAACATAACAGTTCAAGTAACGTAGATTTCAGAGGAGATATAATGGAACATAACAGTTCAAGTAACGTAGATTACAGAGGAGATATAATGGAACATATAACACTTCAAGTAACGTAGATTACAGAGGATATATAATGGAAGATAACAACAGTTCAAGTAACGTAGATTACAGGGGAAATATAATGTAACACAACAGTACAAGTAACGTAGATTACAGAGTAGATATAATGGAACACAACAGTTCAAGTAACGTACATTACAGAGGAGATTTAATGGAACATAACAGTTCAAGTAACGTACATTACAGAGGAGATATAATGGAACATAACAGTTCAAGTAACGTACATTACAGCGGAGATATAATGGAACATAACAGTTCAAGTAAGGTACATTACAGAGTAGATTTAATGGAACATAACAGTTCAAGTAACGTACATTTCAGAGTGGATGTAATGGAACATAACAGTTGAAGTAACGTACATTACAGAGTAGTTCTAATGGAACAAAACAGTTCAAGTAGTGTACATTACAGAGTAGATTTAATGGAACATAACAGTTCACGTAACGTACATTAAAGAGGAGATATAATGGAACATAACAGTTCAAGTAACGTAGATTACAGAGTTGATTTAATGGAACATAACAGTTCAAGTAACGTACATTACAGAGTTGATTTAATGGAACATAACAGTTCAAGTAACGTACATTACAGAGTTGATATAATGGAACATAACAGTTCAAGTGACGTTTATTACAGAGTAGATATAATGGAACATAACAGTCCAAGTAACGTATATTACAAAGTAGATTTAATGGAACATAACAGTTCAAGTAACGTAGATTACAGAGTAGATTTAATGGAACATAACAGTTCAAGTAACGTACATTACAGAGGAGGTATAATGGAACATAACAGTTCCAAGTAACGTAGATTACAGAGGAGATTTAATGGAATATAACAGTTCAAGTAACGTACATTACAGAGTAGATTTAATGGAACATAACAGTTCAAGTAACGTACATTAAAGAGTTGATATAATGGAACATAACAGTTCAAGTGACGTTTATTACAGAGTAGATATAATGGAACATAACAGTCCAAGTAACGTATATTACAGAGTAGATTTAATGGAACATAACAGTTCAAGTAACGTAGATTACAGAGTAGATTTAATGGAACATAACAGTTCAAGTAACGTACATTACAGAGTAGATTTAATGGAACATAACAGTTCAAGTAACGTAGATTACAGAGTAGATTTAATGGAATATAACAGTTCAAGTAACGTACATTACAGAGTAGATTTAATGGAACATAACAGTTCAAGTAACGTACATTAAAGAGTAGATATAATGGAACTTAACAGTTCAAGTAACGTACATTACAGAGTAGATGTAATTGAACATAACAGTCCAAGTAACGTATATTACAGAGTAGATTTAATGGAACATAACAGTTCAAGTAACGTAGATTACAGAGTTGATTTAATGGAACATAACAGTCAGAGTAACGTACATTACAGAGTTGATTTAATGGAACATAACAGTTCAAGTAGTGTAGATTACAGAGGAGATATAATGGAACATAACAGTTCAAGTAACGTACATTACAGAGGAGATATAATGGAACATAACAGTTCAAGTAACGTACATTACAGAGGAGATATAATGTAACATAACAGTTGAAGTAACGTACATTACAGAGGAGATATAATGTAACATAACAGTTCAAGTAACGTACATAACAGAGGAGATATAATGGAACATAATAGTTCAAGTAACGTACATTAGAGAGCAGATATAATGGAACACATCAGTTCAAGAAACGTAGATTACACAGTAGATATAATGGAACACAACAGTTCAAGTAACGTAGATTACACAGTAGATATAATGGAACACAACAGTTCAAGTAACGTAGATTACAGAGGAGATATAATGGAACATAACAGTTCAAGTACCGTAGATTACACAGTAGATATAATGGAACACAACAGTTCAAGTAACGTAGATTACACAGTAGATATAATGGAACACAACAGTTCAAGTAACGTAGATTACACAGTAGATATAATGGAACACAACAGTTCAAGTAACGTAGATTACAGAGGAGATATAATGGAACATAACAGTTCAAGTAACGTAGATTACACAGTAGATATAATGGAACACAACAGTTCAAGTAACGTAGATTACACAGTAGATATAATGGAACACAACAGTTCAAGTAACGTAGATTACACAGTAGATATAATGGAACACAACAGTTCAAGTAACGTAGATTACACAGTAGATATAATGGAACACAACAGTTCAAGTAACGTAGATTACAGAGGAGATATAATGGAACATAACAGTTCAAGTAACGTAGATTACACAGTAGATATAATGGAACACAACAGTTCAAGTAACGTAGATTACACAGTAGATATAATGGAACACAACAGTTCAAGTAACGTAGATTACACAGTAGATATAATGGAACACAACAGTTCAAGTAACGTAGATTACAGAGGAGATATAATGGAACATAACAGTTCAAGTAACGTAGATTACACAGTATATATAATGGAACACAACAGTTGAAGTAACGTAGATTACACAGTAGATATAATGGAACACAACAGTTCAAGTAACGTAGATTACACAGTAGATATAATGGAACACAACAGTTGAAGTAACGTAGATTACAGAGGAGATATAATGGAACACAACAGTTCAAGTAACGTAGATTACACAGTAGATATAATGGAACACAACAGTTCAAGTAACGTAGATTACACAGTAGATATAATGGAACACAACAGTTCAAGTAACGTAGATTACAGAGGAGATATAATGGAACATAACAGTTCAAGTAACGTAGATTACACAGTAGATATAATGGAACACAACAGTTCAAGTAACGTAGATTACAGAGGAGATATAATGGAACACAACAGTTCAAGTAACGTAGATTACACAGTAGATATAATGGAACACAACAGTTCAAGTAACGTAGATTACAGAGGAGATATAATGGAACACAACAGTTCAAGTAACGTAGATTACAGAGGAGATATAATGGAACACAACAGTTCAAGTAACGTAGATTACAGAGGAGATATAATGGAACACAACAGTTCAAGTAACGTAGATTACAGAGGAGATATAATGGAACATAACAGTTCAAGTAACGTAGATTACAGAGGAGATATAATGGAACACAACAGTTCAAGTAACGTAGATTACAGAGGAGATATAATGGAACATAACAGTTCAAGTGACGTATATAACAGAGTAGATATAATGGAACATAACAGTCCAAGTAACGTATATTACAGAGAAGATATAATGGAGCATAACAGTTTACGTAACGTACATTACAGAGTAGATTTAATGGAACATAACAGTTCAAGTAACGTACATTAAAGAGTTGATATAATGGAACATAACAGTTCAAGTGACGTTTATTACAGAGTAGATATAATGGAACATAACAGTCCAAGTAACGTATATTACAGAGTAGATTTAATGGAACATAACAGTTCAAGTAACGTAGATTACAGAGTAGATTTAACGGAACATAACAGTTCAAGTAACGTACATTACAGAGTAGATTTAATTGAACATAACAGTTCAAGTAACGTAGATTACAGAGTAGATTTAATGGAATATAACAGTTCAAGTAACGTACATTACAGAGTAGATTTAATGGAACATAACAGTTCAAGTAACGTACATTAAAGAGTAGATATAATGGAACTTAACAGTTCAAGTAACGTACATTACAGAGTAGATGTAATTGAACATAACAGTCCAAGTAACGTATATTACAGAGTAGATTTAATGGAACATAACAGTTCAAGTAACGTAGATTACAGAGTAGATTTAATGGAACATAACAGTCCAAGTAACGTACATTACAGAGTTGATTTAATGGAACATAACAGTTCAAGTAGTGTAGATTACAGAGGAGATATAATGGAACATAACAGTTCAAGTAACGTACATTACAGAGGAGATATAATGGAACATAACAGTTCAAGTAACGTACATTACAGAGGAGATATAATGTAACATAACAGTTGAAGTAACGTACATTACAGAGGAGATATAATGTAACATAACAGTTCAAGTAACGTACATAACAGAGGAGATATAATGGAACATAATAGTTCAAGTAACGTACATTAGAGAGCAGATATAATGGAACACATCAGTTCAAGAAACGTAGATTACACAGTAGATATAATGGAACACAACAGTTCAAGTAACGTAGATTACACAGTAGATATAATGGAACACAACAGTTCAAGTAACGTAGATTACAGAGGAGATATAATGGAACATAACAGTTCAAGTACCGTAGATTACACAGTAGATATAATGGAACACAACAGTTCAAGTAACGTAGATTACACAGTAGATATAATGGAACACAACAGTTCAAGTAACGTAGATTACACAGTAGATATAATGGAACACAACAGTTCAAGTAACGTAGATTACAGAGGAGATATAATGGAACATAACAGTTCAAGTAACGTAGATTACACAGTAGATATAATGGAACACAACAGTTCAAGTAACGTAGATTACACAGTAGATATAATGGAACACAACAGTTCAAGTAACGTAGATTACACTGTAGATATAATGGAACACAACAGTTCAAGTAACGTAGATTACACAGTAGATATAATGGAACACAACAGTTCAAGTAACGTAGATTACAGAGGAGATATAATGGAACATAACAGTTCAAGTAACGTAGATTACACAGTAGATATAATGGAACATAACAGTTCAAGTAACGTAGATTACACAGTAGATATAATGGAACACAACAGTTCAAGTAACGTAGATTACACAGTAGATATAATGGAACACAACAGTTCAAGTAACGTAGATTACAGAGGAGATATAATGGAACATAACAGTTCAAGTAACGTAGATTACACAGTAGATATAATGGAACATAACAGTTCAAGTAACGTAGATTACACAGTAGATATAATGGAACACAACAGTTCAAGTAACGTAGATTACACAGTAGATATAATGGAACACAACAGTTCAAGTAACGTAGATTACAGAGGAGATATAATGGAACATAACAGTTCAAGTAACGTAGATTACACAGTAGATATAATGGAACACAACAGTTCAAGTAACGTAGATTACACAGTAGATATAATGGAACACAACAGTTCAAGTAACGTAGATTACACAGTAGATATAATGGAACACAACAGTTCAAGTAACGTAGATTACACAGTATATATAATGGTACACAACAGTTGAAGTAACGTAGATTACACAGTAGATATAATGGAACACAACAGTTCAAGTAACGTAGATTACACAGTAGATATAATGGAACACAACAGTTGAAGTAACGTAGATTACAGAGGAGATATAATGGAACACAACAGTTCAAGTAACGTAGATTACACAGTAGATATAATGGAACACAACAGTTCAAGTAACGTAGATTACACAGTAGATATAATGGAACACAACAGTTCAAGTAACGTAGATTACAGAGGAGATATAATGGAACATAACAGTTCAAGTAACGTAGATTACACAGTAGATATAATGGAACACAACAGTTCAAGTAACGTAGATTACAGAGGAGATATAATGGAACACAACAGTTCAAGTAACGTAGATTACACAGTAGATATAATGGAACACAACAGTTCAAGTAACGTAGATTACAGAGGAGATATAATGGAACACAACAGTTCAAGTAACGTAGATTACAGAGGAGATATAATGGAACACAACAGTTCAAGTAACGTAGATTACAGAGGAGATATAATGGAACACAACAGTTCAAGTAACGTAGATTACAGAGGAGATATAATGGAACATAACAGTTCAAGTAACGTAGATTACAGAGGAGATATAATGGAACACAACAGTTCAAGTAACGTAGATTACAGAGGAGATATAATGGAACATAACAGTTCAAGTGACGTATATAACAGAGTAGATATAATGGAACATAACAGTCCAAGTAACGTATATTACAGAGGAGATATAATGGAGCATAACAGTTCAAGTGACGTATATAACAGAGTAGATATAATGGAACATAACAGTCCAAGTAACGTATATTACAGAGGAGATTTAATGGAACATAACAGTTCAATAAACGTACATTACAGAGGAGATATAATGGAACACAACAGTTCAAGTAACGTAGATTACACAGGAGATTTAATGGAACATAACAGTTCAAGTAACGTAGATTACAGAGGAGATTTAATGGAACATAACAGTTCAAGTAACGTAGATTACAGAGGAGATTTAATGGAACATAACAGTTCAAGTAACGTAGATTACAGAGGAGATTTAATGGAACATAACAGTTCAAGTAACGTAGATTACAGAGGAGATTTAATGGAACATAACAGTTCAAGTAACGTAGATTACAGAGGAGATTTAATGGAACATAACAGTTCAAGTAACGTAGATTACAGAGGAGATATAATGGAACACAACAGTTCAAGTAACGTAGATTACAGAGGAGATTTAATGGAACATAACAGTTCAAGTAACGTAGATTACAGAGGAGATTTAATGGAACATAACAGTTCAAGTAACGTATATTACAGAGGAGATTTAATGGAACATAACAGTTCAAGTAACGTAGATTACAGAGGAGATATAATGGAACACAACAGTTCAAGTAACGTAGATTACAGAGGAGATTTAATGGAACATAACAGTTCAGGTAACGTAGATTACAGAGGAGATATAATGGAACACAACAGTTCAAGTAACGTAGATTACAGAGGAGATTTAATGGAACATAACAGTTCAAGTAACGTAGATTACAGAGGAGATATAATGGAACACAACAGTTCAAGTAACGTAGATTACAGAGGAGATATAATGGAACACAACAGTTCAAGTAACGTACATTACAGAGGAGATATAATGGAACACAACAGTTCAAGTAACGTAGATTACAGAGGAGATATAATGTAACACAACAGTTCAAGTAACGTAGATTACAGAGGAGATATAATTGAACACAACAGTTCAAGTAACGTAGATTACAGAGGAGATATAATGGAACATAACAGTTCAAGTAACGTAGATTACAGAGTAGATTTAATGGAACATAACAGTCCAAGTAACGTAGATTACAGAGGAGATATAGATCTAATGGGGATCTAGTGGGGCATGCAGTACAAGTTCGTCATATGCTGATTATATGCAGTTTAGATTCAGATTGATGAGGCTATGGTGGGCCTATCAAATTTTGAATAGAAAAATTATTTTTAAAGAGATATTAAGACATTAAGATATAACTAAATAAATGAAATGTGTTACTCATCAAAACATGACAAACAACTATATGTAAAGATCAAAATTTGGCTCTCCCACAGGTGCATATTAAATCATTTTGGATTTGAGAAACTGAGAATCCTGTTGTTTAAATGGGTAAAAAAAATTACAGCAATCTAGTTAAGTTGCTTTAATAAAACAAGTTTGTTGATATCATCTACTACACCATGATCCTGGGAAAACCTACCAAAGGCTATGCTTGATTCGGGACCCGGCGCACTACCCGGCGTACGCCGCCGGAAGCGGCGCAACCGGCAAATCACTTGTTTGGAACCCGGCGTACGCCTTAGGCGTACTCCGAATGCGCCGGTTGGAAATGACCGGCGAAGGCGGCGTGTAATGGCGGACAAATGTTACCCTTGCGACATTCAATAACCCTTTTGTTTATGAAGTTGCGTTGTACAATTAAATAGTTGACTGATTTATTTTTAAATGTCACTGCTTATTTAAAACATTGCATTACACGCTAATAAAATATTAATCAATGTTTTGAACTAATTTTTAAAAAATAGTTATATAATATAAATTATATGTTTTTTTTAGCTAGTTTGAGGGATGATGACGTCTTCCTGTCTGTACGCCGATACACTTGTTTCAACTGAGCCTAGTAGAGGAACGGCGTACGCCGGACATGTGACCGGTGTATACGCCGCCAAAACGAATCAAGCATAGCCAAAGACACCTGTCTTTTATTTAGCGGCTATCACAGACGAGCTTCCGGTAGAATTATCTACCTTAGATAGTTTGTTTATAACACGTTTTCATGCATGTGAAACCTTGTTTTTTACATTTGCTGCAAATATCAAGGTTGAAATAATGAAAACTGATGATGCAACGGAAGGTCTGAGAAAAAGAAAAGTGAAAAAGGAAGAGACAAAGAGTAAAATTACACCTGAAATATCTGAAAACGTCAAAGAAACCGGTGGCGGTGCACAAGGAAACAGCACAAATTTAGATAGGGGGACATATTGGTTAACTCGTGTTGTTATATTGAGATACCTTGGATTTGTCTATTGTGAGTGAATTGAATATTTTACTATTTCGAACACGTAGATTAACCAAGTCAGGTGGACCTGTCATTCGTCATTCAGTTTAGGGAGTCCCGATCTAGCAATAGCATCTATTTTCTGCTTAGTTCTAGTTCATGCCCATAATAAACATCCGATCATAAATGAAGCCTACCACCATGTTTAACATTGTTGAACAGCATTGACATTACTTAATAGAAGTCTAGCATTATGTCAAAGATAAGATTATTATACCGGTAATTACCTTTAATATGAACTAAATTATAGGTAACGATTTTGCATAAATGCTTTAACTTATAACTAACTAAAATATTGTATTTGTATGATCATCATACTGAAAATATATACACAGTATTTTATAATTGTATAAACAATTAAATTTCATATTTGTTTTCAGTCGTTGCATTCCTGGTTGCACTACACCAGAACAAGCAGCTGATCGGTAAAGATGGACTCCTGCCTGCTCACAAATATCTCAACAACATCAAACAACGATCTGGTGGAATCAACTGGGTGACATTTACTTACTGCCCAAGCATAATCTGGCTGTTTGATTATGAAAACAACATTGATAAAATCCTGGACAACATTGCTTACGCTGGTGTTGTCTTGTCAGCCCTGCTAGTCATACGTGGAGCCGCCAACTGGTTTGTGATGATCACAATGTGGGTTCTCTATCATTCAGTGGTAAACGTAGGTCAAACATGGTAAGTGAAACTTCAAAAAGAAGTTTGCTCATACAATGTTAAGGATATTCTGTTAATACATTCATGATAACCTTTTTCCTGCTTAATGCATTTATAATCTGGATATGCCTTGTATGTATTGTAATCAGTAGTTAGTGCAGCATATTTTATTCACGGTTTTAAGCGGCTTTAAAGGTGCATCCATTGCGTTTCATAAAATTTGATTTGGCTTTAATACGTTCGAACACACCATATGTGCTGTTTACAATACAAACAAATTAACTAAGCTTGCATATTCATCCCCAATCGCCAAATATATCATAATTACTAGTTTCCAATTAAAATCGAGTAACATCATTATGCATGTGCAGAAACCGAAAGTGCATGTTCTATTTACACGCACAGTAGTTATATGACCTATTAAACATTATCAACCCAAATGTTTCATTTTATCTGGTTTAAATAAGATTCCAAAATTACGTTTGACTCATTGGCGCGCGCCACACGCGGTGCATTGTCCGGTTTTCGATCAGAAATCGACACTTTTACCTCCATATCGTCAATATACTGAGTCGAGTATCATCAAAATTGTAGTTTTCGGTAACAGTTGGTGCTTCTCGATAAAGTAAGACCTTTTATAACGTTTGGCATATTTTACCCCCAACAACACAATGGATGTACCTTTAAGTATTGCCATTTTGAGCACAATAATGTTTGCAGAACACTTTAATTCAATCATGCATGCTTTGGTTTTGATATTCAAATTTTATTCTGTTTCAGGTATGGATTTGGTATGTATCATCAAATATTCTTTAGAGGCTAATTGAACATTTCAAATATGCAATTGAGCTTATGTTTGAAAACTTGGTTAAAAATATTTTACTCAATACCTTTACTTCAATAATAACGAGTAGTGAGTATATTATATTTCTTTGCATGACATTCTATGTTTAAGAAACTCTTGCATCATTATTTGCTGTTGTTATTTCTCATTTGTGAAATATATAGAGTAAGGCTCTCATGTCCTACACATGACACCCTCTGTATATTCTTCAGGGTGGGAGTCTCAATTGTTGGAGACCGGATTTCTGGCTACATTCCTCTGCCCTGTCTGGGATCTGTCAACTCTTCCGAAAAATACACCAACTTCAAAGATTGTTATCTGGGCATTCAGATGGCTGATATTCAGAATTATGCTGGGAGCGGTACGTCATTGTGTATCTGGAGAAAACTTGACAGTCAGAACTAGTGGGTCCTAAGATTTAGCTTTCTGTGAAAAAGCATGAAAACATCCTAAAGTGAACCATATTTGCAAGCTCATTCAGTGTTGTTACATCTTTGTACTCATCCCTCATGCTCTCAGCAGAACCGTGAATTGTTTTATCAAAATTACTTTGGAAATGTTAATTTATTACCACTATGGTTTAAAATAACCAAGTTGATATTTTCAATATGAGCACAAGTGTCATATCACAATTACATAACAAACATTGTTTAAGTTAAAGTTCCTATTTTCAGTTGTCTGTGATATCATAAAATGACCTAATTTGGAGAGAATTCTTTAAAGACAATTTCTTTTAAAATTCTGACAAAATATGAAATGGTTATTGCATTTATTAGCTAAACATATATTTGTGTGTTTCAGGGACTTATCAAAATCAGGGGAGACAAATGCTGGCGAGATTTAACTTGCATGAACTATCATTACGAGGTGAATATATTATTTTACATCTACTTAGTCTTTTTCAAATGAATGTGCTGAGTCAATCAATGCCAAAATGTGTCTTGAATGACTGAATAACAGGAATCATAAAGAGGAGACCAAATGGGATGATTCAGCTGACAATCTTAAGGTTGGAACATTTGGAGCTCAAATACCACCTTTATGAATGCGAGTGCTTCCTCTCGGTGTAGTCCCACGGTTCCTATTACTTTTAACAGGAATAATAGTTTGTTTATGAAGAATATAGCCCTATAACTACCTTATGTTATTCATGTCCAGTGTAGTGCCAGTTGGTCAAGGTGTAAGTTTTTGTCATACGGTTAATATGAACACCACCTGCAATGTCTTGTCCGGTGTTTCAGACACAGCCGGTGCCCAACCCGGTGAGCTACTTCCTGCACCAGTCCCCCGATCAGATCCACTCTCTGGAGACGCTCAGCAACCACTTCATTGAGCTCGTTGCACCGTTCTTCTTTCTTCTGGGACGTCGCATGATCATTGTTGGAGGAGTCATACAGGTTTTCTTTCAGGTGAGAGTTACTCACCCTTTTTGTCCCGAATTTCTCCAAGACCGAACCTCAACACTGTTCCTGAATTTTCACATCGGTTCATTAGCGCCTATGCGCGATAGTTGTATTTCTTAGCCGATAAATATATAGAGTATATTTGTCTTTTCTTGACTATATTTGCCATGTTTATCTCATCGAGTGAGGGAGAAAGATTATATTTTCACGAGTGGCACAGACACGAATGAAAATATATAAATCATCTACCTCACGAGATGAGATAAACATGGTATTTGTCAAGAATTGACAGATATTCTATTTATTATGTGAAGTTATCCTTGAAATTACAACCACAGCAGGGTCGTTTAATGTTGAGTTCCCACTAGGAAGGGCCCATTGCCATAGTAACAGTGTGACATCATAAGAGAATTTGC
Organism: Gibbula magus; assembly: GCA_936450465.1. Lineage (NCBI taxonomy): Eukaryota > Metazoa > Mollusca > Gastropoda > Trochida > Trochidae > Gibbula > Gibbula magus. Next base: position 51,767,975 of record OW388303.1, on the reverse strand, counting down.
CACATCACACCATTAACCTTTGAGTAGTGATATATAATATCAGTTACTGGTCACAGTGAAAATATAAGTTGTTTTTACTGTAGTTTGATAGACAGTTCATTTCACTGATAGATCCCAGTATTTCATTGCTCGCCATCTACGGTAATAAATAAAAGATTTAAGCTTCTAAATAGAAGTTTAGAACTAAATGTGTGTCAGATTTCTACAATAAAAGAAACAGTGTCCATGCTTAGCATATAATCTCCTTAGTTGACAGCATCTATCTTTTTCTTTCAATCAGTCACAGTTAAACTTCACTACATTTTATTCCAACTATAGAGATGAATATTGCCACACAGATATGTTTTATATTACGTAGTTGTGATTTCAGGTTGTTCTCATCATCAGTGGAAATCTGAGTTTTCTCAACTGGTTAACCATTGTACCAAGTCTGGCGTGTTTTGATGATCGAAGCCTGAGCTGGATATTCTCGTCAAGTTCCCGGTCAGTCAAGTGGCAGGTCGCCCAAATACAGCATCAGACAAACTCTGGAAAGTTACGTCCTAATGCAGGTATTTGCAATCTTCTGATAAAATGTGAATTATCAGTTTGAGACATAAGGTTTTTGTTTCCCATGTGTTTTAGTGGAAGTTCTCAAATGTTTTGATCAGTCAATTGAATGTAAAATAAATAATAATGGATTTATAGCTCAAATCTCCATGTTATGGACTCTGGGTTCTACAACATCACTACCTTGGTCTAACGTAATGCAGGTCTCCTCCACCAGGTACCCACTTACTGCTGGGTGAACAGATGTACATATAGAATAATTTTGCTTACTCAGGGAGACACCTAGTGGCAGGCAATCATCCTTCAAACTCTCAGTTTATCCAGCAATGAAGCAGATTACCCATCATGCGACAAGCCACACCCATTGTAATTTGTTACTGAACACTGCTGTCCACAGGACCATGTGCCACTATGATCCAGATGCAGTTGGCTTTTTTGAAGACACTGAATTTTTTGCAGGCAGTTACATCCGCTGGGTGTTCAACATCAGTCTGGGTCTGCTGATTGGCTACCTGAGTGTCCCCGTTGTACAGAACCTCTTCTCCTCACGTCAAGCTATGAACACGTCCTTCGATCCTCTCAGGCTTGTCAACACGTATGGAGCATTTGGAAGGTTTGGTTTGTACTATATTTCCTCGAATACGTCGCCACTATTGGCTGCAATACTGCCGAAACGGCATTAAACATTAACTCACTCCTCGAATACAATCTGAGCCTCAAATACAACTTGGAAGTAAGTGGTGTTATATAAATACAACAATGGTCTTCAAAACGTCAAATCAGAATAGAATAAAATCTGGAGGCAAGGTGGTCAAAAATCCCATTGTGTTTGACAAATAAGCCTAATTTCAAGCAATGTATTGTCTATGCTTTATAATTCTTCATTTTCATATCGTTCAATTCTAATATCCTTAAGTAGGATGTTAGAATGTTGTCTCTGTAAATTCTGAAAAGGATTTCATTATATCAATGCATTACCATTATGTATTTCTCAAAGCCATTCTATTCCCTAGAAATATTCTAAAAAGAAGTCAACAATGAAAGAAGTGTTTTTTCAGTGTAACTAAAAGAAGAACTGAGGTTATCTTACAAGGAACGTCAAGCAATAACCCCAATGACCCGGCAGCTGATTGGTTGGAGTATGAGTTCAAGTGTAAACCAGGCAATATCACGAGACGACCCTGTGTTATATCTCCCTACCACTACAGACTCGACTGGCTCGTCTGGTTTGCTGCTTTTCAGGTAATTTATCTCCTGCTGTGTTGACTCTAAGGCTTTGTCTCTGCTCTCTTAAAAGCACTAAATCTCAAAATCTAGATTTCCTGGTTTCCAATGGATATGTCTTGATTCTTTTCCCGCTTCATGTAGGCTTCTTCTTAAACACATCATATCTCTGATATCCATTAGTGACTGTGGAAACAGGATACATTTAGGTTTTGGAGTTGAATATTCAACAGGTAGAATGAGGCAATCCAATTCATGGAAAAATATATTACAACATTATGAATAACATCAATAATCTATAACTTTACAATGGTCAACATAAAAAATGTCCTTGAAACTTGACAATCAATCAATTTCTGTCTTACTTCACATACAATAATCATTAGCCATAGAATTATTTTTTGATATTGTGAAGTTTCCCTGAACAAAGTCAAAATCTAATGCATGTTAGCAGCTCTTTTCTCTATTTCTAAACTGTTTTTCCACTACTTGTAAATGAATTGTAATTAATTGATTAGCAGATGTAAAGTTGAGGAAATCACTTAATTGTTCCTCTATTCACAGAACTACCAGTACAACCCCTGGCTGGTCCATGTTGCTATCAAGCTGTTAGCTAATGAAGAGGGAACTTCATCACTCATAGCGCACAACCCTTTTGAAGACATGGACCCTCCAAAGTAAGACCACTCTCACTTAAAGCATATGCAAGTATTGAAGAAATACATAAACTAATTTTTTTCCTTCTTTAAGAGGCTTTTGAGAGAGGAAGGAAAACAGGATCTGTGGGTAGTCAACTTCTTTTTACAATAAATAAGATGTTTGGTTTAGATACTAACACCGTTGTCATCATTTGCTTGAAAATGGTGTTAGAATCTACGTCTTGATCTACAATTTGATGAATTATCTCTTCAAGAATAAACACACTGAGCTGCGAGATATTCATTAGCAAGATACTGCCCAGCATGTCTGAAGAACTGTAAATCATGAAATAATTGCATCATGAATTGGAAACACTGACTTCATATGAAAAAATTTCAAGACAAGCAATTATTTTGGATATTTTTATATTTTTGAATCCATTATATGAGTATCGAATTGTTCAAAACTGAATAATAAAAGGATCTTTTACTTCAATTGTCAAAATCGCAAGTTGTTTTTTATTTCAGGTTCATCAGAGCTGAACATTACAGATATCAATACACTAAAATTGGCAGCAAAGAAGCAAAATCTGGAGCTTGGTGGAAAAGAAAACATATTGGGAACTATCTGCCGGCAATATCACTTGAATCTGTGCGAGGTATTGCACGCCAGATGAATTGGGATATGCCTAAGCTGGGGAGGAAGAAAACTGAAATTTAATGGATGGGAAATAGCTTGAAGAAATCTGAATTAAACTCCAATTTAAGTTCAAGTATACAAGAATGTACAATAATAATTTTCATGAAGAAAGTAGTACTCATATTATGATATTGTTGCCAAGTTTAGCAAACAGTTTAAAAAATCATCTCAACTATACATACATAACTTGTGTTAATCTTTCTGTGTATTATTGTACATATGATACCCACACAACTTTTTATCGCTGGCCCATTGACTGCCATAAATGGGTTGCACTGTTAAACTTATACATACATAACTTGTGTTAATCTTTCTGTGTATTATTGTACATATGATACCCACACAACTTTTTATCGCTGGCCCATTGACTGCCATAAATGGGTTGCACTGTTAAACTTCTAGTCTTTTTCTTAATTTGAATAATAAAGGAAGAATTAAATAAAAAGATGTGTTTGTAGAAAAGTCTTTTAGCTAATAAATAAAAAACTTACCTTTATGAAGACCATTCTTGCAATGGGAATTATGTCACATGTATGTAATAATATGGTCTTCATTTTAAATGTAAGTTTGCTGTTCCAATGAAGAGGAAGGGTGTAACTGGTTCAAGTTTTGTTCAACTGGTTTGAGCTGTGTACAACTGGTTTGAGTTTTGTGTAACAAGTTTGAGTTTTGTATAACTGGTTTGAGTTTTGTGTAACAAGTTTGAGTTTTGTGTAACAAGTTTGAGTTGTGTGTAACTGGTTTGAGTTTTGTGTCTCCAAGGTTGAAGATGAATGAATTATATAATTGTGAAATGGCAGCAAAGTTGAATTTTTTTTGTCATATTACATGAGACATTGATGTTGGATATGAGAGGAAATACATCTGAAGATAAAATGATAACATGAATATGCAATTAACTGTTTATGATGTTAGTTGTTTTTGTATTCATCTTTTGCCATTATTTCTTTGCTCAGTTGTTCACTTGTTTTTTTTACACTTCTAACATTTCCATGTACTAAATATGAAGCAATGTAGCATTTAATTTATTTGTTTATATGAAGGGTTTACAATAGGAAATCACAAGTTATGCATACATGTTTTGGAATAAATGTCATCAATATGTATTTTCATTGTCTTGAAACAATTTTTTTAAAAAGATTTCATCAATGATATGCTTTGTCATTGGATTATAATTGTGCTATAATAGATATTTCCTAAGTTTTAAATTATACATTTTCTGATTTTATGTACGCTTCATCCTCAATATTTGTTGTTGTATTATCATGTTAAATCATTAAATTATTATGAAATGAACAATAAAAAACATCTTGTTCGATCTATGTTTTATATTTTGAACTATAATCAATCATTATGCATTCTACATATTACCTCAGTGGTCACATCCTCAAACCTAATTTTGTTTTCTTCTCAAAAACAAAAAGTAATAGAAACTGACACCATGTTTACAGATTGCTAATTAATTGAGGATCATAAATTGAAGCTTGAGCAGTTACAGTTTAAAACTTTGTCGGGAGGTACCTTAATTGCATCTTAGGGATCAAACGTTGAATATTTCGTCCTTACCACGTGACTTCTCTCAGTAACCAGTAATACTGGGACCCTCTTAAAAATACAGATGTGACAGGACTGTTATTAATGACAGGACTACAAAATAATGCTCAATGAGAGTCATTTCGTCTGATTTTTAGCTTTCAAAGGAACCAAAGGGGCATACAACATAAGCCATCAATAGCACAATCACTACGTCAAATCAGGTACTGCCCCACAGTCTGTCTAACGAACACCGACAAAGTAAAATCATAGGCGTGATCTGTTACTGAAACGCCAACGTTCGAATAATAAATTGGTGCACAACAGAGGTTTGTACTTAGTCCATTCCTGTTTGAACTTGAAACTAACTGTTCATGTGTTTCACAACTTCGTTCAGAAATCGTCCAAATTCCCCTTCTGTTGTTTTCAGGCAGGTCTCTAATTGGACACAATTGCGATAAATGGAACTTAACAGCAAACGGATAAACATCGTAGTCCTAAAAAGGAGGAACACTCTCAAAAAAGAAAAGTGACAATGTAACTGTATATCTAGAATATGTTCTCTATTTTAAATTTTGGGGATTGCATTTGACCAATTAGCTCGAGTGGACCAAGCGCGTCAATATGCTTCACCCAAAACATAGCCCTCACTGGCAATACTAAATCCAACATTGAGTTCGCCAGAAGATATCAATTATACAAGTATTTTAGAGAAAACAATAACATGTACACAAATATATTTATTCCAAAACTTTGTTTTTAAGTAGGCATATATGCAAAATTAAACCAGAGTTTGACATACGGGCCTCCTGCTCACCGTGTATTTTAATCCGTAAGACAAACAGATACCGACATACATCTGGGGATTAACAAACGTAGATAGAATATATATGTATCCATGCAAGAGTAGCTTTGTGGTATTCTGAGCACGATATACATTCAAAGCAAGTTGATATATGGTGAATGTAGCAGATATTCAATTCAATTGCTTACAAGCATAAACGTCTTTAAACACTGAATACAACTTACTACATGCCTTTATATCGAATGCCTAAAAGGTTGCCTGTAATTACGAATTATCTGCCTCTCGCAAATTATTTTGTAAAAAAAAGTTTATGACAATAATGAACTCTGGACAGATGATCTGTAATTCTTCGCAACTCGTTGATTATTCTTATAATATAAGCACGGCACCCACAAGTGCTCTCGTTGTTCGTTAAATTAGTATCAAGGCCGCAAAACAGTCTGATTAAAATGGACCGTTTTCCGAGGGAAAAATGTTTCAAAATGGTGCATCAACCGGGATACGAACTCATATCGTTCGGAGGTTTCCTCGCCAAATCGAGGAATCTACCGAACCTGTTCGTATCCCGTTGGATGCATTATTTTGCAAATTGTATTCCTCGGAACAAGGTCGATTTTAATCAGACTGGGCCGCAAAAGTTTGTGGCTTCTCTAATGTAATAATTCTGCTAATTACTCCAGCATTCACGTTGTTTCAAATATGTAGACCTACATTTATTGGGTTCTATTGTTTTGTAAGTATATGGTCAAATGAATGATCATACTCTTTAGATCAATCGATTGTTTTTATATAGATCTAGTATACGTCAAACCATTCAATGTCTGATGCACGTGGCTCTGTGACTTGTAAACAAATTATTCTTTATTAAAATTCAGTCCGAAACTAGGATCACTAAAATCAAGGGGAATTTTTTTTAAATAGATTCTAAACAATAGTATTGTACTGTACAAAATATGTTTTTGTATACAAAAAATTAGAATTAAAAAAAAGTAAATCAAGAGTAGATATATTGTAATGGCTTGCAAATATTATAATAACAGGCCCGAGACGAAATTCAAACTGACTTTGACAAGGCATTTATATTTCTTTCATTATCTTGCAACGTAAGTCGTTCATTTTTCATTTGATAATTAAAATATTAATTATTTTTTTATATATACTACCCTAAAATAACTATAAATGGATTTAAAGTAGAATTTCGGAGAACTATCGAGTTACATTAAACAAGACTGACATTCCGAATGAATTTTATGAATGGAAATCATGTGACCTGTCATGTGATCTAAAATGGCGGCGTGTGTTGCACCATCGCAAACTCGTATTGCAATAACACTACTTAGTTACTTAAACCAGGCGTCTATAATACTCACTGACAGTTGAATATTCGTTTTCAGTTGTAACACAACAAAGAAAACCATGATAAAACAAAGAAATATAGGTATTCCGTTGCTGATTTTGCTTGGAATGGCGATCGGAGGTAGGTAATGACGATCTAGTAGTACTACTAGTAGTAGTAGTACTAGTACAGTGTGTAGTACGATATGGGTATAGTTGGCCAAGTTAACGGCCCCGAAACTCAGGCTAGAAGTTGGCCTAGTATACTTATACACTACTATACTTATCGAAACAATACTATCATTAGTACTGATACATTTGCACATGAAATATCACATTTACTCCAGTGATTGATTGACTTCAAAATTATTCATTGTTCTTCTTGATTATTCAGGATTCTTCCTTCATTATCATTTGGAGGACCATTATTAAATTTGGTCAAGATCGAAAATAACAACAATATTTTCTAACAAGGAAATTTATGATGAGGATGAATTAGGTTACATTTGAAGTAGGTCTAACCATATAATGAGACAAGTGAAACAATATGCCAACTTGTTATGTTCTTGATATCATGAATGTAAACTAGTGTAATAATAATACATCATCAGCTAGTAAGAATAAAGTATTTTATTTAAAGATTTATATTATTTGAAATATTTATAAGTGAACATCAATGATGAGTTTAAATGCCAAGCTTTCTATATGCTATCCATTTCATTTCAGGTTATCTTCTGATAGCGAGACACCAGGCAGTTCAAGTCATCTCAACGCGGAGGAAGAAGGTGCGAGTAAGGAGAAAGGGGGAAGGGTCTATTCATATCATTTCATCAATAGAAGACTGGGAGAAAGTCTACCCTCTACTTGTGAAAGATACACAGGAAGTAAAGGTTTGTTTGAACTGATAACCCATTTCCTCCCATTGATAACCTATTCACTGAGTAAATTTAGTCTATGGAATTTTAATAATTACTCTACTTTGATCTTTTTACTAATTCTTTGAATTCCATATGTGTATTCAGTGAATCTATACGTGCTAAATAAGGATCTAGACTATGCAGGACTAAGTTATTCATTAAAACTGACAGCAGACTTGCCATTGCTTGTCAATCAAGTTCTTACTCCTCATGCGTGTACTGCAAATTCTCATTGTAAACATTTTGATGTGTTCTACTTAGGGCTGGGACGGGTAACCCGGATACCCGGGACGGGTGGGTACTGATTAGGACCCGGGTACCCATCACATTACCCGGACCCGTTTTTATCATGTGACTAATCATAAAACAGTTTAATTTGCTATTCTTTCATTTCAAGATTACAATGTATTTGAAGATTCTAACATAATATTAAAATGATCAATTGTCATTCATAATAAATTTGATTGAAATAGCCATTGGTATCTATACTTTAGGTTTCTAGCCCCATGTTTCAGCCAACCAGTTGAGTAAAGTAGTACAAAATCTTACAATTAGATGTTGGAGATCGACAAAACGGGTATCCGGGTAGGGTAGGGTAACAGATGGTCGGGTACCTGGGTAGGAAATATCTACCCGTCCCAGCCCTAGTTCTACTATCAGAAGTAGGTTACAAAGCACATGTTATCTTGCTTTGCATTAATGTAAAAAGATATATGTGTGTACTGTACCCTTTTGTTATTTCCCACAATCTACCTGATTTGTTTGATTAAATCTCTTTCTTATATTTCAGGTGGTAGGCACAGACTGTTTAGATGTTTCAGTATATCTATTTCTCTTAAGGTTTTAGATTGTAGCAGGTGTTTGAGAGGTAGATTTTCATGGACTTATGCAGAAATTTTCAAAGGGGGGATTCACTTATAGAAAATGGGCTTGGGAATCCATGAAATTTGCGTGAATAAAATTTAAACTGTTTAGTAAATAAACACATCTCCTCCTGTTTAGGTGGTGGGTCTGGACTGTGAGTGGGTGTCTGAGGAGTATGTCCGACACCCTGTAGCTCTACTGCAGCTCTCCACTCAACAGGGACTCTGTATACTGGTGAGACTGTGCCATATGCCAGACAGAGTTCCCCACTCACTGAGAACTTTCCTTGCAGATAAAAGGTAAATATCTAGACTTACAGGTTGAATATTGGAACCTGATGTTCGAATGATTTTGAAATTAATTGATATAGATTACCCAATGGTCTAGATTTTAATGATGCTTCATGCAAATTCTGTACAGAAGGGGAGGAAGATATATTTCATATGTTGCTAATATGTCCACATTATCAACAACTGCATATAAGATATTAACCCGTATATTATTATTATTATAAGAACCTGTCAATGTTAAAGTTTATATCTCCTGAGTACTACTCAAAATAATGAATTGTTACTTAAGCTAGCTCTTTTCTGTGAAAAATGTTCAGATTAAGAAACTCTGTAAAGCGATAAGCGCTCTCATTTACTTGACATGATAAACATTATGACCACTGTACTATTGGTCTCATGGCAACACATACGAAATAAACTCTGTTCTGTTCTCTTCTGTTATTGGAACCTTAGCGTAAACAGGATGACATGGCGTCTTGTCAGGGAACACTGATGAGAGGTTGTTTAAGGTTAACTAAATCAGAATGCTGTTTGTAAATTAAATTAAATTTTTCCACAAAAAATCAAAAATTATATCAAGAAATAACAGTGAATGTCAGGTTTTAGCAAAGTATGCTTTTAAACATGCCCAGTTCAATCAGGGTACATATATATGCTGATAATGCATGATGTAAAACAGATGCCATTAGCAAAATGTTAATCTGTTCTTTTTATTTACACAAGTTCTCTTGATGTACTTGGACAGTATATCAACTAATTCCACTCTTGTTGAAATGGACACTGATTTCAAATAATATGATTGCAGTATTTACAAGGTCGGTGTGTCAGTGAAGGATGATGGGAAGAAGCTGTATCGAGACTACGGACTGCCTGTAAATGGATGTGTGGATCTGAGATTTGTGCTGCCACGTGTACCCAACATCTACACATGGTAGGTCAAGGTCACACTGAACATACTTTCTGTACCCATATGCACACATATGTATGTAAATGGAATGTAACTGGTAATGATGAAACCCGGAGTGAACCTCTCCCCTCCACCAGTTTGAAAATTCCTGGATAAGTGTTGTTAAAATCTCATTTGCACACTTTTTGAGTGAATTGATTTCTTTGTTACCATTTTTATTTTATTTAATTTTTCGCCTGAAGAGTGTCTCTTGAGCTACATCATAAAGAAGTGTCTTATGAGTTAAAATGTGATGAAATCATCAATTCATAAAGAAACAATGGTTCCTAGCTAAATAATACGTGCACTTATGCACATCGGTAAGTGTCTCTTTGATTTGTTTGCCCCTGTAAGTTAAGTTTTCTTATGCACTGTTCCACCTACTATTGCAGCAAGACTAGAGGCCTGAAGGGGCTGGCGGAGGGAGTTCTGGGGATGGACATGAGCAAGGAGGAGGGGGTCAGGTGTGGGAACTGGGAGGCAGACACTCTCACACAGCAGCAGGTAACCAAACATAGACAATAACAACTGCCTTCAGCCTCTCACCTTAATAAGTGCCTTCACCTTAATAACTGCCCTCAACCTAATAAGGGCCCTCACCCTAAGAAGAGCCTTCATGCAAATAAGTGCCCTCATGCTATATAATATGTGTCCTCAACCTAAATAATGCCCTCACCCTAAATGTATTTATCCAGATTCCTATATTATATTTAGTTCTTTGACTATATTAAGTGTGTTTAGATTATGTTAAGTGTATAATACGTGTCATCACACTCAAAAGAACTCTCAACCTTGTAAGCGTCCTTAAGGTAAAAAATATTCAAATACAATTTCAGACTTGGCAATATTTGTAAATCGCAATCCATGTAAACTAAATTATGCTATCTACATCGATATATTTTCTGGTGACAGATCGAATATGGCGCTGCAGATGCAGTGGTTGGTGTCGACATCTTCACAAAACTAGTGCTAACAATGATCTTGAAACAAGACTCGGACTCTGTGTACCCTCCAGGGAACGAGAGTGTTGATCTCCTCACATTCAGACAGATGTCTGAGGAGATGTGTCTTGGAGTTGTTGATCGTCCCTACATCTCGCACAGAGCACCTCGATCTGACGGCCAGAAACAGGTAGAGTTACCTCCACTTAATTTGATTGATCTGCATACAGTTTGACAAACAAAGTTATCCCCATGACAATGTAAACATATGTGTTGTCATTATTAATATCATAAGCACACATCACTCTTGGTTAACAACAATTTAAATTTTCTGAAGAGACCCTGAATCAAGTCTTTGTAAATAAAATGCACATTTTGCTAAAAACATTTACATGATTTAGACAGAATAAATGGTGAAATACAATAACTCGACTGAAAGTAATTTTATTCGAACAAAATACATTTTGTAAAAGTTGCATGTCACACCTGCTCACGTATCAGCAGCAGATCCCGAGTGTGGGAAATTTGAAAATGGACTCCCAAGATGACCCCACACTTTCAAAATTGCTTGATCCGCCACTGCATATCTATCTCTAATATATATTTTTACATATTCATGTCTTTGCTTGTATTTAACCAGACTTTCAAGGCTGTAGATCAGACCGAGGGGGGAGCCAGAGTATATTCAGCGAGACAGAAACCTCTCAACTTCAACTGTCAGCTTCAGTCTCCTAGTGGCAAGTTGATCTGTCGCTGTGATAATCTACGAGCAGAGTGGTACCTCAAGAAGAATCTGGGAAGTAAGTCAACTTATACTAAATTAATTATATAAAATATGTTTCTTATTTAAATGAAAAAAAACTTTCACCATTTTCTCGATGTTATTATATTATAAAGGGGTTTCAACTCCAAAGTGCAAATTTACAAAAAATTATGATTAAAAGCTGTAAAATTTGCTCACTTTCCGGGCAATTACTTGAAGCCTATATGATAGAGTAATTTCAAATTTGTATGGGGAAGTTAGCAATGTGGTGGTGCCTAGGAGAGGTAACAACTCCAGGTGTCAAATGAACATTATCGTCATTTATCAACATAATTGAATACACATGTTTTGAAGTTAATGCTGTATTAATGGGGGTCAAACTACAGGTGGATTATTGCGAGCAGTGCAGCGTGCTCACTTTTGCTTTGTTTCACCAGGGTGTTGTCTTTATTTGTCAGTATTTAAATTTTACTTTGATTCGACTTGCTAGTTTTCCTACCTATTTTGAACGCTTATAAACTCTCTTTTCCTCCAGGAAAGATCAGTGACGACCCTTACATTGTTGAACTGTGTTTTGAGCACTCAGAAACAGAGTTAGATGAAGATTTTGATGCACTATATGATAAACACAGTGATGCAGTCGTCATGTGTGTTGTTTGTGGAAAAACTGACGCCTTCATAAGGAAAGTTGTAATTCCAACAGAATATCGAAGGTAATAATACGACTTCTCTATTTACCAATTACTACGAATCGTGAACATTATCTGAGAAATGCAGCCTAACATGTGGACCAATATTTCTACCATACATTAACATTGGCTTATGACTATCTTAGTGCTAAGAAAATTTAAAAAATCTAGGTCTTGTATTGTAATGCTAAAACATTTACCCACATAAGTAACGGTTACAACTTAGCCAACAGGTAAATACAACAATGAGCCAATAGAAAAAATAACAGCAATTATCCTGAATGACAATTTTGTTTAATCAAGCAATTAGCCTTATATTGCTTTGGAAATATATTTTATGATCAGCTCCAATATGACCGTTTTCAAATGATAAAACTACAATGTCGTTTACCAATATGTTTCTAATGTCAGTTTCTTGTAATTTATTTCAGATTCTTTCACCGTGTCATGAAATCCTCCCGGCGATCACACAATGTTTTAATTCTGTGTCCAGACTGTCACTTTGTAAGCTCACAACACGATGCAATTTTACGACAACAGCTGGCAGAGAAATGTGACGCACCGCTAGACTCCGGTGCTGGATCTAAAACTACCAATGATAGAGATCTGAAAAAAATACAGGCTGCTGCAAAGTGAGTCTATCCTTATCCAACTTCCCCACAAGTCATTACTCTCTGTCACTTGTTAAGTTTAGCATTGCTGCATTTTGTTGCCTTTTCTGTGCTAGCGTGTCAGCACTCTGCATCTGCTAGTACAGAAAAGGGGAGCAAGAATTGAATTAGCCAGTGATGGAGAATGGGGCAAGTTATGTCTTGATTTGTATTTTGCCCTTTACTAGACAAGTAAAGCTCGCTGAAACTCTGGGTGATCTGCTAGTATTTATTAATAGCATTTACAATGTAACTTTGTATCAGTTAGGCTGCATGATAACGTTAGATGTTTCTGGGGCACATTCTCGGGCGGTAGGACTTTCTTTTTGTTTAGTGTTTGGAAAAAAATATGGGAAGAGTATATTTTATATTTTTCCATCAACTTGGAGGTGGTAAAAGTATACAAAACAGAAACACATCTGTTCCTGCAGATCCCTTAATAATATTATTAAGTTAATATATATATATATAAATATATTAAATATGGATATGAAAATATATATATACGTCAATATTTTGTATCAAAAGTAAATAACATGTAAACATTTTATGTGAAAATAGTGAATAGTGTAACATTGTCGTGTTTGTGATCACAGTATCTGCAACAGTTCAAACTTGTGTACTTCTCAGGAAGAGTCCATTGCTGGATTTGAACCCACACCCTCATAGTCAGGCACCACCAGAATATTTTTTATATATTTTTTAAAATAATTTTATTTCTTTCTCTAATACATAGACATATAAAACATATTTCATTCATAGTACAAAGGTGAAAAATATAAGCAGTTACAAATATTGCTACAAATCAACTGCAAAAACATAATGGAATAATGTCTATTTTTCTATTCTAGAGCATTAAAGCTGAACCGAGAGAAGATTCCTGCAGCAAGAGTGGAGGAGTTGGAGAAGGTGCTGCAGGACTTCTACAAGGTGGAGGTGCTGGACCAGGAGCTTCTCGACACGGCGCTTGATATTGATACCAAGTGAGTAGGAAACTGTAACAAGATCTAGATAAGTGAAGGTAATATCACACTTGATAATACACTCATTACCGTCTGGGGTATATAGCAGTCTGTTTTTCTATTTGTACGTCCGTCTGTGCATCTGCCATCATTTCTAGATCACTACTCGGAAACTATTTGCTTTTGAACCTCAAATGAGATATGAGAGATACCTATGTGATAGTGTGTTTGCCGGTTAGGGGTTACAATTCCAAGTCCTAAAAATTTATTTTTTATTCACACAAAAATGACCAAATTTGCTGATTTTGCTTTGTTTTCGGAGCTCTTCTAAAATCCTGTGTGACTTGATAAATTTCATAGTGCTATGACTTTTAGGAATAACATTGTCTTAAGCTCTAAAGGAGAAAATTAAAATCCCTTGCAAAATGGCACTTGATATCCATGCTGTCCTTTGAATGATCACTATTCTTTTGTTTCAGGGTCCACAACACATCATATGTTCCTCATGGCAAACTTGTGGTTGAATATTACAGACAAAATACAAATTTGTATGAGTTTGAAAAAATGTGGCGAAAACATTTCCTGGATACAATGCAGCCTAAATTTCTACCTCCGTTTTGGGAGGTGGATTTCAGAAACATCAAAGTTGATGTGAATACTGTCAGCACAAGTTCAGCATCACATTCCAGCTAATCAGGAACGTTAATATTTTATTATTGACATTAATATTGTATCATAATTCATTCAACATCTACTTGAAGAGAACAAAACGATCGATCACTAATCACTGAATAAAATAAGCAAGATGGCTAACCCTTTTTCATAGAACATTGGCAACTACTTTCTAAGGGTGAATCGGTGCACTTGTACACCAGTTTGATTGGAGTTCAGTACCTTTGGTTTGTTCATTTTCAGTTATGCACATATCAAGAATGAGTCAAAACTAAAATACCCACAAACTTTATTTAAATATGAAAATAATCTTTTAATGAATGTGCTGTTTTATGAAACGAATAACATTAATTATTATAACAAGAGACAAATTTTTGTGAGAATACAAAATGCATTAAATAGATCGTGAACTTTGTAGGGGGGGGCAAGGTCTACATCTACCTACTCCCCCTCATGTTTGTATTGCAAATCCTCATTGAAATACCATTCTCATGCTTCACCCCCTCATGTTTGTATTACAAATTCCCATTGTATACCATTCTCATGCATGTTAATCTCTCTGATTAAGTTTCCTCACCATTGTTTTGTTTGCTATATAAATGTACCATATTTTGTTATTTCCTTACATTCCACCTGATGAAGGAGTGAGTATGTACACCGAAACGTCGTGTATTTTCACATTAAAGAAGTTGTTATCCACAAAATCTTCCTGTTCTTATGATATGCTGGTTACTATTTGAACTACTCCACTTTGTAATAACCTTTGTAATATGATTGTTAAAGTCAAGTATCCTAGAACTATGTTGTCACTCTATGCTGCAAGATAAGACTGTTGTAACACTTCACAAGGACTCGGAGCTGACTGTGATATTTTCATGTTTTTCAACAAATTTTTTACGCTTATTGTTTTGTTATCACATATCTCAAATCTGAGAGTGTTTTATATAATTTATAATTCATCAATAAATGCTGTAGTAAAGCGAACTTTTAAAGGATGTTATCAGTATTATGTTTTGAATGGACAAAGACGCTCCTCTTGTTGACAAGAACATAAAGTAAACACTCTTTCTGAAATTTAAAGTTAGAAATTTTAAATCTTTTGTATTAGTGCTATGGCCAATAGAAATCATAAATATACAATATAACCTTTAATCATACAAAATCTTTTGAAAAGCAAAGAATATTGCTCTATTTTGTATGGTTTTAGACATTTTATTTATGACCCCTTTTGAGTGGCAGAGTCGAGAGATGAACTCAGTTTCAGCTGCTCCACCAGGGATCTGGAGTACCTTGGTGGTTACAAATACACCACTGGAGCAAGGTAACTCTCATAACATGCACCAGACTCAACTCCACACTATATCACTGCTCTCCATGCAGCGCTGGATGAACATGCTCCACCAGGGATCTGGAGTACCTTGGTGGTTACAAATACACCACTGGAGCAAGGTAACTCTCATAACATGCACCAGACTCAACTCCACACTATATCACTGCTCTCCATGCAGCGCTGGATGAACATGCTCCACCAGGGATCTGGAGTACCTTGGTGGTTACAAATACACCACTGGAGCAAGGTAACTCTCATAACATGCACCAGACTCAACTCCACACTATATCACTGCTCTCCATGCAGCGCTGGATGAACATGCTCCACCAGGGATCTGGAGTATTTTTGTGGTTACAAATACACCACTGGAGCAAGGTAACTCTCATAACATGCACCAGACTCAACTCCACACTATATCACTGCTCTCCATGCAGCGCTGGATGAACATGCTCCACCAGGGATCTGGAGTACCTTGGTGGTTACAAATACACCACTGGAGCAAGGTAACTCTCATAACATGCACCAGACTCAACTCCACGCTATATCACTGCTCTCCATGCAGCGCTGGATGAACATGCTCCACCAGGGATCTGGAGTACCTTGGTGGTTACAAATACACCGCTGGAGCAAGGTAACTCTCATAACATGCACCAGACTCAACTCCACACTATATCACTGCTCTCCATGCAGCGCTGGATGAACATGCTCCACCAGGGATCTGGAGTACCTTGGTGGTTACAAATACACCACTGGAGCAAGGTAACTCTCATAACATGCACCAGACTCAACTCCACACTATATCACTGCTCTCCATGCAGCGCTGGATGAACATGCTCCACCAGGGATCTGGAGTACCTTGGTGGTTACAAATACACCGCTGGAGCAAGGTAACTCTCATAACATGCACCAGACTCAACTCCACACTATATCACTGCTCTCCATGCAGCGCTGGATGAACATGCTCCACCAGGGATCTGGAGTACCTTGGTGGTTACAAATACACCGCTGGAGCAAGGTAACTCTCATAACATGCACCAGACTCAACTCCACACTATATCACTGCTCTCCATGCAGCGCTGGATGAACATGCTCCACCAGGGATCTGGAGTACCTTGGTGGTTACAAATACACCGCTGGAGCAAGGTAACTCTCATAACATGCACCAGACTCAACTCCACACTATATCACTGCTCTCCATGCAGCGCTGGATGAACATGCTCCACCAGGGATCTGGAGTACCTTGGTGGTTACAAATACACCGCTGGAGCAAGGTAACTCTCATAACATGCACCAGACTCAACTCCACACTATATCACTGCTCTCCATGCAGCGCTGGATGAACATGCTCCACCAGGGATCTGGAGTACCTTGGTGGTTACAAATACACCGCTGGAGCAAGGTAACTCTCATAACATGCACCAGACTCAACTCCACACTATATCACTGCTCTCCATGCAGCGCTGGATGAACATGCTCCACCAGGGATCTGGAGTACCTTGGTGGTTACAAATACACCGCTGGAGCAAGGTAACTCTCATAACATGCACCAGACTCAACTCCACACTATATCACTGCTCTCCATGCAGCGCTGGATGAACATGCTCCACCAGGGATCTGGAGTACCTTGGTGGTTACAAATACACCGCTGGAGCAAGGTAACTCTCATAACATGCACCAGACTCAACTCCACACTATATCACTGCTCTCCATGCAGCGCTGGATGAACATGCTCCACCAGGGATCTTGAGTACCTTGGTGGTTACAAATACACCGCTGGAGCAAGGTAACTCTCATAACATGCACCAGACTCAACTCCACACTATATCACTGCTCTCCATGCAGCGCTGGATGAACATGCTCCACCAGGGATCTGGAGTACCTTGGTGGTTACAAATACACCGCTGGAGCAAGGTAACTCTCATAACATGCACCAGACTCAACTCCACACTATATCACTGCTCTCCATGCAGCGCTGGATGAACATGCTCCACCAGGGATCTGGAGTACCTTGGTGGTTACAAATACACCGCTGGAGCAAGGTAACTCTCATAACATGCACCAGACTCAACTCCACACTATATCACTGCTCTCCATGCAGCGCTGGATGAACATGCTCCACCAGGGATCTGGAGTACCTTGGTGGTTACAAATACACCACTGGAGCAAGGTAACTCTCATAACATGCACCAGACTCAACTCCACACTATATCACTGCTCTCCATGCAGCGCTGGATGAACATGCTCCACCAGGGATCTGGAGTATTTTGGTGGTTACAAATACACCACTGGAGCAAGGTAACTCTCATAACATGCACCAGACTCAACTCCACACTATATCACTGCTCTCCATGCAGCGCTGGATGAACATGCTCCACCAGGGATCTGGAGTACCTTAGTGGTTACAAATACACCACTGGAGCAAGGTAACTCTCATAACATGCACCAGACTCAACTCCACACTATATCACTGCTCTCCATGCAGCGCTGGATGAACATGCTCCACCAGGGATCTGGAGTATTTTGGTGGTTACAAATACACCACTGGAGCAAGGTAACTCTCATAACATGCACCAGACTCAACTCCACACTATATCACTGCTCTCCATGCAGCGCTGGATGAACATGCTCCACCAGGGATCTGGAGTACCTTGGTGGTTACAAATACAACACTGGAGCAAGGTAACTCTCATAACATGCACCAGACTCAACTCCACACTATATCACTGCTCTCCATGCAGCGCTGGATGAACATGCTCCACCAGGGATCTGGAGTACCTTGGTGGTTACAAATACACCGCTGGAGCAAGGTAACTCTCATAACATGCACCAGACTCAACTCCACACTATATCACTGCTCTCCATGCAGCGCTGGATGAACATGCTCCACCAGGGATCTGGAGTACCTTGGTGGTTACAAATACACCACTGGAGCAAGGTAACTCTCATAACATGCACCAGACTCAACTCCACACTATATCACTGCTCTCCATGCAGCGCTGGATGAACATGCTCCACCAGGGATCTGGAGTATTTTGGTGGTTACAAATACACCACTGGAGCAAGGTAACTCTCATAACATGCACCAGACTCAACTCCACACTATATCACTGCTCTCCATGCAGCGCTGGATGAACATGCTCCACCAGGGATCTGGAGTACCTTGGTGGTTACAAATACACCACTGGAGCAAGGTAACTCTCATAACATGCTCCAGACTCAACTCCACACTATATCACTGCTCTCCATGCAGCGCTGGATGAACATGCTCCACCAGGGATCTGGAGTACCTTGGTGGTTACAAATACACCGCTGGAGCAAGGTAACTCTCATAACATGCACCAGACTCAACTCCACACTATATCACTGCTCTCCATGCAGCGCTGGATGAACATGCTCCACCAGGGATCTGGAGTACCTTGGTGGTTACAAATACACCACTGGAGCAAGGTAACTCTCATAACATGCACCAGACTCAACTCCACACTATATCACTGCTCTCCATGCAGCGCTGGATGAACATGCTCCACCAGGGATCTGGAGTACCTTGGTGGTTACAAATACACCACTGGAGCAAGGTAACTCTCATAACATGCACCAGACTCAACTCCACACTATATCACTGCTCTCCATGCAGCGCTGGATGAACATGCTCCACCAGGGATCTGGAGTACCTTGGTGGTTACAAATACACCACTGGAGCAAGGTAACTCTCATAACATGCACCAGACTCAACTCCACACTATATCACTGCTCTCCATGCAGCGCTGGATGAACATGCTCCACCAGGGATCTGGAGTACCTTGGTGGTTACAAATACACCGCTGGAGCAAGGTAACTCTCATAACATGCACCAGACTCAACTCCACACTATATCACTGCTCTCCATGCAGCGCTGGATGAACATGCTCCACCAGGGATCTGGAGTACCTTGGTGGTTACAAATACACCACTGGAGCAAGGTAACTCTCATAACATGCACCAGACTCAACTCCACACTATATCACTGCTCTCCATGCAGCGCTGGATGAACATGCTCCACCAGGGATCTGGAGTACCTTGGTGGTTACAAATACACCGCTGGAGCAAGGTAACTCTCATAACATGCACCAGACTCAACTCCACACTATATCACTGCTCTCCATGCAGCGCTGGATGAACATGCTCCACCAGGGATCTGGAGTATTTTGGTGGTTACAAATACACCGCTGGAGCAAGGTAACTCTCATAACATGCACCAGACTCAACTCCACACTTTATCACTGCTCTCCATGCAGTGCTGGATGAACATGCTCCACTCAAACAGTGCCAGGTATTGTAAAAAACAAGGGTCTCAAACTCCATGCTGAAATAGAAGTGGAAAAAAACTTAACCGCAGATATATATCAGTTATTCGGCAAGGAGGTCTCAAAGAGCCAAGCGCAGAGAAAGAAAGAAGTCTACAGACAGTAATCACCAGTCCTCATGGGCAAACAATGTGAGCTGCAGAATATTTTGAATTCCCTCCAGGGTAAGGTGAAGATTCCTTTCCAGATGTCTCTGATCCTGTTATCTGGTCGAGTCGCTCAATGAAGTCTTCAAGGCAATATCCTGGATATTAATCAACAACTGTCCTGTTGTGTCATGGATCAGATTCGTGGCCAACACTGTGTTCCAAGGCAGAGGTGTAGAAAGATGCACCACTGTGGCTGCACTGGAGCGTTTGAGAGAAGATGATCCTATAATACACAGAAACGAAGACCTTGTGCGTTCGACCCAATGCCAACACAGCTGGATGTGAATCATTTAGATGGTCTACTTCTGTTTATCTCAGGTTTAGTCTTATCTGTGTAGTTCGAGTAAGATGGCTTAAGTGTCAGTGTCGATTCATCTAGTCTTGAGTTCGAGTGGGGTGTTCCCCAATGGTCAGTCCTGGGACCTATTCTGTTCTATCTTGAGACAAAACTCACTACAGCAGATCTTCTGGTTGTAGATGACTGCATCCAAAGCGATGAATGGACTCTAGAAAGCTACAACCCAACGACAGTAAGACTGAACTTATGATAGCCGGCAACAATAGAGAACATCAGTCTCTGTCGTCAATGTGGTATTCTCTGTCCTTAAACCTTATGTTGTTGTTGGTGTGGATAAAGATTGCAATCTCTCTTGCAATACTACTTTCACAACCTCAGAACCGTCAGCTCCATCAAACATTACATCACCACAGACTTTGTCCATGCTTTAGTTCGACTTCCGGTGCTTTCTAGACTTTTTGCTATTGCAATAGCCTGGTTGGTGGATTAAACTCTATGCAAATACAGAAACTATAAAGAAGTCAAAACACTGCTATCCAAGTTGTTTGTCTGAAATCTTAACGAGATCACTTCATCTCTCCTTTTCTTTCATTGGCTTCCTGTTTATTAAGTACCATGTGAACTTCGTGTTCATGACGTCTAAGATCACAGAATCAGCACCTACTTGCAGTCCCTGAGGTTAGACTTGTCTCCAATGGTCATAGGACTTTTGCTTACACTGCACCATAGCTTATTCACTGTCCGTTGAGGACAGTTGTGATCACTGAATCACTAAAATCACTTAAACATTTGAAATCCTTCCTAGAAATACATTATTCTACTGGGTATTCTCTCAGATTGTGGTTTCTATAAAGTGAAATTATTCTTAACCTCGCGTGTATAAATTGTGTATAGTTTTACCATTTGGCGCTTTAAGCGAGCATTAAATAACAGGCAGGTACGAATACCTATACTGTTAAAAATTTATAACCCAAGGTGCCAAGCTGTGTGTACGTGATATTTCAGCTTTCAAAGGAAATTAGAAATAAGGTTTCAAAGACGAAGCATCTGTGGTCTTATTGAGGGGCCACAGAGTAATCAAATGTACAATCTAAACTCTTCACACACACAAAAGAAACTTGACACTCAATTTTGTTTTATATATTTTATATAAAAGCATTGTTTGGATATAGGACACCGAAATCACCACTCACACCACGTTTGAAGATCCAAGCACACAATGGTGAAAACAAATGGTTTCGCACATCCAAAAACGTAGAAAATAGGGTTAATTTAAAGCATATGATGTCCGGCAGGTCTTCCTTAATTTGTTACGTCCTGTTTTGATCTCAAATTCTGCGTAGCCTAGGGATCCGCGCACTTGTAGAAGTTGCTGTCGTAATGCGGTCTCGCAGGCGGCGCAGTCTGATGTATTGATCTTGTACTGAAGTTGTCACCCTTGATATCCTTGGTCTGTCGTCAACGATGTTTGTATAGTTTCACCGACTCTACGATGTACGATATCGTGTGCTGCAGTTTTTGTTTACAGCTTTTTTGCATTTTGGCGAATTGGCATAATTGGTATCCAAACGCTACGCTTATGCGGTTTGGTGTGTTTCTGTGGATTTCGGAAACATCAGCCTTCAATTTGGAAACTGTCTACGGCCGTTATAAGGTCTGTGTGAACGGCCGTTGATATGGCGTTTTCCCTTGAGCAAGGTTTCCAGCATACATAAAAACAGTGTCATGTGCTGCACGTTTTGTTGCAGCTGTTTGCATGTTGGTGATTTGCTGAAATTGTTCTCCAACTGTACGTTTATGCGGTTTTTGTGTGTTTCTGAGAATTTCTGAAACATCAGCCTTCAATTTGGTAACTGTGTCTACTGCCGTTATAAAGACTGTGTGAACACCCGTTGATATGGCGTTTTCTCTTGAGCAAGGGTTCCAGCATACATAAATACAGTGTCGTGTGCTTCACGTTTTGTTGCAGCTGTTTGCTTCTGGGTGAATTGCTGAAATTGTTCTCCAACTGTACGTTTATGCCGTTTTTGTGTGTTTCTGAGAATTTCTGAAACATCAGCCTTCTCTGTCCTTAACACAATTTCCTTTTCATACTTGCTTTGGGATATTTTGAGGAAACTGATTTTTACACCTATGTCAAATTTAGTTTTTAAGAAGAGTATATAATTACCATCTACCAAGGAGTCTGTACATACTATTTCATATTTAGTACATTTCGCTTTTAGGACGAAGACACTTACTGTTTTTTTAGAGCGTACGAGTATCTAAATCAAGAATTTATAATCTTCGTTGGTCTCATTTGCTTGGCTTGACTGTTCGTTAATTGGATATATTGCTCTTTGTTCTGGAGCATAGCCTTTAAATTTAAGGTGTAAATGATATAAAATGTAGTTTATTCGTCTATTACAAACCCACGTCTCTTCTCTCTGAGTAACATTCACTCGACTATAAGTCATTCTAGAGAATAGGACAGCCAAATAAATGGTAATACTTTTGCGAGACACTGAGTGGTCACCTATGCAAGTCTGACGAAATTAATACTCGCCTTGTTCCATCAGGGTATTTGTACCAGCATCAAATGAAGTAGCCTTGGGTACAGATATCCTGTCAGAGCAGGATGTTAAAGCATACGATGGACGAAAGGATGCATTAACTATATGCAAGTCAACACAAGAAAAACAACACTTCCGAATAATTAATAATAATAATACGTTGTGAACATGCACAACACTTAGGAGTATATGATGAAGTATGAAGGAGTAAGCACAGGGGTGTGTATCGCTTAGAAATAGCGTTCGGACTCCTTTATTTAGAAATAGATTTCATAATGTGTTTGTACACTGGTTATATATCAGTCCGAAAGTAAAGCAGAAAATCAATTAAGTGATATCACTAAAATGATATAGGCGGCTAAGTAAAAGTTTAACATGTATCACATTTACATGACGGCCATCAGGAGTTACGCAGGAAGAAGGCCCACAACAGCCGATAATGACTGAATTGAGGTGTTCTTAAAGGTACATCCATTGTGTTGTTGGGGGTCAAATATTCCAAACGTTATAAATGGTGTTATTTTATCAAGAAGTACTGACTGTTACCGAAAACTACCATTTTGATCATAGGAGACTTAGCATTTTGATGATCTGAAGGTAAAAGTAGTGATTTCTGATCGAAAACCGGACAATGCACAGCGTGTGGCGCGCGCCAATGAGTCAAACGTAATTTTGGAATCTTATTTATAACAGATAAAACAAATAATTTGAGTTGATAATGTTTAAAAGGTCCCATAACTACTGTGCATGTAAATGGGACGTGCAGTTTCGGTTTCTGCACATGCATAATTATGTTACTCAATTTTAATTGGAAACTAGTTATTATGATATATTTCGCGATTGGGGAAAAATATGAAAGCTGAGTGAATTTATTTGTGTTGTAGACAACACATGTCGTGAGTTGGAACGTATAAAAGCCAAATACAATTTTATGAAACACAATGGATGTACCTTTAAGAAATAGATTTCATAATGTGTTTGTTCACTGGCTTATAAACGGTTTGAAAGGTGCAAGTTAAACTGGTATATGTACTGATTAGATATCTCTTAAATTGCAAAGTTTGAATTTATAAGAAAATAGATTTAATAATATGTGTGTTCACTGGCTTATAAACGGTTTGAAAGTTCAAGTTAAACTGTAGTATAAATGCCGTCGACAAGCTCCGATTTATACCAGTTTAACTTGCACCTTTCAAACCGTTTATAAGCCAGTGAACAGACACATTATGAAATCTATTTATTAAATGTCTTTCAAACGCTATTTCTAAGCGATACACGCCCCAGTGAGAGTAAACTTACTCAGAAAACTTTTGTATGTTCCCAATAAATAAATCTTGCTTTTCTTAAGAATTTGACTGCTTAATGTCCTTCAAAACAAGAAGTCAACACGAGATGTGCAGAAACACATTGGGGTATAATGATTGTACGTCACTGTAATGATATACACTTCATGTCCTGTTTTCTAGTAGGTTTTATGATCTGCAGTATCATCTGGTCTTGGAAGGGTATGGGAGCAGTATACTTTATTTTCTGTGTTATAGTAGATCGCATGTAGACAATTTAATTTCTTCACCAGTTGAAATATTCATCATAACAACACCATCTGAGCCTCCTTTCACAAAGCCGTAAGGTGATCGTAAGTTACTAAGGTAACTTGGTGCAATGTTGAAGAATGGGAGTGAAGGTTAACCTTAGTGAATGTTGATTTGTGAAAGGAGCCCCTGGTAATTTAGTAGCGGATTGGACCGGATTCGCCACCGAGGTATATATATGTCCCGGATCCGCCACCGAGGTATATGTCTTCCAAACGCCCCAGGGCACTCACATGTGACTGCACTCCTCGCCACTGCCACTTCAGCTCCCCGCACTTGTCCTGGAACATACTTTATGTACTACATACACCAAGCGTCCACTTGAAGCTTATTCTCGCATATGATAGCGTTTAGCAAAGACATAGGGATAGGGGTTCCCTGTTTACGGTATGATCTAGATAGACGAGAGGGTATCTCCCTTAGTATAGGCTTAGTTTATAGTATGAAGGTAATGGTATATGACTCCATAATAACTTCCTTCTCGCAGCCATTTTGGCTTGGTGAGGGCGTATAAATAGATGTCCATTGTGGTGACATAATATCGTTGGTGTATAACTGGTTTACATGACATAGTATGTCGATTTTCGACAGCAACCATGACATCGATTATTAAGGCAAATGGACGTTTGCTGAAGCTGTTTACAAATGTGAGACACGGTTTGGTGTGTCGAAAAGTAAGTATCAAAATTTACATACTGTGTGCATTTCAATCTCTATAGATACTGATCGTTAATAGGATCGTTGATTTAGCCCCGATTTTATCATATCACCTATGAACGTATGTATGTAAGTATATATGCTTGTATATTATCTCTAGAATCGTTGACATATGTAGGCCTATGTATCTACCCGATCATGTACGCAAACAGTACACCAACTTGTGATCTCGGAAATCCTTTGGTTTGTTATTATAAATTTATTGTTGTTATTTTGAACAATTTCCCAAAAATGAGAACATGTGACTATGAAGATTTAAGGTAGCTGACGAAAGATCAGTTTGCAATGTTGAAGAGTAGATTTTATAATACTTCTCAGACAACCGTCCATTTTACCAAGGTTAACTGAATACGTAAACACTATTAAGTCGACTTTTACACAGTCTACAAGCTGCGAACACCACAAGTGTCCACGCCGATGTTTACATACTTATGAGACGAGATAACGCTTATCTACAGTTTTGCCAGTGTTGAAGTTGCAATTAAGGTTGTGATGAATCGTTCACGTTTGATTCAGTTCGATAAAGTTTGTGTGTATATATAGATGTACACAATGAGGAAATGAATCATTTAGGCGAAGTTGACACGTCGACATTTGAAAATCTATTGACCCAAATACTCACAATATAGCCTACATTGGCGTGTGTAGTGTTACACCATTGCAAAGCAACGCGTTTATTAGTTGAGCTGCCCATACTTATATGTTCCCGAATCGGAGATTTCGGTGTATAGTGTTGTTCATCTGTCCGTCTGTCTGACTTTCTGTTTAACTTTTGATTGGTCAGTGATGGGCCTCTGATACTTCTCATGAACATCCCTTTTGGTGAAACCTCTCAGACGAGGTCACGATTTTTGCCTTCCGACCTTATTTTGTATTCCCGCCAGGGAGCATTTTAAAAAAACAACTTTAACCATTGCCATTTTGTTTTGATAAACAGTGATAGGTCTTTGATGCTTGATAAGTGTATCCCTTGTGATGAGACCCCTAAGATGAGGTGTTAGTAGGGTTTTTTACCTTGTGATTTTTCGCATTGGTGTATAGAGCATTTCCCTGAAACTTAAATATTGGTGATAAGGGCCGTGTTCAATAGAGGTTTCAAAGTAATCGCTCAATTAGCGATTACTTTTAAACCTCTCTTGAACGCGATTGCTCAATGTAGCGCTACGTAGCAAGGCGAGCAAACTTCGAGGAATTTGCACTGTGTCGTTAAAGAGAGAAGAAGCGCTCATTGAGCGCTACATTGAGCGATCAATGAGCGCCACGAAGCGCTTCATTTTGTTGAACCGCCGGCTGGTTTGAATGATCAGTGATGTATTTGTGGTTGTAGTCAGTCTGATTATAATAGACAGTTTTCCGAGGAATAAAAGTTGCAAAAAGAACATTTATCGGGATTCAAACTTACATCTGTGGGAGGTTTCCTCGCAAAACCGACCTTGTGGCGAGGAATCTATAGAACCCGGGTTCCGCTCAATAACAGCGAGCGCTTAAATCGCTCATTGATCGCTCAATGTAGCGCTCAAGTAGCGCTCATTCTCTCTTGAACGATACAGTGCAAATTCCTCGAAGTTTGCTCGCCTTGCTACGTAGCGCTACATTGAGCAATCGCGTTCAAGAGAGGTTTAATGTAGCGCTCAATGAGCGATTATTAAGCGCTCGCTGTTATGGATGTTATGGAACAGTGCCGTGTGTCGGTGTCGTTCATAAGAGAATGTGCTACATTGAGCGCTACATTGAGCGCTACATTGAGCGATCAATGAGCGATTATAAAGCGCTGGCTGTTTTGGAACGGATCCCAGTTCGTATCACGATATGAACTATTTTGCAGATTTACTACCTCGGAACAGGGTCGATTTTAATCCGACTGTGGTTGTACTATTGTAATATTTTAATCCAAGCTGTTGTTATCTCCGGGGTATTTTACAAACACATATCGTTCAAATTGGAATATATTAATGTTAGTCTCCTGGGCCGTGTTCAAGAGAGGTTTCAAAGTAATCGCTCAATTAGCGATTACTTTTAAACATCTCTTGAACGCGATTGCTCAATGTAGCGCTACGTAGCAAGGCGAGCAAACTATGAGGAATTTGCACTGTTTCGTTCAAGAGAGATTGAGCGCTACTTGAGCGATACATTGAGCGATCAATGAGCAATTTAAGCTCTCGCTGTTATGGAACAGAGCCCTGTTGTTTGTACACACAACACTATTGTTCATTCAATAAATTCCTTGATTTTATCACTCGTCTGTGAATTATGTGTTATCCATGTATATATTATATTTCATTAGGGAGTCCCTGATTAATCTATACTTTATGTTTCTCGTTAAAGCTGTCTGACAAAAATGTCGCTGGTTGGGAACTACGAAGACTGAAGAGATGCGAAGTACAGCAGGTTTTAAAATATTCGAACAGGGAGGGCAGAAACCACACCCTTGTCTACCTCCAGTCATGCTTTGATCTCTTTCCACGCGGATGGTGGGGAGTTGTTGAAGATGGCAAGGTTTTAGGTAATATTTAACAAATATTTTGTACATACTTACAATTGATGGCAGCATTACAATCAAGTGTAACTTATGTTAAAAGAATGGGCTACACTTGAGTGTAACTCTACAATTGCTCCGTTGAACGGGACCCAGATGAAGAGATATGCATGCCAATCTAAATTAATTTAGATCGACTGTCCTATATTATGGTAATAAACACGGTATAACCTAATATATAAAATCTGTTGATCTAAATTTTTTAGATTGTATGCATACATATCCAGAAACATTACGGTCAATAGAATTAAACCAGGTTTCAGTATCATTATCTATGGAAAGAAACCTCTTGTCTTAGACAACAACTTCTAAAGGCAAGAACGTGAGAGTGAAAATATTTACATGTTTTAGAAACAGAAAAGTGACCATTTAAACATAGGATAGGATCTCAAGTCCTTTTCTGAATGAGGATGTAATGTTAGGAACATTATTTTCCATTCTATGTAAATTAATCATTAGATTTAAAACTAATATATAGTTAATTTACGTGATGTTTAATCTTATTTTCTCACATAGTTTAACATAGTTTAAAAGTCTCCACGCTTACATATTATTTATATCATGACTCGTCTAAATACAGTCTCTAAATAGTTTCCATTTATTAATGAGGGTATATAATAATTGACTTCGCTCGTTACAGGTTCCTTTGCAATGTATGACTTCGAAGACAACTCGACGGTAATGTCCGGGTTTCTGCTTGTGAACAAATCAAAGCGAGATCTTGGTATCGGTAAAATTCTAAATGAGTTCAACACATCATTAGGCAAAGGAAAAAATGCCTTTGTGATGTCCGTTAATCCCAACTACATGTATAAACAATGTTTCAAACCCACCCAACAAACTGAAACCTCAGAATTAACTAAAACTTCAATGGACTTCAAGTCGATGACAGATCCCACCGTTAAGATCGTATCTTTAAATCAAGACATGATACCTAAAGTTGAGCAGTACGACGCCAGAATCCACCCAATTCCGAGGATCAATTTCTTCCACAAAGTCATTCTAGGATGTGCACATTTAATCTTTGTAGCATTGGATAAAACAGATAATGTGATTGGCTATGCAACTCTAAGAAAAGCCAATGATGGGTGGCGCTTTGCTCCAATCTACGCAGAAAGTGATGACGTAGGACGGCAACTGTTCATGACACTTTTGAATCAAGTTGAAGACGGTGAACTGATAACAACCACAACTTTTACTGAGAACCGCTCTGCTGTAACTTTACAGAAGGATTTGGGATTCGAACCCGTTTCCAGTTCAACCCTCATGTTCACCCAATCTCCGCCAGATATACCAACTGAGAAGGTGTTCGCCTTAGCGGGGAAGGAGTTTTCATTGTGCTGAGTCTCACCCTGCTGGAATCGCACTTCAACTTATTACATAGACGGTGACAGTGTCATAAACATCATATGTGGGTTTTTTTACATTTCACGTAAATTGCCTCGAGGTCACAATTATAGATGACTGATCGTTTTAATAATGCTTTAATAATGCCAATGATTCCGTCCGTCCGGGGAAAATTTTGTCCGATCGATGGGAGAAACAACATCCATCCGATTCTTTTCAAACTTCAAATCTCTTACACTGCTAGGAGAAGTGCAGTAGCAGATTACAAGCGATTTTGTGATTTTATTTTATTTTACTAATTTGTGTGTGATGTACTCACATCAATTTTCTGAATATAAATT
Organism: Gibbula magus; assembly: GCA_936450465.1. Lineage (NCBI taxonomy): Eukaryota > Metazoa > Mollusca > Gastropoda > Trochida > Trochidae > Gibbula > Gibbula magus. Next base: position 51,738,292 of record OW388303.1, on the reverse strand, counting down.
GTCCAACCGATTGCACAATTCTTGTAGAATTATTAATCCAATTATTTTTTTTTTTTTTGCATAATATTTCTATTATAATAACACTATAGTGCAGAATTACATGCGATTGAACACATTCATGATGTGAACTGTCACACATAGTAATTTTATAACCCTCTAAACCCCGTTTCTTCTATATGACGGAGAGACAAGTATGTTTAGATGGACTGATAGTTAAATAAAGCATTATTTAATTATATGAAGATGTAGGGAATCATGTCTGCTGTTTTTTGTGTCTAGCTCATCTTAGACAACTTCCCAATGCAAGGCATAACTCTTGCCAGTCTCCATTACTGGCTGATTTAGGCCTTGCAGTATTTCCTTAAAGAGCCATCACGGATGTTAGTATTTCAATTTTTTTTGGAAAATATACTTATAACGTCATTCGCCAGAGAAATCTTTTATCTACAACATGGCATATGTTAAATAATTTTCATATCACGACAATGTATTGCAATTTGGTTTCAAAGAGAAGTATCACTTCGACTAGCGCGCTACGGGTATCTGACGTATATAAACAGAGTCCACTTTTTGGCGTAATACGTCCTACACAAACAGCAAGCGCTTCCGAAGCGTGAAGGCTCGTCTCTAGCGCAAGTCGCCATAACAACCCATGTGCTGCACGTGCTGCACGTTTCTCTCTTGCAAAGTTCCCTTGTCACACATTACTGAATGTGACGATTGCTTTACAAACTATGTTTCTAAATGTCCTGAGAATATACAAATTATTTCCTGTTTAATGTTCTTTTTATTGAGATAAGACCAGCAAATTATGAAAATTTTTTACTCTCATTAATTATAAAATTCAAGAAAAATACCTAGTTGGGTAAAACAATTATTCCAATATCTGTAGCAAATACATAATTAAATGAAATAGTAAATAAATCACCGCCAAAAAAATATATTTCGATATCTTTCATTGCTCATATTTTTATCCCCCGCCAACATAGTTGGGGGGGGGGGGGGGGGGGGGGGGGGATATTGAAATGGGCTCCGTCCGTCCGTCCGTCCGTTCGTTCGTCCGTCCGTCCGTCCCGATTTTGTTTCCGGAGCAGAACTCGAAAACTATAAGACATATCTCAACGAAACTTGGTGTGTAGAACAATCATCATGTCTAGATGTGCCTTTTGGGGTTTTCAACTTCTTCAAGTTATTATTTTTTACCGTTTCCATGGAAATGTAACTTAGAATTTCGTTTCCCGAACAGAACTCGAAAACTATAAGACATATCTCAACGAAACTTGGTGTGTGGAACAATCATCATGTGTAGATGTGCCTGAAAGGCCCGATGGGCTTATGGCATTGCACGGTATCCAGCCGTCTGTAAACTTTTCGCATTTTGTCTTCTTCTCCAGAACCACTTTGTCTAAGGAGCTGAAATTTTGTGTGTTGTGTTTAGTTGAAAAAAGGTTCATAGTCACTGTTATTCAACAACTATTCTTCAATAAATTTTCCCAAAGGCGGGGGATATGGCCGACTCTGTCTGCTTGTTTGTTATTCTTTCGTGTCTTTGTTTACTGTGTGTGAGCTAGACCATAATGCTTTGCGCTTGAAAATAATAGACTGGATCTATATTTAGACTGGAAAACACCTTTACTAATTAATGCAATTTCTCGGCTTATTTTAAGTTGGAAAAATTAGGGAAAAATTAAGTGTATTTATTTGTATGGATTTTTGGAAAAATTTTGATATTTTCATCAACATCCGTGATGGCTCTTTAAGATATCTGTGCTTGGAAATCACGGCCCACTGTGCATTTCAGGTGCAGCCATCCATCTTGGCACAACAAAGCGAGAGAAATACCGCAAGGCTTAAATCAGCCAGTAATGGAGACTGCCTTGCTTTGGAAGTTGATCTTAGAATGAAAGACCGTGTACCATATGCCTCTTATTTGCCGGAGTGAAGTTCCGGTACAGGTTGCACATACAGGTGTTACTATACCACAATGGCAAACTTTGTAATGAACCAAAGGAATTTTCTTCAGACACTTGCTCACAGGTAGAATTAAAGAGATCGTAAATGAAGGTCGGGGTATTATTGAGCCACTCCCACGTTTTTGCTTGTTGACTTTTCAGTCCACGGCCAAGCATTAATTATTTATATTTAATTCTAAAATGAAAATCCTAACACCCTTACAGGTAAACTTGTCTGTAATGCAGAATGCTACTTCCCCGGCAAATCATAACTCTCTGTCACTGGCTAATTTATGCCTTCTTGTAACTTCTCTGTGCTGACGTAGCCTTGTGAATAACCTTAACTTCATCGTGCGGGCTGCTGCGCCACCACATACAAGTTGACGAGACGCATCAAGGCTTTATTACTTGCAAGGGAAGTTGTTCAGGGTATCATTAGTGTGTATAATCCCTTTAGAAGATACCAGGGCTATGTTTTGAATGTGTTACTTGAGACGTTTTGATAACTTTTGAAAAAAGTATTTGAAACATCAAAAACTTTTCTAAAAAAACTGCCATGACTTTCAAACAAGACGTGTTCAAGCATATTGCTTCTTCAATACGTTTTGAAGTTCTTTGGAAAAAGAGTTTTAATGAATTTGATAAAATTTAAATAAGAATTGTACATCTTATGTAAAATCTGAGTTTGAATGGAAAAGTGTTAAACTATTATAGACTGTGATGAGGTCAATACCTATTTTTATTTACCCAAGAAAACAATATTGACAAAGAATGACGACGTACAGCGTGAAACTGCAGATGAAGATTGTAATTTAATTAATTTGAGTTGTGTATAGCACCATTTCTTATATGTCCATAGAACTTGCTTTATCAATAAATACAACTTCGACATGTCACACGATCACAAACTGTACACATAAATTTAGACAAAAGTGATTCTGTTTTATTTCATTTTATCTTTTTCTCTTTATCACTCAAAAAATAGAGCCATGGGCTCGGTAGCTCATCAGAGTTTATTTTGTTTGATGATGAAGACAGAAATATGTTGTCTCAATATAATGCACAATCCCTAACCCTGAAAAATCTTAGTCTTGAAATTGAGAGAGAGCACTCAGCAAGGTCAACACACAGGAGATTATGCAATATTCTGACCCCTTGGCTCTGGTTACAAGCCAGCAGTGTTTTTTGTGTTTTACCGCCAAATTATGTAATAGACTCTTGCTTACACTAAAGACTGGCCGCACTGATCTAACTGTATAAGGCTTAAAGAGAACAGGCAATGTGATGAATCTCATGGTACATAGTACAATTTAGAATCACCTTGGCTAAACAATCTCTGCACAATTTTATCGGTTCTAAGCCTTGTCATCCAAACATCTAAACATTCTGAACACAATATTCCTTCTAGTTTGTTCTGGATGAAAACAGGATTTTAGGTTATGGCCTGTGAGGCCCTTATTTGGGGCCACAGCGTCACCAAATCTACAATTTAGAATCTCCATTGGCTAAAGACTCATTACACAACATGACAACCTTCTAGGTCTTTTCGTTCTGGAGAAGAAGATGAAAATAATCTTATCTTATCATTTCATCACCAGTCATATGCAGTTCACATATCTCATGTAAAATAAAAGAATTCTTTACTCCTCTTCACTTTAGTCCTTTATGACTTGTCACAATTTTCAGTTCATAGGCTATTCAATAGTTCTCATTTCATATTGATTACATCAATTTGACAAACATGTCGACAATGTAGATTGTTATCTCAAGTCGACATATATTTCAAATAATTGTGATTGAGGTGTCATAAAATATCAGTTCAAAATTCATTTTCAAAGGTTTTTTAGGCTGTGGCCCATATTTGGGGTCACAGGGTCACCACATTTACAAGTTAGAATCCCCATTGGCTAAAGAGTTTGCATACAATATTACAGCCCTCTAGATCTTTTTGTTCCGGAGAAAAATATGAAAACAGGATTTTAGGTAATGGCCTGTGAGGCCCTTATTTGGGGCCACAGGGTCACCAAATCTACAATTTCGAATCTCCATTGGCTAAAGACTCGTTACACAACATGACAACCTTCTAGGTATTTTCGTTCTGGAGAAGAAAATGAAAATAATCTTATCTTATCATTTCATCACCAGTCTTATGCAGTTCACATATCTCATGTAAAATATTAGAATTCTTAACTCCTCTTCAATTTAGTCCTTAATGACTTGTCACAATTTTCAGTTCATAGGATTTTCAATAGTTCTCATTCCACATTGATTACATCAATTTGACAAACATGTCCACAATGTAGATTGTTATCTCAAGTCGACATACATTTCAAATAAAGTGATTGAAGTGTCATAAAATATAAGTTCAAAATTCATTTTCAAAAGTTTTTTAGGCTGTAGCCCATATTTGGGGTCACAGGGTCACCAAATTAACAAGTTAGAACCCCCATTGGCTAAAGAGTTTGCATACAATATTACAGCCTTCTAGGTCTTTTTGTTCCGGAGAAAAAGATGAAAACAAGATTTTAGGTAATGGCATGTGAGGCCCTTATTTGGGGTCACAGGGTCACCAAATCTACAATTTAGAATCCCCATTGGCCAAGGAGTCTGTACATATAAGTTCAGCTCTCTGGAGTCATTGGTTCTGGAGAAGAAGATGAAAATAGCTTTTAAGGTTATGACCCCTGGGGCCCTTGTTTGGGGTCACAGAGTCACCAAATCTACAATTTCGAATCCCCATTAGCCAAGGAGTCTGTACATAAAATTTCAGCTCTCTAGAGTTATTGGTTCTGGGGAAGAAGTCGAAAAAGTGAAAAGTTTACGGACGGACGGACGGACGGATGGACGGACGCCATCCCATGGCATAAGCCCATCGGGCCTTTCAGGCCTGATGAGCTAAAAAAGAGCACGTGGAGGAATATTTCAGAGAGTATGAGTTATAAGTGGGCAGTTGGAAGAATATGCCACATGATTCGTGTATCATTTGAAAATGCTATATGGATAGAGGTGGTTTAGGACGCCAAGCTATTATTTAACAAGACTCTTGCTCTGCAAAAAAGAATATTCCTCTCATTTGCTTGACGCTTAGTTCATTATTGTTTTGTATTGACTGACCATCGTTTATGAAATATGTTAACCAAATGCGCGAAAACGCACTCTAAACCATAATGTATACTACCTGACCTTGTTTTCGTCTGTCATTCAAAAGTGAAACATGTCAACCGTATCGGTAGCATTTATGTTTTCAAGCTATGGGTGATTGACCTCACAAACAGTGTTGTCACCTGGTTATAGACACACATACCGTCACCAGCTCTCTTCTAACTGCTTCCATACACCTGGCATTCATAGAAAACGCCCCAATATGTCATGAATATTGCTGTCAATGTGTTTGATGAAGACCTTTATCTAACGAAATGATTTCGATTTTGAAAGTGAATGAACGATGGCTTCACCTGCTTTCAAAAGTGGGACACCACCTGGCATGTCGAACTGTAAGTATAGTCCTGAATAACTCATGGTTTTACTGAAATGAAAGGATGTAGGCCTTAAGGTGGATCCAGGATTTTTCGTTTCTCTTATGTGTTCGTTCATTTTAAAATGTATCATCGCATGTACTAGTTTTATAAACGTTGGGGTAGATCCGTCGGCTGTGAATATTTGACCAACAACCAATGTCGAAAGTCAAAAGCTTGAAGCTTAATGTGTCATGTACCCATAGCAAAACGTTCATTTTGAACAATAGACAGATATATGAGAAAAACACATGTTGGTAAAAATCAAAGAAATAAAAGTTACTATGCATGATAGTTGGTAAATCTAGAATTGTGAAATGACAGAGCAATGATATATATATATATATATATATATATATATATATATATATATATATATATATATATATATATATATATATATATATATATATTTCAATGATATCGTTTGGAATTTTAAAGAACGTTATCAACAAAATAACGTATATGTAACAATATATACAGCTGCATAGCGAAAGTTTCTTCACCTACACTTGTATCTCAGTGCAAATATCATGTACATTGACGTTCATTTTAACGTCAATAAAACACTAAACTGATGGAGTGTTACAACACAACAAAGCAAATTCCTCTGAACAGTTTTTATTATATTCAAATTAAAAAAAAGGTGCAACATTTATTTTGGCGTTCAGTTTATCTAAGCGTAAATGCAATGAATCATCATGTATCCAAGAGTAAAATAATAATTCTCAAACATATCCTGCGGTTGTCACGTCGGTGGTGCATGTTTATGAAATTTGGCATAAGTAAACCGACGGAAGGAGTCACATTTTGAAAATTCAAATTTCATTAAATTTCGAATAAAACTTTTCGTATCGACTAAATGAGGGCAATTTCATCACAAATACATTGCGTGAGTATACGAGGAATATACGATGTATGTTAGACCTAACTGAATATTTCACAGAAGAAAATAAAAACTGCAAAACTATAGCTGTTTACTAAGAGGCATCACATCAGATTATGTTATGGAACACTCAATTGTCTTCTTAAAATGCAAAACTGAAGAGTTATCAGTTTAGTTTTCACGAAGGTACGATGCTTTAAAGACATGCGAAATATACAAGCACCTGTAGGTGAACAAACTTTCGGAATGCAGCTCTGTGTCATACTGAAAATAGGACAGCTTCGTTATACATTGAATAACTTTACCCAATCCATTCTTTCGAATGAATATGTTTAAACCATTAAATGTGACATGCAACAAATTATTATTAATTGTAGGTATCGAACAGAATTAGTACCAAATTTGAATTAAGAAGACTTGAACGACGTGAAATACCACAGGTTCTAGAAAATGTGAACAAAGAGGGAAGAAACCATACCCTTGCCTACCTCCTCGCTTGCTATGATCTGTTTCCTCAAGGATGGTGGGGAGTCGTTGAAGAGGACCAAGTGTTAGGTGCACTCACTTAATCTTCCCTCTAATCATCACTTTCTTGATGAACTTTTTATACTACCTTGTCATCTGTATCCTTAAAGGCGCCGTAGCACGCCGTTCTTTCTGAAATTACGTTCACTTACAAAAAGGTAACTAGTAGTTACCAATGGCTAAATAATACTCCTGAATAAATGAAAATAGTTCTAAAATGAATGTTTATAGTTCGATTAAGCCACACGAGCCCGCTTCCCATCGAGCGGCCATTTTAATGTGTTCACATTTAATGGCCGCTCGAAGGTAGTGCACGTGATCTGAGTGATGCAGCGATACCTAAACACTTAGAGTACATTTTTAAATATGGCATTGTGATGGAACGGTGAACCATCCTGCTTTCTGAAATCTCTAGATCGCATGAGACCTATAAATGTACTTCTCACACTGACGAGTTCCACAAAATTGTTGTTTTTTTTTACGTCGCGCCATTTTCTACCAATACGGATAACCGTTTTCTATGGATACGGCTTATGGGGTCACGTAAGGAGATGTTTACCAAATAACGTAACAATATATTGTATACACTTTAATAATAAATGACAAATCTGAGAAAAAATAATATGCAAAAAAAACGTGCTACAGCGCCTTTAAAGTTAAAATCATTTCACTATCCGAAAACTAACCAGACCCGTTTGTGTTTTCGCTTGAGGAGAGGCTACTTATCATATTCAAATCCAACACCCGATAGTTTACAATGATACATTGGGTGGTGCTCAGTGGCCAAGGCTAAAACCCTCATAAATGCATTATTCAATTCCTCAATGCATTTTAAATTGACAGTTTCAAACAAAAGACAGCACATGTCATGTAAAATATCAATTCAATATCATTATGATGTTAATTGTTCATTACGTGAAACGTGTTACCACTGTGGAATTTTCACAATGCCAAAATTGATTTGCGTCAAATACTGAAGATCGTAATGAAACAGTTAGTGAACATATGTTATCAGTTTATTGTATCAGTGCAAATGACGATCGATGCAAATCCAAAACTTCTTCATGACGTCTTCATTTTGTCAAGTATTGAGCACGGTGTCTCTGACCATATGGCTACTTAAGGGGTGTGTCTGATTGGTATACTTTATTAATAGTGATGGTAGTGGTGGTACTAGTAGTAGCTGTAGCAGTATTAGTAGAAATAGCAACAGCAGTATTAGTGGTAGTAGTTAAAGCAGCAGTAGTAGACTTAGTAGTAGCAGTAACAGTAGAAATAGAAGCAGTAACAGTAGTAGCAGTAGTTGTAGTAGTGCTAGAAGTAGTATAGTATCAGTAGTAACATTAGTAGTAGTAGCAGCAGTTGTAGGTAGTAGTAACAGCAGCAGTAGAAGTCGTAATAGCAGAAGTAATATTATTTGTAGTAGCTGCAGTAGTAGCAGTAGCAGTAGTAGTAGTAGTAGCAGCAGCAGTTGTAGTATTAGTAGTATTAGTATTAGTAGTAGTTGCAGCAGTAGTAGTAGTAGTAGTAGGACTAGTAGTATAGTAGCAGCAGCAATAGTAGTAGTATTAGCAATAGTTGTAGTAGATGTAGTAGCACGAGAAGTAGTTGTTGTAGCAGCAGTAGTGGTAGCAGTAGTAGTTGTAGTAGTAGTAGCAGCAGAAGTAGTAGTAGTAGTAGTAGTAGTTTTACTGTATTTCAGGGTTTCTTTTTCTTTTTTTCCTATTCATAAGTATTGTAGATCAAGAACCTTGCAATTTATTAAATGGTATACTTATATTTTTGGTATTTCTTAACAAAAATACTGTAAATTCTAAATTATTTTTCTGTCAACGGGGGAATGTTATTCTCGAATTAACAATCCTACTCTCACATGTCGCAATCCCTGTCATGCAGTTGTGATACATTCTCTAATGCTGTATATGGTATGTATATGAGTTGAAGCGTATCTATCGCATTATATGATCATTACCTTATTTCAGGTTCTTTTGCTATGCATGACTTCGAAGACAAGAAAACAGTAATGTCAGGGTTACTTTGTGTCAGGAGAACTCACCGGGGTCTAGGTATCGGTAAACTTCTCAATGAACACAATACTGCACTGGGCAAAGGAAAGAACGCATTTGCACTCTCAGCCACTCCGAACTTTATATATAAGCAGTCCTTCAAGCATTTTCAACAAACTTTATTTTTGGAATTAAGAAAACCACCAGTTCACTATAAAATGACGACTGGTGACACATTCAAGGTTGTATCCTTCAAACCGGACCTACTACCCCAACTTGAGAGCTACGATACCAACATTCACCCAGTGCCGAGGAACAAGTACTTCCACAAAGTCATCCTAGGATGTGCCCATTCTATATGCGTAGCCTTGGATCATACACATAATGTGATTGGCTATGGAGCTCTACGAAGAGCCAATGGCGGCTGGAGAATTGCCCCATTGTACGCAGAAAGTGATGACGTAGGACAACAGGTTTTTCTGACACTTTTGAATCAAGTTAAAGAAGGTGAACTCATCAGTACAACAGTGTTTGACCGGAACGCTTCCGCAGTGGCTGCACAGGAGAGTTTGGGTTTTAATTGCGTTATGAGGACTTACCTTATGTATACAATATCGCCACCTGAAATACCCATTGAAAAAGTATTTGCGACGGCGTCAAATGAGTTTTCAATCTGTTGAGTTCGTAATCAACTCATAGGAACATGAATATACCTTTTTGAGTGCATTAGAAATACTAATACTTGTTTGAGTGCATTGGAAATCCAAGCTATACAACTCATTTACAATATATTTCCCATACCTATATGTACCCATTCTCTTCCCACAGAGGTTATTCCCTTCAGATTTCCTATCATAACCTCTGTTCTACATCGCTTGAAATCGAGGGCGAAAAGGGAGTGTCCTGATTGGTTGCAATTGAATCTAGTTGTGCAATCAGCGACGCCGTTGTTAAAGTGACATTTGCCAATGACACGTCATAATGATAAAATAAACGTAAGATATACGTTTTCTCCTTTAATTTGTTTTCCTCGAAATATGCTATTTGATTTTGTGAAAACTAGTGATCATAAACGTGCTTATAAATAAACAAGACCAAATCAGAGACAAATACCAAAAAACGGTTCATTTGTGTTATTTACATAAGAGTAATGACATTCTATGCTATGGAGCAAGACCCTTAAGAGTCAAATGCCTAAATATTTTAAGTCACCCGGTTGACATGGCCGCTGAAAGAGGAAAAATAAACGAGTTTTGGTCCTGAGACTGCTGATACTCTTACGACTAAGTGTGGGAAAAATTAAATTCCACAATGTTATAGCCTATTCAATTATCTATCTTGATGGCCTCACGTTACCTCAAAGAGACATCAACTATATGAAATGATTGATAAATTGAAAATGGTTGATTTAAAAAAAGATAAAACGAAAAGACAGATTGTTTAATTATGCAATATCGCCATCTTAGAAAACGAATAACAATGTTTGCTTGAACATAGGTTAGAATCGGAAATGTGATGGGAATAACCTCTGTGGGAAGAAAATGATACTATGATAAACTACGTATATAGCAGCTATCTGAAAGAATTGTACAGTGTCCAGCATAAAGATGTTAATCTTTATTAAATTGTACACCTTATGACGTAATGCTATGTTCATATTATGAAGTCAGAAAAAATACTTACAACAGAGAAGCACAATATGTCATTATTGCTTATAAACACATTATCAATAACATGTATATTTGTTTGTATTATTTAGTTGTATTGCATTATGAACTCCTCCACGTCTACGTGTTTTCTTATGTACAGTAGTGGGGAATTGATCAACTGTTTTTCTTCTTATTGATTGATTATTGAATCTTCGCTCTTTTAAAAACGTCTGATTTTTGTACTTTTTCGCTTCTTAAACATCTTTGACGTAATATATCCTTCAACATATATTTAATACCAAAGTATATAATGTATACCAATAAAATCTGTTTAAATGTGCTACCATATATTTTCTTCAAGTAATACCATCACTAACTTCCAATACGTGCTGTCAAAGTAATGAGCTTTAATAAGGACATCAATTTATTTCTGTCTTGTATATACAATGTGACAAAAGTGATGGAAGCATGGCATGGCAACGACAGATTGAATAACCATAAATTTCAATTTCAAATTAGTTAATTTCAACATTCAATAGGTTGTTACAGTAGCTATGACGTGAGTATTTGTTCAAGTATGTTGTCATTTTGTATGATGTAAACAAGGCTATTTTCTCTCCTCTTGGTTTACATTGTGGTAAGTTAATACTTTAGAGCGAGAGATCTTCTGTCCAAGGCAAGGTTTCGTGTCATTATATTTTGTAAGTATTTCATTGGTTCTAAATCTAAAATCCTTTATAAATGTAACTTTGAAAAACTTGGAGCTAACAGTTTTAGAAAAACACCAACATTTGCCCAATCAGAAATAAAGATGTGTTTTATTGTTTTACACGACAGAAGGGTTTCTTATATGCATGCCACATTGTAAGATTATTAAAATGTTTGTGAACATTAAACCTCTAGATATAATACCTGTATCGCCTGTACTTCGTTTTAAGAGGTTCGAAAATCCTTGCTGTCATTGGACGATGTGCGCACTGTCCATCTTTTTAACTTTAACGGAATACATGTGTGTTTAAAATAGCAATGCAAGGCAGATAATTCTGTTTCTTTAATCTTGACTTAGCCTTTTGGTTATCAATATTGTCTAGAGATATGTTTTGTGGATTTTCGTTTGTACCCATAGTCCATATGCAGTGGTCAAATCTGTCGAAGATTTGAACGCCGTGAGAGACAGCAGGTTCCAGAAAATGTGAACAAGGAGGGTAGAAGTCACAACCTTGTCCACCTCCACGCTTGCTATGATCTGGTGTGGGGTAGGTTAAATGGACAAGTTTATATGAAGGTCTTGTTGTACTTAGAAGAATAATTATATTCACCTCCAACTGTGCATTTGCCTCACGTGAACAAAATGACATCATTACATTCGCCAACATACCGAAAAATGTCATGTTACTGTTACGAAATATGAACGTCACAATGACATGATGGGGAAAAAACACATTGGCATCTAGAGAACCTGAAATCACAGTCAGTGTAAACGTTAACAAACACTAAGGATTTATGTATGCTGTGTAATTATGTCTCCCCTGAGAAGACCTGCATAAACAGAGGATAGATTTTACAATTTAGTGACAATTAATCACTTCCTCATTTGGAATCTGCAGCAGGCAAATTGGTAACACTGCAAACAAAGGCAAAAATGAGCACAGCTCACATATCCCCGCCTTTAGTTTGATCGCCTTCATACAGTATACATAAATTGGAAAATATAATCCAGTCAATCATGTCAATGAATAACAATAATTGTTTTGAATGAAAATATTTTAAAACATTATTGGAACTATGGATTTTAAACCAATGAAAGGCACAACGATATCATATAGGTTAGCAACATCCATATTTAAGTTTTCAAGTTATATAATTTTTTAGTGATGCTCACGAATTGACACAAATGACAAAATTTCATAAATTATTTGGACCTTGGGACCCCTATAAAGAACACAAAAGCGCCATAAAGTTTATTTCCATACCAAGTTTGAAGTTTCAAGACAAATAATTTTTTGAGATATGCTCCGAAAACGAGACAAAGTAAAAAAAAAACGACCGTTTTTGGTCAAAATTTATAAAATAATTTGGACTTTAGAGTTGAGACCCCTAAAAGGCACAACAGCACCATATGAGCCCCTGCCTCACTTGTTCCAAAAACAATATCTCTTTATCATTATGAAAATACTTAAATGTGTCCATAACATATAAAGGAACACATACAAGTAGTTACCTCACTAAATTAATTAGAATTGTAAACTTGGATGGAATATAGGAACTTATGAAAAGCTAAAATATACTACTTGATGATGGTAAGCTTAAAGAGCCATCACGGTTGTTAGTGTTTAAATTTTTTGGAAAATATACTTATAACGTCATTCGCCAGAGAAACCTTTTATCTACAACATGGCATATGTTAAATAATTTTCATATCACGACAATGTATTGCAATTTGGTTTCAAAGAGAAGTACCACTTCGACTAGCGCGCGCTAAGGGTATCTGACGTATATAAACAGAATCCCCTTTTTTGCGTAATACGTACTACACAAACAGCAAGCGCTTCCGAAGGCTCGTCTCCAGCGCAAGTCGCCATAACAACCCATGTACTTCACGTGCTGCACATGTCTCTCTTGCAAAGTACCCTTGTCACACATTACTGAATGTGACGATTGCTATGTTTCTAAATGTCCTGAGAATATACAAATTATTTCCTGTTTAATGTTCTTTTTATTGAGATAAGACCAGCAAATTATGACAAATTTTTACTCTCATTAATTATAAAATTCAAGGAAAATACCTAGTTGGGTAAAACAATTATTCCAATATCTGTAGCAAATACATAATTAAATGAAATAGTAAATAAATCACCGCCAAAAAAATATATATTTCGATATATTTCATTGCTCATATTTTTTGTTATTCTTTCGTGTCTTTGTTTACTGTGTGTGAGCTAGACCATAATGCTTTGCGCTTGAAAATAATAGACTGGATCTATATATAGACTGGAAAACACCTTAACTAATTAATGCAATTTCTCGGCTTATTTTAAGTTGGAAAAATTAGGGGAAAATTAAGTGTATTTATTTCACGGAGATGGATTTTTGGAAATTTTTTGATATTTTCATCAACATCCATGATGGCTCTTTAAGCTTATTAGTGTAAAGAATCTTTGTGCAGAGAGGGTCAGTTCAGACACACATGAAATAATGGAAGACAAAATTAATGTGTTAACTTATTATGAATATTTTATTATTGGAGTGAATTATGTACAATCATTGTGTCTCAAAACTGCAGACATACATTCTTCATATATCTCACACAGCTCTTAGGAACATGAAATGACATCAAATGGCACTTACTTAGAATAACTACATAAATTTGTGCAACATCTTACATGAGGAAATATTTTCGTAATGATTATAACACGTATCATTTTAACTTCTTTTTTTACAACAGTTGAAGTAATTTTGAACTCATATTTCACTTCAAACAGACAAGTGCAGTTTTTTTTACTCATATGGAAATGACTATCCTTGGTAATGGTGAAAGTTTTTTTGTTAAAATATCTTCCGTATGGCCTATCAAATGTATAATACAGAGCAAATATTAATTATGTTTTTATAAATGTAACTGTTCACAACCTGAGCACCTGACAAATCAACGAGAATATTGCACATGTACATTTATCGTGATTATTATCCCTACTACCTGGAATCTACAAGTGGTTGCTTAAATCAGATAACACTTTGTACTGTACTTTGATGTGTAGATGTGTCTATGAAACCTCATTTTATTCCCCCCTCACAATGAACACCTTTTCATCAAATCCGTTAAACATGACAACTTAACATAAAATCAAAGAAAATATTTACTTCCTCCTTTTTAACTAAGGAACTCAAATTCATCAATTCTGTTCAAAGAACTGATTTCTAAACATAAAATCCAAAACATATCTAATTTCTTTCATATTGAAATTACAAAATGTGTAAAAGGAAAGATCAGGAACTGTTATTACGAGAATTATTTCTAGGTACCATTCCTCTGGAAAGATTTCTGCCAATATTAATACAGACCAGGAACTAACAACTCAGAATTCAAACTGTTCCTAAAAGCGGTATTCCTGGTTTTTTCCATGCCATAAGATTATTCCTTCAAAATTAATCAAAGTTACACTTTTGTGGAATTATTTCTTTTGATATTAAAATTGAAATAGTCCTCTAAGTTCAATTATTCCTGGTAATATTTATGTGAAAACATCCTCGTACATTTACCTTCAAGTAGTAGTATTTTTGGTAATAATTTTGATGAATTCTTGATGGTAATATTTCTGAGGATTCATTCCCAGTGATATTAATACTGAATCTGAGTCCCCGTATTACGGTTGAAAAAAAATATGGATTAAAGTCTTTTTTTCATCCATCTGTAATAACTATTCTGTTTCTGTTATACAATGAAGACTGAATAAAAGCAATTTTTTTAAAAACACATTTAGTTGTTTTCAATAACATTTACAAGTAAAGGTTTCAAAATATTGTTCATATCATTGCATTATAAACAAAAAATAATAACATAATGTGAAAAGTTGTTCTAAAGCAATATAGGAAATACTGAAATGGCAAAGAAAAGAAGGATCAAATTCTTTTAATTCTTAAAGTAATTCCCTTTCTTTTGACTGACTTACTAGAGGTGAGGTGAGTTGGCGTTTATCGTCGCTTTCAAGAGTATTTTACTTGCTCACGGCTGCTAGTATTATTGCAGGGTGAAAACCAGCAACACCATGGTGGCCATGCATTGTAGTGAAACCTTCCTGCTTGAACTCGCGAACCATTGGCGGTACTGTACTGAAATTCAATGTAGCATTGCACCCAAACCTTACGGCATGTAGAACAGTTCTCTACCTGGCAGGATTTGAACCCCTGACCTCTTGATCCAAAACTGAAAATGGTAACCACTGTGCTATCCTGCCCTGTAATTACTGTATTTCTTCCTGAAGAGAGGATGGGCAGGGTGGCCCATTGGAGACATCTTTCACTTCTGATCAAGATGTCCAGGGTTCAAATCAACTGTAGAGAATTGTTACACCAGAATTCATAGCCATGCTGTTTTGTGGGCTTCCTCACTGCACTAAAACTAGCCACTTCAACATAAGTGAAATACTCCAAATCATCTCTGACCTTAAATGGAATGCCAGTTGTGAGTGGCAAGTCTTAAATACTTTCTAGACCAAATTGAGTGTAGCAATTGCTTCGAAGCAAATTATGCTTAATTTGTGCTTTGTTCACAAAAATAAATATTTGTTTCTAAATAAATGAATACATATAAATATTAAGCACGTTAGCAATACCAGATTTCTACTTCAATAACGATTTAAGTGACTTATTAATTATTATGACTCATTAAAATATGATTATGACTGTTTGTTATTAATTAAATGCTTGGAATAAGAACATAACGTGATGAAAGTTTGTTCAACATAACATATTAAGCTTAAAATACAACACACACATTGTTCAGGGTAAATAACAATTGCATCAGTACTCTTGTTGAAATGAATGTCATAGAAACTGATGATAAAGCAAAACACATTCTTCTGGAAAACTTATCTAAGCTACACATAAATACAATGGAATGTCTATTTGTCTATCAAAATATATAACCAAGCAAAAATATGTTAAACATAAAACAAGTATACGCTGTGTAACTTTAGTGGCTTGACATTCAAATTAATATAAGGGGTATATATTGCAAATATTCCTAATTTCTTTACTCCAGTATGTTGGAAATTTACTGAAGCAACAATGAACATTTACTGTTTGAAAACATTTGTAAAAGTTGACTGTACCTTTAAGTAAGTCATGATTATCATTTAATGTTACAGAATCTGGTCATTAAATTACTATTTAGTAAAATATATAGCCACTCGGCATGATTGGCATCAAATTGAATGTTAACTATATTTTACTTTGAAATACTAATTTTTTCAACACTCCTTTCAAAATAGATTCTAACTTTAAAATGTTCATGACTGTACCAGGACATCATATATGCAAGAACCACAAGATTATGCATATAATCGGAGAGCAATGGTTGAACAGGCAATCAACTAAAGCACTGCACTTTGTGAGGTAACTGATTTAACTCTTTTCGATCAAATGTATCTCATTCACCTTGCAAATTTATACATAGAAACCTAGTTAAAAACAGAAATTGTTTGCCTGAAGGAATAAATAATCCAATGTGAAACTTTTACAAACAAAAAATAATTTACAGGTGTGTTTATTAATTTACTTAAACGAAAAAAAAAAGGTTGTTAAGACTACCCTGATTTCCAAGTATTTGACAGTTCATATGATTGATCATATTCAAATATTGGATATTTTGTAGAGTACACAGAAGGAATAGACAAATAAAATTCAATGTGGTGTACGGAACACCTTAAAATTCAACTATTTAAAGAAATGGAATATTTTACTGAGTTAAACCAATGCTTACAAATTATAATTGCAAGGTTGATTTAATGTATTTAGAACATAATGTAAAGATGTCCATAAAGGTACAAAAGCAATCTGTTGTTTTTTTACCAAATTGAATTAAACACTTTGCATAAACAAATGACTTCAGTCAATATACTGACACAAATGCGGATAAAAACAATATTTATGCAACATAAAATATGAAAAAAAAAGAGGAAATTTGATATTCAGCAATAATTGTAAATAATGACTTTTTTGTTCAAATATTTGTTCATTTCAAATTAAGTTAAAATTTTCTCTCAGAAATCTTGTAATCACACTCAACTTCAGAGATCATTTATGATGGATAAAGACATTATTCCAAAATTACACTCAAAACACTAAAACATTTACAGTCATTCATTCTCATCCATTCACACTAAAGAGGACCAATTAGGGTTACCTCAGAAAAATCATTATACTTTTTTTACAAATCAAAATAAGAAACCCTAATAAGGCCCCTCTAGTATATACAATAAGCTACTGGCATGATTATGTACAGAGAATATACTTGCACTCCAAGAGCATTTAACAATCACATTGAGATCACAGAAACCACCAGTATCATACATTGAAACTCCGCACTACTTTGGGAGAAGGCTTTGAACCAAGGGAGGGGCGGTCGCCCAACCGTGAACCACTGTGACCAACGTTTCCCCTGACTGAATCCGAACCAAATTTTGCCCGAAGAGCTGACACATTTGACTTATCCTTGGTGTCAAGGTCATCCTCGGGAGATGCTAAGTGTGAGTGTTTTGGTCTGTTGTTTATATTCAGATACACGGAGGAACTGGGCTCGTTCTGTTTGCCCCTGTAACTGTTCGGAGTCCTGCTATTGCCTACATCCCTAATTGAATCCTTCTTCTGACCTATATCACGTTTTGAAGTTATCTCCCTTTTGTTAGATATATCCTTCTTCGGCACTGAATCCTTCTTCAGAACAGAATCCTTTTTGGGAACATCCTGTTTGAAAGAGAAATCCTTTTTCTGACCAACACCATGACCAGGAGCTACGTCCTTCTTCTGACTGTCCTTCTTCCTTGAAAGTAAATCCTTATAACTCAAAGGTGTGTCCTTCTTGGAAGGAGCTGGATCCTTTGATGGCACTGTGCTTTTATTTCTAAAAGAAACATCATTTTGGTACACGGGACCCTCAGTGTCTGACCTTGGGTCAGGAGGCAACGGTCGCGGTGGGGGAGGGGGAGGACGATGTTGCGATTTTATGGAGGTGCTGATTTCTGTTTGACGAGCTAGTGCGCCCTTTGAGGGTGGAATGGACAGCGGTCTGTCGATCCTCGGCCGATCTGACTGAGTACGCTTGACCCGAGGAGTTGTCCCGTGACCAGGTGGAGGACTTCTTGACCCCGATGACCTTGGCACTAGCTGACTTTGACCTGGAATTTCGTGAAACTCATCTTCGGGGAAAACATCTGAGTTTCTATTCGTGGTGCTCATCAATACTGGACTCGAGATGTCCGTTCCTCGGAATGATTCCCTCTTCAGGATTTTCGCTCCTACTTCAGGGGTCGACAATTTCTCATTCTTTGAAGGTTTTTCAACATTCTTTGCTGGCTTTTCAGGTTTATTAGAAGGTCTCTCTGGTTTAGGCTTCAGGATCTTATCAGGCTTCTGCACAATTTTATCTGGTTTTGGCTGCACTTTGGCTGAAGCCGGAACCACAGGGTCAATGTGTATAGGCACACGTTCATGTTTGGGTGAGACACTCGGTCTAGGGGGAGCCACAAAGGCATGAGATTCGCGGTTCGTGCTGCCAGTTAGAACCGGTCCAGAGATATCAACCTGGGTGGGAGGTCGTTTCATCGGAGGAGGTTTGTTCCGAGGTTCCTGTACGTTTGACGGAGACCTCACTGGTTGTGGAGGAGGGGGCTTTGGTTTCTTACCAGGCACTCTGGAAGTTGAAGTGACAGAGTTAATTTAAAAATAACTTCAATACATTTGTATCTTTTATAATTTTTAAATATTGCGATACCTAATAGTCGGTCCAAAATAAAACTATTTAGCAAAATCTTCGAAGGTCATATCAACATAGTACTTTTTTATCGTATATTTGTCATTGTTCATCATCCAAGTCACACTGAAAACCTATTTTTACAAATTACATAACTTCAAATGTTCTGCAAAAATCACAAAAGAGCCTTTTGCCAAAATGTAATGACAACAACTCAGCCAGCAACTATTGTTTACTTCAAATTGCAAGAATATTGTTGACAGATGAAGATCACAAATTTGCTTAAGTTCTCTGAAAGCATTACTGACCCATACTTCAGTTTGGGTCCGAGCAACCACCACCGCTTGAGCTTGTCCCAGTAGAAGTATCCGAGGAAGACGATGACACCGATCAGCGGCAGGATGACCAGGAAGAAGACCAGGAGTCCGACCAGGAGACTCTTGTTGGCTGGAACAAGCAGGACAGTGGTCAGCAGAACCTCTACATAGTGGCGATAACATGCAGGAACAAGAAGACATAGTCATCAACATCCCCAGCCAGACACAAGAAATGAGAACAAGGGCAATAATTCAAGAAGAAATAATTGTGCGCTTCTTATTTTCTTTCCATTAAGGTATCGATATCCACAGGGGCTTGTATTGTCGAAACTAGCAATTAAAACGAATATGAAGTCGACGATCCAGCCCCATATACTATAAAAAATAGAGCCATGGCCTCTGTAGCTCATCAGGAGATAATAAGTGGGGTATGTTATGGAGTGGACTTTATAGCAACGGTCAGATAATGGAATGTAGTAATAAGAATCTAGGTAGTGAAACGATTAAAGCAGTTTAAAAATATTTTGTTACCATAACTTTGCCAATCTGCTATATATATGTGTTGAAAGAGCAACACAAAGCATGGAAATAAATTGCTGGTATCAAACATATAATAATGTGGTGGAGAGATCATACTATTTTTTAAGATCGTACACACATTATATATATAATAATGAATATACCGGGTACAATTCTTTGCATACAATTTACCACTGTAAGCTATTGCAATAATGGCCTGGGGCTGTAGAAGAAAATGAAAAAAAACTTTTTAGGTCATGACCCCTGCTAATTATTATCAAAATTGGTTACACATAAATCAACATTCGTTATGAATATCATACAACTTTGCATTATATTGTTTTAATTCTTAATTGCATTATGGCAATACCAACATTTATTACATAATGAATAGGAGCCTCAGTTTTTGAAAATCCCATTTCTCATAGGCTCCATTTCAATATTTAATAAATTGGTGAATTTTTTTTAGTAAATTCTTTTTCACCATTTCTTATAGGCTCCTTTTCAATATTTGATAAAATGGTGATATTCTATGAATAAATTCTTTTTTAGAGTCAGTGGAAGACTAAAGCAGTCTCACGCACAGTCTATGATAACACAGTGCTGCACAGAAGTTTGAAGTAACCTGAAACCTCTGTGTAACTATCAGTTTTCATTCTTCTGCCAGGAAGAGGTCAACACAATGCAATTACATAACATGCAGACACTGGACTCACAGCCAGTAAAATTTATATGTTAGATGCAGTTTTTCCTACAATTAATTATTTTTCTGTACTGGAGAAGATGATGAAAATAGGTGTGATGTCACAATCTCATATAGCTACTTCTTTTATAGTCCTATGTTATCACCAGTCATCACTAGTCATATTCAGTTCACATATCTCATGTAAAATGAACAAATTTAATTCCTCTTCAAGTTATTCCTTCAAAGGGTATTCAATAGTTCTCATTTCAAATAGATTCACATTAAACATGTCCATGATGTAGACATCTATCTCATTTCTTGTTCCTATTGAATAAAATTAACTGCAAAGTTAATAGAAAACTAAATCAGTTATAAAGTATAAAATATGATATAAATAAGGTATACCAAATTGACTCGTACTGGAAATTATCATTAATTAATTAATTAATTCTCCAAATAATTACACAATATCATGAGATATTAAAAAACTCCATTATTTACTCTTAAATTACAAAGAACATAATATTAGATTTAATAAAAGATTCTGTATTAAGTCTTTAGAATACTTTTAGACTTGTGTACCTTTATCAGCAAATTCACTTGCAAAATACAAATAATTACTCATATGTGAAATGTGAGACAAAGATAAAATATGACTTATAATTTTTGTTAGACCTCCAATTCTAAGTTTTTAATTCTAAATATCTCTTTTTCATCAGACATATTATATTCTCAAAGCACATGTTAGAACTCTCACATCAGAAAGATGAAATGCCTTTAACTCAGCTGTTTTCTTTAAAATTACCTCCCTTACCTACTTACTGATTGAAGTGCACATATAATCTCAGAAAGATGCTGTAAACTGAATTAGGCTTTTAGGTTAGGATCCCTGTGACCCATATTTGGGGTCACAGACTCACCAAATTTACAATTTAGAATCCCTTACAGCCAAGGAGTCTGTACATAAAATTTCAGCTCGCTAGAGCCATTGGGACTGGAGATGAAGATGAAAATAGCATTTTAGGTCATTGCCTCTGTGACCCAATATTTGGGGTCTCACTGTCACCTAATTTACAATTTAGAATCCCCTTCAGTCAAGGAGTATGTACATAAAATTTCAGCTCTCTACGTTCATTGGGACTGGAGAAGAAGATGAAAATAGTTTTTTTTAGGTAATGACCCCTGTGAGCCACACTTGGGGTCACAGGGTCACCAAATCTACAATTTAGAATCCCTTTCAGCCAAGGAGTCTGTACATAAAATTTCAGCTCTCTGGAGTCATTGGTTCTGGAGAAGAAGATGAAAATAGCTTTTAAGGTTATGACCCCTGTGACCCACATTTGGGGTCACAGGGTCACCAAATTTACAATTTAGTATCCCCTTCAGCCAAGGAGACTGTACATTAAATTTCAGCTCTCTGGAGTCATTGGTTCTGGAGAAGAAGTCGAAAAAGTGAAAAGTTTACGGATGGACGGACGGACGGACGCCATCCCATGCCATAAGCCCATCGGGCCTTTCAGGCCAGATGAGCTAAAAAGTAAAGGGATGTAACGGGGTCAACACCCCATGTCCGTTTGAAATTATATTTCAGAATGTTGTCATCATATTATCATTCAATGTTATATATCACGGCAAAGCCAATACATTTGTCTTTAAAACAAGCCATCAAACGTAAAAATCGAACGGATAATAACAAGGATATGATTTTTCAAAGCCAAAAATATTAGCACATTGCTCATGTGAGCCATTTGCCTAGCCCACCAAAATGATAAAATAATCGCTTGAAAAAATTATTATAAAATACCTTATAATATCCTGTCAGCTAATAGTGGCCCATTTACAAAGCCCAGTATTTGGTGCATCAGATTTTTTTTATCATGATGATAAGACATGGATAAGGCATGGATGAATTTCCCCATAACATTTCTACCATAACAGTGAGTTTGCCCTTTCATTCTTCAGCCATTAGATGAATGGAAGTATTGTGCAAGGAGGAAATGGAACACATGGAAATGTCAAATTTCTTACCATATTCATTGCTGGAAGGACCACTATCGATACTGCCACCAAACCCAGGTCTGTCACACATAGGGGGAGCGTACCCGTTGTTACAGTGACAGTTCCCTTTAGAGTTGCACACCTGTAAATACAAAGGTGTCAAAATTTGTAAACTAAAAACATAATCATCTTGTGCTGAAATATGCCTTAACAACAAAGCTGATGAAATAATTAGTGCCAATCCATTATGAGTTGAATAAAAGCTTAATATTTGTTAAAAGGAGACCGAAAGCAATGTTTGCAAAAGTAACAATACTTCATATTTGACAAAAAACATCACATTTAAAACAATTTAAAAGAAGATGATGTTTCTTATAGAAAATGCAGATAAATAAATGACTCACCCCTTTGCCATTGCAAGCATTAACACACTGAGGTATATCCATCTTGTGAAGAGGTACACACTTGTGGTTGACACAGATCTGAAACAGAAACACAAGTTATCATAGAATACACATTAAAACAGCTACTGAATTGCTCAGTGCCAAACCGTACTCTACAGCAATCACAGCTCGTTAGAAAAGAGACTAATTAGAGACAACAGTTTATAAAATATGCTGGGAAAATAATCAGCCTGAAAGTGTAATTTTGTTATTTCAATTTGCAAATTTGAGCACAAACTTCTAACAGTTACCAGACCCGACTGACAATTACATGTCATTGACTTTAGGCCAGACAGATTTCACACACTAGTGGTAATGGGCCAAATAGAGATAATGTTTGTCTTAATTTTAATATATGTATCCTCAATTAATTATTCCTCCATACCTTGTTGACTTCACATTTTGCTCCCTCCGGCACCATTCCTGGGTCCGGCATGTCCAGCCCAACATCCAACATGGCTGACCGGCAGACATATTGGGTGTTGCCACGGGTAAGGAAGCTTGCTCTCATCGTGTGGGCGAGGTTGTCTCTCCAGAACATCAGCTTCTCGTTCAGATGGACACAGTGCAGGAGCCCGCACATCACGTCTCTGAAATGTCAGATTAAGAGTGTCAGTGGGATTGGTCTGTAAAGGGAGACAACTGAGAATCATGTGAACATTGTAGCAAACCATGTTACACTTTTCAATATATGGCTGATAGTGTTCCGTCAGAAAGTTTCTACTCTAACAATATTTGCAAGTTGTAAAATTCCTAATCTAATTAAATATATTTCTTCTTATGTCGCCTATACATATGAAGGGGACATGAGGTGATAACCTACCAAACAATATTTTTGACTAATCAAAATAAAGCTGGGATAGGTGTGGAAAGGTAATGGTACATGAGCTGATAATCTTACCACACCCAACTGAAATTATCATTTCATTCTTTCTATTCTCACATAATAAAAGATGATAAAGATGAAGATTTAGAAACATCAGACTGGCTTACTCTCTGCGGCATGTGGCGTATCTCTCGGTGGTCCAGTTGTACCCACAGTTCCCATCCTGGTCTCCCCGTGTGTTGAGTTGCTGGAAGCAGATTGGGTCCGACGCCCGCCCAGTGTTCCCCCATAGCAGCTTGCACTGGTCGGAGTGGGTGTTACACTTGCCTTTATAGCAGTAGGACTGAAACAGCGTCAAGTGATCATGAGATTTACACTATAAGATGAAAAACAATAAGAAAAGAAACTTGAAAGTCAACTTGAGAATCACAGACAAAGAGAAGATGAATAACAAGAAACAAAGTTGACAATCTGCGCAATGTGAAGTGTCATTCGGCTTTAATCTGAAAATTAAAGCTAGATATTTAATAATGAGAACTGAAATGTGGAGAATTATCAGTGAAATAAACTGTTTATGTCTATCAGGCTACAGTGAAGATATCTGATATATAATTTCACTGTGAACAGCTACGATATATGTAACTGGCCAGTCGTCAGAACTATTTTCCATTATGTAAGCAAATGAGAGTTCAACCACTCAAAATATCAACTTTATATGAGGCAGTTACCTCTGAGGCTCACCTACCACTTATCACTAGTGGTAACTACATTTTACAATCAACAAAACAGTGGTTCTCAGTCAACATAGAATAAACTGCCAAGGTTAGTATATACAAGAATCGTACCTGGCCGTTTTTACAAGACAGTCCATTCTGTAGATTGACATCGGCTGGACAGTACTCGGACATCCCGTCACAGAACTCGGGCAAATCACACTCCCCGATTGGCTCTCTACAAAGCGTTGACTTCTCACGGAATTGGCACTTGGTGAGATCACAGCAACGGCCTGTTGCACATTTAGCCTGAGGGTACATCTTGCAAGTTGTTGCATTGCAGCAAATATTTTGGCAGTCCTGAAAGTACATAAATTGACAATATATGTTCACAACATATCACATTTGGGTACAAAACCTATAGCAAAACAATATTTTCAGCACTACAAACATCCTACATTCTAGAATGAATGATATTTTAGTAACAATTCACTTTCTTCCATGTACCCAACACAATGGCTGAGAGGTGAGATAAGCGAACATCAACATATATGACTTTTTATTATCTAATAAGGGCAATCATATGGAGGTTTATATTTTTCATATGAAGCCCTCAGGCAAAATATCACTGTATCTTGGTGACGTGACATCATATATCATGTTATGACATCACACTAATTCTGAGGCATTGTGTTCTAAATACGGGGACGGCGAGCTGCAGACAATGCTTTAAAGAAGATTTTAGCATATTTTCCTCAATTATGTGTCTCCAGGAATGAATAGATGATTACATTCGTATCTATGTCACACTATTTTACGACACTCATGCCAAAATATTGGTATACCCTTGCTCTTGCTCTGGAAATACTAATAGTCAGGCACCTGTGTCGTAAACATAGTATGACACAGACACGAACGTAGTATCCCCTATATACAAGTATATATTTATACTTCATATACAAATATTGTTAATAATGAGCATGATATTTTATGCCTCATGAACAGTATTTCAGAAATAAACGACACGTCTAAACGTTCCGAGAGTATTTCCTCACCTCCCCCAGTCCACAATCACACTCCTCCCCCTCCTCCACAAACCCGTTGCCACAGATGGGCCCCTCGAAGATGCTGGTAGGCTTGTTCTTCAGACAGTAGTCCATCCCCAGCTCAAACGCTTCCTCCAGCGCCGTCTTGGAACAGGACGACCAATGGGTGGGGCTGGTTTGTCTGGAAGCAAGAAATATTAAAATATTATACCGAGAGAAATATACAAGGGGGGTCTTCCCTATTTCCAGCCAATCACAGAGTATTTCCTGAGTTAAAGACAGTGTATGAAGTAAGCCCAACCTCCAGCACGTAACCTGGTTACTTTTAGTCTGGGTCGGTGACTTTTGAAGTTCTTGCTAATTTACCATGAAAATTGACAACATCACAGTTTCGGACTGGTAATGTTTCAGAATTGATACATACACTGTAAAAGACTTAACATTCCTCTTAATAGGCCACCCAGACTGATGTTGATTACAATCAATCCAGCAGCTTAGTTATTAATTTGGCCTCTTACAACTTCACACAACTACCCGAGACAAAAATTATTCTCGAGTGAAAAATCAAAACACATGCAATGTAATTTGATTCTAAAATTTGAAATATACAATCTTCTATTATTACTTTCTAAGTTATACCTACCCACTAGTTGCGGCCATGATGCATTTTTCTTTAGGACAGTAGCATGTTGAATCATTGTCGTGCTCCATACCGAAGTTGTGCCCCATCTCGTGTGCCACTGTTGTAGCAACGAGAGTAACAAGGCCGTCGTAGTCCTGGAACCCACAATATACAGCGAAATTAATAAAGTGATACATGATTTGAGGATTTGGTATCTAAAATAGTTAAATCAACATTTTAATCTTGTATAATATCATATTGACCCATTTCATTCACGTCTTGAGATTAAAAATAAGACATGATAAAAATATCTTCAGAAATGTTTGAATTCCTGTAAATTTGTCAGTGTCAACGGTGTGGGATTGATTACTTCAACAGCTAAAGTGTTGACAAATGATGGACATAAATTGAATTTAATGATTTATCATAAATATGTCTCATCTTATATCTTCATGTTTCTTAATCTTTGGACAAGTTAAACATAGTTTGAAATACCATGCAATATCATTACGTAATCAATATATAAAATGAAATATTTGAAATAATTTCCTTTGTCTTTTGAATATGTTCTCTTATATAAGACATACTTCAATAAAAATACGTTTTCCAATAATATTATGCAAAACTATTTTAAGTGTTATTTTATATGTAAAATATATTTTGACTGAAGGCAATTTATGTACGCTTCTTTTAGTCCTGAGGCTGTTCATTGAGAGTTAGCTCCCTTAGTTCACACATGCTCGCTAGCATGGCGCAGACGGTATGATGGACCATGCCTTATTTTATGCGTGCCTTATTTATATATATTTATATGAACTGAGGTTAAAAGATATTTACCATATTTACTCCCCCTGAGAACTGGTAAGTACAGATTGGTCCTTTGATAGCTTTGCCAACTACTCCATGATTGAAGAATATTCCTCTGAAATAAACAGTCATGGGGGAGAGTAAGAATATTGAACTTACTTTTATGAAATTGTAATTACTTTTTAACAAAGAAGTTTCTGTTTCATAGTTGGACATAATCACATTTACATTTTTGCAAATTATGCAATATTTATATGATAAATGTCATCGCATAATGAAGGTGAGGTCAGCTAAGTTGTGATTTAAGCCACTTTCAAGATTATTTCACTCATATCACGGCTGCTAGTATTATTGCAGGGAGAAAGCCTGCAACATGTGGCTATGCATTGCGGTGAAACCTGTGAGCATCGACTGCAACTAGCAAACCATGGGTGGTAGTGGGCTGAAAATCAGTATGGCATTGCACCCGAACCTTACTGCATGTAGAACAGTTCTCCTCAGCAGAGTATCTGGCGAGATTCGAACCCCGTAACTTTTGCATAATTAGTGAGTTAGTGAGTGAGTTATTGTTTAACGCCGCTTCGGCAGTATTGCAGCCATTAGCGGCGAGCTTGCATAATGAACAAATTGTGGTTGAAGAAGAAAACTTAATAACTATCATTAACCAAATTCAATTCCTTTGAGAAGGGACTGAATAAAACATTGAGAGGAGTTGGGAGATGGGAACACACCCAAAACGTAATTGGCTGGAAGCATCCATCAAACCCTCAAACATCAATATGAAAAAACTAAATGTCATAGTTTACTCACGTGATAAGTTGAGCGTTATCATTCCTATGATAGGGGTTGATCCTCTCCCTACGATATCGGAGAAAGTTCTCCATGGTAGTATCAGCACTGGTCGTCACGGTAACCTGATCTCCCGCCTCCCAAACCTCAACCCCAACCAGCGCCACGTAAATGTTCAATGGGCGATATAACTGCAGAAATGAATTTTTATCGGATTATCAGACAAATTTCTTTAATATTTCTTTAGTCCTTGATCATCAGGTTGTTTAGATGAAACAGTCATCCAATTACAATACATAATCATATTAGTACAGGAATTCAATTTCTGATTTAGCAATAGCAAATTTTTTAATAGAAAAAGGTTTTTATCTGTGCTAAAATGGATAAATAATGATAAATTATGGGAAATCATGGCATTTCAAATTAAATATCTATCAATTTCTTACAGTTATACAACTAAAACAGTTAACTTACCCTACTGACAATATTCGTAATTTCTTGCGACCTTTGAACAACTGTTGCTGTATTTAAGTTATGCCTTTCAAACTGAAACAAAGATCATTACCAAATCAAAATAGATAACATTTAAGCAATAAGTAAAAGATACAAATAGATTAACAATGTTATTTCATTTAAATACAATCAACTATAATATTATGTCTGAATATAATTATTATCTCTTTTTAGCACAAAAAAAACACACACAAGAAGGTTGATACAAAAAATATATCTATTTTATGATATATTTATTAGATATAATATAACCAATATCAAATTAAGATAATCAAAAATATCTCTAATCATTTGGTGAAATTACTTACCGTTCTGTAATCATTGACCAGGAATAGTTCCACATATCTGGTGTTCTGGTTGCTGTCATACGGCCCCTGTATACTTCTCTTCTTCTGTCAACACAATAAATACTAGTCAGATTTATAAACACTCATGATCATCCTCTCACAGAAGAATACCGACATCCAAATTGTTTGTGTAACAAAGTGCAAGTATCATGTAATTTGGATTTCGTTTAGACGTCAATGGCACTCACAAAGGATTATCCACTGTCCATGTGTACAATAATCATTTTCAAACTAGTCATATAATGATGCGTAGCTTTAGCCTACAAAATTTACCCCCAGTTGAAAAGCAAACCGCATTTGATCGCTCTCTGTACAAAACTGTGCAGAATCGCAAGCCTGACAATAACATGTAAGGACAAAAATCTGAAATATATTACAATAAGGACTGTGATTGTGAAGATAAGAGTCATAATATAATATAACAACACTTCCTATTACTTCGTCTTGTTATAGAGTCGCCATTTTGCTAGGCGATTTGTTGACCATTCTGTTGATTTGTGGCCAAAATGTCCCTTTCAAGCGATTTGGCACCCGTTTTAGAGTATATGAATTTAATTTTAGAGGATATGAATTTAGTTTTAGAGGATATGAATTCAGTTTTCGAGGATTTGAATTTAGTTTAGGAAGGTTTGTCGTACTATTGTGGGGATTTGTGAACTGATTCAGGTTATATTAGTACAGTTTTGAAGATTTGTGTGCTGTTTGTATGGAAGCCTGTTAAGGCAAGGATATGTCTCTGTACCCACCCTTTTATGATTTTCTGCATGTACATGGTGATCATGTTCTTTATGGCCTTCTGTTCCTGAAAACAAATTATTTAATTCAATAAAACATTTTTTACAGAACATATTTCAAAGATAAAAATAAATTTTGAAATTACTCACAACACTCTCCATTAGGAATACATTATGCACGTCACATAACACACATTTTGAAATATATTTCCTAACGTATTGTTAACTAGATTATTATCAACATTTTCTAATAATCATTTAATTTTATTGAAGATACCACAATTTATACATAAAAGATTCATAGCATTGGAGGAATTGGTACTGAAGGAAGGCCAAAAAGAATAGAATTGTACAGGATTTGCATTTGAAAAGATTTACAGATTTGTTACACTTAAGGATTATTCCATAGTTTTCTTTTAATTGACATAACATTAAGTTTTATTTTTAAGTTTTATAATTAACACTGTTTCTGTAAATGAAAGGACCACAGTGAGTGATGCAATCTTTATGGTTAAAGGTGATCTTTTACAAAATTAGTTTTATCATAAAATTATAACTTTTTAAAAATTAAAACTTATCTCTTACCACATTTATGCAGTCCTTGTATTTTATCTGAATCCCTGAATAGCCTGTGACGTGTTCCATTTAATGAATCTATGTGGTATATTTCATCATCTGTGACTATAAGACCCCTGAAAAAGAAGATAATATTTTTTAGATTTATATATATAGGGCAACACATATAAAAACATCCTTTTCCTCATTACTGCGAGACCGCAAGAATAAGGCCGTCAAATTTTTCTAAAGAAAATGCAACTTCATATGACAAATCAAGAAAGTACTGACGAGTGAGATTGTGAGATGATGTTTATCATTATGTAAGTATAGTGATATGATACATATCCTGATATCTCTATATTATCTTGACACACAAGTAAAATATAGCGTAAGTTAAAACCAACATAAACTATGTTGATATTATAAATGTCAATCTAAAATACCTGTAGTAAAGATTTTAAAATTTGAAGATCATTTATGACAGAGAACTTCCGATTTGAATGGTTTTTATAACAGTAAATATTGACTTTTGAATGAAAATTACAAATTGATCTGATATATATATAATTGGGATATACTGAGGTTATTTTGAATTGTATTTTGAAAATTTTCTAATCTTTAATTTGGTCACATAGTTATGAATAAAGTTGAATATTATCATGGTGAAAATAATGAGTTTTGTTCATTTGATGTTCAAGATTGAATGTGAAATAACACCCAGATAAACCAAAGAATTTCTAATTTTGTTTTGAATTTGGTGTGAGGGCAGATCACTCAACTCTGGCATCCCGCAAAGTAGGCGGGTCACCTGAGGGCGACCTGTACCCCTTCAGAAATACCTCTAGGATTCACCTAGGAGCCTGGCGCTACCCAAGCTCGTTATTTTCCTTACTCATTAGTTTAAGGCATGAACGTAAACATTGCAAGTGATTGAACTAGTATAAAATACAGTAAATCATACACATAATTGGCTCATTTGCATAGCAGCATCTATGAAGCTAATTTAATAAATTCTATATTATAAATATTGATAATATTATCAGTAATTAATATTATCTTCATCAGTTTGATATTTATGATAATGTTCTTGTATTCTTTTGAATATTACTTTTAGGATAAAATGAGAAATTTGTATTTGAAAATTCAAATGACAAGGGAGATAACTCTTGTCAAGTGAGTCCAAACGTTTACCATATGTATGTGATGTTATTGATTCACCATAGCTTTAAAATGATATGATTAAATTATATATACATTAAATGATCAATAAATTTATAATATGAATATTTCAAGACAGTCAACTCTTTTATTGTTGGATGTCAATAGAAAATGCAGTATTCTGAGTCAGAAACATCTGTCACTAACACATAAATACTCTCTGACTCAGGGCCATTTCAAGGGACATAACTCTTACAGCCCTAGAGAAGAGAGTTGAGAGTACTCACCGTATACCATCACATGTGCTAACAGCAACCATGGAATCTTGATAATAACGTACTGTTCCATGGTAAAAACAATGTTTTCTTCTCTGTAAAAAAAACCCCATAAAATAATAACATTACAAGTTTGATCTTTTTTAGTTTCTTTTTTTTCAAAATTGCAATACTTTTTATATATAAAACTGAACTGAGTGAGAGACATTCTGTGTTCATAGCATTGAAAGGATGAGCATTTATTGATGATGAACTTCTTTTATTTTGAAAAGACAAGGGTATTTTATGGATGATCAATTTCTTTAATTTACAATCAAGCATCACAAGTGACATAAGGAATTAATGATCTATACCAAAATGTCGCCATTGTAAAATAAGCAAGTTGATCATCTATAAAATATCCTTGTCTTTTCCACAACACCAACTTCTAGAATACCTCTCAAACAGTTTTTATTTTCTTTCAATTGAACACTGTAGAAAAATCGATATTTAAACATCGCTACTGTGAAACTAAAGAGTACCCACCTGAGTAACTACATGGGGCTGGTGTATGCTGCTTCCCCGAGAATGTAATCTCTTTTCTATATATGATGAACCAAATAGTTCTCTGGAAAAAAAAGAGAAATAAATATTATTTTTCTTACTCAATTTTCGGTGCTGAAGATCATTTTTCAATATTAGTAGTCTTGATTGTCGACTTTACAAATATATTTGGAATATGTTTAGTACAAGAGGCCCAGAGAGCCATAGCATCACTAGTACAAGTGTTGGTCTATCCTTATAATGATGAAATAGCCATGCACTGCCATCTTTTGGTTTGACTTGGTGTGGAATCAAATTCAAACCTTCCACCAACTACCTACCCCTTGACCAACTGAGTTACATCTGCGGTAGCAAAATCAAGGTCAAAATATCTTTGAACAAATACAATTTTTATCTAAATGAGATGAATTTACTCCAGTTCCAGTTTCACACAGTTTTCTTTCTTTTCAAATATTTGTATTTATTTCAGATAGGTATACACACCTTGCCACTGCATATACCATGAGGTAACAATTGAGATTTTAATATTTGCAGGCAATTATGAAATCAGGCAATTAGGAT
The DNA here is from genome assembly GCA_936450465.1 of Gibbula magus. Lineage (NCBI taxonomy): Eukaryota > Metazoa > Mollusca > Gastropoda > Trochida > Trochidae > Gibbula > Gibbula magus. The sequence goes on along the minus strand of OW388303.1, from coordinate 51,705,835 downwards.
AATTATACCATTCAGTATCAAACAAACTCAAAGTTTTCTGAGTATATAACTCTCTGTTTGTTCTGTTTGGCCCTTTTCCTTGAGACTTCACAATTCTGTTATTTTTTGGTTATGTTCTTTTCATCAAAGAATTGTTTTCGTTTCATCAAGTTGAAGTATAACAGACAAAGTCTAAAACTAAGTATTTTTTCAGAATCTTTATGATTAACCAATTTCAAATTGTCTACAAAACATTATTAAAACTCAAAAACATGTATGCACATGAGTTCATTGTGGGACAGAAGAAATTCAATCCCATCAAGAAAAAGATAAGAATTATAATTACCAAAAATATTTCAATCAAAAAGTTTTAATTTTATCAAAATATCTCAAAATAAAGATCGATCCAAAAGTTTCTTTAAATTTTGGAAGATACGTGTTCTAACCCTGAACCCTTTTTTCAAATCAATTACATTCAAACTGGTGCTGACATTGCTAAATGTCGCACGGAAGAACAGGAAATAATTTTTTTTCATTTCAGATAAAAAAATGTTATCAAATTTTGTCCACGTCCTATTCAACAAGTTGAGATAAGAAACCCAGACCTCCCACGGCTTGCTGCACTTCAACATGCTTCTTTAGATAGCACTGCATCCAAGTGATTTATCATTGTATATTTTCTCTTAGATCTGCACAACTTTATGACTGAAAGAAATGCATTTAAAACCCCACTGGCTTCTATTTGAAATGCACACTGTCTGCACTGCAAAGTGTGTTTTCTTGCTGATTAGCCAAATTATGAAATAATTATGGAAAAGAAATTATTTGCTCAAGGAGACATCAAGACTTCTACTTTTTCAAAAACATCTTTGACCTGCAGGTGTGTATTAAAAAAAATAGAGACATGGGCTCTGTAGCTCATCAGGGTTTATATTGTTATATAATGAAGACTGAAATAGATTTTTAGTTCATGGCCTGTGAGGCCCTTATTTTGGGCAACAGGGTCACCAAATCTACAATTTAGAATCTCCATTGGCTAAAAACCCTGCACACACCATTTCAGCAGCATTTTCTAAAATAAATTTAGTTCAAGGTATAATTGTTAAACAGTTGTCCGTTTTTTCATTACAAACATATAACCAAAAGCAGGTAGATGCAAAATTCAACCTCTTAAACATCAGTAGCAAAAGGTTACATTTTCCATTTTTATTGACAACAATCAAACGATATACACACCAAACCGTAAGGTGACATTCCATTGTGTTTCATATATAATATTTCATTTGGCTTTAATACATACCAAAATTCATTATGTGCTGGTTACAGTTCAAATAATTTTACAGAACTTGCATATTCATCCCCAATTGACAAATATATCATGATTACTAGTTTCCTGTGAAAATCAGTGCATCATCATTGTACATGCATCCAGGGCGTGGAACCGAAACTATATACACATCCCATTTACATGCAAAGTAATTATATGAAACATTATCAACCCAAATGTCTTTTTTGTCTGTTCTAAATAAATTCCTAAAATTTACATTTAACAACTTGATGCGCGCCAACCATGGTGCATATAATGTTGTTTCCGATCAGTAATTGACAGATCATCACTACTTTTACCTCTATATCGTCTCTATACTAAGTTTCCTCAAAATGGTAAATGGGCAACAGTCAGTACTTTCCGATAAAATAACACCATTCATAACACTTGACACACGTGACCTCCAATAACACAAATGATGAATGTCTCTCTTAAAAAAAATCCCTTCAATTTAAAGGTGATCGAATCATAATTAGAATTAAATTTTATTCTATAGAACGTAATTGAGTATTTCAATATGACCACATGCCCCCTCACTAATGAATTGCATGTTTCGTTGATAAAACTAAACAATTACATTCTGTCTTATATTAAAAATGTTCTTATTGATGATAACACTCCCTTTCTATCAAACTCAAGCAGTTAGAAGAGTCAAGATAGGGGAGGTAACTCTCAATCACATGTGTTTAGCAACTCAATCGCCTTTGTTGTGTTCTTATCAACGCTGTTGTGAAATTAATCTGAATGTTTACACAGTTTTGGCAATGTTTACAAAAAGATTTAATTTAGACTTCAAAGAAGCTGAAAATTTGATATAACACAATATGATGACTATTTATTGTATATCATATCTCATAACCGAAATGTTCACAATATGTGCCTGATTTTAAGAAGTGGATATTTATATGTATAACTTTCATCAACTGAGATTTCAATTGGATGACCAAACAAATGGTGAAATGTTTGCATGTGTATGGCAAATTAAAATTATTATAATGCAAAATCACATATTTTTACTTATTTGATAAAGATTTTGTTGGTGTTTTTTAAAATTTCCATGACGTCACAAAGTGAAATTATTTTATTAAACAAAAGAGAAGCCATACAGTTCATAGTGTCAGTTTGAAAAGGTCAAGTCTCTTATCATTATAAATTACAGCAATTTTGTTCTCCTTCATTCAAAATATGTCCATCGAAATGATTTATTTATTGACACCCAGTAAACTCAAGATAAGAAACAGTCAACATTCCTCTGGTGGTCCAACTTATTCAATCAAGAATTTTATAAAAAAATATACTGAAGTGAAACGTGATGACAAAGGTTTCTATGTAGGATATTAATTTCACAGACATTATAAGATTTTATGGGTGGGCACACAATTAAGTGCTTCCAACCATTTTGTATATTAATAAATAGACAACATATTCAAAAGGAAAAGAAGTTTTGGTGTCTATTGTATGGAATTATTGCATGTGCATTTATCAGATAACATTTTATTGGTGGGTACACAGCTTACAATCTTTTGGATAATAATAAATAGACAACATATTCAAAAGGAAAAGAAGTTTTGGTGTCTATTGTATGGACTTATTGCATGTGCATTTATCAGATAACATTTTATTGGTGGGTACACAGCTTACAATCTTGTGGATAATAATAAATAGACAATTTTACATATTCAAAAGTAAAACAAGCTTTGACGTCAGTTGAAGTGCACTCTGTGCTGTTCAGCCAGATCCTGTGTGTATCAGACCAGTGTCAGACAGTGACAGATCTCTTCAGCCAGATCCTGTGTGTATCAGCCCCGTGACAGTGACAGATCTCCTGCTAAAAGATGCCAGGGAGGAACTGGAATCTAACTCATCACACTAGTGCAGTGTGCAGGTCTTGTGAACACTGATATCACTTCCTGTCTGTCCGTTGGTCCGTCCTTCTGATGAACTCGGTTCTGTCAGACCAGTCAAGGACATACATTAGTATATTTAGGGATTTTCCTTAAAGGGACTCGCCGTCGATCGTTGTAGACCCGGCTGATTAGCCAGTCCGCTAACGAGTCAAGCTACGCTTCACTGCTGAGATTGCGAGTTGAGAAGCAGTTAGGGTTTTTTTCTCGGTAGGGGATTCCCCTCGTGTGTCGTGTCGTGTGCTCTGATTGGTTAATCATAACTTGACCGGAAAAAAATATCATTAAATAAGAATCAGAGAGTTGATTCAAGCGACTGAGATTTACAGCCTCTTCTGCGCTTCAGAGTTCAAAGCTCCGTACAGTGTTGTTTTGATAGCAGTGCTCAGAGCTGAGAGGCCTCGCTGTTAGCCGACACGCTTCAATGATTTTATATCGATGGGACTCATTTTCATAACTGACGGCTAGTCCTTTTAATATAATTGTCTTAGGATTATTTTGTGTGCATTAGTGTTTTGGGTAATTTTTCGGTCAATTTTGCATCATCCTGTAACTATCCTTTCCATCAAACAGTCAAAGACATCAATATATTCCTATATTTATTCCCATTACCAGAGAACGAAAAAAGGCCTGCATGCATGCCCACCGTACTGGCTGGCAATTTTTTTAGTTGTCCTTTAACTTTTTTCTTCTCATTTTGCTTATCATCTAGTCATTCATCGTTCTATCGAAACATTCAAGACCTCACTGTATTCATATATGTATACAAGAGAATGAAACAAGGCCAGCCCACCAGCACAGAATCTGGTAATTTAAAGGTCCTGGCTCGTAATGTTTAAGTTTTGCTTTATAACTTTTGTTCCTACTCATTCTGCTTATCATCTAGTCATTTATCTTTCCATCAAAACTGTAAAACATCAACGTTTTCATAAATTTTCCCTGCATCCAACCATCTCCTGAGCACATGTACAGAACCATAAGAATGATACACACAAAAAGTGACTGAACTTTTGGGTTGGGCTGCTAACTTTTTAAAATTTAGTTTTACCATTCAAATTGGCTTACACTAACACTTTGATGGCTACCATTTTGAGCTTATTCCACACACAGATACAACTTAAGTATTTCAGTCCACATTTCCCATTCAATCACCCTTGCACTGAGTAATAGACTAGTTCTCAATGCATTCCTATATCTACCCACCTGCATCAATGTGTATGTCCATCTATCACTTACTTAACCATCCAACCATCCTCAATCCATCTATCCACCTGCATCAATGTGTATGTCCATCTATCACTTACTTAACCATCCAACCATCCTCAATCCATCTATCCACCTGCATCAATGTGTATGTCCATCTATCACTTACTTAACCATCCAACCATCCTCAATCCATCTATCCACCTGCATCAATGTGCATGTCCATCTATCACTTACTTAACCATCCAACCATCCTCAATCCATCTATCCACCTGCATCAATGTGTATGTCCATCTATCACTTACTTAACCATCCAACCATCCTCAATCCATCTACCCACCTGCATCAATGTGTATGTCCATCTATCACTTACTTAACCATCCAACCATCCTCAATCCATCTATCCACCTGCATCAATGTGTATGTCCATCTATCACTTACTTAACCATCCAACCATCCTCAATCCATCTATCCACCTGCATCAATGTGTATGTCCATCTATCACTTACTTAACCATCCAACCATCCTCAATCCATCTATCCACCTGCATCAATGTGTATGTCCATCTATCACTTACTTAACCATCCAACCATCCTCAATCCATCTACCCACCTGCATCAATGTGTATGTCCATCTACAACTTACTTAACCATCTAACCATCCTCAATCCATCTACCCACCTGCATCAATGTGTATGTCCATCTATCACTTACTTAACCATCCAACCATCCTCAATCCATCTATCCACCTGCATCAAGGTGTATGTCCATCTATCACTTACTTAACCATCCAACCATCCTCAATCCATCTATCCATCTATCCACCTGCATCAATGTGTATGTCCATCTATCACTTACTTAACCATCCAACCATCCTCAATCCATCTATCCACCTGTATCAAGGTGTATGTCCATCTATCACTTACTTAACCATCCAACCATCCTCAATCCATCTATCCACCTGCATCAAGGTGTATGTCCATCTATCACTTACTTAACCATCCAACCATCCTCAATCCATCTATCCACCTGCATCAAGGTGTATGTCCATCTATCACTCACTTAACCATCCAACCATCCTCAATCCATCTCTCCACCTGCATCAAGGTGTATGTCCATCTATCACTTACTTAACCATCCAACCACCCTCAATCCATCTATCCACCTGCATCAAGATGTATGTCCATCTATCACTTACTTAACCATCCAACCATCCTCAATCCATCTATCCACCTGCATCAAGGTGTATGTCCATCTATCACTTACTTAACCATCCAACCATCCTCAATCCATCTATCCACCTGCATCAAGGTGTATGTCCATCTATCACTCACTTAACCATCCAACCATCCTCAATCCATCTCTCCACCTGCATCAAGGTGTATGTCCATCTATCACTTACTTAACCATCCAACCACCCTCAATCCATCTATCCACCTGCATCAAGATGTATGTCCATCTATCACTTACTTAACCATCCAACCATCCTCAATCCATCTATCCACCTGCATCAAGGTGTATGTCCATCTATCACTTACTTAACCATCCAACCATCCTCAATCCATCTATCCACCTACATCAATGTGTATGTCCATCTATCACTTACTTAACCATCCAACCATCCTCAATCCATCTACCCACCTGCATCAATGTGTAGTCCATCTATCACTTACTTAACCATCCAACCATCCTCAATCCATCTATCCACCTGCATCAATGTGTATGTCCATCTATCACTTACTTAACCATCCAACCATCCTCAATCCATCTACCCACCTGCATCAATGTGTATGTCCATCTATCACTTACTTAACCATCCAACCATCCTCAATCCATCTATCCACCTGCATCAATGTGTATGTCCATCTATCACTTACTTAACCATCCAACCATCCTCAATCCATCTCTCCACCTGCATCAATGTGTAGTCCATCTATCACTTACTTAACCATCCAACCATCCTCAATTCATCTATCCACCTGCATCAATGTGTATGTCCATCTATCACTTACTTAACCATCCAACCATCCTCAATCCATCTCTCCACCTGCATCAATGTGTAGTCCATCTATCACTTACTTAACCATCCTCAATCCATCCATCCACCTGCATCAATGTGTATGTTCATCTATCACTTACTTAACCATCCAACCATCCTCAATCCATCCATCCACCTGCATCAATGTGTATGTTCATCTATCACTTACTTAACCATCCAACCATCCTCAATCCATCTATCCACCTGCATCAATGTGTATGTCCATCTATCACTTACTTAACCATCCAACCATCCTCAATCCATCCCTCCTCTAACCTAGTTCAATAGAATCATAGAGAAGTGACCCTATGGAAACCACTGATGCCTGTGTTCCAAGTATTGCCTTCCATCTGTTATCTAGACCATCTGATCTACAAGACGTAACCCTCAGATAAGCTCCTCTGATGTTTTCTCATGTTGCATTACAAACCCACTGCATAGCAAATATTCCAAGTAATTGAACGAACCCATAGAGCACAGTCTTCAGAGATAAACCGCTTGGTTGATCTCGAGATAATCTTATCTTCCTCAGATAATGATGTCTGTGCAATGTCATCATGACCTTGAGGTAAACATGGTAGGAAACCAAAGGAAACAATGTGCATGATTTAGTATGGTTGGAAACAGAAAGGAAACACAATGTGAAAGTGTGTAGTTTGAGTGAAAGCATATTTGTGTATACATTTTGATTGATTTGCCTCAAACCATTGCTGAGGAGTTAAATATTAGAAATTACAACTCATTAATAAAGGGTATATCTATTTTAACTGGGGTATCTTTGTGGAAATGTACATTGACAGGATACTCCAGCCAGTCTGTTTGTGACTTTAATGTCCATCAAAATAATGTTCTAATCAAGCTTAGAAATTGAATGTCTTATAACCATGTCGTTATAATCAAGTTAGATATGTCACCAAGAATTTCATTTCCATCAAAATCCATGGTCGCACTGTTGCTTCAATAATAAGAAATGATAATGATAAAATTAAGAAACATCAGGCATTTCAAATTCAAACAAGAAGACATAGTCATCAACGTTCCCCGCCAGAGCCAACAAATTCGAAAAAGGGCAATAATTCGAAATAATTGTGCATCACTCATTTTCTTTCCATCAAGGTATGTTAGCCCTCAAGCAACACACCAATTTTGGTTCTCCTATCTTAATAGTTTCTGAGAAAAACTGTCGACTTTGGAGATACCATAAACAAAGTCCAAAAATACGGAACAAGGGCAATAACTCTGGAAAAAATAATTGCAAGCTTCTCATTTTCGAACTCCATCAAGGTATTCATGCCTTGAAACAACACACCAAATTTGGTAACCCTATCTTAAACGGTTTCTGAGAAAAGCTGTCCTCTTTGGAGATACCATGAACAAAGTCCAAAAATACGGAACAAGGGCAATAACTCCGAAACAAATAATTGCACGCTTCTCATTTTCGAACTCCATCAAGGTATTCATGCCCTCAAGCAACTCATCAAATTTGGTAACCCTATCTTAAATGGTTTCTGAGAAAAGCTGTCCCCTTTATCTCGGACGGACGGACGGAAACACGGACAGACGGACGGAGCCCAAACCTATATCCCCCTTCCACTTCGTGGCGGGGGATAATAAACTATTTATCAATTTTGAATCATCAGACCACATACAGCATAATGGGTTCAGGGTTTGATAAGAATTCAACCATTTAGCACTGTACACACTTAACAGATAACTTATCAACCATCTATAACATAATAGACCTTAATCACCTTTCATACCAGTAGATATCAACCATCTATAATAAAATGGACCTTAAGCACCTTATCAGTAGATATCAACCAGGAATATGTGCTACAGTCATGCTATATCAATGTGTTGCAGTTTGAAGGATGATGGACTTTTAAACACCTTACATTTAGAGTTCACTTATCAACAAATTAAGATGATGGACTTTTAAGCAGCTTACATTAAAAAAGATCATTTATCATCTAATCAGGAAATTGTTAAACTGTTTGAACATGAGGCAAGATATGGCAAACAAGGTGGCTAAGAGCCACAAGTGCACCGAGCTCACTTAGCCTCAAGTGATCATAGCTCTATTTCATAGTTCTGTGAACGGATCATAGCTCTATTTCATAGTTCTGTGAACGGATCATAGCTGTATTTCATAGTTCTGTGAACGGATCATAGCTCTATTTCATAGTTCTGTGAACGGATCATAGCTCTATTTCATAGTTCTGTGAACTGATCATAGCACTATTTCACAGTTCTGTGAATGGATCATAGCTCTATTTCATAGTTCTGTGAATGGATCATAGCACTATTTCACAGTTCTGTCAGTTAATCATAGCTCTATTTCATAGTTCTGTGAATGGATCATAGCTCTATTTCATAGTTCTGTGAATGATCATAGCTCGATTTCATAGTTCTGTGAACGGATCATAGGTCTATTTCATAGTTCTGTGAATGATCATGGCTTGATTTAATAGTTCTGTGAACTGATCATAGCTCAATTTAACAGTTCTGTGAACTGATCATAGCTCAATTTCATAATTCTGTGAACTTATTGTCCTTAACACAAAGGGAGATTTTTGCAAACAAACACAAAACAAAATATTTGTCATGTAAGTCTAGGAAGATTGAAAGAAAACGAATTAACCCTTACGTTGCGTATATATATTTTACCATTTTTAGCCCCTGTGGCGGAATTTACAGGCTCGCAGCTCGCAGCAGTAGTTTGGGCTTTGGCACTAACTAGCTCTGCTGGCGGAATTTCCAGGCGGCGATTCCGGTATCGTTTTTACAAAATATACCGCATCTACATGGCGAATAAGGACTATATACGGGCGTTCAATACAAATTCAAGTAGCGACACCCGTACACAAATGGCTAATTCACACCCGAAACTTTGAATGAATTTTCTATGTTTTTTCGTTTTTATTCTATTACTTTCGAAAGATTGTCTTTAATTCGGGCCTCGTAACATCATAAATACGAAACGAAAAAAATTCCATTTCAATACGGAATTGAAGACAAGATGTCTAGCTTCACAATGATATAAAAATTATTAGAATGCGACCTTTGGTTATAATTCTATATCTATGTAAAGTTTGTCTTTATTTCCACCAATAAAATCGTAAATACTTACAACATGTATGCGGCATTGCGAACGGTCGTTCATCGCACTTTTCCAAGAAATCATAATCTCGAACCAGTTGACAAATAAGCACATGTCAACCCTAATATGGTTATGTTGTTTTACCTTTCAAATAAAAGCTAACCTCGAACCATAACTGATGAAAATATGTTGATTAGTTAGTGTGCCGTTTGGTTTCACATGCCTCTCAGAAAGGTAAAATTGTATCTTTATTTCTGTGAAATAATTATGCGCATTTTATATAGAATAAAAGATTATTCTTTTTGGTTTATTGTGATATAAAAATCATGAAAATGCATTCAGTATTTTAGCCGTGATAAATGTGTAACAAGTTGTGAAAATCGCCGATTGTTAAAGGGATTGTCGGTGTAAACGTGCCCTTTTCCACGGCGCTTGCTGTGTCTTTATTATTTTTTTGACATTTGCTAATTTTATATGGGAATGTAGTCCATTGTTTCCCCTTTATTTTGCCGTATTTTTTTTTGAAAACAAACAATTCGCTCACATGATATGAAGTGCGGGAGTAAGGCGAGTTAGCGATTTTTTTCCCCGTCTCGCGAGATGCGAGGCAGATAGCAGTCTCGGGCGAGGCAAACCCGACGCAATACAAACACTCGGGTGAAAAATAGCCTAAAGCGAATTAATGCTTCGGGGGCTAAGCCCGACATAATTGGTCTTTTGTAAAGCTAATTATCGATGCGTTACGGGTCAACAATGCACACGCAAATTGGTGTGAATTTTGCTTGATATTCCGACCACACACTGAACAAAGCTTTATTCTCATGTCGGGTCGCGATGCGTAAATACAGCCATTCTCATGGGTCGGGACACAATCGACTCGTGACCCGGTATGGGGGATAGAAAAGTACTTAGACAGCCGTGAATTATTCTAAGTCTTGTATCCGGGATCCGTATTCAGACACCTCGGAATCGCTTATAGCCCGCCCGGATAATTCCGTCGCCCGCATGTTAAGGGTTAATGTCAGAAGCTATTTAGCTTATATAATTAAAACTGAACATCTTTTGGATGTTTCCAACTAGAGTCTACAGCAAATGCTATCACTTATACTGTAGGCTGACAGTAAGGAAGATTATGGACCCCTAAACACTTTATATGCAAACAAATAGCTCATCAAGGTAAGAGATAGCCTCTGCCTACACAAACACTGAGCAATTTAATCACAGATCAGCTTACACTGACTTGGAAATGTTATCTGCACATCCACATTGTCTAGGTCTGCACACTCTACTCAGCCATCAGAGTACCTTCCTTATCGGAGCCAGGAGTCTGTCAGTCACACAGAGTAGACACAGATACTCTCTAGACCTGATGCTCTGTGTTGAAAACCTGGTCTAGCTGCTATCTACACACATCTACATGGTGAGGTGATGTGGGAGTCTTACTCTACTTGCTACTGATGGAGGAAATCCTGCAACTCCACTGCGTCTTTATTGTGATGAAACCTCTAAGTGGGAGACAACTCCAGCATTGATATATATCTAGATTACATTGCTGTTCCTGTCACTATCTACATTCCTTTACAGAGTGAGATGATTTGATGTCAAATGCTAAATTTCAGTGTAAAAAATCTGGCCACTTCATTGCATCTATGTATTGAGATAATACCTGTGAGTGATCATGTGTTACCTACATCACATACATTGTCCACATACCATCTACACACATGTACAGGGTTATATTAAGTCTAATACCACTTTCAAGAGTAATTTGTTCATTAGGAAGAAAACCTGGAACATCATTGTCTTTATGCATTGTGACAAAACCTGTTGACATATATCAATTGCAGACCTGGTCTGACTGTCACAGTAACATTGCCTACAGCAAGTGAGGTGACTGGATGTTGATTGGATGCTATGTTCAGAAGATGTCCCCTCACTGCTGCAGGAGAAAGCCAGCAACTCCACAATCTGAATGTTCTATGATGAGACCTGTTCATATCTGCTGGGACCAATAAACTATGGCAGATGCTGTAGTGGTCTACACTGTAACACTGCACCAGCATCCAATGCATGAAAATTCCCAACTGAGACCGACAATTGTTTATATTGATTTGGGCATAGAAAATAGTACATGCCCTACGAGTGAAACGAGGGTTGCGTTGAGAGGATGAATAGAAGAGGATGTACAGTATTTATGGTATTCATAGAGTGAACTGTTAGGTGGAAGGGTTGGAGAGATGGAGTGGGGTACACTTCAAGCATGGTGCCGTCTATAATATACCCTCTCACCAAGGTGGTTCTACTGACAGGGAGGGGGAAGGGGAGATAAATGAAGGGTGCTTGAATCAGTTACTACTCAGGATCAGGCTGCAGATGGAGAAAGGCAGGTTGTTGATCTCTTGTGGGTGTTTACACTGTTGGGTAGGAAGGACACCTAGTTCGAGAGGTTATGTAGAGTATATGATGTGTGAAAAAGCAATGACTTCTTTAAGAGGCCTTTATTTGTAAATCCATAAATTTATTATTTTTCATGAAAAAAATAGTTTCTGATCTTCATCATAGTTTATATTGACATATAAGTAGACATATGGTCTGTAAAACTCTGATGCACAAAAAATAAAACATATTGAAAAGGGAATAGTAGAATTTTAAATTATTGGGTATGAAGAAACGAACATTGTTCATAGTGTTCGCAATACAAATACAGTGGAAATTTGGTTTGTGCATCTACTCGCTACAACTGTACACCAAGTCTTTTCTGACCTAATAATTCTGAGTGTCACGCAAGGAAGCCTTCAGAATGAAGAGATGACACTCTATCAATTGAGCTCCTTCATTGTAGGTATACAGAAACCTGAAGAAACTTCAAGGTACTGATTTTAAGTGGTACTGGATTTGGATTTGTGTCTTGCTATTTGGCTTTCTTCCATTGTGTCTCAGGTGAGGTGAGGTGAGTTGGGGTTTAACGCCGCTTTCAAGAGTATTTCACTTATATCGCGGCTGCTAGTATTATGGCATGGGGAAAGCCCGCAACGCCATGTGGCTATGCATTGCGGTGAAACCTGCGAGCATCGGCTGGAACTTGCCAACCATGGGTGGTACTACGCCATAATTCAGTGTAGCATTGCACCCAAACCTTACTGCGTGTAGAACAGTTCTCTACTGCGGGATTCTTGATCCGAAGCCGAACGCGTTAACCACTGCACTATCCTGCCCCCTTGTGTCTCAGTGTTTCTTTGTTGCCAATGTTGTTTTAATCAATAAGTGCCACAGAGCAAACTTGGTAAATCCTCAGCTGGGGATTTTTAAGTTTTCTAAATTGGCTCCCTATTATTATTATTATTATTATTATTATTGAGATAGTAAGTACATCAGCTAGTTAACTCTGGCAGATATCCTCTTTTCCCTTACTCTGAATAGGTCAGCGATGCTACTCCACAAACTGTTCTGACTTGTTTCCTGGCATGTTGAAGAAGGTATGGGCATGGTATTGTATTTGTTCTTTATCTATATTTGACTTTCGGCTTCACATTTTAACATATTTTCATACCGTTGCATCTGCCTTTCTGAATCTTTGAAGGATCTTCATCAATATAAATGGAATCGGAATGTGAAAAAAGTTTCTTATTTCGTTGATAATGGACAATATCTGATATAAGACCAAACAAATATTCAATATTAGTGGACTATGATATTTTCAATATTGAACATTCCAGGAAGAAAGCTTGTGACAGCATTGTGTCTGATGGAACCTGTGAGGGAGTTTTGATACTGAACATTTCAAGACTCTTCCATGGCTAAATCTGATAGCAGGGAAAGCAACACCTAGAATCTGTATGTATTGCCCACAGTGAAAGCAACACCTAGAATCTGTATATGCACTGCCCACAGGGGGAACATAATACACAAACACCTTGTGTTCCTAGGGACTGCCTTCAGACCAGATTCAAGTGTTACCAATGTGTTTCACACTTGTGTTTAGGCAGCTGAACAGATGTGGTCAAGTGGCTGTAGACCCTTCAGTTGGACGAAGGTCAAGTAGTGGAGTCTGGGAGAGATAGGGAGATTGGTCAAGGCCTGACCACTACTTTGGCCTTCGCATACCAAAGAAATACACTAGTGCTTAAAGCATCAAAACCAATGACCTTTCAATAATAGAATGTTCGTAATGACTGTTGTACATATGAGGTGGAAATGAAGAGTTTTAAAACCAAACTTTACAGATCTCATAGGCCATATATCTGTATATACACTTGTTAATGACGTCAGACATACATATTTGTTTTGGAGATCTACCATTTGTTAGACATTGACTGATGACGAGGGATCATTTTGATGCTTTTGAATACAGATGGGTTAATTATTGAAATGTGGACAGCTCTGTGGAAATGTCTAATGGCTAAAGTCTGGAGGAGATAGTGGACTGGTCAAAGGCTGACCACTAATGGATGGATGTGTCAAGATGTGGAAGAGGATACAGGTTGGATGGGGATGAGTGAAAGGAGAATATGTCAAATGTTATTGGCCAAAAGGCACAAGTATTTCCACATGGAGCAGCCTTCTGGGTAACTATGTTTGACAGAGTCAAGATGTTTTGTACTTGTTCCTGTATACATTGATGTCCAGGTGATTTAATGAAACAATATCAGTTATCGACTGAGATGAACAACTCTAAGTTGTTGCTAACAGTTGTAGTTGTGAGACTGACACTAACCAAGTATGTTGTTTCCAATTTGGGAAGACACTCTTCACGATTTTGGTTTATCTTTTCAATCTCACTAAAACTACTCATTCTTCGAGACTACTTCACGATGTAGATGATGGGTAAACTAAAATCTAACAGACAGGGAAATGTGGATGTCATTTCAAAGGGAGACAACTCCAGATCAGATTTCCATCATGATAACCACTAAAACATGAAACTGTACATGGCTGGCAATTATCTGCTATCTGATAGGTCCAGACACAACAGAATCAATGGAGGCAGTAAATGGAAGGGATTAGAGAATGTGAGCTGGAGCATGTGGATGTGATATTAATTGGGTGATGAATGTGATGAGATGTGCATGTGATGCATGAGCGCATTATAAGTGATGCAGAGCCAGACTCTGGCAGACTCTAAGTTCTTGTAATTCTGACTGTTGACGTTGAATTTTCTCACTGTCACTTTCAACATTGCAGGGGTTCTATCATGGAGGATTTTTCCTTTCATGTGTGAATGATAAAAGCTTCTTTGTGCATAGGCTTAAAAGAAGGAAAGTTTGCATTAGTGAAGAAAAGAGCTAATTTGTTTTGCTGGTTATATTTTTCTAATTCAAGTGCTTCTCCATTGCTGTCAAAACACACTTTCCTAGTACAATGCAGTGTACACTTTTCTGTAAGAGTTTACATTGGTGGATCCAGAAACTTTCAAAGAAGGGTTGGGATGTTCCCTTATTGAAAAAGAGTGGGGTAGGGGTACACCTCTGGGGTCCTTCAAAATTACATGCACACATTTTCAAAAGTGGAAGCCCTGAAGCTTCCCTTAGTATCCACCACTGTGAGTTTTATATCTTGAGGTGGTGTACAACTGCCAGCTAGTCGAGGTGTGTTGGGACCTCATCTTTGGTTCTTGCTGCACAACCAAACTTACCAATACTACTTTGGCCTTGTTGCCATCCTTTAACATTGCATTGAGCCTACAATAACAAGCTTCAACTATTTTAAAGATTAAAGATGAAACAAGAAAAACAGCATCAAACTTCGTTGCAGTTTTCATCAAGTCATTGCTGTGCGGTTTTTCATGTTATGAACCTGATACAAATCAAAGTTCACACGGATGACAATACAAAATGAAAAAGAATCCCAATGATGAATTTTTTTACTTATCTTTTTATAACCATTAATTCTATTAAAACATTGAAGATACTTTGAAGTCAATAAAGTAGCCAATTAAATAAACTGACCAAATAACAAAGTATTCAAATTCACACCAAATGGAAGCAATGTTAAGTCTTTAAGCCATTACAAGCACTGAAATACCTCACATACCGGCAATCGTACCCACTTGACTTGTGACTTGTGTCAACTGATTCAGTTTCTACGTCTAATGGAGTTGACCTGCGCGTGACATGAGATGTCCTTTCTTTTATTTGACTAAAAGGTCAAATGGATTCAAGAGTCAAATGTAATTTTTTATTTGATATTTACTTCATGTTGGGTTTCTGACAATTGATAGACAATTCATCCGCCTTTTGATGAACCCAAAAAACCAACGGTGATTCTTTTCACAGAAATACATCTACCGGTATGTCTATGTCTATAGATGCACAACATGATAGTTTACAGAGAAATGTTCTATTGTTTCTATTGTAATAGGGGTAATAAGAGATCAAAATCTAACACTCAAGTAGTTTCAGGAAGTTATACTATCATGTAAAACAGGATTCATTATATGATATTCATGATATTGGATTGACTGACGTCACATTACAACATGAACATGGAAAAGACCTAAAATAAATATTCATTGAATAACATTGATTTTGAAGTTTGTAGATATTTTGAAAAAAAACAAAACGCTTACCAAGGAGTAAGATTATACCATGTCATGATATTTTTGACGATTCAAATCTAACAAATTGGACACAAGTATTGATTTACGCAACTCAGAACCAAAAACTTGTAAGAACAATGGTATTTTAACATCAGCGTGAGGAAAGATATCTTATTTTGATATTTACATGTAGATTTTAAAAGGTTCTGAATTGATTGCATGATTAATCATCTAGGATGTGATGTCAATCTTCTAATACTCTTAATCTTTCTCTATTTAACAAATGATATTTTTCGAACAACCAAATAAAATTGTGCTTCCTGTTATTATTGTTTCAGAGAAGTCAAATGGAGATTTGAAGGGTCATGGTTGCCATATCCATGTCGGGACCAAATGTGCACAGTACTTCCTTTTAAAATTTAGCTTTAGGGCAATGACTTTAGGAGGGGAAGTCAAATATGCAAATGTTTAGCAACGCTGGAGGACAGACAATAGTCGTAAGAGGCAGAGAGACGACAGAGACATGGAGAGACTGAGAGATGAAGAGATGGAGAGATGAAGAGACTGAGAGATGCAACACGATGGACGATGCCTTAAAAAGCTGATAAACTAAAACCAAACATGTACAATAATGACCGGGAAGCACAGCTCAAACAGTTGATCTCTACCATAGACATCATCAATGTCCCTATGTCTCTATGTCCCATTAGCCCCCTCATTATCAACTTCCAGAACAGACAACCAATCTCTCCCATTAGTAATCAGGACAAGAACAGCCAATAAATGGGAAAACTTAGCCTCTCCTGATACCGTTTTCCTGAAAACCGATTCCACTATCGGCACCGTCCTGATTCAGCTCTGAGAGTACCATTAGTCTATCTGTATAACAAGATTTGTCCTTGGGATGTCAGATACATTACAATACTTATAGGATATCATGTGTATGTATTATAGGTTCAATACAGCAACCAATCTGGGAATATTTGCTCACTTTTTTTTCAGATTCTTCCAAGTATATTTGGTGAAGAGCACACATGCTCCTTGTCTAAATTCAAGGTTTGCTTCGAAATTCTATATTTTCATAAAACATAGCCATTATGCATTTTATTTTATTCAATATGTTAGTAGATTGGCAATTACTTAAACATCTTCCTGCATATTAATAAATAAAGACAATTTAAGCAATCTAATTTTCCATGTGTTCCTTGAAATTTAATTTTTCTCTGAAGAAAACTGTTTATTGAGTTTGTTCGATCCAAGAAAACAATGTTTTCTATAAAGCCTGCATGACTAACAAAACAAGTGTACAATGTCTCTCCCGTCATTCTCGAGTGACCCAATACTTTTCTTCCTTACCTTTTACGATCAATGAAAATTAGTGTACTCAAATTTAATTTCTCCTGTAATGATGTTCCAACATCTTCAAATCAACGTTATTAGTGTAACAGAAGTGATTGTGAGATCACCTCCAGTGGGAATCAAACTTTTGTGAGTTAGCAAGTACCCCAGTTCAACGTGCTCAGGGTGTAGTGAGCACTAGGGAGTTGCCCCGGGCCCACATTGAGTGCCAAATGTAACAGAAGTAATTGTGAGATCACCTCCAGTAGTAATCGAACCTGGGACCTTCAGGTGAGCCCTGCACTCTACAAGGGATATCCCACTAGCCGAAGCCTGTAGGAGCACTTTCATCTCACCTTGACACATTAGTTCATGGAATAAAGCGTTCTACTTACTTATTAAGTAATAAGTCCAGTATAAGGTACTTGTTAAATGCTGTAAAGGCCACTGTTATTTTCTCTAGGTGTTTTCCCTGTGAAAAAAAGGAAAATTGATTAGTTACATAATAATATAAACAAATTTATAAGTAAAAATAGCTGATGCAACATCTAATCAAATAACATTAAATCAATTGACCAGAACCAACTAAATAAATTACAAAACTTTATTTTAATTTCACTAAGATCTAAGCAATTAAGCAATTCAACAATGTTTAGACAATTTTTTAAATCAAGAAGATTGTTTTTTAACCAAATTTATTTAGTCAAAGCAATTAAATTTATATCAATATCCACTAATAAAGAATTTCATCAACCAAATGACCTTTTTGGATTGTCATGGTCATCAAGTTTCATTGGAACAATTAAAAGTATTGATTTCAATGAGCTTTTAATGTTCATCAAAGTCAAGTTTCAGAGGAAACAATATCATTAATTCAACCAACATGCCAATGTCACTCGAAGAATAATTGAAATGCAGTAACATATAAGTTGTATTTCCCCCTCTTGACCCCATTCTCATGTAATATTTATACCTAGACTGTGTTAACACTCCTGATGTATTTATTAGTTTAGGTCAATGCACTGGTTAACTTGTTAACGTTTGTTTGGTTCTATTCTATAACATCTCTGATTAAATCAGTAATGAAACCATAGTATTACTATAATTGTTAATCATAATTTTTTTCTCCATTAAATAAAATTACATGGCATTGCAGAGGTAATTCTAATATTATAAATTTATAGAATAAAGAATAAATATGAAATAAAGATTATATAATGAATATATAAACATTATACCAAAGTCAAAGATGTTAGATTTATCATAATACATTTATACAGTTATATTTATCGAAATCCTCATATTAAAAAAATGATAATTCTTAGTAAATGCTCTTTTTCAAAAGCAAAAGCTTAAATCATCTTAAAATCAAAACCCGTCTAAAAAGCCAGTAAAACTTTAAGAGCAACAGACTACATACTCTCACTTCATCTATTGCAGACTTGACATGTTCTGACAAAATAATTATCACTTCACCCTCCCTCAACAAAGATATAATGAAAAAAATCCCCAAAAGTTAAATATACCATCTGTCTAATGAAGTGCTAACTACAGAAACAGACATGTCGCTGAAGGTTAGGGCAGTTTCTGAAACCTAAAGAGAGTGAATTTGATTTATTGACGTAAAAATGATTCTCACAAACTGACACCAGTGAACATGATTTTGACATGACATGATACCCGACACTGTACAGTGACAAGTAGGCAGAATTTCACTCTCCTACATTTTAGTTTCTTTTTAAAACTAATGCATATGAATATAATATTGTTTGGCTTGAAACTTTGTGTGTATTCAGAAAGCTGAACTTGCAAGTGGAAAACCTACATTTTATGAAAGGCTACTTTATGATACACAGAGGATATTATATGACAGGCTATGTTGATGACAGGAGTGCCTGAATATTAGTATTTACCAAGCGAGAGTGATATACGGTTATTCAGGCGCTAGTGTCGTAAACATAATATTACATAGACACAAATAAAATGTTCTATCTTTACATATAAGTCATGTAAATGAGAAAATATGCTAAAATCTCTGTTCTAGCATTCTCTGGTTACCTGCTGTTGCCGTATTTAGAATGCAATGTCACAGACAAAGTTTGAAATCATAACATTGTTTATTATGTCACCTTTAGAAAGTGATATTTTGCCGAAAAATATTAACCTCAATATGATTAGAAATACATACCATTTAGACAGTTAACAAATATAACAAGGTTACATTTGGGATAACACTGCCTTCAATTGTACAAATTCTTGTACTTTTTTTGGACCGAGTCCCATCCCGCATACAAGAATTTGTACTATTGAAGGTAGTAGTCCAAATGTCACCTTGTTATACTCAATGATTGCCCTGGTAGGTAATAAATTGTCATACCTGCAGGACTGGGGACTGAGTTTCAAGGGAATATACACTTCTGTGCAAAATAAAATAACTTCCAAAAGTAGTCATTTCCACTGGAATAAAGTCCCCTATATAAACAAGTGTCGAGTAACATTGTTTCAGGATATAATTTTTTACAGCCTCCAATTTCGCCTCTCAAATTTTGAAATTTTTTAATTTCAGGTTGCAGCAGTTCTGGAGGAGAAGTCAAATGTGAAAAGTTTAAGGATGATGTTTTCCTGATTGACATCATGAGCTACAAGTAATATTACTGTATTTTATCATTTTCACATAAAATTCAATATAAAAAAATATTTTAGCCAGAAGATACAACTTTCACTTTGATTAAAAACATGTGCTATTAATGTAAGTGGATCTCAATGATCATAATGAAAATATTACTTTCACAATTAAGAAATCAGTGGCATAATTAGAATGTCATTACTAATTAGGTTGATTATTAATGTGTGATAAATGATCATGACTAATCACTACGGAAATAGAAATCAATTAGGACAAGAGTGAATGACATGAATAATTCATTATCGTTAAATGGTGATTAGTGTGTTAGATAATCAATTCATCATATAGGTGTTTGATAATGTGATATCATGATTAAACATTTATTATTTAAATAGTTTTTATCAAGCAACACAAATATAATGAACAAAATTTGATGTTATCAAATGCAATTTGAAAATGACTTTTCGATTGTTTCTCAAAATGTTTCCAAAAAATTGTAGCGTGTATCATTTGAACAATATTGGATAACTACATTTCAAACTTCAAACATATGAAACATGTTTTAATCTTAATTTCTCATATACTCATGCATATCTTACGAAATAATTTGACAAACCTATGAAGGCTTAACTCCAATTATTAATTAACTATCAATGTTATGGTACTTATATTGCATTTACGGCCTAGACCATATTAGTCGACAACTGGGCCAATACGGGAAAACCCGGGCCAATACGAGACAAACTGGGCCAATATGAATCTGAGCATGCGCAGTTGCATATTTGGTGAAAGCCCGAAGCTGTCACTTCACAACTTTGACCCGTGCTATTTGTTCACCAATCTTGTTTATAAGTATTATTTCAATATAAATTATATGTCTAGTGTTGCGCAAATAGAATGAAAAGAAAATAGTTAATTAATAAAATTGTCATTAATTAAGTATTTCTGTATTGGCCGAGTTACAGGTCCTTGGTCCGTTGTTTTGACCCTCAATTTCGTCTCGGGCCAATACAACGGACCTCAGACCTGTAACTGGGCCAATACAAAAATACTTAATTAGTAACATTATATGATACCTTTCAGTAATTTCAATGAAAGTAGGGAAAAGAAACATATTCTTACAACATATATTACAATCGACTGACTCTGGATTTCATGTCATAAACAGAGACAGGAAAGCTTTTTATCAATTTCCAAGAACAACATCATCATTTCAGTAATCTAGACCTGTCTATCACATGTATTTTTCTAACTTTGAAGTCAAAAGGTAAACAGAGCCTAGACAAAACAAAAACACTGTCTATGACACACCTGTATACATGCAGTCAACTTTGAACCTTTGAAAATAGGGTAACAATGTAGATATAAATATAGGCGCTGACCCCAAACAATTCGGTAAATATTTGGCTAATCATGCCAGGCATGTTGATGAGTGAAGTAGTTTTTTGGACATCCTTCAAAAACAGAAAATTAAATACTAAATTCCTGATAAACAAAGTGGTCAAAAACAGTTTTAACTTCACTAAAATAATCCATAACACATTCATTTTAATTTTCATATCTAGTTAATACAAAAAGCATCAGAAATTGACTTCCAAGGTTTATTTTGACTCAATGAAGGTAGTAGCATTGATAAAAAAATGTTATCGATGTAAAATCATTGTTTTAATTGAGTTAAATAATGGTCTTAGTTTAAGTGGAACATCCTATTTTCCTATGAATAAAAATATCACTTATTGACATTATCAGTGAAAATTTTCATTCATATATCAAATCAATAACATCATTTTCAGCAAATAATCATTGGTTTCTTTGAGTATAAATTTCACTTATCAACATAGCTGTCAAGTGAAAAATGTCAGAGTCATTTAAGTAAAAGGATTATCCATATTGCACGCCTATGAAAAGTAAAAATACACACAGAAGCAAGAAAGAAGATACGTAAACGCCAGTTTTTTCTCTCTACGTTTTTCGTACCTGAACCTCTACTCTCTGATAACAGTGTTTTTAAGAGTCTCTTGTGAGTAGCATACACCAACTAGATGCCTTTACCTGCCAGTCTCTGACAGATTCTGATGAACTATTTACCTGACAACTCTGTCAGGCTGCCAAGTTTTTGGAAACCAAAAACTAAACCAGGGCAAATGTTTGGAGAACTGGCAGCCGTTAGCAACAATAAATACCTGCTATGTAGTCCTGTGATCAGGAAATGAGAGGAAAACAAAGACACTTGTGGTAATATTTTATATTTGTGTGCCAATTCTTGTTTGATGATAAGTTGTTGTAAACATACACATCTGTTTTTTGTCCATGTAAAGTAAAATGAGGGTAAAATAACTCAGTAAAAATCTCTTAAATCAATCAATACATAGAGTGAATATATAAACCTTTTCAACCTCATGAGATGAGATAAACATGGTATTTGTCAAGAATTGACAGATATGCTATTTATTATATGATGTTATCCTTGCATTAACATACAACAGGGTTGTTTTCATGTTGAACAAAATGCAAGAAAGGACCCGCCTCACTACAGTGTGACATCATAAGATCAGACCATTGTTGTATATGACATCTAACTCTTGAACTTTAACCTTTGAGTAGTAATATATTAATTATGACAGTCACATGTCACAGTGAAAATATCAGATATCGTCACTGTAGATTGATGGACAGTTTATTTCACTGATAAATTCCAGTATTTCATTGTTCATTATATAATAAACATACTTGTTTTTTGGTGTACTGTTATCAGCTTGCCCTTAAAACTCTGTTCACAATTCTTTCATAATATTTGCTTAACATTTTTCATACAGTGATATGTTGTAAAGATAGTATTATCTGCTTTGGTCGACTGTTTAAATGACGGTAAAAGAGATATCTTTTAAAATAGTCAAAAACTTCTAAATAATTTTACAATTTTTGCACAATGTGCAAAACATTGTTCTTCAATGATAACTTGTTGTCTGGGAGCAAGATATTCTGTCAGATCTGTAAGTAACACAGATGATTCTCGTTAACAAGTTATGATTCCTGTGAAAGGCACCACAAAGAATGATTTGGTACTAATTTAGTCAATAGCTAAAGTTTTTTAAATTTTTTTTTTAAATCATTCAATTAATTTGTTATTGTGCCACATTTAAACTTGTATTATTTAAACCATTTATAGTCTGATTCTATTCTATTTATTGGATTCTAGGTGTCCCCTTAGGTGTTCCTGATTCAGCAAAATGCATTGATCTTTGAACATATATGAGAGTTGCTGATTCAGCAAAGTTTCTGCTTGTATCTTAGCAAGGAAATTTAAAAACATTTTCAAACTTTATGATTGACTTTTACAACACAGTCGATCAATGCAAAAATTGGGAACATTTCCTTTTCAAGTTGACATGTTTGACTTTAATGAAATGGCAATGGCAAACTGCCAATTGGGCCTCTACTTTTCGATTTCAACAGCATGAAATGTTACAAGAGAAGTTAATTGATTTCTAGCAAATGTGTGGTCTGAGGTTAAAAGTGATGAAATTTCGTACATTTTCAAAATTCTCATTACAAATTGAACTTTCTTTGGTAAAAAAAGATACCATATTTTATTATAAGCGCCTTTCCCTATAACATAATTAATGGGAATGGCAAAGTACATGTAAAGTTTTTTTTTTTTTTTTTTTAACATTCAGATCATAACTTCAGGTTGTCGTTGTAATTGAAAACACAGATAAACAACTGGCAACACTGCAAACTACTACTACTACTACTACTACTACTACTACTACTACTACTACTACTACTACTACTACTACTACTACTACTACTACTACTACTACTACTACTACTACTACTACTACTACTACTACTACTACTACTATCTAGAAGAAAGAGATAATCACAAACTTTTACAAGTCTTTTCAAACCTAGAACATGACGATCCTGACTGGAGAAGAACACGTTACAATATAAACAGAACATTATCAACTTCATACACCCAACTAACCATAAAATTCTCATAAAATCATAGGAAAATTTGGCAAAACAGCAATAACATAGTCAATTTGTCTTAACACTTACATATGTTATGTTTTCAGTGCACACACTTAACACTATCAGCATCACGGTGTCAATCAACCTGCCATAGGAAGATACAATGAGACAGTGCTTGCATGTATATCCAATCAAACCATCTAATCTTATCTCACTCTGAGTGACAGGAAGTACAGGAATATTGATTCCCGGAGAATCCTGCCAACTAATATCCCGGAAGATGATAAATACCATAGGCGCTTTCTCTTATTGAATTAGTATTACCATAAATAGGTCCATAATGGATATATGGCATAGATGATGCAAAACTAGACTCTATGTTGTACAGAGAGAGGTTCAACGTTCTTTCTGGAAGAAGAAAATTGTGCATTTTGTTATGAAATCATAAGCATGGCCATACAAAGATCTCCCATGAAATTACAGAATTAGTCACAGGTTTGTCCCATGGTTCTACCTTTTGTGCACTGAATGCTCATTTGATCCTTGAACAGAACAATCTCTTTTGGTTTATACGAAATGAGAAATTATTACCCTCGACAGCAATTTAAAGATATGCGTTCACAGAAAGTGAAAGAGAGCCACAAAAAATAGAGACAGATCCAGGGGTTCAACTCTGGTTATGTAGGACACTCACTCTGCACTCAAAATATTGACTTCAATTGGTCTTTAATTTTCAAAAGCACAATGCACAGTGATCAGGGTTCCGTTGCACGAAAGTCTAAGGTGACCTTAAGTCACTTAGGTTGTCGTAGTGCAATGTTAAAAGATGGTACTAAGGTTAACCTTAGTGTTAAGGTTGTTTTGTGCAACAGCCACCAGTCCATTCAGTATAAGAAATAACGGAATGTGGTAACTGGTAACTGGGTTGGTAACTTAGAGAATTGTGACAGATATCAATCTCCTGACATCCCCCTCTTATAATGGTTCTTGTGAGCAATTATTTCCATCACGGGTATACTGTGCAAGGTGTTCAGAGAAATAGTCAAGAGAAAGTACACTCAAAACATGAGTTGAGTCTAGACTTGCTGAAATGTGGACCTAGACTGTATTAATGGTTCTTACTGTATATAGAGTCAGGACAGGACTACAGATAGACAAAAGCATATCCATAGAGTTCAATCTCCTTTCCTCCCCAACAATATCCAATGTCTATCCCCTACTTGCAAATTATGCCTATGATCCACAATATAGGTCACAAGGTGTTTCATGTTTCCTCAAAGCATGATGAGCCAATTAGCATGAGGGACAGGTAGTACACATGAAGGTGAGGAGAAAAGAATGACCTGTCCGTCAAACCTTGATATGAACAAGCATTCTGAATATTAACAATAAGAATACCATACAACGTTCAGGTGCATCTATTTCTCACTTCTTATTTCTCATGTAAATATCATTTTTCTTATTTTGAACTTTTCCCCCAACTTTTTTTACAACCAAATAAACATGGACTTCTTGTCACTAAAACAAATCTTTTTTTTGTTGCCATCAATTTAACTTCACAATATTTCAGATAATATTGTGATGAGCTTCCACAGAATGTACATGAGAATTGATAGTCCTTTCTTTATTCAATGTCTTCTTTTTTAACTTTAAAATTGCAGATATTTTGTAAAGGATATGAAGAGAATGAACAAAGAAGACATGAATACATCAAAATGTTTTATTATCAAGACACAACTAGTTTAATTAATATCAAAGAAATAGAAATCAGCAATGCCCAAGATGACATTTTATTTCACTGTTTTTCCTAATTTCAATCAATAACATGTATGTCCAAATTAAGAAAGTATAAAACTTAACAGAAGCGTGTGGAAAGAGTGAAAACCTCAAAGTTCAATGTTTGGAATCCTTCAATCCAACTGCATTCAAGTAATTCAAGTTCAGAAATGCTAAAAAGATCTCATTAAGAATATAAGAAACATATAAATTCCTTACAGTTTGCCCCTTGAGAACTTCTTCAAGAACAAAAACACGAGAAAATTACCATGAACGTGAATAAATAGAAACTTACATCTTTCAAAGTTCAATGTTCGAGAAGATCTTTAATTCTCTTGGTACGCCGGCAAGGAACTTGAATGCTCCTTGTCAACAATATTGGCAAATTCCTACTGAGATGATCGTTATTGTCCCAAGGATATTACGCCATTCATCCGTCAATATTTGCCAAAAGCGCTGTAATTTCCTTCAAGAGCAGTAAACTCTGTACTTGAATCTATGTTTAACATCAGGATTGATTAGAGGCCAATTTGCAGGATGCCAAATAGTCTTGGATGAGAGGGGGTGAATTTTAGTAGATCCTCCAGCAGTATATTAGATTGATTTGTGAAGTGAGGCACCGACCAACGCCTTCAAATGGCGCTAAGCTGTCTCCTGGCAGACATCTCGGTGCCAATAAACAGACACCTTGACAACCGGTGCCATCAGGTGATTACCAACTTAGGGAAGCCCATTTGTGCACTTTGGAGTTGAGTGGACAAATGTATTGAGTTTAATCTTCATCACGTCTTACTGATTTTGATAAAAACATTTAATAAAATAGTGATTCTGTATGTTCAACTATATTGGTAAATGGCGAAATCTAAAAGTTCATCATACATGAATTAATAATTTGAAAATGCTTTTTCTTGTAGTTATGAAAAGGAACACAACACAATTTGTTATGATGATTATCCCATCATTTTAATCATCAATTTTTATTACAGTTTAATGGTTTAAACATTACTCCCTCCAAACTTCTACTACATCATCATCGTTATCATTATCCTCATTTCCCTTGCCATCATCATAACGATTACCAGCGGAATCGACAGAAGCTTATGTTGCTTGCTAAAAGCTTTGGGATCCTAGACAATAACACTTTCCCTTCAGAAACTGTACATCATTAATACTGTATATAACCAACAGGGCTATAGAGTACTTCAGTGGATGATCAAATGACTATAAAATGACCTAGCCCAGACAATAAACTCTCAAAGATGGATGAAACATTTATATAAAATAAGGTCATCTTCCCCTCAATCACAGTTTTATCTCCAGTCCAGGAGAATCAAATACTTTAATTAATCCAGGATGAAAAAAATGAATGGATCTAGGCCTTTCATTCAAGGAACCTTTCAAACCATTTGCTACTAATGGGCAATGTTGGCATATTGGTGGAGTAACCCTTGATTAGATTATCGAATATTCAGAGATCTTTTATGCCAATGTAAACTGAGTTTATCCTTGTGCAAACAGTCTGGTTTATTCATCCTACGCACTTCAAAACATTTCTGCATCAGTTCAATAAAGATTGATCTAGTCCATGATTCTAGCCGCCATTCTAAACATGTCCTTCAAGAGTCCTTAGAGAGAGAGACATTGTGCAAGACAGAGTCATTGGAGAGAGAGAGACATTGTGCAAGAAAGAGTCCTTGAAGAGAGAGAGAGACATTGTGCAAGAAAGAGTCCTTGGAGAGAGACATTGTGCAAGAAAGAGTCCTTGGAGAGAGAGAGACATTGTGCAAGAAAGAGTCATTGGAGAGGGAGAAATTGTGCAAGACAGAGTCATTGGAGAGAGAGAGACATTGTGCAAGACAGAGCCCTTGGAGAGAGAGACATTGTGCAAGAAAGACACCTTGGAGAGAGAGACATTGTGCAAGAAAGAGCCCTTGGAGAGAGACATTGTGCAAGAAAGAGCCCTTGGAGAGAGAGACATTGTGCAAGAAAGAGCCCTTGGAGAGAGAGACATTGTGCAAGACAGAGTCCTTGGAGAGAGAGACATTGTGCAAGAAAGAGTCCTTGGAGAGAAAGACATTGTGCAAGAAAGAGTCCTTGGAGGGAGAGACATTGTGCAAGAAAGAGTCCTTGGAGAGAAAGACATTGTGCAAGAAAGAGTCCTTGGAGAGAGAGACATTGTGCAAGACAGAGTCCTTGGAGAGAGAGAGACATTGTGCAAGAAAGAGTCCTTGGATGGAGAGACATTGTGCAAGAAAGAGTCCTTGGAGAGACAGACATTGTGCAAGAAAGAGTCCTTGGAGAGAGAGAGACATGGAATAGATAAAGTAATGGAAGTGAGTAACACTGAGTAGAAACATTCATGATACACAATAATTAGAGTTATAATCATTGAAGAGAAACAGAGACACTGGACAAAGAATCATTGGTTTCTTGCATTCATTTCATGAAGAGGCAATAATTGAAAATAGAAAGATTTCAGAAGATGTAGATATTGTAGAGATAAGGAGTATGTTGGTAAGATTTTAAAATCCTGAAGACAAACAGAGAATCTCTTGGAGCGACAGTGCATCAAAGAATGGATATGGGCAACTCAGAAGCTATTGCTTCATCATGAAGACATTTAAACCTTTGAAAAGATTCATTGGAAAGACAGAGCAAGCACTAAAGGACATTGCATCCACTGAAGAAACAAATAATTGATTGACAAAACTAACAACACTGGGAATCCACTAGAGACAGAATCAATGGACGATACTGCCAAAACTAACAATCTTTGGAATCAAGAGAATCAATAACACCTAAGGCAATACCTGTTATCACAAACACTTAGTCATGTCTCATGCCAATAACACTAAGAGGCAAGTAGTCTTGTTGTTAATAACACAATGAGCAATGCCTCTCGTCGTAAATAACACCATAAGCAATGTCACTTGTCGTAAATAACACCATAAGCAATGTTTCTTGTTGTTAATAACACCATAAGTAATGTCTCTTTTTGTTAATAACACCATGAGCAATGTCTCTTGTTGATAACAACATAAGCAATATCTCGTCATTAATAACACCATAAGTAATGTTTCTTATTGTTAATAACACCAAAAGCTATATAACAGCATGACCAATCCCTCGTAGTTAGTAACACAATAAGCAAACTCAAGAAAGGAGAAAGATGTTTAGAGTATGCAGATATGATTTATGTAAAATCAAAGGTAACTTCAGTTATGTGAAGAAATGAATAAATCCTTGCTTTCAATTTATCGCAATTCCAATAAGTAATCCTATTCCATTCCTATTGTATTTATTTTTTATATAATTTTATCATGTTCGAATCAAAAACTGCCATGTGATCATACATGTAATTTGCTATTGCCATGAAAACAGTTAAATGTTTGCTATTTTTCTTGAAAATGTTTTGACATTCTGAAATTTTATTTCATTCTTGCAAATTGATTTAGACCAATCAGACCGCCTTAAAAATGATAAATCTATCCAACATTTCTTTGTATGTAATTTGTAATACTCATGTGACTGGTTCCATCTATCATGTTTTCTTATTCAAATACACTTCACCTCTGATCTTGTAAACGTTTCATTTCAGTTACCATAGTAATGGTTTACGAGCAATCGATAGGTTCTTCACACCCAGTTGGATATTTCAAGAAGAGTAATTGTGAAAAGCTTGGCACTTGCAGGCTTGAAAGCTTTGTTCATTCAAGAATCTGTTTTCTGAAAATATGCCAGCGATATTGCTTAGAGAACATACTTTATGAGGTTTTCTTGCTCAGTGATTGATGACCACATATTCCTTTTAAACACTTTTTGTCTTCAGCATCATCAACATCATCATCATCATCATCATCATCGAGAAATTTAATACCATTATCATCTTTAGATTCATAATTGTAACCAATATTGTATTAATTGTTATAACCAGTATTCTTACATTATCGTTGAATTCATAATATCATCATCACCATCATCATCATCATCATCATCACCATCATCACCATCATCATCACCATCATCATCATCATCATCACCATCACCATCATCATCAACATCACCATCATCATCATCATCATCATCATCATCACCACCACCACCACCATCATCATCATCACCATCATCATCCTCACCATCACCATCACCATCACCACCACCACCACCACCATCACCACCACCACCACCATCACCATCACCATCACCACCATCACCATCACCATCATCATCATCACCATCACCATCATCATCTGTTCTTATATTCATAATGATACCTTATGTATCTTCCAGAACAGTATCATAATGATAATAATTAACATTCAAAACAAATACATAGTTGCACAAGCAAAACAGGAACAACAATGATCTGATTTATCACGTTTAGGTTGATAACACAATTAAATTAAAGTATGCACAACAAAACCCATAACACAAACCTTTTTTACAAGAAAAACCTCCTCTTCACCTTAAGGCACAAAGGTGCAAAAGTCTGAATCAACAAAGAAGACTATCATTTTATTTGAACAAGATCGTTAATGTAACTAATTTGAAATTCGTTCTTAGATGAAACGCTCAAGTTTGCTTCCAGATATTGTCCTTGCCCACGTTACCCAGCATGCAGTTCATAGGGAATACAGAAATAACATACAAACTGGCATAGTAAAAACACAACACCTCTTGCACCTGTCAAAACAAACGAAATAGTGGATCAACAAATTGTAATCTTACCATTGCAGGTGAAAATGGAATCTTGCGCCAAGTTATACGTCTTATAACTCAGATTATTATAACTTTCCATATGTTTTACTTATTTATGTCTTGAATTCTCTTTCCCAGAAGAATAAAAGTATCAAAGTATACATATATTAGATGAAAGGTTATTTTGTAAAACCCAAAGTGGAAACAACCTTCCATAAAATAAATTGTTTTATGAATTATTATATTAACAGAAGTGACCATATGATATAGCTATTTGAATATTGAATGCTTTTTAACAGATGAGGTCACACGCTGTAATTGTAAGTTTAAAGGATGGATGAAATGACATATGGTCAAAATCGGATTCATTAAAATGGGATGTCAATTTGACAATTGCTCGATTTTAAATTTCTGAAATCGGTCCATAAATAACTTATATACAGCTTTTTAAAAAACCGCCTGATTTAGCCCCGGCGACCAGAATGAAAGTCTGCGGGGGTGTGACCCGTGAAGGGATGACTTCTGTGACGTATGTGGAGGAATTTGATTTTCAGCGATAGTCACAATTCAACGTAATTTCGCAACATTTTGATTGTTAATTTCACAAAGATATCTTCAATAAACCAACTTAAATTTCCCATATATCGAATGTTTAGATATCCAACTAGGTAATTCCGCAGATGACAATTACACAATTATTACATAAACATGTCTTTTTGGCGATGTAATACACCTCATAAATTCATTTAGCGGCAGTGATAATTATCATTAATTAATTAACGAGACATCGGCGGAGAAGCTATCTTGCCGCCCCGTCTATCGCTTATCACAGTCACGCCTCAGTGAGCATTTTCAAAAGGTTTCGCTGAACAAATTGCGGTAGTGTTAAAATGGGTGAATTAAAATCGTCTTAATTATCAATTGCAAGTGTATATTGTCTCGATTTTATGCTCAATTGATTCCGATATACAATATACGTAGAGGTAATCATCTGTCATTCTTGAGAAAAATGCATTTCATCTATCCTTTAAGAGTTTGTTAAGTCAAATTGACTGAAACAGCAATAAGCACTTACACCTGTATACTTGTTTTTACTTGTTTTCCATACGTTCTCTTTGACATAAAACATTTCCTGAATAAAGCATACAAGAGGATTATTTAAGTCATGCTCGAAAGATTACATTACTAAATATATTTCTTCATAGATTATTCAACTGATATAAATTTGGTACCCTTTCACTTTAATATCAAGATGTCAAATAAATAGAAAAGGAAAATATCTATCGTCACTCCTTTTAGAGATACTACATTTACATTTTTTTAAACTAAGATAAATATATACTTGTTCGAGATTTCTATGATAAAATGAGGAAAAGAATTGAATTGGTTTGCCAGATGTGGTGCGAGCTTGTAAAGTAGAATACCATTTCTTAAGGAGAAAGATTTTTACCCAAACATTGCTATGTACAGAGTGTAGAAATAAATGGAAATCAGGAGAAGTAAGGAAAGGGTGAGAGTGAGTTGGACTACCTGACGACAGAGTTAAGAGACTTACGGAATGTGCTGAATTCTTTGAAATGTTTTTGCTCATTTAAATTCTTTTTTGAGTTAATGGCCTTACCTTTCAACACCTAGAAATATCAGAAAAACGTTTCAAAAACATTTCCAAGAAACTATGGTCTTTAAACTTTATGAATGTTTTGAGTCAAAATGTCAAAATTCTGGTTCACATGGTGTAATGTTTTAAAATTTGATTTTTTTCTTGCTTTTGAATTGTTTTCATTGAACTTTTTTATGAATATTTTTTATTTAAAATGGTGTTTGATCAAGTCTTAAATGAAATAATAAAATATATATAGAAAACATTAGAATGAAATCTTTGAAATACTTTTATAAAATATATGAAAGGAAAAATGCTTGAAATAAACTAATGAGTAAAAGAATAAAGGGCTTTATTGAAGAAAAATAAATTAGAACCAACTTTAGTGGCTTAATTAAAGCAGCAATATACCAAGGACAGTTTTGGCAGAAATGAAATTTAAAGGTACATTCCCTCATGTAAATTAATTCTGCTGATTTAGCTTAGTAGGTAGAGTGGTCCCTCATCATCTCCCAGACTACTGGGGTTCAATTCCTGGTTGTGCCTCCTGGTATCGTTTTACCAATAGACGTTAAAAGATGGAGTTGTTGCTTCCTTGATCTGAATTACAAGGACAGAACAACGCAATAACTGGCGTTGTAGTGTGGCTGCTGGTTGCATTTGTAATAAAGAATTGTACTTGTAGTTAGGTGAGGTGAGGTGAGGTGGGGTTTATCCACTGCACTATCCCACTTGTAGTTAGGTGAGGTGAGGTGAGGTGGGGTTTATCCACTGCGCTATCCCACTTGTAGTTAGGACAACGAGATAGATGTACCATAATTTACCTTAGAGATAATTCTCTAGAACAAAATATCCTTCTCCAAAAGTCATAATAAAACTAGTATCCTGATTGCTCAATAGAGAAACTTACATGACAAGGCAAAGTCTAAGCATAAACAGTAAAGATTTGAAACGTTTCCAAAATATATTATTTCACATTTATCAACCATGATAGCAACATTTGAAATTTTTACCACAGATGTAACAACCAATCAACAAGCTCTTATCAATGGTAGGCAGAAGTTATCAACAGTGAGCCTCAACGTGTCAAAACATAAAACAAAATTATCTTGGGACATAAATTTTCAAGTAGAGTAATTTTCTTGCTGAATCTTTAAAGTCAGAATAAAGTTTGTAAAATGTGACCTGTCTGAAATTCAGGAGATCATGAGGTAACTAGGGGGACATGTTGTTCAAGGTAGGTTATGTAACGGGTATGACATGTGAAAGATTTATTCTGTTGTCGTGCATTACACATTCTCAAGTACTTAATTCATATCTCAGGGTAGAATTAGGAATCCATTACGTCACTATCCCATCTAGACAACCAGTTCTAAGTTCAAAGTTCTTATTAAAATGTATATCTTATGAATGAAATTTGACGGTGTTTCAAGGTACATATATACCATTTAACCGAAACATGAAATCCGTTTTTCTCTGAAAAGACATACTCTTCTCTGCAGTGAAATACCATTTCAACCACATTATGTTATTGTTCACGTCCTGAAACAGTATGATGATGTCATAAGACATCAATAGTGACCATATACTGCCCATCTCCCTCTTCCAATAGCAGATTTGTGTAATAGTGAGGAAAGGAACAATACTTCAGAGGTTGTTGTAGTCTAATTATAACACTTCGACTGTGAAAATGTTGAAAAAGAGCCTCTGTTTCAAAGTCCCATTTCTCATTGTCTTTGCAATATTTACTGAAATAGTGATATTTTACGAATAAATCAGAGTCTGAGTGTAAGACTAGGGTAGTTGCAGAGGGCAAACTTTGCTTCAGGAACTGTTATATAGCAGATGTTTCATGTTTTCTTTGCTAACACCACATATCTTGGGTGTATCGGATAAAGATAAGTGAATCACGCCCTTCTGGGCAGTTGAGGTTGAGGATATTCAGGAAAGGTGTTTTTTTAATTTATGTTGGGCTAGAGAAGATGAAAATGAGTTTGGTAATCCATTTCAAAACATATGATCATGATCTTGTTGGCTAAATTCTTCATATTTTTATCATAAAACTAAAAAGAACAGAAATTTTAACCATTTTCATAGAAGAAAACAATATTTGATGAAGGATGCGCAAATGACAAAATTGATATTATTGTCTCTAGAGTGAGTGAATTATTGTTTAATGCTGCTTGGCTTGGCGGTATCACATCCATTTGCAGTGATACTGTCTCTGGAAAAAGATCATATCTTTGGTAAACATAAGCTGATATAAACAAGAAATTTTATCAAATAAAGAAACTATATTTTACAGTTATACAGATGTTTCATGGTTTCTTTTGGCAATTACTATCAGCAGGATATCTAAAGTAGATAGAAAATAATTAATTTCCAATACCACCCATGATGGTTCTAAACAGAGAACAATATGGGTGAAAAGACAGCCATAAAATATCAGAGAAATCAAGATAATGCAAAAATATCTAATAAACCAGTATCTTTGCAAAATGTAAACATAGTTCTGCTTCGCTACACCATAGCAATTTTTTCTTGATCTATTTTCTTTCATCCAATGACTGATACGAGTTGTCTTGGAGATGATTGTCAAGGTCACGCCCAAAAACTCAATTAAAATATTAGAATAATCAAAACCCAGATGTTTCTCTTTGTCCTGTTAATCAAGTCAGGAATGATCTGGCAAAATAATTTATCATTCAATATCAGAATAGTATGGGTTAATAACACAATCTGGTTTTTTTAAAATCTGACAAAAGCTGGCCAATAAAATACAAGAATTTGTACTATTGAAGGTAGTGTTGTCCCAAATGTAACAATGTCAAATAATTTTCTTGATGAAAATTTTACTAAAACAGACAGGAATCCTTTGGTTGTCGGTACAGTTGATATCACCAAACATTCAGCATTAGTTCTGAGTTTGACACAAACCAGTAAATGTTAAATCTTCCCCCAGGTTATGGATGAATCAAATAACTGAACAAGAAGCCTATGGAACCGGATAGACTGTTGGAGCAGTTGATATCACCAAACATGCCATATTACTTTTTTCTTTCTGCAAATCAGTCACAGAGTTTGGCACAAAACCATAAAGGGTATCTTCCCCCAGGTTATGGGTGAATCAAATAGCTGAAGAAAGAAGCCTATTGAACCAGATAGACTGTAGGCATAGTTGATATCACCGAACATGCCATATTTCTTTCTGCAAATCAGTCACAGAGTTTGGCACAAAACCGTCAAGGGTAAATCTTTCACCAGGTTTTGGGTGAATCAAATAACTGAATAAAGAATCCAATGGAAGCCTATCTATAAGTGCAGTTGATATCACCAATCATGCCATACCTATATTTCCTTACATAGAATACACAAACAGTGCTGATGCTTGGCAGATGCTGTATATAGCTGTCAACACACTGCTTCCCAAATGATATATGGTTCCTCTGACTTTCAGATAAGCAATAGACATGCTAAACAAAGGCATGTCTGTTCAATATAACAATTCAAGCTGTGAAACGGACAAGATGTCACTGATATCAACGCCTTTCCTATGAAAATAGAATGAAGGGAAAGGAAAAGGAAATTGTTAACTGTCAATTATTTCAATATTGTTTGAAACATATTATATTTTCCTTTTTATTAAGGAAAGCTGACAGTAGATACAGTTTTATTGATAAAGATGGTTATATGATATTTTCATACATATTTAAAAGACATGTGAACAATTTTAAAAACACAAACTAAGTCGCTAATAATCATTCAAATCTTTTTTTTAAAACTAAACTTTGTTCCAATTCATTGAATCACGTTTGACATTGTCATCAACAGTATTTTTTAAAAGAATGATGAACATTTCTCCTGTAATTGTTTTACCATTGACTCTCAAGCTTCCTCCAACTCGGAGCTTGAACAACCATTAAGGGCAAAAAAAACAAAGTTGCCAAAAGAAAGTGCCATGGATGATACAAAACCATTATGTGCTGCCTGACACCATATACTGAATACTCCTCGCCGCCCACTCCAGACTCAAAGTCTTTGCAGTCAATCATATTATAGTACAAAGGTGCAAACACATAAAATGGTATTACCGATGATGAGTCCATTATTTCCGATTGATTGGTATTGATTCCTGGGAATCAGTGATGCACAAGAACGGTAAGCCGTCAGCGCCAAGAACAGTTCTTTAGACGTCAGCAAGAATTTTATAGTTGTAGCCGATAATCAATGAAAATTGGTCTCTTGCATTCAATGACGACTGAGTGTAATTGTTAGGTCACCATAATGGACATATGACCTCTGTTACGAGGTCATGACCTATTTGATTGAGGATCGATATTAAGACTGAAAAAAGGCAATCCCAATATCAAGAGAAAAACTTTAGGTACCAAATGGATACTTTATGTGCTATTGTTACATTTTGCAATGTTTCTAAATCAAACTTGTGGGTTTGCTTCTTATCAACTTTTTGTTACACACTGTGACTTATTATACAAAGTAATTATCACAGAGAACTATCCTAAATCTTGAAAAACATTATATCCCTGTTCTACCTAGTAGAGTTGCAAGTGCCACATTTTCAATTTGACTTTTCAATTTTATTAAAGAATTGTAATGTTTCCAAAATATGAAGAATTCAACAAGTTTCACATGATCCTAAAGGATTGAAAATATTCTGTCTTCAAACTCCATTTTCAACACCAGTGACTATTTTATATCTCAACTATCAGATCGCTAATGACTGCAATGCTGCTCAAGCTGTTAAACAGTACCAGTAATTCACTCAATCACCAAACCATCAGAACATTTAATCTCTTCTTATTTGAAACAAATTCAAACAATATCAATATGTTCTATATTTCTATAATGGATGAACAAGACCATTTTCTAAAATACCATATATTCCATTGTCAAATAAATACCATATTTACCAAGTATCTAGTCAAATACATTCAGAAATATGGAAAGTGTCCACAGACATTTTTACAAAATTCCCACAATTTTACCAAGGAACTGCTCCAAGACCAATAACATATATCAAGCATCGGTGAAGACTTTTAGAAATATAGAAACTGTCAATAGTCAATTATAAATATTCAAGCATTTTTACCCAGGAATTAGACCAAGACCAAATACCATATTTTGCCATCGAGTAAAAGACTTTTTGAAAAGTACCATTTTTATTAGCCAAGAACAAGTCCAAGACTTACAGGAACCTTGCAGTGTCACGGATCAGCTGGGCTGAAGATCAATAACTAATCAAGTGTTTGAGGAGAAAGTCAGGGCAATACAAACATCAGTGTACTTCTAATTGAGCAGGGAGAAGACAGATGGGACATGTGTCGTCATAGATACATGGCCGGTACGTTCCTCAACATGTCTTCTTGTCCATAGACGCCAGTGTTTCTGGTTTTCTTGAACACACTTCAAGAACGTTTCAGGAATTCTTCAAGAACACTTGATATTTTCACAAGGGTTTGATATGTATTTAACACTTTTGGAAATGTTGTTAATTCACATATTGTCCAGATATTTCCAAAGAGTAATGTAGATTTATTTTTTTATGGATTTAATGTCCATGAGTTATTGTTAATGAAATATTGTCTAAAACTGGTTTACATTGTTCAGACATATTTTTCATTGATCAAAAGATATACCACTAAATAAATGATATGTATCATCATTAATAATAATAATAATATGGCCAATAAATACAAAACTAATGTCATCATTCTGGCTACTTTGTACTCATTGGCTAAAGAACGTGTGCAGGAGCCTTCATATAGTTTCATTGAACCTATACTTGTAGTAGAAAATGCAAATATTCAAGAGAAGGATACATGGATGATCTTATAAAAATAGAGCCATTGGCATATATTTCAGGGTAATTAAGTATGATTATTATCATCATCAAATAATTTGGTTTTGGGATGCAATGAATATACATCAAACACACAGGTATTATCTGCTAATCAAGGTACATTAATACAGGATTTCAGCATTCTAGTGTCATTAAGAGAAGTTAGACAAATAGCATTTAGAGAGTTATCAGACTTTACGAAGCAGTCCAATCTAGTGGGAATAACAGGCAAATGTTCTGCCTGAACAACGCAGCTACGATGCTGAACCACGAGATACCACTTCACAGATCAAAGACTAAATATAACACAGCTAAAACTGAACTGTCAATATTAAAAGTAAACAACGTCTGGACACAATACCATGAAGATTTGGACCTGAACTTTAAACCAAATTGGTAATTTTTCGAGGTTTTTTTTCACAAGCTTTTGTAAAAAAGATTTCAATCCATGCAAGCATATTTCGTTAACTTTAACAATACATTTTACAGCAAGTGTAACTTTTCATTGTATATATATGTAAAGGAAATCATTAATGCTTGCTTTATGAACTAATACTGGTAAAATTATACTGTAATTTTAAGTGTTTTCAAGAAATAAATATTTGCATTTACAGATATTTAACTCATGCCTTGTTCCCGATTTGTCCATTGTTTATTTAGATGTATCGGTTTTCCATTCTTAGATTTAAACAGCTGTATATACATATACTTCCATAAATTGTTAATTACATACTTCCAATGTTGAAACCTTTATTGATTACGGACTCACAGCCTATCTTTTTATGATATTTTCATTATAAAGGAACCTAGGCTTTATTTTCATGAAAAGCAAGTCTATATTTTGACACAAAAGACACTGACATTCCCATGTTTCTGAGGCTTTACAATATTTAATGAACAAGTCAGTTCCTAATTGACAACTCCGGTTTTCACAGACTGAGTGTCAGTCCATGTATTTGCTTCATTTTTGTTGAGATAGATTTACCAAACTTCTAGAATCAACAAAACAAAATATAAAATCACAGGTGAAAACAATAAATACACCCAAACCAATATCTTCAATGTCTCAACTGTAAGTGAGTGATTCAATGTGAATAAGCTATGTTATCCTCAGCGTACAATAACACCTTTGTCCATTCTTTTTCCATGAATCAGCCTTACAAATAGAAATAGTTCACATAAATGCTTCCCTGCCAACTATTTCTGATAATTGGAATGCAAAAACACATAAAAACATTCCTGAATGCCAAAGAAGCTCCCATGGGAATAAGCTCTTATGTAATAAAGGCAATAATTCTCTCTAATAACCTCCTTTTATCTACCGGTATAAGAAAACAGGTGAATGTTACAGCAAGCAATGGCCTCTCTATGTTGGTAACATTATGTTTTGTACTCGTTAAAGGGGATGGTATTTGTAGATATTGAATTAATTTCAAAATGAACTATAGTATGGATCATTAAAGAGATGAATTCATTTTTTAAACATGTGAAATAAGTTGTTTTGTTTATTTGATAACTACTAAAACAGTTGTAATGAACAAATTTCATTTTTACATTTTTTCAATTCAAGGTTAGTTTAAAGTAAATAGATGATTTACTACTAAGATGATTAATTTAAGGAAAGCAAAATCATAACAAGAAATATCTAAATTCAATGGACTTGCCTCTGCACCAGAATAATGGAATACCTAAGTTATCTTCACATAATTAAATTGCTGCACTATAACCTTATTACTTAATAGTTTTATTACTTTAGTTATTACCTACTTACACAGTAACTGACACAAACATGTTGCTACCTGATGGGCTAATTTGAGTTCTTGGCAAAAGGGGACCGTTTAAAAGGCCTACCTTGCCTTTAAGTCCTTGAAGGAAATTTAATACTTAACCCCCTTTCTGCCGACATAATCATTGCAACACCATTCCTGAGTGACCGACTCACAGGAATCCTAGCATGTTAACAAAGGCTGGGATTGGACACTCTGAGGCTATATATAAAAAGATCATAACTGGTAACTAATTAGGTAGAAGGTCATAGTAGACATTTCCAGATCAAATTTATTTTCAGATTCAAGATTTTTTATTGCACAAACACTTCATTTAGGCAGAGAACAAAGCTAAAAGTAACAAAACAATAATAACATCAACATGATAGAATGGCAAATATGGAAGATTATGGAAACAATAATTATAATGAATGATTATACAGTGATGGGAAGCATATTTTTTTACATAATATCCTACATGATATGACATCATTATAGCAAATACTGCTTTAAATACATGTACTTGTTTTTTCTTGGGAATCTTTTAATGTCAGAAAACAATGAAAATTATAACATCTGTTGCAGATTCACTATGTTCATGCAGAAACAAATGACCAAAAGCTAGTATGATGTTTGAACAGACCTAAGCTACGAGACAAATTACCGATTTTATTTCAGAACATCTCCCCTCCACCTCCTCTTTCCTCCCTCAAATTGACATCTGTCCCATTCCATACCCCCCCCCCCCCCCTCCCCCCCCCTCCCTTTCCAAACCATCCTCCGGTCTGTAAACCTGACCCTAGCCTATCTCAATGTCCCTATTTAAATATTTCTTCTTCTATTACAACCTAAATTTACATGAAAGTAAGTCTAGATTCAGTCATATTCATGATCTTTCCTACCTTTTCATTTTATACCAAAATATCACCTCTTAGGAGAGAAAAATATATTCTTTCAGAGACAAAGAGTCAGTCTGGCCAAGTCTGGACCGAGCATAAATCACTGTTGTCTGAGGAACATAAACATACAAGACGTCTCCCTGTTATCTCCATCTGTTACAGTGTTAATTTGAAGTGGACAAGATGTAGAGGGTGGCTTTAAGAGACACACAGTGTTTTATTTCCCACTTACGATAACACATTAATCGGCCAGAAACATTTTTATGTGTGGATACCTTAGCAATCTTAATGCATTTTACCCTTGATAGGTATAGATTTTTAATTTCTCATGCATTTGATTCATGTGTGATGTTTATATTTATATACATGAACACAATTTTTCATCTGCAACTCCAGAAAATATTGCAGGTTTGAAAGCATCGATCTGATAACAAGCTAAGCCTGAATATTATTTTTATTATTTATGATAAGATTTGCATAATAATGAGAAACAATAAAACAGGGGAAAGCAATCCAGAAACCAGAGTATCTAAATTGTTTGAATAGTAAAGGGAGCAAAGAACAACCCTGTCATAGGATGTAGCTCAGTTGGTAG
This sequence comes from Gibbula magus, assembly GCA_936450465.1. NCBI lineage: Eukaryota > Metazoa > Mollusca > Gastropoda > Trochida > Trochidae > Gibbula > Gibbula magus. The sequence continues at coordinate 51,664,614 of OW388303.1, read as the reverse complement.
AGTGTCTTCTCATCACCTGGAAGACCGGGTTTGATTCCCGGTCGCGTCACACCAAAACGTTAAAAGAATCGAATTGCATATCCCGACTCTTCAAATGAATAATGTTGTGTTATTTATAAAGTGATTTTGAATGATAATTAGAATCTTACTTCTCTGTGTTATTCTTGTAATAAAATCACTGGTAGAAGGTAAGGATCACAACATTATTCATTTGAAGGGCCAGGATACGAAATCGAATTGCCTAGCGATTACGATATGGTTAAGTTTGTCGACCACAGAATGTTTTTCATTGAAATATTCCTAATTTCTCCACTCGAAATGGTCTTTTCTCGAGTTTCAATCCATGTAGCTCGGTCAAAAATGAACCGTTTTAATAATTTTACATTCATTAGAAAGGAAATTTATTTGGCTTTTATTAAATTATTATGTATGCTACTGACTGCGTTTTCTTTATTTACCAAGCGAGAATTCGGCCCAGAACGAGGAAAGGTTTTTGGGTGTGTTACATCCCTTTATTTATTTATATGTAGGTAGCTGTCAGAGGACAAAGTTTTTTTATTCAGGACGTATTGTTTTCAGCAACACCAGCCCCTGTGAACTGGCTCTGGACTGCAGCTGCCAGGTGCAAAATGTGCAAAATGCACAGACCAAATTTCGAATTTACTTAGTCCTGCGGATACAAGTGATAAACAGCATCATCAATGTAACAGACATTTTCATGCCTTTCTTTACCTCTACTCAAGACGCAAGACTCAAGGCTCAATCAAACCTAAACCTTCTAAGTACCAGATTGAATGAATAACCGCTGCTGTGCAGAAGAACCTGTTGTTTTTTATACATATGGTTTCAATAGTACAAAAACAGATTTTCGTTTCCCACGTTAAACAATCAACCCAAGATGTAAGAACAATGGATTTGTGGAACAAGGCTGAGTTTAATGGATTCCATTACATCTAATGGACTTGCTTTCCCTCCCCTTGACCCTGGAGGAAGCACCTTTGGCTCCTTGGAGCCACCCCTTCCAGGTTCTCTCTCAAAATAAACTATATGCACCTCCAACTACCATAACGATATGGACAAATATCATTTCTGAAACATTAAACTTAAATTTAAAAGTTATGGTATTTTATGAATCTTGAAACTTATGCAAATAAAATTATGTGTGCATTAGGGCAATTTGAACATTTATACATGTATAATGCTTATATATGAGACTAAAACTAAATGTTTTGCACTTTTATCAAATATTACCATCAATGCATCATGTACCACCAAAGTCATGGCACTCCATCCATTTTGTCATGAACGAAGTGACCACTAACCTTGATGTTTGTCAATGTTCTTATAACACAAACAATTACAATATTCGTAAAACATTTTATCAATAACCAAATAACCTCTATAAAATGCTATCATATAACAATAAGGAGGAAACATTACTCCATGAAATAACATAAACTGATTTAAAAGATTTATTGCTGAAAAATTGAAATAACAATGGGGGTAAACAACACCCCTGGCACACACACAAGTGATAAATGATAATCATTGTTGACAAACAATCCTAGAAACAATTACATTTTGAGGACCTCTCTAATCCCAAATCACATTACAAGCACACAGGTCAACTCCAGCTATCATACAGATAACTAATCATATTACATGTCCAGGGGTCATCTTGTACTATCACTATGACTCCACACAGCCTGGCCGGTAAAGCTATTAAAAGAGAATCAACTGCACGAAATGATAACAGACAGACCATGGGTTATAAGAGCGGCCATCTGTGTGCAATTAACACTGTAGGTTACAAATGATAAGTAAGTTATGTTTCCTTCTGCTCCAGGAAGGCTGGTCAGTTATCTGGACGTAATTGTTTTGTAGAGAATAAAGATTACTAATTACTGTCCATCTACGGTTATTGGTATCAATCACAGCAATAAGCAGAAACATATATCGAAATTTAAGATACCTTCCAAATATTTCTACAATCTAAACACTATTGAATTGTTATTAGACAAGTAATATATTGTTCGGAACAGATCAGTCAACTTTTTGTGTCAAAGATTTTCTTGAGCAAAGTCTTGAATATGTTTCAAATTGATTATATTTTATGTATATCATAGTTCAAAGTAACTATATAATATTGAATTGTTATTAGACAAGTAATATATTGTTTGAGACAGATCAGTTGACTTTTTGTGTGAAAGCTTTTCTTGTCTTGAATACCTTTCAAATTGACTATATTTTATGTTTATTGTATTTCAAAGTAACTGATTTATATTGAGGAATTAAAAAGTAAATTAAATAAATTCAGTATATAAGGAGAACAAAATAGTAATCAAATGCATTAAAGTACATCAGACCTGATTTAACACCTTCATTTTGATTTTTGAATATTTCACCGTTTCTACGTTTTCCTTCTTTTCAATTCGTTGTCAGTACATTTTCAGTATATGCACATCAATGCCTTGTACGTAAGTTCAAAACCACACAACAATCCCAAATCATATTCAGAAGTGGCCAACAATCAAAATAGAAATAGTCAATCAATCATTCTGAAATTGAATAAGTGAAAACATTTCAATAAAAAAAGAGTTCTTTGCCAACAGAGCTGGAAGAAACGATTACCATTACGTACTAAATATATACAGACAGACAGACGTGACCTACATTTCAAACAGAAATTTTCAATCAATCAAGTCTGTAGAGGGGATGAAATAATGGAAGGCATTGGCGTCGATGCCATGTAGTTGTTACTAGGATGTAAAAGTAGCTGGTCAATAATTCACATACATATATATACATTTTATAAATTCGTAACAATAATTCTGAATCAATTTTTCCAGTCAAATGAAAAGAAGAATATCTGCATCAGTCTAACACTAAGACTCAGAAAAAGTATTTATTCTGAAAATTTTTAAACATTTAAAAGAAAACCCCATTTCTCAGAGAGTCCTTTTCAATATTTAATAAATTGGTGATATTTTCAGAATAAACACTTAGTCTTAGTCTTACTACTATATCAGCAACAGAAGAAGTGATTAATCCTACTTTTGAATAAAATATATCCAAAAAATTATATATACATATTCTTTAAAATATCAGTACAATCACCTATATTTGAAACAGAATTTTTTAAGGACAGCCTTGGCATAAGCACAAAAAGTAGTGATTAAAAAAAACTTCTTGGTACTGGAAAAAAATATTTAAAAGTAGAAATCCCCTACATTTGAAACAGCTATTTCAAATCAATCCAAGTGCAGTGAAATGAAAGAAAGAATGCCTTCGGCGCCGACAGATATTGGTCAATAACTCACATTTTTATATGTTTCTTGTACTCGCTTCTTCTTGCTGTAGATTTCTGGTTCAATATCCTCGAACTGATGAAAAACCTCGACGCCATTCTGCTTTTGGGGATTTCGAGCTGAAATAGCAAAAATAGCTCAATTATTGGTAAAAAAAACCATGAAATACCAAATACTCCTCTTTCGTTTCTTCTCAAGAAGCCAAAAACCCAACCTTTAAGGTCATTAACTTTAATCAGGCCTGTAAAAATCAAAAGTAGTTTCATTAGTGTATCAGACTGAGAATTCAAAATACCTAATGATTAAAAATAATCAGGGTAATACGAAGAGGTCTTCAAGAAGTGGAGTCATAAGTCTGAGGAGTGATTGGCTTTGTTACAAAAACCATTACAAGTTGGAAATCAAACGTCAGTGTCGGAAATTGGAACTAAGGTATTCATGACAGAAAAGTTTCAAGCATCATTATTGATTCAAGGCCCCAGATTTAAAAATGACTTTTAGCATGGATACATAAAAGATTACCATAGAAACACTAGCTTACAACATATAGCTGAGGTATCTTTGAGCAAAGGGCCTAGAAAACTTGGAAGAGTCGCATTTTTTAAACAAAATCAACATATGAAGTAAAGTAAGGTACCTGAAGGCTCATATCAGAACATTACTAATTCATTTTCAAACACACATATTCAAAAGGAATGTCAGAAAGTTGATCTAGTTCAGGTGAAATCATAGTGCTATGGCACATGATATTGATAAAAGCTTAGTTGGTCACCAACAAACTTGGCATCAATGGGAAAAACTCCACAAGCCATAACTCTTGCCAGTCTCCATCACTGTTTAATTTAAGCCTTGCAGTATTTCCCTCACTTTTCCGTGCTATGATAGTGGATCGCTGCACCTGAAATCATAGGGGGCTCTGCTTTCCTAGCAGGGGAACCTTAAGGAAATATTGCAAGGCTTAAGTAAGCCAGTGATGGAGACTGGCAAGAGTTATGCTTTATGTTGGTTGGAAGTTTGTCTTGATAGTGACCCAAATCATGTCTAATATTGGAGTATGAAGTGATGATTCACCAGTACACTTAATTTTTAAATTGATGGTATCAGCTTGTGATAATCCATAACGTGCCTCTGTTCACCCAGCAGTACAGTTGGGTACCTGGCAATGACTTGGTATAAGTGAGTGAGTTACTGTTGAACTCCGCTTCGGCAGTATTGCAGTCATTAGCGACAAGATTTGTTAGAGGTAAACCTTCACCACTTTGTGTTCAGGGTTATAAAGTGAATACACCTCAAGCATGCATTTGTTTTAGGAAAAGTGTGACATATTATGATTATGATTATTATGGTAAGACAGACATTAAAGAAGTTATTATCCAGAAAATCTTCCTGATCTTATGTATACCACTTCTAAATGCCCTTCAAAGACATGATTAATATGATTATTATTAACCCTTACGTTGCGTATATATATTTTACCATTTTTAGCCCCTGTGGCGGAATTTACAGGCTCGCAGCTCGCAGCAGTAGTTTGGGCTTTGGCACTAACTAGCTCTGCTGGCGGAATTTCCAGGCGGCGATTCCGGTATCGTTTTTACAAAATATACCGCATCTACATGGCGAATAAGGACTATATACGGGCGTTCAATACAAATTCAAGTAGCGAAACCCGTACACAAATGGCTAATTCACACTCGAAACTTTGAATGAATTTTCTATGTTTTTTCGTTTTTATTCTATTACTTTCGAAAGATTGTCTTTTATTCGGGCCTCGTAACATCATAAATACGAAACGAAAAAAATTCCATTTATATACGGAATTGAAGACAAGATGTCTAGCTTCACAATGATATAAAAATTATTAGAATGCGACCTTTGGTTATAATTCTATAGCTATGTAAAGTTTGTCTTTATTCCCACCTATAAAATCGTCAATACTTACAACATGTATGCGGCATTGCAAACGGTCGTTCATCGCACTTTTCCAAGAAATCATAATCTCGAACCAGTTGACAAATAAGCACATGTCAACCCAAATATGGTTATGTTGTTTGACTTTTCAAATAAACGCTAACCTCGAACCATAACTGATGAAAATATGTTGATTAGTTTGTGTGCCGTTTGGTTTCACATGCCTCTCAGAAAGGTAAAATTGTATCTTTATTTCTGTGAATAAATCTGCGCATTTTATATAGAATAAAAGATTATTCTTTTCGGTTTATTGTGATATAAAAATTATGAAAATGCATTCAGTATTTTAGCCTTGATAAATGTTTTAGAAGTTGTGAAAATCGCCGATTGTTTCAAAATTTATGAAGTGTAAACATGACCTTTTTCACGGCGCTTGCTGTGTCTTTATTATTTTTTTGAGATTTTCTAATTTTATATGGGAATGTAGTCCATTGTTTCCCCTTTATTTTGCCGTATTTTTTTTTTAAAACAAACAATTCGCTCACATGATATGAAGTGCGGGAGTAAGGCGAGTTAGCGATTTTTTTCCCCGTCTCGCGAGATGCGAGGCAGATAGCAGTCTCGGGCGAGGCAAACCCGAGGCAATACAAACACGTGGGTGAAAATAGCCTCAAGCGAATTAATGCTTCGGGGGCTAAGCCCGACATAATTGGCCTTTTGTAAAGCTAATTATCGATGCGTTACGGGTCAACAATGCACACGCAAATTGGTGTGAATTTTGCTTGATATTCCGACCACACACTGAACAAAGCTTTATTCTCATGTCGGGTCGCGATGCGTAAATACAGCCATTCTCATGGGTCGGGTCGCGGACACAATCGACTCGTTACCCGGTATGGGTGATAGAGTATACTTAGACAGCCGTGAATTATTCTAAGTCTTGTATCCGGGATCCGTATACAGACACCTAGGAATCGCTTATAGCCCGCCCGGATAATTCCGTCGCCCGCATCTTAAGGGTTAAGCAGTTTAGGAAGATATGAAACACACATTATGAACCAGAGGAGGAACGACAGGGTAAAGGAATCCTGTGTTTTAAGAAACTTCACAAAGGTTTTAATAACTTTACAATTTTAACATGAATGTACAAGAGAGTTAATTAGTTTTCACAAGTCAAAAACAGAAATTCAAAATAAATAATGTATTTTCAATCCTCCTCTGGACCAAATTACCTTATTTGAAACTTGAGTTTTGCTTTGATTGAATTCTTCATGCATGCTGGGTTTTTCTTTAACGAAGATAATTATTGTTATCTTTTTGTAATCTTAACGCTTTCACTCACTATTCAGCAATCTAATCATACTTAGGGCTTCAAAAATGTAAACAAACATTCTGAATGTTACACGACAGAATCATTTGGACATAAAACAAAGATAAAACACATTTGAAACTCATTGCTATCCAATGAACAAACTATTGATTGCAGCATAAACGTAAAAGAAGTCATTTGAAATAGATTACATTTCCTATGCAACAAAGGATGTCAGTTTCGGAAGCATGCAATGCGTAAATCATTAATTTAGTGATGCTGCCCAAATGGATATTTCCACAATATGGTCGTTATTGGCTTAAAACAAAGAAGGATTTAAAACAGAGTAATTCTTTTGTTTGATAGCATGATTCCACTTTGATCTTCTGACTTTTAGTCTTCATTTTAACAGAAGCAAGTCATATTGGTTACAAGAATAAATGTTGCAATTGAAATTGGACTTTGCCCAACTCATTAAAGGTGCATCCATTGTGTTTCATAAAATTTTATTTGGCTTTAATACGTTCCAACACACCATATGTGCTGTTTACAATCAAACAAAATTCTCTCAGCTTGCATATTCATCCCCAATCGCCAGATATATCATAATTACTAGTTTCCAATTAAAATTGAGTAACGGCATTATGTATGTGCAGAAACCGAAACTGCACGTCCTATTTATATGCATAGTAGTTATATGACCTATTGAACAATATGAACCCTAATTTGTTATCTTGTATGGTTTAAATAAGATTCCAAAATTACATTTGACTCATTGGCGCGCGCCACACGCGTTGCATTGTCCGGTTTTCGATCAGAAATCGACACTTTTACCTTCATATCGTCAATATACTAAGTTGAGTATCATCAAAATGGTAGTTTTCGGTAACAGTTGGTACTTCTCGATAAAATAAGACCATTTATAACGTTTGGCATATTTGACCCCCAACAACACAATGGATGTACCTTTAAGGATGAATCTTGCTATTGTAAAATGCCCAAACACAAATACCAGAGAGAGACAATATTGTGCCATTGTCAGTGTTTGATGGAAATAAAAGTCAGCTGAATGTAAATTGACTCCATTCAGAATTTATACATTATGGTTTAGGCTTTCAATAATGCATGTCAATCAGTGGAGATAAAATGAAGTGAAGAAGAATTCAATGAAGAGTATGTGAAGCTATCATGTTTATAGGTACCCAGTAGAACCGATAGTTCACCTATTGTCTGCTGATTGGATGAATTACAGGAATCAAACTTGTTGATTGTCTGTGATGCATGAAGTGCTGATATCATTATACCTGAAACTAGATATTCCAGCTCTCTCCACACTAAGATAGACCAATATTAAAGATGGTCTATAACGAACTGTGGGTCATATCATGTACATGTATAAGTTATTAACTTATTGAAAACACAGTATCATCTGAAGGAGAGATGGCACCCAGAAATCAAACTCGCTTACGGTAATATATTGCGACAATTTATTGTTGTGAATTAGTCTCCAAATATATGGATTACGCAAGTTGTTTTGGGCATAAGCTTATCTGTACACTAACGGGAAGTGCTTAAATATACCGTAACGCCTTTATAATGGTCATTTTACGACATGATGCATTACGTTACCGTCACCTATATTCACGGTAAATATGTTACTACGTGTGTTATTCGAATTACATGCATATCTCAAGTTAGTGACGAATTTAAATAACCTGGTATAATCAACTGATATTTAATCTTTCACCGTGCACTCTTAGATTGATAATATGTTCAATAATGATTACACGGTAGGCCGTCAAAGTTACACTTGAAATCATCAAAACTGCCGTGACGTCAGGTTTTTACGCTTATGTAGGTAATTTAAACAATGACGTTAAAGAGATGAAAAACATTTGGTGACCCCCTATTATTATTTCTGAATTCGTTTGTTCAGTTAGCTGCACACATCATATTAAAGTTTTAGCAATATCTAAAATATGTGTGTTGGTGAAAAATCCTGTTGAACATGTGAAAACACAATGATAAAAATGCCATTAAAAATTGCTTAATTTAATATTGTTTCTCTTTCCAGCGTCATTAAATGTCAAAATATAGACTTGCTATACATCCCAGAATGTGACTGAACTGATCTGAAAGGATTCTGAGTATATTCATTAAAAGCGAGCGCTTAATTTAAATACACCAAATCAGCCAAAAATCACGTAATTTGCCGACAGGTGTATTATTATTAATGCCGATAACTCTTTAATCATTCGGTGACCCCCAAATGTTCTTACATTTTTCGATAAAAGACATAATAAACTTGCTATTTTGAAAAAATAAACGAATTCTAAAATATTTGATTTCATCGTCCCATCTCTCCTTAAACTTCACTGATAGCTGTCCAGTGAGCTAGGCAAATGACCACGTTCCACCTTTACTTTTCAGTATAGTGTCCCTTTAATGCACGGTACTTTTGATTATCTTAGCGCCAAGAGAGCTTTGAAAATCTGGTCACTGGTATAATTGCATCAGCAGACTTATAGGTTTTTCTTCAGGTATGATGTAAAAAGATATGATACTATTGATTAATCCAGCAGGCTAATGGTTTATGATCTGTCTACTCAGGTGCGATGTGAAAGTATATAGTTCAGCACATTATTGGTTAAGGAGCAGCTGAGCAGCATCAGGTCTATCTGGACAGACAGGTGCTTGCCAGGGTGTTCCTGCAACACTTGATCCGTATCCAGGAGGAGATACACAGATAGTGTTCTATCCAGGAGATATACAGTACGCGGATAGTGTTATACCTGTAGGCTGACATCATTCACACCAGCTGAACTAGCCACCTTCCAACTACACTAGCAGAGAACTGAACTAAGGAGTCATCCCTGTGAGACTCTAACTAACCTCATAACTATGCTTCTGTCTGTTGAATAAACTTTGAGAAAAAAACATCCATGACTCAAAAATGAACACTAAAATCCTTTTCCCATTAAGACTACAGTCTGAATTCATGGAATTAATGTTGAAGGGCATTTAGAAGTGGAATATGTGAAAAGCATAATTTTAGATAACAACTTCTTTATTAGTAACAGACACAACATTTGGGGTACATATGCCCTCATCAAGGCATTGCAAAGCAAATATTTTCAACAAATGTGGAAAGTCTATCAGAGAAAATTAAAGTACATGAATATGGTATACAAACATTACCATTGCCAAAATATATTACTAAGGTGCAGAAATATGGTACCTAATTAACCCTGCATGTACAAAATTCTGCCCTTTAAATCATCCCTCACTTCTTTCCCCTCGAACATTAACTTACTTTACCCCATCTTCCCCTCCAGTACCAGAAAATCACTGATGGCTTTCTCGTCACAGGTAAATGCCAAGGTTGCTCTCTCCCTCCTATTTCTTTCTCTGCAGTGGGTGAAACTCTGGGCTATAAACTACACAACCAACTGTGAAGGCAGCCAGACAGGTCTTTCAACATAGCTTCTCTGCCTTTGAGCTTTACAAATGTTACAGGATGGGGGTAATGTGTCGGATTTTGATATTTTTCTACCTTTTTGCATTTGTGTTGGTAAACATGTCCTTTTCCTAAAGTCGCCTGAGTACTTTTATCCAAAACAGCAACATAATTTAATAATTGTTTTCTTTCAAAAAAAACCTATAAACCAAAACTTCAGTGGTCTATTTGCAATGTTCCTTTGACCACATATTTGGTGTGAGGGGAAGGGGAATTGGTGTTTGATAAGAGTGTTTCACTTATATCATGGTTGCTAGTATTATGGCAGGGAGAAATGCCACGTGGCTATGCATTGTGGTGAAACCTGCAAGCAATAACTGGAAATAGTGAACCATGGGTGGTACTATTCTGATAGTAAGTGTAGCACCCAAACCTTACTGCTTGTAGAACAGTTCTCTGCTGAAGACAAAGTTGCTGTGCCCCTGGCAGATTCGAAGCCCGGACCCTTTGACCTGAAGCGAACATGCTAACCACTGCGCTATCCCGTCCACCACATATTTGCCCAGGAGGACTAACAAGAGGATAATCAAGTTTTTATTACATTCAACACAATTTAAACTTGCATTCTTTGGATATTCTTATTTATATATATATTAATTTAATATTATGAGTATAAATTAAAGAAGTATCTTGAACAAAATTTCAAATATTTGGTGTAAATAAAGTTTACAAAGGTAAAAAAAAGACCATAAGTCAGTCTACAAAGGGTTTAAACAAGCAACAAGTGTGTTTATGTTGGGTTACAACACCGTAGGTCCCAAGCTACTTGGGGCTGTTTTATGGGGGTGGAGATCCTTGATGCTGTGCAGAAACCACGTTTGTGTATCTTGTGTACCCACCACTCTGTAGCGCAATGTCTGAATCAACTTCTTCCTGGTCAATCTCATCGCTATAATTGTTCTTTGACATCATTGTCTTCCACGTCATCAGCATTGCCACTATCATGATCATTGTTATCATCATCATCATCATCATCATTGTTATCATCATCATCATTGTTATCATCATCATCATCATCATCATCATCATCATCATCATTGTTATCATCATCATCATCATTGCTGTTATTATCATCATCATCATTGTTATCATCATCATCATTGTTATTAAAATCATCATCATTGTTATCATCATAAGCATCATCATTGTTATCATCATCATCATCATTGTTATCATCATCATCATCATTGTTATTATCATCATCATCATCATCATCATCATTGTTATTAACATCATCATTGTTATTATCATCATTATCATCATTGTTATCGTCATCATCATTGTTATTATCATCATCATTGTTATCATCATCATTGTTATCATCATCATCATCATTGTTATCATCATCATCATCATCATTATTGTTATCATCATCATCATCATCATTGTTACCATCATCATCATCATTGTTATTATTATCATCATCATCATTGTTATCATCATCATCATCATTATTATCATCATCATCATAATTATAATTATCATCGCCATCATCATCGTCGTTCTCAACAGTTTGAAACTAATGTGCAAATCTTAGGCCGCTAAAGTGTTTTTATAATATGCTTCATACATTGACAGTAATTTTATGTAGCTGAAACTATTATGTATTAATAGCAAATAAAATCACAAACAGGATTATCCCCTCAACCACTGTTGTACACATCTCCACCAGTGCCCCATGTGTGTGTTACTTGACATGACAAGGTCCACATCTGGTACACGTGGGCGACTTAACAAGCTCTTGCACTATCATCCTGTTACACTCAATTTAAATCAGACCTTAGACTTACTCATAGGCTTCAGAACATTTAATTTTCTAATATTTCTTAGTATCACCATTTAGTGAAAAGGAGATCGAATATATAATTTTGAGGGAAAAAAATGTCAGATTTCAATTGAATATTGTCGTAAGTATTGTCCCATTACAATTTATTAAAGCAAGTAGAGTACATCCACCCTCCCCTCAAAATCGACAATAACTGAAAAGCATACGCCATGTGTATGTTGATACTGTTTGTTTATGATCCCCAGGAGAAGTCTTATAAGGGAGAAACACTGTATATTAGAGTCTAGTGGCGGATCAAGGTCAGGTGATTTGATCCACCCCTCCCCAAACCCCTCCCTCCCCAACCCCTCCCTCCCCAACCCCTCCCCCTCCCTCCCAACCCCTCCTTCCCTAACCTCTCCCTCCCCAACCCCTCCCCTCCCCCTCTCCCCTATTTGAATTGAAAATAAACTTAACTTTCAAATTGAGCTTTATTTCAAATCAAGCCACTTGATACTCATGCTTACCTGTGGCAGATCAAGAGAGGTTCAGGGGGTTGATGGACCCCTAAGGTGACCCCCCCCCTTTCCATCCCCTTTCAAAATTTCTGGAACCTCCACTGCTGGCAACAAATCAAGAGTGGCACGGTACAGAATCAACAACACCAGCAGGACCTCAATTTGATAATCGTATTGCAGCAATCAGGATGTCACTATCTTCAGTTCAAACATCAAATCATTGACAATGTCACAGTGACCTGGTCAAACTCTCCCACCGAGTCCATGTCATCTGTATATCCTGCTGCACAGAGAATCTCACACTGTCTTCTGATATTAAATATACCAACATAGGTTGATAAAAGTTACAATATCTGGAGGTTTGCCCAGGACTTTTTACTTTTATCATAGAATGTTGTTGTGTTTGATATCAGAAGACACCAGGGTGATATTACATCAACGAAATATAATTGTACATCTTTCGGCACAGCACTGCCATTTGACTTCTAGAGCAATGATGTCATGGCTTTGTGACGTCATCATGTTTATGATGTCATAGAATTGTGATGTCATTACTCGATGACATAAAAGCATTGTGATGTCATGTAGTTGACGATGGCAGGGCATTGTGCAGAATCAACTGTCAAAATGATATAAGGGCATCACACACAAGGAACACAATTATGGATGGAAAAGTCATTTCTGAATTAATTGTTTAAACTGTTTAAATAATATTCAATTCAAAGGAACCTGTCCAGTCACTTGCGTTATATATACATATATATTGGCTATTGATGTATATATTCCATATTTACATGTATCACTGTTGGTTGTTGGAGAAATAAACTGTTCGTTCTGTCTGTCTGTGTGTCTGACAAACTATGAGCACCTTAATAACATGAATATATTTTGCTATAAATAACTGAACAATATGACATAAAGAGCATTAATTTATATACAACATATTTTTAAAAAATATATACATCACAATTTTCCAGGCTTATTTTCACTACAGAACATATTTTTCAATTCAAATCAAAGTAACTTAAAATTCAATATTGTGATATTTTCTAATTCATTTATATTTTACACTTTTATTCTAAACTTGGTGATAACTGGACGCTTCACCTGAGTTACATCCCCGGTTACATGACCAATATGATACACAACCGTTATAAAAACACACCAGGAGTATCAAATATACATAGCCCTGTCTGATCAACTCCCTGCAAGTTTGTTCACTCAACGAAGATCAGTCAAACAGTTCCACTAATAAATCAATCTAACCAGACATGAAGCAAACACAAGGATAACCAATACCATGAGTTGCTTCATTGATATCAGTAGCAGTTTCATCTATCTATATAAGTAAACTTAACTCTTAACCTCTGAACTACAGCATCGAAACGTGTCAACGATCATTCATCCTTAGTTCAAATTTTGTCTGATTAAAATCGACCCTGCCCCAAGGAATTAATTCTGCAAAAAAGTTCATATCGGGATACGAACTGGTTCTATAGATTCCTCGCTACAAAGACTGAGGACACTCCATATAAGGGCGTGTGCTGTACCAGCTTAGCGAAAACAAAACCAAGTCACGTAGCTGACAAATTACATCATAGTTTTTAAACATTTGCCGCTTCAAAAGCATTCGGAATCATTCGTTAACAGTTTCTCAAGTTATGGAAACAGATGAAAGGATAGCTGTTTGGAGCTGTCTTCCTCTAGCTTCTCTCACTGAAAGCGTCAGAACATGCGAGCATACAGGCTTGGCGAGGAAACTTCCACACGATATGAGTTCGTTTCCCGACAGATGTACTATTTTGTGACCTTCATTCCTTGGAAAACGGTCTATTTTAATCAGACTGTAGCAACTTCATGTCTCACATTGGATACTTAAACCTCCATGGTATTGGGTATCCTTGCTGTGTTTTACCAATCTTACAACTTTTAAAGGGGCAGAAGCATGTTTTTTGGGTGAAATAAGTCGATGAAATGTATTTAAAAAATAATGTCACCAATAGTAAAACACCCTTCCCTCTTCGGAAAATCAAGTAAAAAAATAAGTGTACATGGCTCCGTAAAGCCATGGGAATCGTTTTTGTCATTCGAAATAATAAAATGTGTTCACAATAAAATGGCCGCCATGCAAGTTTTTCTTAATGCGCAACTTCGTTTTGACCACTACAGAAAATTGGTTTGAGTAATATGATGTTTTACCCTCTAAAGTAAGTATAAATGACATACACTATCATTATAAATTGGAAATTTGAAAAAATAAAATTTGCAAACGTGCTACTGCCCCTTTAATAATTAGAGGTTACAATATGTCATTTTTCATACCATACCCCATATCAGCCCGAGGGCCGCGGGCCAGAGGGCTTATATGTGTCGAGGGCTGATATGGGGTATGGTATGAAAAATGACATGTCGTAACCTTATATATTATCATATATTATACTTTTTTTTCTAAAAAAAGAAACAAGGCTCAAGAAATATTTCTGTGAGAAAATTTACTTTGAGGGGCCTACAAGAGAAAACCTCAATTACATAATTTTTTCAAAACATTTTTAGCCGTGCCTCTTATACAATTTTCCAATTAGTAGTATATCTAATTATGTTAATAAGAATTTAAGTTAAAAGCGTCAACAACATCCTTGTTTGGAGACTACTCTGAAAGAAACTGCTCTGTCAATGCTTGTGACCCAATGTTAGCGTGCCTGTGAGCAATAATAATAATTTATCCTTGGGTTGATCAACAATGTCTCATTGTAGCAGAGCTATCTACACTCATAGAGTCTATGAATATTCAGACTTAACTTTTCATTGTTATTTCGTTCTTAATGAATGAACGTGCGCTTTTCTTTGTCAAATTGTCAAACTAAAGTCATCAAATGAGTTGCCCAGGTAATAATATTATGTCGTGTAAAAATCATTTATTTGTAACATGTGTACGATAGTAATGATGATACTGTGATGGTACTATACCAGAACTGTCCCTTTAAAGGCGCTGTAGCACGTTTTTTCGCTCAAATAGGTCGATGAAATGAATTTGAAAAATAATGTCAACAATAGTAAAACACCCTTCTCTCTTCGGAAAATCAAGTTACAAATGAGTGTACATGGTTCCGTAAAGCCATGGGAATCGTTTTAGTCATTCGAAATAATAAAATGTGTTCACAATAAAATGGCCGCCATGCAATTTTTGCTTTATACGCAACACCGTTATTACCAATACGGATAATTGGTTTGTGTAATAAGACGTTTTACCCTTTAAAGTAAATATAAATGACATAAACTATCATTATAAATGAGAAATTTGAAAAAATAAAATTTGCAAAAAAACGTGCTACAGCGCCTTTAAGGCAATAAGTTTTGGGTTAATAGTGTGTTCGTGCAGCTGCATGAGTGTATCAAGAGACCTTATCCTTGACTTAATGAATGTACAAGAAACTATACATCTAGTAACATGATACGGACGTGTTCTGAATTGCAGATCAGCTGATTGGCTGGGTCATGTCTACGAAACTGTCAAGGACTATCAGTGTGGACACTGGTACATTAGTCATTACACTTAGACTGAAAAAAGTTTATCATTGAATATTGTAAGGGCGTCTATGAGAAATGGGATGGCTCCTTTTCAATATGTAATAATTTGGTGGTATTTTACCAATAAATACTTTTTTCTGAGTATAAGACTAGTATAACATTGGTGTCTTTTGTAATTGTTTGTTTGGTTGGAGTGAAAAGGTGAGGTGAGGTGAGTTGGGGTTTAACGCCCCTTTCAAGAATATTTCACTTATATCGCGGCTGCTAGTATTACGGCAGGGAGAAAGCCTGCAACGCCATGTGACTTTGCATTGCTGTGAAACCTGAGAGCATCGGCTGGAACTAGCGAACCATTGGTGGTACTACGCTGAAATTCATTGTAGCATTGCACGGTGAAACCTTACTGCGTGTAGAACAGTTCTCTACTGCAGACAAAGTTGCCATGTCCCTGGCAGGATTCGAACCCCAGACCTGTTAATCTGAAGCCGAACGCTCTAACCACTGCGCTATCCCGCCTGGAGTGAAAAGTCTTGTAATGAAAATGTGATCTAAACCACTGATAATAGGGTTAAAGATCACCAATCTCTATTACCAGTTTTGTTTCAAATGTAAATCAACTTTCGTTCTGGAAGAGAATGTGAAATTCGAAGTTTTATCAGCTAACATTATGATATGATAGATCTGATGTATCCCTTATTGAAAAATCTGAGAGTATTAGATTCATATTTTCCACACAAGAAGTATTACTCCATAGGTAGTAAGTACTATCTTTGAAACAGATATGATTCTTAAGTTTCGACATTTTGAGAGTAGAAAATGAATAATAATTGTAATACTTAGTTAATTTCAAATTCAAGAGTTAAGAGGTTCTTCATTAGATAAACTGATAAGATATGATTTTACTCAATATATCTTTTTTCAAGTAATTTTATACTTTTTTAATTGTTCAATTCTATAAACAATTTCATATCCACAATTACAAAAATTATCAAGAGGATATATTAAATATATCAAATTCAAATATATTTCTTCAAAGTCAACTGGGATGAAATGTGATCGTTGCCAAAATGGTTTTGAATGGGACCAGCTAGCTGTGATTTCATTGGTTCAATTATCGGCCCATATAAACTGCTTATTCCTTGTGACTCACTGCGGCCAACACTCCTAATAATCTGTCGTTGGTTCAAGCTTCCTCTATAAGGTGATGCAACATGCATGCTTCATTTGAATGGAATAAAAAAAATACAGAAAATATAATGGGAATTAAAATATAGAATTGAAATTTTAAAAGAACACAAAATAACAAAAGATTATCCTTTTTGTAATAAAGATGTGTATAAAGGGGGGGAAATAACTTTGAAAAAAATAAATTTTGTCAAATACTTATTTTAGAAATTTGGAAGGAAAAGCACAAATGAAGGACAAAATATGACAATTTTTTTAAGTTTATGTTTTCTGATAAAGGGGGTCTAATTCCCAAAACATGTAACACAATATTCTAGTCTTTCTATGGATATCTCTATGCAGTGATGTCGGCTTTATCCTCATTATATTTTATATTTTGTCACGATCTATATTTCAGTTAACATGACTTTAAACTTCTTAAGGGATACTTTCTTGCTTTTATTTCTAACTGTCTCATTATTCAAGATTGACATTTTCATATGTCAGTTTACAATTTAAATTATCTGCAAAAATATCACTATATATTTTTTCAACATTTAAAGATTAGAAGTAAGTCTAAGTATATAAGAAAACAAAGAAGGTCAGTAAGTTCTTGACCGATAACTAGGTCATAACTTCACAAGACGCTTATGTTCATACTGTTTTTGATTTAAACATATTTTGTCATACTGTTTTTGATTTGATTAAAACATATTTTATTCAATGACAAAAGAGGTTATTGGACACAAGATGAAAGAATCATATACAACAAGAAATAAATTGAACCAAATAAATAATTACAGAGTAGGAAAGGACATTTAAAATATTAAATGAGACCAATCAACATTTTACATTGAAACTAAACATTTGATTACCACCCAATAATACATTATTAAAAAGACACTTTTGAAGCTGTAAAGAAGCCAGTTCTAAATTCAATTTCTTTATTCAATGCAACTGTCATAAGTAGTTGATTTTCCAAGAATATCGAGGATTTTTTCTCCAAAGTTTTCTTTTTTAAAGGTCAGCACCACAGGGCAATGTCTGTAACAGTTTCAAGGTTCCGCCTCTAGCCTCTCTCCCAGTCTCCTCAACCAGTATTCAACAAGAACCAGTCAGAGTCTCTTGTGAAGCAAGTCTAGATTCCCTCCTTCAATACCCATAGTTATTGAGGCTCTTATACGATATTTCCAAATGATAATTTGTACATTTATGAAAACTATATTTCAGAGACTAAAGCAAGTCCAGCAGACATCCTTTCTTCATTCATGGTAAACTTCCTGTTTCTGTAACAGCTGACTCCGACTTGGAGGAGAAATGGGGGGGGGGGGGGGGGGGGGGGGGGGGGAGGGGGAGGGGTTTATGATGTTGACCCAAATTGTAAGGGAGGAATAAGGTCATTGGTACAATTAAGAATGTTCATTATGTTTGATGTTAATGAGTGTTATTTTCCTGCCACTGATGAAAGGGTTGGCATAATCCCTAAGAGGAAACATACTAAGCATTTAATGGAGTCTAGACTATTTCGAGTCTTGATTGTATACATTCTAAAATAAGGATTTTTTGTTTGCCTTTTTATTTATTTTAGTTTGTTATATCATTAAAAAAATAAAACTGTTAAGAATTATCCCAACAAAATCTGTAACAAATCTAAAGATTAAACTTAAAACCTGAGCAAAGGTTGATTTTTTTAAAGAGATCTTGAAACCACCATCTTTCACTGTCCAACTATTTTTTCTTCTCAATGACGATCCATCAAACTACAGTAGGAATGCAAGGCAAATGTTTGCATACTACATAGCTGTCTGTTTCTCACTAACGAACTCTACGTACCTAGTCGAGACAGGTAAAACAAATCCCCTGAGAACTCCCTCCTCCCATCTAACTCTACCCCCCTAAACTCCCCCCGAAGAGATAACCTGTTCAGTCCCCTAACACACAAGAACAATGTTTGATTTGAACTGTCTGCATGTGGCTACAGACATCCTCAAAGGATTATTGAAAAGTTTTAAACTGCAAAGGCTATTTGAGGGATGTATTTTCTTTTAAGGCTTTTACCATGTTTACTAATATTCATGTATATTGTAGGTTTGTATTTGACAAACTCTTCTGCAACTGATTTATTATTTGAAAATTGGTTTCTTTTCAAAACAACCTGATCATTACAAAGTTGGGTATTGGAGATTAATATTATTGAAAAATTTGAAATTGATACAACTTTTGTCAGGTTCTAGGACTTTTAGGAATTTTAGTACTTTCCTTTGACATTCCAGTTTTCACTTTTCGAGGTGTTAGATTTATAATGTAACCCACGAAGCAAAATGGTACTCAATGATATTTCATGAATTGTTGAAACTCTGAAATTGTAGGCATAAGACAGTTTATATTGACAATATTTTGATTAAAGCTATCCCAAAACAGTGAGTGAATGAGATATTGCTAAACGTCACTTCGACAGTATCGCAGCCATTTGCGGTAAGTCCCAAAACAGTCCTTTCTTACTAAACAGAAGTCATTCAAGTAAACTTTCTATTAAAAGATAAATGCTTAGGTGAAAACAAATAAAGTTGTTTACCTTTTGATTGAGATTATTACATGAATAAGAGCGTCATATGAATTGTACAAAACAAGAGGCAATATTTTAACATCTGACAGAGACTGAGAGTTGTAAAAGTTTCATGATGGTTGTATAACACAAGCTTTCTTATTATTCCATTTGGACATGTCAAAATGATGAAGATAGAAGTCACTTTCTTTGAATCTGCCTGCTACAGTAACTTATACTAGCAACAATTGGTTACATATTAAACATATAACACTGGCAACTCGGACAAAGATGATGTATGTGGGAAATAAGTGATACATGTACATCTGCACTTACAAAATGAAATTTGAATTCTTATGATATTAAATCAGTATGCCAATGAAAACATAGATCATTATTCATATTTTCAAAATTTGCATATATATATATATATATTTTTGTCCAATAGTCTATATACCAGGTATGCTTAACAATGATAGAGGTGATAATGTTCAATATTGGGTGACATTTTTCTCATAGATACATTGTTTACAGTTCAGTGTGATAAGAGTTTTAGACAATATCACTGAACACATTGTATTAATTATCTGGTGGAATAAATACCATAACACTTGAAAATGAAATACATTGTACAACAATAGCCATAAACAATCACAATGTTGTAAATGATTAAAGATCATTTCACACTCCAAACATTAAATACCTACCGGTAATACAAATATCTGAATCTCAATGGTATATATTTCAAGGAGTCATTGTTATACTACTAGACAGAAAATAAACAGCATTTCACCTAGTTTACTCTCATAAGCTCTATGCACAACCTAACACAATAGCATGATAATCAGTTAAAAAGGTCAGCACAATTCTGGAATAGCACGTGTGACAGCAGTGCATTAAAAGTCCTGCTTATCAAAGCCTCTGTATCGATCCATGTCAATACCCACTGAATCAATAGCAATCCTTTCAATGATACCGGTATTACGACAGCCTTGTCTATTGCAACATGTGGGTTGTCAATCACACGCCCATTTCATTACGACTTGGACTTATTTTGCCCTGGTCTGGCATTTGCAAAGACATTACTTTGGTCTTTGGAGTAGGCTTTCAAATGTGGATTTAGGAAAATCAACAAGGATTGTTTTACTGGAAACATCGCCCAGGGGAAAATATATTTCATTCGATTTGTACTTAAGTCAGGGCTTATTTTGCCTGGCATTGTTTTTATAAAGATAAGTTCTTTGGTTGCATAAGCTGATCATGAGATGAGGAAAACAATTCTAGACTATTTTAGCACACAACAGCCCTGCCTTTTGTCCTATTGATGCACACTCTACCCTCTAAATAAACAGTAACAATGTAAAGGTAATTTACGAAAGGTCAGATCCTATAATCTAGATCTGCCTTTAGCAGGAGATGGTCTCTGAACAGTTTGAAAATTATGACATCGTTTGAATTATCTATTGACAAAATACACACATCTAATAAATCAAAGGCCTGTCACTAATCAATCAGAAATTACAGCCATGGTTAAAATTTTCAGAAAAAGCCTTCTACACCAAGGTCAAGGTCACAAGGTCAAAGGTTATGACCTCAGTTTGTGACATGGGAAACATATGTCAAGTATTAAATTCTATGCTGAATCAAGGTCAAGGTTAAAGTTCAATCAAGGTCATGTATAGAAAGTAAAAAAAATAACATTATTTCAAATGCCTTATGTCAAGGCAAATACATAGGCCTATCATATTTCAAATGTATAAATCATTGACCAATCAAAGATAGATCAAAGCAAGCTTTAGTCTTGGTCATAAATAGGAAAAGTCAACAGTCTGATTAAAATCGACGGTGCAAAAACGGTGCAAAAATAAAAATTGCAAAATAGTGCATCTACCGGGATACGAACTCGTATCGTTCGTAGGTGGTTTCCACGCCAAGAGCCTGTTCGTATCCCGGTAGATTCAAACTTTTGCAAATTTTATTCCTCGGAACAAGGTCGATTTTAATCAGACTGGAAAAGTCAAGAGCAGTTATTCAAGGGTCATAATCATTGAACTGGACGGAACTTTCCACATCACATCACTGATTTCTATATAAAGCATAATTATGTTAAGTTTCAAAATCATCGAAAAAAAACTGTGAGAGAAGTTGATTTCATAACACACGTTGGCCTATGTCGGTCGGATGTTGGAAAGCCAAGTGCTCTATGTCAAGGGTGCCAACTGAAAATATTAATCAGATTCATCCCATAAAAGCACATCCGTACCACCGAAGAATATCCTGAGCATTTGTAAAGTTTCAGAAAGATTTACCAAAAACTGTTGGAGATTTATTGATTTCAGAACACCGGTATCCACTGAGCATCTTGATGGAGGACATTAGTCACTCTGTCAATACATTATTATTGTCATCCTTTTCGAGATGAGCAGAGGGACTGTGACACGACATATACGGCCTTCGGCTTCCTGCTGGGTTAAAAAGTATAATTTCATAGGAATAATTCCCATTTAGCAGTCATCTTATGTTATGAATAATGTCAATAATTTCCATAGACTCTGTGACTGTTCCCCTAGTTAAACTGTACCGCGATCACTGATGTCTCCAAATCTTGTGTCTGTTATCTGCTTATCAATGACTCCCCTACCCTCACAGTGGGGTCACACACAAACATCCCCCCCCCTACCAATCTCATTAGGCCCTGTACCTCCAACCCCTACTTCCCCCTTCCCTCATTACAGTTCACATCGTCTGTTGGCTGGTGATCAGTGATCATTGGTTAATTGATTGCTACTTTCAAAGTTACAGACAATGGTGAATGTTACATCCTTAACTTATTCCCTACCCTGAACATCTTACAAACAAATACCCTTCACTCACACCTCCAGACTCCCAACTTTTGACCTCTTACAAACTAAACAAGTGTTTGCCACTGACATGACAATGTCCCCCGCCGGTGACATTGATTTAGTAAAACACATCATTGGAGCTACTTTATATATTGCATTACTGGTAAAAAGTGACATGATGATCAGCAAATTTTAAGACTTTGGGTGCTTATGTTCATGATATATCGTGTTAATAGAGTTCTAAAAGTGGTCAAAGTGTTGTATTGACCTTGAAAATAAGGTCAAGGTCACCAAAATCAACTGGTGTCTACGTCTTTCCCCAATGTAGGCTGACAACTAATTTGAAGACTTTGGATGCAATGTTTCATGAGATATCGCCTTAACAAGAGTTTAAAGAGTGGTCAAAGTGTCCTGGTGACCTTGAAAATAAAGCCAAGGTCACCAAAATTGACTGGTGTCTGCGTCTTCCAACAATGTAGGCAGACATCAAATTTGAAGAGTTTGGATGCAACGCTTCATAAGATATCGCGTAAACAAAAAATGTGACGTACGCACGTACGGACGCCGCTGAATACATAGTCCCCCGTTCCGCGTTGCGGCAGGGACAAATATCCTTCCCTTACATCCAGCAATAGTTCATAATATTTTAACCTTACTTCACCTATCTCCATTCATGATCCACACATCATAAGAGTAGTTGGGTGGAGGAGGGGGTAGAGGAAGGGATAGTGGTAAGGGGAATAAATATTCTTCTCCGAAACTAAGTGTCCAACTACTCAACCCCTTACAAACTCGGAAAACCTTTCCGCCAAATTCATCAGGCTTCCCAAATCTCCACCCCCCTCAACAGAATGTTTACATTGTCTGTGCCATGTTATCGATGAGTGACACATGGCGATTGTTTATTAATTACCCCGGTCAATATCACCAGACAAAGACTTCACCAGATCAGTTACATGCTGTCTCATTATGTTACAAGTGCCACACATGTGAACCTATGTATAAAACAATTAGCATCAAACTAATTACCCTAACTAATTACCAGGGAACTGATGCCAGCATGTACATTTCGTAACTGGAACAACTGCAATTGACCTGTTATGTGAGTCACTTGGTAGGATGGGAGCTATGCTGTTTTTCTGTAGCACGAGTGTGCTGAAGTGCAATACAAATATTCATTCATGCTTTGAAATTATTCATTGTATCTTTGAATTTGTAGAAATTCCTTGAAAATTTTAAGCTTAGAATATTCGTCATTCATGCCCTAATTTCTAATAATTTGATGAATCATTGTTTCCTTGAATTTATAGAAATGAATTGAAATTGTGTCATTAAAACATATTTGCCATTCATGCGCTATTTTTTTACTATTTGATAAATCATTGTTTCTTTGAATTTATAGAAATTGATTCAAATTGTTAATTTGAAATTATTTGCCATGTCAGCCATACTTATTTATTGTTTGCATTCTGATCAGTAATTGTAAAAAATAAAGTTGATTTTTAATTGAATATTATTCGTGTCGAAAGTTAGATCAATACTGTTCTAATAATCAACTTTGAATAATAAACATTGAAAATATTGTCAATCGTTCCTGTTGTATTCAAGCAGTTTTGAGTTGAGAAATTCATAATAATGTTCAATAATTGTTCATAATTTAACATTAACATCATGGACATTCACCGAAATTACTTATGAAGATTTACCGTATGTTATCTTAAATCAGATATCATATTGCTTATTAAACATTAAGATAAACTTAACTTTAAATATAAATTATATTTAAATGTACTACACTTTTATCTATCTTATCAGAAAATAAGATAAACTTCAGTTGACCAATTAAAAAAGCTGAATTTAAATCCATTTAGCTGATATTTCAACCAGGAAAAAAATAACATTTTCATGGAGACAATATATTTTAATGAAATGTCCATTGTATCCTTGATCATATAAAGTTTGAAATATGCATACGTGTAGTGTATGACAGTGTATGAATTAAGCGTGAAAAGTAGCCAGCCAAACATGTTATTTTGTAAATTTAAAGCATAAAATTAAAGAAAAACCTCAAAAAAATACCAGCTTGGGCCAAAAATAACCAGGTTCCCAACTAGAGGACAGGCCTTATTTCATATCCTGGTTTATGAAAATATTGTCAACCAATGAGGATAATGTTATATATTTACACTTGTCAACTGAAGATAAAAACTATTTTGGATATTTTCTCATTATTTAGAAACCTGATTTCTGCTCTGTCTTAAATGAATATATAATGAGATTGACAAAAAAAAACACGATTTAATCCACCCAGGAATAAGAAATATATGAGAATGAAATGGATTTTTTCCTAAATGTTTTGAAATGCGACAAGTTCCTGGTGTTTTACTTACCAGTATTAGATG
Source organism: Gibbula magus (assembly GCA_936450465.1). Lineage (NCBI taxonomy): Eukaryota > Metazoa > Mollusca > Gastropoda > Trochida > Trochidae > Gibbula > Gibbula magus. The sequence goes on along the minus strand of OW388303.1, from coordinate 51,639,807 downwards.
ACTGATGTTCACAGATTCTTATAGTTCAGATAATCTAAACATCGGTTTATGTGCGATGACTGCGCACCCAAGTCTAGCATGCTGGACTAAGATTCTTACAGGACATAACTTACCATTATACATTACAGTATGTAAGGTTATAACTGGTAATTTAAACATAATATCAATACTTAAATTGTTTTTATGCTATGGATTGGAGGGTGAGCAAAAATTTATGTAGGGAATATCTAAATTCAAGACTTAATATTTAAATTCAAGACAATTACCAGTAGTCACAGCAACATATTTAATTATTGAGGTATTTCGACATAATTTGTAACTTGATCTAAAGAAGGTAATTAATATAAATCTAGACTTGCTTTTCATAGACTTATCGTTTTGTCCTTTTAGTATGAAGCACAGGGGCTTGTATTGTCGAAAAACCATTAGAAAGCAAAGGAAGTTACAGTGAAAAAATAACATAAAGCAGGTTCAATGTCTCAGACTCTCTATGTTCCAGAATATATTTGTTGATAAGATTCATAACTGGCAATTGTTTTATGTCAATATCATTGTAATGCATGGTTCTGCTAAAAACATTGTATCTTTCATTTTAGACAAATGTGTCAAAACCCGAGCATTTTAACTTGAGACATTTAATTAGTTGGGCCTATTTGTTTTCTTCCTACTTGCCTACAACCATGCCAGTATATTGACATATAGGCCTACACACATTTTTTATATATAATAATATAACGCTCTGATATCGACACAAAAGGCTGCATATGACAGAAAATGCATACAAAGAGAGCGAATCAATTCCAGTGTTCGAGTCGGGGACAAGCGTTAGATGTTCAACACATGATGAGGGAGGTCACGCACCAGTGAACGCATCGTAATAACAATCGACAAGCCCATTGTATGTTTGACCAAGCCCATTTCACAATCAAGCTTTCAATAATCACATTGTGGTAAATCTACTATATTTCAAAATCAAGATGTATAAATACATATATGGGAAATTACAAATGTTACCATTTTAAATCAAATTTATTACTTCTTCGAGCAGACGATTGTCTATTTCTGTTTCCGTTCATGTTTGTTGTGACATTTTCAAAACGAGAAAATGAAATGTACAAGATGTCTGTTTTCACTCGAACCGGCAACCTTGTCTATCCACACACGATGATTCACGTGTGTTTGCGTATGCACGAGCATCTCGTGCGAAATATACACCCCCAGTCCGTGCTTGGCATCGCCTGACAGTTGCCAGCACCATAACAAGTGCTCTGTGAGCGTGGACTGCGTGAGACCTGGACTGAAATGTGTGTCAAACTCACCAAAATCGGTCTTCCCAAAAATAGGTCCAGCGATGTAAACCAAGAAATAACATAGGTACACTGTAAATCCGTGATGCGGTACCATTTTTCTCAACCGCTCGTCGCACTACAACCTCATTATTCCAACCATTCTATCCGGCCACCGTCATGCGCAGTCTTTGGTTCAGTCACGTGACGTGCGTTATCCGCCATAACACACTGTTTGCAAGCACAAAGACATTTTACGAAACTTCCATTTCGTTAATTGTTGAACATGACAATAGCAGAAACAAGAGAACATACATTCATATTTGGTTTAAAGTTCTCTTGACTAATGCTTGCTAAAACAAACATTCAAATAAAATATCAAAGACTGTACTCTAACTTGAAGCCAATTTTTTTAATTACTTAATTTTTGTGATACATGAAACCAAAATATTATATATATTTTGATAAGGAATTTGTAACTTATTATCGGTACACCATTACAACAAGTACAAATATGCAGTATATGAATAATCTCAATATGTTCCAAATTAGGCTTTGAAGACATAATCATTATGTTTATAGCAACAACTGACTTCATAAAATGAAAATAAACACAATTTACATGATATAACTACTTTCGAAAGACAATTATATTATAACATCAGAGAATAATTGACATTTCTGATGATGTTGACTACTATAAAATAATATATAGTGATGCATTGGGATCTGTTCTCTAGTACGTACCGTGTTGTACTGCATTTTCTGTTGCCCTCCCTGCCCAAGCAATACAACTGTATCCGCAATACCAAATGCTAGGGTAGCGGATACAAATACCATAGTGGGCCAGGATATCTGCCACCAAAGTCCTTCTCAAAATTGCATTCAAATATTGCTAAATAACAATTTCAAATTCTAAATATGATCATCTATTTTGGTGTCGGTAGGATTTGATTGAAATGGATTAACTTAAATTGAATCTGTGACAATTATTGTATTTTACAAAGAGTACCGTTAAGATAAAGAGCGAAGAGACTGTAAAAATATGGTACAAGCAATACATATACTTCCTGTAATAGCAAAAAAACCCACCGTAATATGTTAATTAAGGCGTTTTGAATTAACTTTATTTCAATATATTTCATGTATCCGCCCTTATTTCGACGACTTGCTCAATTTGTACACTAAAATATAGCCTTAAAAGCTTAATAACTCTACCTTCCTTTATGTGATTTCAGTTCCACATTTCCACATGTGGACCGTGTTCAATAGAGGTTTAAAAGTAATCGCTCAATTAGCGATTACTTTTAAACCTCTCTTGAACGCGATTGCTCAATGTAGCGCTACGTAGCAAAGCGAGCGAACACTTTGAGGTTTTTTCACCATGTCGTTCAGTAGAGAATGGACGCTACTTGAGCACTACATTGAGCAATCAATGAGCGATTATAAGCGCTCGCTGTTGTGGAACGGGGCCCTTTATTCAGTTTGTTTAGACGTGCTGAATACTAGACTGTATGAGAGGCTCTTATTTGTAAGGCAGTCATGATGGCAGGACTACTCAGATTGTTATGACAATATATTTAAGAAATATTGTTAGATGTGCAGACCCACTCAGTAAGGGGATATCCGATACTTATGAAATGACTCTCATCGTATAGGTCTTGCGGTGCTTCACTGGTCCTGACTCGACTTGCTATCAAAGAACGATTTGTACTTGCCTGTAGTAAATTTAGTTAAAAATCTACTTATATCATGTGATATAGCATGTGCTAATTTAGTCATCATATCACCTCCTTATGGATAGGGGCAAACGAAGTTAGACGATGATGACGACGACAACAAGTACCGTATTTCCTCTAATAAGCGCCGGGTCTCCAATAAGCGCCGGGTCTCCAATAAGCGCCGGGTCTCCAATAAGCGCCGGGTATCCAATAAGCGCCGGGTCTCCAATAAGCGCCGGGTATCCAATAAGCGCCGGGTCTCCAATAAGCGCCGGGTCTCCAATAAGCGCCGGGTCTCCAATAAGCGCCGGGTATCCAATAAGCGCCGGGTCTCCAATAAGCGCCGGGTCTCCAATAAGCGCCGGGCCTCTAATAAGCGCCGGGTCTCCAATAAGCGCCGGGCCTCTAATAAGCGCCGGGTCTCAGATAAGCGCCGGGTCTCTAATAAGCGCCGGGTCTCCAATAAGCGCCGGGTCTCCAATAAGCGCCGGGCCTCTAATAAGCGCCGGGTCTCAAATAAGCGCCGGGTCTCTAATAAGCGCCGGGTCTAATCCATTATTTTAATGCTCCCTTAGTTAATACTATACACATGTAAGGAATGATCCCTCACTTCCGTTTTGACGTCAATGTCACATGGCGCGCGTTACATGCAGTTACAACATTTCATTCACTTCGGCTGTGAGAGGTTTCCACGTGTGTAGAGACTATTGGCAACCAATAGAAGGGGAGGTCCTTGATACAAAAGAAGACACTGATAATAAGTATGATAAAAATGCAGTTTGTGTTGTAAAGGATAACAAGACTGTTGGCCACGTTCCTCGTGAACTGTCAAACGTGTTATTTCATTTCATCAAACATGGTGGACGTTTGACTGCAAACATATCACAAAGTGATTATCAACATTCCGAAATAGCTGGCGGTTTAGAAATACCATGTGTGTATCATCTTGAAGGACCAGCACCTCTCGTTAGGAAAGCTAAATACTTAGTTGATGAAAGAAACTATGGATACAGATAAAACAGTATCCAATAAGCGACCCTTGAGGTCATATGATGTCAACTTCAAACTTAGTGTTATTCAGCATGCAAAGGATACCTCTAAGGAAGCTGCTTCAAGAAAATACAACGTTGCCCAAAAACGAGTCCGTGAGTGGTGATCAAAAGAAGATGATCTACGTAAAGCTTCAACTTCTTCTGCCTCTTCAAAGAGGAAGAAGCTGAGCGGAGGTGGAAGAAAATTGAAAAGTCCCAGTCTGGAATCAGAGCTGGTAGAATGGATCGAGGATCAACGTGAAAAGAGACTCCCTGTCTCAAGAAAATTGATCATGCGTCAGGCCAAGATAATGTTTGAAATTGGAGAATCCAGTTTGACAGAGGGAGATTCATTTTGTGCCAGTAGAGGATGGCTCGAGAAGTTTCTTTTGCGAAATGATTACAACTTCACAGAAATTACCGACCGATCTGATTCCAAAATTAATCAGATATGTTAGTTATATCCAGTTTCTGAGACAAAAGAATTCCTATCCACTCGCTTCCATAGGAGCAATGGACGAAACCGGTTGCTGGTTTGACATGACACCGGACACAACTATTGACCACACAGGAGACAGAAGTGTGGAGATTCGTTCCACAGGAAGTGCAAAGAACAGGTTTACTGTTGTACTTACTGCAAAAGCAGATGGGACGAAGCTTAAACCAATGATCGTCTTTAAAGGCAAACGAGTTGATCAAGAACTTGCTAAAATACCAGGAATTGTCGTTGAATTGTCCCACAATTGATGGATGAGTGACGAACTAACGTCAACCTATCTGAAGAAGATATGGGGTCTCTTTGCATTTGGACGTCGTCTCCTGTGTTGGGACGCATACCGTTAATTGTCACATCTCTCAATCGACAAAGTCAGAGCTTGGCAGATACCTAACCGACATTGGAGTTATTCTTGGAGGGTGCACAGGTCTCATCAAAGCCCCAGATGTATGCTGGAACAAGCCTTTCAAGACAAAGTTCAAAGAGCTGTATGAGACGTGGCTGATGTCAGGCGACCACACGTTCACCAACCCTGGAGCGATGCGACCTCCGACGAGAAAACAGTTGTGTCTCTGGGTACGCGAAGCATGGGACGTGAGTCTCACAACTGAAGATATTGTCAAGTCCTTCCGTTGCTGTGGTGTGACCGTCAATGTCAACGGAGAGGATGACATAGAGATCACCTGTTTCAAGCCCGGTAACGCTGCTGAGGGTGGGCTTGAAATGCTGATAGAAGAACGCGCAAGGGTTGCCAATATTGTTCAGTCAGTGAGCCAGGACCCATTCCGCGATGCTCCAGAAACGGAAGTGGACAGTGATGAGAACGATGCTGTCTTGGACGACACTTCCGATGACGAAGTTGATGTTGAATGAATCAGTGCTGAACATTTTTGATTGAAGTTACAGAAACTGGATTTTGTTCTTTCCTGTTCTTTCTTAATGTTACTGCGTAGATATTACACGCAAAACTGTTAAATTGCAATTGTTCATTCCAATATTAGTTTATTTGGAGTTTCAAGAATGAAACTACATTTGATAGGCCTAACGTGTTAACAAAAGTTTATAGATGAACTTGAACATTGTTTAATGAAGTGAAAACTGACTCCTTTAAATATTTCTGTAGTGTTCGAAGAAATTGAATAAACTGCAGATCTCATTACTGGCAATTTTGTTTTGAATTTTTGAAAGTGAATTATGTCATATGTACACGCTAACAAAAGTTTTGTTGTTTATTTCATAACGAATTCATTTTCGGCTCAAAAGTATAACTCGTTAGCTTATAGACATCTTATCATTTCGTCGAAAAGGTATTGTACTTGTTAGTGTATGAAGACCCCTGTCACCCTACAATTGAAATTATCAATGAAGATGCACACGAAATAGACATTAGATTGCTTTTGATCAAATGCCGTAATTCAAAAGATTTTCCGGCCAAATGTCCATGGTAAATGACAGCTTTACCCTAAATTTAATTTGCTATTAAAGAAATAAGCGCCGGGCCTCTTATAAGCGCCGGGGGGTCAAGGGGTGCTGAAAAAATAAGCGCCCGGGCGCTTATTAGAGGAAATACGGTATATGTTATAAGTATATATACGTATATATAGAAAAGAGTAAACATCAGATGGTTTTGACTGGATCAATCTTCTTTAATACAATACGATGAGCTCATTTCGACCCTTATATCGGTCTTTTCAAGTACTTGACGACGATTATATAATTATGTTTTATATAATTACATACATCAGAGCATAATACTTTTATTTTATGTCAAGTCAATTGGGGTGTTGAAATCGCTTTTTTTCAAAATGTTTTTTCGTCATTCAAGTATTGCCATTTATCTTAATTTTATTTAAATATAAAAACTATACTTAAGATCAACCCAAATACCTGTTCTATGTTATGTCAACAGGGTATAACCTAATATACAAAATACATAAAATACAATTCAATGCTATGTTTTGGACTCAATCAATTGTTTTATTTTATAATGTCAAGCAAACTTATACATTCAGAACTCAAATTTCATTTCATTTCAGACTCCGAAATCAAGTGTAACAACGAATCACTTCTACTTACCGAAAATGAAGGCAGTTTTCAGTAATAACACAGATAAAGAATTGATGCATGCAGTGTCATGAGTGCATGGTCAAAGTCTTCCCAATATCCAATAGTAGCATTGGGTTGCTGAGTGTCTCCTGCATACATTGGAAATATGAAATCAAGTGAGAAATATTTCATTGAAAATTTAAAAACCCAATTAAATTGGATTATGTTTCTATATTGAGTTCTATTCTGTTAACGTCATTGAGAGGATTTTTAGAAGCTAGTTAAAAGAGCTGGTGAAGAAGAACAAGTTCTTTGGTTAGCCATCTTTATTTTCTGAGCTCGAAATCTTGATCAAAAGGTTTTTTCATGTAAATGTTACAGCATGTTAGTAGTCGTATTGCCGACGAAAAGTCACATAGGATCAACGTGGATGTTAGTAGAACAGGGGCGAATATAGGAATTGTATCATAGCAAACATATTAGCCTGAAATTTGTTTTGTTTTGTGGCCAGATACGACCTAATATATAGAGAAAAGGTTATTTTGAAAATATTATTGTGCAAAACGCTGCAGCCATGGGCTGGGACAGTTTTTTGGCGAAGAAATAGAGCCATTGGCTATGTAGCTTATCAGGATTTGCTTTATTTAGTATCGCTATGGAAACGATTAACATATCAAACAATAACGCATTGGCCAGTCAACAAATTTATCATCCAAATTGGTTACACGTTAATCCTATACTTAGGAAGAACTACATTTTAAAGGTGTGACCTCTCTTGTTTTAATTTCACTCAAACGACCAGTCTCACACACAGACTGTAACACGGCCAATACGTTTGAAGTAACCAGAAACATCTGTATTAAAAGCCTAATGAGATAACGAGCAATCTGCCTCTTTGCATCTTCTAACCAGGGAGTGGTCACTCTCTCCTCAGCTGAGCCAGGTCCACACAGTGCAATAATATATATATAATGCAGACCATTTCCAATCATTTGCCAAACAATAGCAATATTCTTTGCTAATAGATATATCCAGGTGTCATATATATACTTTAAATAATACACTGAAGACGTATATCCACTTTCATAATCTATACTTTATTTTCCAATATGCATATTTCTGCTTCTTGGTTCGAAGCTTGCAGCAGAAATATACATATTGGAATATAAAGCATTGATTATGAAAGTTGATATACGTCTTCAGTGTATGTAATGATGCCTGGCTTATCTTAATATTGACAATGGACATTTAATTCAGTTTTCTCAATGTAGATCACAGTTCGATCGAATTATGCATATAAGCCCTGAGATATAGCTCTAAGTATAAATTTCTGTTAATTGCTTCTTCCTGTACCTGTGGCCCATTGATAAATCAAGCACCTTGTGGAGACCCTGCGGGCATACCGCGTTATCCGTGTATGATTTATACACAGGCGTGTGAACATCGCGTTGGGTTAGCTGAAAATTGTTCATGTCACTGTGAATTGGAAACATGTTCGAAACAGGTAAGAACTATTTTGTCCTAATATTCTAAATTTCGTCTTTTGGTATATATTAACCATTTTTAAGAAGTTTACTGTTATGACAGATACACTGCTGTCGAATGATTATTCACTATATATTTAATGTCACATTTAATACAGTGTCTATGTCCATACCGTATAAAACATTTTAGCCAATGCAAAAAAACCAGGCAAAAACAGGAAACACAACATCACGACAAGACCTCGCCAATGTCACTCATCAAACATACGAGCATATGCCTACTCATTGAATTACTATTTGAAAAGCTAGATCTCAGTGAAGAATTCGGCTTTAGATAAACATACATATCGATACTGCCTCCACAACGATCGCTTTGGAATACTTTGGAAACTGTTTCTCATTGAAAATAGCAGGCTGAAAGTATTTTAAAAGATAAAATAAGGATATTTATATATATTTCCATTAATATCATTACAAGAGTTAACAATGTTTGTAGGAAATGAAATCGGTATTGCATAGTGAAGCATCCTGTTGACGATGACTAAAAGATTTAATGTTTATATATACTTATTCATACGCTTCCTCTAGTCCTTCACAGTGCGTGTATTCATGGTTTAAACCGTTAGTTTTGTAACGTAAACAACACGAATATACTGATTCATTAAAGTTTTATTTAATCCAAAACAAAGTAGGCGTGATATAGCGATTTCATAATGCCAGAAGAAAAACAAGATATTCTTGATAAAAAATTCTTCATTGTGCTGATATATTCATGACGTTTCGGGGTTTACGCTCATACCTTGAACGTGGGGTATGACAAGGTTGGGTGCATTTAAACAGATTATTAACAAGTAAAGGTGATAGTTGTAAAGGGAGGATTAAAAACAATAAGTTGAGTTTCAAGCATACTGCCACTGAATATTTCAAAATGTTCCAACCGGAAAATATATATCCACAAATTTCGTCAACATAAATACAATGTGGTCCTGTCACTATAAGAACTCAGACGTATTTCAAAATGACGACAAACATGCAGACGGGGTTATGTCAGAGAATAAAGCTTTTGATTGATAGCTGTCCCGGTCTCCTTCTTGTCACACCCATACAACACAGTGTTTAACATTACTACCTTCAACATTTCGAAATTTACATATGGTGGCATGTAAATGTTAAAAATGGGTTTTTCTTATAAATGTTCATGTTGAGTTTATATCCGATAATGAAGAACCACCACACGTAAGTAGCTTAATGTGTTATTCAGTTTTCAGTCAGTTTATTTCCGGTACTGAAATGTCACAATGAAAATATGTACACGAACAGGTGATATGAGATTATATTCAACAATTAGATGTAACTTACAGTAAGTTTAGAAATACATTCTGTTCTGAATTACATAGCACGGTTAACAATCATAACCAGATTTGAAGAACTGCACTTTTTGTGTTATTAAATGAGTCTACAAATTTATAAAGATTGGACATAGTAATAGTTTTAATATACAACTTCTTCAGTGATTTATTGATAGGGAAAATTAAAATGAAGTAATATTCATCTTCCTTTTGGTTGAGATTACAAAGTCTGCAAAATCGATTTTCTCTTAACTAATTTGATTATTCCACTTCATGTGCATCTAATCTACTTAACGCTATCATAAACTTTTTGACATAAATACATTTCTGAGTTAAGAGTACATTGAAACATCTTATAACACAGACACTTACTAGAAAGTGATATACTTTCAGTCCATTCTTGTAAATAAATATCCTTTAATCTGCTGGTTAGTTGACATATAAAGTCATCGTTTGAGTCAACATAGTGATATTTCCACACAAAACCAAAACCCTTTGAGAATAACAAATTTCTAACGGCCGAAAGTAATCCAATTGATGTGACCATTCTTAATCTCTTAAATAACATTATCATATTGTAACATTTCTTTGGTAGACGATATAAAGTCATTTTCAATAAATTCAACCAATGCTTAAATACTTGTCAAAAGGTGAATTGAGTATCTACCACATTCTCCATAAACCATTGTTGAATGTCACTCCAAGATAGATTTTTATACATGCATTCAGTTGAACTCTTTCAATACCTGTGTACCATTTGAAACCCCACATTTCAGCGCAGAACGATAAAATCGCTTACTATTTGCATCAAATATTATATTTTAAGATATTAACTTATATTTTTGTCACCGACATATTTCATTTCAGAGGCTAAAAGCCAATCTACTCATATATGCAATATACGTTTATATACAGTAGCAATAAATAGTACAAAATATTAAGTAAAATATATTTTTCAGGTGAAAAAATAGTACCCAAAGCTGAAATCAATGATAAGACACCTTGACTTTTGATATACAAGATACAAGACTGATATCATTACGCTGAAGGCGTTTAGAACTACGTGCTTGACTGAATGACTGACATATATTGGTTCATTTACAATTGCTTCCTCCGTGTCCTTAGGCATGTGCTAATATATAGCGTGTAACAACTTCCTCTTTCATGTATGTTTACAGTGTTTATATAATACAGAGGGTTGATTGTTTGCATTAGATTATATTTGCAGGTCATATGCTTAATAGATTACGGTTATTTGGTTAAAGAAAACCTCTTGTCGAGAGTATTAGATAAGTTCATTGATCAAGACAGATTAATTTACGCACATATTAATTCATCATTGTCTGTGAGATCCTATATTTATGTATATCTATTGATCAAGTTTTTTAAAATTCAATTATTTATGTATCTTCTTGCTCACCTTTTAAAAGAGTCTGCTGTAGCCTAGGTTGATTAATGTTGGTGGATTACAAATTATTTTTAGTTTTTAAATAAACATATTGAAAAAATGTTTAACATAAAAAAAAGGAAACTGATTTTAATGGGATAGGCCTCACACTGGATGTTTTAGTTAATGTTCTATAAATACGTAATTCATATGACAGTTTCATATCATGTTAATGTAGCATGCCGGCATGGTAGGATAATAACAGCTTAATCACATAATATCTGAGTGTTCGATAACAAGCATAACTAATGAAAATTTTATAATCACAAAGATAAAATTATATATATATGTATAACAAATTGATACATTGTAACACAACATATCTATGCAAATCATATTTAATTATTCTATTCAAGCAAAGCCATCTTTATTTATAATAAACTTGATATGTTCGATACTTCAAGACAGCGAGACTATATTTGACCTCAAAGATATACATGAAATGTTAATCACTTGGTCTGTTAATCAATACCAAGGGAGGTAACAATACCCAAAGGGAGATAACTGGAATAAGGCGTGGAAGCCGTAATCCAAACAACTCTAAACTTACACCTCACAAACTGAGATTTTACACGTCAACATGTTAACTTAAGTGTTATGTAGAAGGACCGGATGGTGAATGTTGAATACTATGGATGGAACAACTTCTCTTAAACTTTCCAGAAACTATTTCGGTGGAAATTTAGAGGAGGAAAATACGGAAGCTTGGAAGTGAGAAACCGATAACTGACTTCATCATCAGTGCATCACTCGTCTCTCTGCTCTTCATCAGGATGTGGTATGTCATGGTTTGAATAATTTCCTTTTCAAAATTTTGAACTCTAGAATGAATTCTAAACTATATTCTGATATTGGTAAATATAACAAGACCCTATTTCAGCAGAATTGATTAAGAACTACATTTAAGTAACTATAAGTAGAGATAAATTTGAAAGATAATTTTCTTAGATTTGATCTGTGAACACATTAACAATCAACACTGTCAAAGCAAAGTACTAATTTGGTTTTGGGAACATTTGAATTTGATTTGTTTATAATTAATATATCAATATTATACAATTATAGACTGGTGATGAGGTCAATACCTGTTTTTATGGACCCGAGAAAACAATATTGACCAAGGACGAAGTCCGCGGTCAATATTGTTTTCTCGGGTCCATAAAAACAGGTATTGACCGAATCGTCAGTCCATAATTGTTTTATTATGTACCTAATACAGAATTGAAAGGAAAACAATGAAATACAGTCAAAAATGTAATTTGCTGTAAACAGCTGGGACTACAGTCATATGACGTCATGCAACAATCGTTTGACGTCATGCAACAATCGTTTGACGTCACTCAAGTCAATACGGCTTTTGGTCGGAGTCAATATGCTTTTCTGTCGACGGTCACGTGATCGCCTTTCGACCAATCAGATCGCTCGAAAAACCAGCTCACATAATAATGATATGTGTTATTATCAGACCTTTACAATAATAATGATGATAATAATAATGTACATTTTAACATCTAATATCCAGTGCAAGCACTGTTCAATTGGGGTACAATTATTGCCCTGAAGGAATCATACTTTCGGTGCCGCTACTAAGCGCTCAGCAAGACCAAAAAGGTCCGTACCTCAGGTACCCATTTAAACAGCTGGGTGCACTGAGCAAAATGTGGATGAAGTGCCTTGCCCAGGGGCACAACACAGTATACGACCCAGGTCACAAATGTTTGGTGTCTCCTCCGAGATTTGAACCCGGGCCATTGGCGTGAGAGGCCAGCATGCTAACCACTACACCACTGTGCTCCACTTTATGTAACATTTGATTATAAAACTCTTAGAAACATTAGAAACATTTAATATACAGTGATTTAGATGTAGGCTTTGATGATATGTACCCAATCACATTCTTTAAAGGGGCACTGCATCCAGGATAAAAATGAGATCACTTTTATCTTTCTTTGGTGTTTAGCGTGTCTGCTTATGAGTTATGGTGGGCTTCACTGTTACATGCAGTAATCTTTACTACCAATTACTTCAATTGTCTGACATTTGGGGTCTGTGACTCGTTAGCAGACACGTCAATCACCATAGGTAGATAAAAGTGATCTCATTTTTATCCTCAAAGCAGTCTGCCTTTAAAGGGATGGTTCTGTCACCATATTGGATTTTTGGCATTACGTGAAAAAGAAATGAATAGCCTATATTGTACCTAATTTTAAAAAATTTTAATCACTTTTTTTATGAACTTGAATATAACGAACTCAAAGGGACCAAAGAATAAAGTTTGCTATATCCATTGTTTGCTATACACATATTATTTTAATCATGGGGCTTTTGAAGGGACTTATAAATCTGTTTTCTATATCCATGTGTTTGATATATCCATGTTCCCTGTAACGTGTTCTACTGTAGGTAAAACAACTGGAATATTAAAACAATGACAGTCATGTAATGTAAGCTGTCAGTAAAACACCTATCTACCTGTAATGAGGTCGGTCCGACCACAGTGCACACCTGTTTGTTCTCACCTGAGAAGTATGTCTACACTGTTCACCTGAAAGGTGGATACTATTTACATGGTGTATTACCTACTCAATAAAGATGGTAAGACCTTCTAACCTGTAGCTTTGTTAATAGCAATGAATAAACTAAAACTAGGCTGCTCTATATATAGTATTGGGGTGATGTATGTGGTGGATGTGAATTGGAATTGAACACACCCAATTAAGGTCAGTCGATGCATCGGCTGATGGTACTAGCTGGTCGCCATTCTATTTACCTTTTAACATTTGCAGCAGTTCAAAAGCTGAAATTTTGTTTGAAGGTACTTTAGACCTAGGTGATCAAAATTGTAACATTGGTCCCCCCTCTCTCAAATATTGGGGTTAAAAAATGACCAGAGATGCAGACTACTCAAGGAAGAGGATTGGAGAGATGTATGTTGTATATTTGAATAGGAATTGCACGGTTCAGAGTAAACACACTTTGTAAAGATCCTCCTCTAACTATAGAAACAGGGGAATAGTAAGATGTAGATTGAATGAAAGAGATTTTCAGTGTGAAGAAATGATAACGGTGTTCTCAAACTTTTTGTAATATCTTTTCCACAGTGATAATGAGTGAAATTATGTACCCTCCAAGGAATAAAAATTTGCAAACTTGCAGTCCACAAAAGGAGAAAACTGAAATGATTGTCAAAGCGGATAATTTCTTTGAAGAAGATACTAAAGCACATGAAACAGTTATCAAAATAATAAGCTGAAGGTTCCCCGATTTCTTCTGCAGCATTTACAACGTTAAAAGTTAATCAAGATTATACTAGTATCAAGCAACTAATTTATCGATAACTTGCTTGATAACAGTCTTCGTATCTACACAAACGTCACATTCTTTGTAATAAAGAATACATAGATCTTTGTTTTTCTTCATCTCTACAACTTCTAAAATGCCCCTTAAGCACTTATACATTAGTTATGAGAGTTCTGACAAGCTATTTGTAAAGATAATTAGGTAAGTTGAATTTGGTTTGAAGCTGGGGAGGATTTATGATCTCAAGGACAAATTGTCGCTTAGTGAAGAGTTATCTCTTTTACCTACTGTTAAATGATAAAGCTGCTGGGTAGATGATGGTTGTTAAAGTGTTTAAGATTATAGTAATATTTACTGCTGTGATCTGTGTTGGATGAAGTTGTTTTATGGTTGTAAATCACTTCAATCTTCCAAATTTGTGAATTATTACCTGCAAAAATCTATTACTTGAAAAATCCTTTATTTGGGAATGTTTATTTGAAAACTATTCTTGAACATACCATTTTTATTGAAATTATGAATTTTTGAAAACAATATGTTACCAAATTTGTATTAAAGGGACACCACGTCGAGGATAAATATGACATCAGACTTATCTACTTTTGCTGTTTAACGTGGCTCGTAACGAGTCACAGATCCCCAATTTCAGACAGTTGAAGTAATAAGTAATAAAAACTGCTGCATGTAGACAGTGAAGCTTAGCGTAACTCGTTAGCAGGCACGTTAATCAGCATAGGTAGATGTGAGCCTCATTTTTATCCTCGACGCAGTGTCCCTTTAAACAATCTAAATTTAAGATAGTTTGCACTATGTCTGGAACCTAAATATGGAAAATGAAATATTTGACAAAAAGAACAATGAATTTGTTTATCAAATTCATTTTTTTTTCAAAACATATAATTGGATTCATTATGTTTTTCAGATTTCGCAAGGTAAAGATTTCCTCAGGAGGATAAAGAACGAAATCCAAAGACAAATCACCATGGCAATCCAACTCCCAACAGACGTCTGCTATGGCAGTATGTCATTCTTCATGTCCATATTACATAATATATTTCTTCTTTACCATGTGGATATGTTCGTGTCTGTGTACAAGATTGACAAATACTCATTTTGGGTTGGTGAGGCCATTTTTCTTCTCTGGAACTCTCTGAATGACCCACTTTTTGGCTGGCTGAGTGACCGCCACTATTTGACTAATTCTGGAAAACCCGTCAGCCAACGAGACATAGTCATGAAACGGTTCAACGCCTTACAGAGAAACGGACCTTTTTTTGCAATATCGTTTTTAGCATTTTGGATACCGTGGGCGTATCCATGGTTACAGTTTGTGGTTTGTTTATGTTTGTACGATGGTTTTTTGACGATGTTGGACCTTCATCATTCTGCTCTATTGGCAGATTTGTCCGTTTCCGCAGATATCCGGACCAACCTGAATTCCAAGTGTTCCGTGTTTTCCGCCTTTGGATCGGCCTCTGTGTTTTTATCCTACGCTTTCTGGAACAAAGATGACTTGTTTACGTTTCGGATATTTTGCTGTGTTTTAGCTGTGATATCTTTTGTTGGTTTCATGGCAAGTTCGAACTTGTTAAAGAATTACTACGTTACGAGACATAAAGAGGAGGAACTTGTTCCTGTACAAAGGTGAGCAGTTTCAGTTGATTAGAGAATTCCTTTTCTGTTATTGTGATGAAAAATAAAAAAATGTTTGAATGCAGTAATAGTTAATTCACTATCGTTTCATGAGCTATCATTTAGGACACAGAGTGAACATGACAATTTTTCTCACACTTCAGGACTACAAAATAAAAGAGATAAATTAGTCTCTTAACATAAAAGGCTGACGCCATAAATATTTAGTTTGTATATATAAACCCTTTTGCTGCGAGCACCTGATTATTGAGGATAGACTCTTTAGTCATTTGTCTCTCCTGGGTTATGACTAAATTTCGCTTCCAGTCAAATGGCAACTCAAAGCAACTGGCACAAATTAATCACAGCTAAAATGCTAACTTTATTGTGCTGCTACAGTTACAATGGTCGGAAAATATATTTATGTCCACTAAACTATGTTTGTGTCTACATTTAATACAATGTATTTTCAAATGTTTGTCATGTGTTTTAGTTCGGAGGATCCTGTAAATTCCTCGCCCTCCAAGTCTTTCATGTCCCAGCTCCTGTCTCAGAGGAACTTCTTCTGGTTTGCTGTCATGAATCTTATACAGGTATATAACATTTCATTTATCATAATATTTATATTTTATAACCAGCGGGACGGGATAGCGCTGTGGTTAGCACATTCGGCTTCGGATCAAGAGGTCCGCGGTTCAAATTCTGCAAGAGTCGACAACTTTGTCTGCTGTAGAGAACTATTTACATATTTGGACAGTTGGATGTTATTTGTATCACTAATTTTGCACATTCTTTTACTCAACTGATGATTTTGATGTTAAAAATGGTGTTTATCTTTGATGTAAATAGATATCTAAAATCTAAAATCCAAATTCATTTAGATTCATGACTATGAACAATAAGGGCACCTCACAGACCATTGTTAGCAAAATTACTGTAACCTTTTCAAACTTTCAAATAAGTAATAAGTGTATAAGTAGTGTGAATGATTTGTTCACTTGTAATTGGCATCACTGTGCTCATTGTGTTTAAACATCGTGGCATTGTGGTAAGCACAGTGGTAAGTAACAGCCTATTTTAAAAGAAAACATGGAAATAACTTCTTGACATTTTATGTTCACTATGTGAAGTTTTCATGAGTTGCAGTGATATTATTAGATTCTATCTTGTATTGACCCAAAATTGTTATTTTCAGGTCTTTCACTGCCACTTCAATAGCAACTTCTTTCCCCTTTTCCTGGAGAACCTTCTGGGGGATTCAATATCGCCAGGCTTTGGTTCTTTTCTTCTCGGTAAGTTGATGAGAGTAAAGAGCTTGTACAAAGTGAAGACTTTCAACTCTAAATATGCTGATACAGAATTAATTTATGAAAGACCCAATTTTTCAGTCAACTATTTGAAAAATATGACACAATTTCATGTATGATTTTAACCTCATTTAAATATTCAGCTATAGCAAATCTTCAGCAAGTCTTTATCAATCATAAATAATTATACCCCTACTATAAAGTAACCAGGGTAATTGATATATAGTGGTCATTTGTCCTCTTGTCTGGTCAGTTTTCTGAACAAATATTAGGTGTTTTTCAACCCAACTTTGTAAATTTTAAACCATGTCCTTTTCAACGGTTTTGGGCCATTTACAGCTTTCTGGGATTTCAATATTTGGCCTTTTTGGACTTCATCTTAAAGTGTTCAATGGGTAATTATGTAGTATTAAGTGGGTAATTCTGTATTGTTCAATAGGGAGTTCTATAGAGTTGGTATTAATCTGGTAATTCTATAGTGTTCAATGAATAATTTTATAGTCTTCAGTGAGTAATTATGTAGTGTTCAGTGGCTGTGGGTAATAATTCTATAGTGTTAAGTGGGTAATTCTGTAGTGTTCAATGGGTAATTCTGTAGTGTTAAGTGGGTAATTCTGTAGTGTTCAATGGGTAATTCTGTAGTTTTAAGTGGGTTATTCTGTAGTGTTCAATGGGTAATTCTATAGTGTTAAGTGGGTAATTCTGTAGTGTTCAATGCTTAATTCTATAGAGTTCAACAGGTAATTCTGTAGTGTTCAACGGGTAATTCTGTATTGTTCAACAAGTAATTCTGTAGTGTTCAACGGGTAATTCTGTAGTGATCAACGAGTAATTCTGTAGTGTTCAACGAGTAATTCTGTAGTGTTCAACGGGTAATTCTGTAATGTTCAACGGGTAATTCTGTAGTGTTCAACAGGTAAATCATAGTGTTAAGTGGGTAATTCTATAGTGTTAAGTGGGTAATTCTGTAGTGTTCAACGGGTAATTCTGTAGTATCTGGCCTCCCAGAATGTTTTTGGCACAAATGATTCCAATATGCAAAAGTGTAAGTGCAAACATAAAATGAAATTAGCTTTGATAATACAAAATTTGCTTTCAAAAACTCTTTCTAAAAACAGATTATTTCAGATATAAGCGAACAAAAATGTTATTGTTTTGGTTTCCAGGAATATCGTTTGTAGCTCCTCACATCAACAACTTGTATTTCCTGCGGCTGTGTCGGCGGTTTGGAGTGTACAACGTCATCCACATATTGTTCCTGGTGAAACTTGTCCTGAGTGTCATCATGCTGCTGGGGGGACCCTCACACGTCTGGCTTCTCTGTGTGTTCATTGCAAGGTATGTCTTCTAATAATCCTCTAATTATTGATACATCAGTTTTCTAATAATCCTCTAATCATTGATACATCAGTCTTCTAATATATTTTAGTGTCTTGAGTGGCAGAAGGGCATGCGGTTTGAAAGAACAACTGGGCATAATAAAAATTTTACGATTTTTTTTTATGAAAATCCCAGACGAGCTTGCAGGATATATCTGCAGTTGGCACCTATTGAAACGAACCAGCAATTGAATTTACTCAGAGTTAAATATATATATATATATGTATGTATATTTCAAAGCAAAACATTGACATCGCCAAAATGTCTGATGACACCCTGTATAGGCGCGTTTCTGTGTACCAACTTAGTGCAAACCAAACCCAGTCACATAGCTGACCAATCACGTCATGGTTTTAAATGGTCACTGTTTTGAAAAGCATTTTGAATCATTCGTTAACACTTTTCTCATGTAGTGGAAACTGACGAAAGTATGGCTGTTGGGAGTTACTTGCCCCTAGCTTCTCGTACAGAAAGCTATTACGTTATTTGATTGGATGCCTGAATAGCGTCAGAACATGCAAGCCCAGAGGCTGTTATCAGCGAGGAAACCTCCCAACGATGAGTTGGTATTCCAGTAAATATACTATTTTGTTCCTAGGAAAACAGTTCATTTGAATCAGACTGTCCTCTTGAATGATATAAATAGACATACATTTATCATGTTATTCAATTCGGACTACTTACAGCAACCGAGTGTTCACAGAGGGAACATGTAAATTACTGAACCTCGTAATCAGCGACCTTGTAGATGAGGACTTCGTCATTCACAGTCGACGACAACCCGTGTCAGCGCTGATGTTCGGTACAGCTGCTCTTGTGTCAAAACCTGGGCAGACCTTGGCCCCGCTCATAGGAACATGGATACTCAGCATGCAGACAGGTCAGGGGTCACTTATATATTATAACCATCTTAGTTGAGAGACATATTCTTTTGTGTTTCATAGGATAATGTTGAGGTCCTCTTTGAAGTTAGAAATGAAAAATAGGTTGACTTAGAAATAAAACATATGTTTTTGAGTCTCAGTATAAATGTTTTGAAACAGGAATTTCAAACCTTATAGTAGGAGATCAGCACAATGGTGGGTGGTTAGTCAGACGTCTGTAGCATAGAAAAAGCAATGAAATGCAGTAAGGCTTAAGTTAACCAATGGTTGAAGGAAGCAGTTGCAGGGGAAGTTGGTTGTACCCCACATCTACCTGATGAAGGAGTAAGGATATACTACAAAACATTGTGTATGTTAAACAATGAAAAAGTTATTATCCTGAAAATTGTCTTTTCTTAAGGAATCCACTTCTAAATGCCTTTCAAAGACTTGATCAATTTTGAGCGATGTATGGTTGAAATAATGACCGCTGACCGAGTGAATATCTGTGATAACCATCGAGCGGTACGCGAGATGGTTATCACAGATATTCACGAGGTCGAGGTGATTATTTCACATACACCACATGGTTATCATTCATTCCATACACAAAGTAGACATAAATTGGTACCCATATATAAATATGTATATATAATACTAGAAAATATATAAATACAGCCAAGACACAAAAGAATGAACACTCATCTGTATGGATCCTCGGTAGCTACATTGGTAAAGGCGGTGCTCTAACGATATAGAGGTCCAGGGTTCGAATCCGACTTTCGCTACTTACAAAATTTACATTTCTAATTTGACAAAATTTCCTAAATTTTACAAGTCCATATGTTTCCGTAGGTTGAATATCTCATAACCGACCATGGTGGTTATCTAAAAAAAACTACCTCTGATATTGACCTGATAACCACACCACGTGGTGTATTTCTAAATATCCTGCTGCTCCTTTGGCAAAACAAAGCTTCTCAGAGTTGACATCATCTCTCCGACTCTTGAACATTTCTCCAAGGTTACTGTAGTGACTAATGATAACTTTATTGCTTGGTGGAAGGAACCAGTGCAGTGTTTTAACTGAAAATATCTTCTATACTTACCTTGCAGGTCATGACATATTCCAGTCGGGGAAGGATGTTGGTTCCATCAAGATGAACTACCAACACATGGACGCAGCCACGAAGGAAGCTCATCGACAGGGCTGTTTCAACCTGCTGGTGTACATCCCTATCATCTGTGCAGTGGCACAGTCCCTCGTGTGGATGAAGTTCTCCTTACACGGTCACAGGCTAGCCAGGATTAAGGCTCTACGTCAGGGGGAATACACTGACCACGTCTGAATAGCCTCTTCGTCAGGGGGAATACACTGACCACGTCTGAATAGCCTCTCCGTCAGGGGGAATACACTGACCATGTCTGAATAGCCTCTCCGTCAGGGGGAATACACTGACCATGTCTGAATAATACAAAGTATTTATGTGATAAAGACTGTTGGGGAGGAAGTTCTTGGGATCTTCTTTGGGGGGAGTATGTGGACCATGTCTGAATAAGTATTTATGTGATGAAGACTGTTGGGGAAATGTTCTAAACTCAGTCTGTAGTATTTGGACCATGTCTGTATTATGCAAGCATATTTGTCCATATATCTGATTGGTTGAGAGCCGATCACATGACCATCGACAGAAAAGTGTATTGACTCTGCCCACAGTCATACTAAAGCAATATCGACTTGATTTACTGAAATAAGAATTAATTGCAGTTAAAGGATAGATGAAATGCATTTTCTCAAGAATGACAGATGATTACCTCTACGTATATTGTATATCGGAATCAATTGAGCATAAAATCGAGACAATATACACTTGCAATTGATAATTAAGACGATTTTAATTCACCCATTTTAACACTATCGCAATTTGTTCGGCGAATCCTTTTGAAAATGCTCACTGAGGCTTGACTGTGATAAGCGAGTGGCGGGGCGGCTAGATAGCTACTCCACCGGTGTCTCGTTAATTAATTAATGATGATTATCACTGCCGCTAAATGAATTTATGAGGTGTATTACATCGCCAAAAAGATATGTTTATGTAATAATTGTGTAATTGTCATCTGCAGAATTACCTAGTTGGATATATAAAATACGATATATGGGAAATTTAAGTTGGTTTATTGAAGGTATCTTTGTGAAATTAACAACCAAAATGTTGCGAAATTACGTTGAATTGTGACTATCGCTGAAAATCAAATTCCTCCACATACGTCACAGAAGTCATCCCTTCAGGGGCCACAACCCCGCAGACTTTCATTCTGGTCGCCGGGGCTAAATCAGGCGGTTTTTTAAAAAGCCGTATATAAGTAATTTATGGAATGATTTCAGAAATTTAAAATGAAGCAATTGTCAAATTGACATCGCATTTTAATGCATCCGATTTGGACCATATGTCGTTTCATCCATCCTTTAAATGTTATTTTGTGATGTCATGCTACTTTGATGTGATATATACATAATTCTAAACAATCAAATGGAAACAACTCCATAGGCATAAGAACGGTTTGATGGGTGGGGGTCCAGAGTGTAGAGAAGGGGTCTCACTTTAATGATTTTATGAAGGCCTAGCAAAGAGTTTGATGAGTAGGCCGAAGTATCTGGAAAAATGTCATTTCATTCATTCAAATTACAATTTTGCAAACAAATATCAGAGAATAGTTGAGAATGAATGTTTTTGACCTCAGCATTAAATCATTATTTCTGAGTTTCTGTACACGTTAAACTCTATGTAATAAATACAGCCCCCCTTTCACAACACTTTTTGAGAAAAATATGCACTTACAATTTGTTCTCGGCCACAGCGGCCAGTATTGTTGAAAAAGGGTCAGTCATTCAGTATTTCTCGCGTTTTCTGATGCACCAAGGACTGGGCATTGAAACTTGGTCACTTTTAGCTGATGGGATATTTTAAGCAATTTTATATAAAAACAATTTAGAGTGAATCTTTTTTTTTCAAATTGGTGGGCTCACTTCAGCAATATGTTAAAGGTGCATCCATTGTGTTTCATAAAATTTTATTTGGCTTTAATACATTCCAACACACCATATGTGCTGTTTACAATAAAACAAAATTCACTCAGCTTGCATATTCATCCCCAATCGCCAGATATATCATAATTACTAGTTTCCAATTAAAATTGAGTAACAGCATTATGCATGTGCAGAAACCGAAACTGCACGTCCTATTTATATGCATAGTAGTTATATGACCTATTGAACATTATCAACCCTATTTGTTATCTTGTATGGTTTAAATAAGATTCCAAAATTACATTTGACTCATTGGCGCGCGCCACACGCGGTGCATTGTCCGGTTTTCGATCAGAAATCGACACTTTTACCTTCATATCGTCAATATACTAAGTTGAGTATCATCAAAATGGTAGTTTTCGGTAACAGTTGGTACTTCTCGATAAAATAAGACCATTTATAACGTTTGGCATATTTGACCCCCAACAACACAATGGATGTACCTTTAATATTTAAAGCTTTGAAAATTCATATCTTTGTAAATACGCGTTGGAGTTTTATGTTTTTTGGCTGTGAATGATATATTGAATAATATATTATATTGAAGGATAATATAATGACAACATTCTGAAATTCAAACAGATATGGGGTATTGACCTTGTTACATCCCTTTGCTTTTTCAACAATACAGGCCCCAGTAGGTAGGAACAAAATGTGAGTGATATTTTTTTCTCTCAAAAAGTGGTGTGAAAGGGGGGGGGGGGGGGGGGGGGGGTCAGTGCCCTTTCTACGCCTATGAACTCCGGTGATTCAGTTGTCTTTATTTCCCTTTTCCCAGTAATAACATGTATGATAAAACAGTTATGGACTGGTGTATTGGATCAAAACCTGTTTCTATGGAAAGGGGTATTGGCCTCATCACCAGTCCCTAAATGAATATAAATGATTTGATATACATTGTAGCGGAGAGAGTGTTCAACTGACTGGGGAGTATGCTGACCTTGGTTGAGTTGTTATAGAGTAGTTAAAGGTGCTGAAGCACGTTTTTTTGCATATCATGTTTTCTAAAATTTGCCATTTATTATTAAAGTTTATACAGTATATTGGTACAATAATAGGTAAAACATCTCAGACACGACCCGATCAGCCGTAATACCGTATCCATAGAAAAAGGTTATCACCATTCAAAGAAAAAGGTGAGAGGTAGATTTGTAGGTCTCATAAGAATATGAGAGTTCAGACAGCAAGATCGTTGCCCATTCCATTATTGTACCATATTTGAAAGTCTTCACTGAGTGTTTTGGTATCGCTACATTAGTCAGATCACTTAAACTCGTTTCGAGCAGCCATTTTAATGTGAACACATTAAACAGGCCGCTCGATGGGAAATGCACTCACATTGCTTAACTAAACCATGCACATTTGTTTAGAACTCTTTTTTTATTGATTCAGGAGTATTATCTACCCATTGGTAACACTTGTTTATATGTTTGTGAGAGCACTTTATTTCAGTAAGAAAATCGTGTTACAGCGCCTTTAAGCATGTGAGTCAAACAATCTATGTGTTACAGGATATTGCAGTTTATGCAGTGTTTGAAATAGTTATCACCTGTGGTCACTTTCAGTCGGTTCCCAACAATAAATGGCCAGCTTTTCTTGCTTGTTTGATAAAAGAAATGCCTAAATTTCAACTTAAGCAACTATCAATCTAACTTAATCAATGAATACTGATCTGAAAACAATTAAACTGAGATGTATTCCCTTGTCCATCAGTAAATTCAGCATTCCAATATGTGATTGTGTGTTTATCTCCACTAGGGATGAAAAGTATCCCAGACGTGATGTGGATGGTTTTTTCACTAGGGAGTGAAACTCTCAGGTGAAACACTCACTGACATGTGGTCAGGCAATGATGATCCAAGACGATTTGAATGCAAATGTTGTTGCATAGATTATTTGTTCAGTGAGTTTACATCTCTGTGGTTCAATATTGTAACCTTTTCAATGAGAAATGTGTGTGCCTTAAATTTTGTAAAGATTTGAGTGTAATCATGTGATGTGACCCCAGGCTATTGGCGTCAATCTGCTCTGTGTATTTTTATGATGTCACTTTCACGATCAGGAAATTACCAAACTGTTGATTAACAGAAGTATAAAGAGAAAGTTGGGAAACAATGACGGCCAGTCCATGGTCCTGACACCGTGCAAACCACAACAATAGGGGTATTGGTTTGATGTCATGCAACCTTACCATGGGGACTGCGCCTGTTGCCAAAGATTGTGATCAAGCTGTAAAAAGGTTTTGATAAACTGAATCATTGTGTAGCAACAGAGGGGCTGTCTGGAAAAGGCATGAATATATCGACAGTTATGTCCTGACATCCCTCTCCACATATTGAAAGTTAAATATTTAAATTTTTTTAAACTTAATTTTTTTAAACATTTATTTTTGTATATATGAATCAAGCAACAATGTTTCTGTTTATTTGTTTGTGAAATGAAAATGAAATTCAGCACATATTAAACCAAGTATATTTTGTTCATGATATACCACGATTGCTTTCGATATTGACATACCTTGCCTTTGTGGAGATGCAACCAATTACCAATCAATAAGCATCTGTGTATGTATATAAATAAATCATCTGTGATATTTTTTGTGGATAACAAAATGAGAATTGTCTTCAAATCCAATAATGAAGTCAGAAAAATATTCAGCGTTTTCTTTGCGATCAATTATAATAAGTGTTGAGTACAAAATAAATAATGTTTCACAAGCACTGGGACCACCTTGACACATGATGCTGACGGTGATGATCTACCTCAAGTGTTTTAGAGCCACCCTAGAAGTGGGACGTGCAGAGAAGACTAGGGGTTTATGGATGATCAACTTCTGTAGTTCACAATTATCATTAATATAGATCCTAAGACTTATCTTGTTGTCAAGCATGCAGTATCCACACCAAAACGTTACCATTGTGAAGATGGACAATACTAGTCTTCTTGATTGTTTTACTTGTTGAACTTTTACCTCACAACACCCCTATGGTATATAACCCTGATTGGATATAGTGACAAGATAATATTTTAGTGTATAATTTCAACAGGGGATATTACTCTTTGTGAGAAGGTATGTTAGAATTTATTTCCCACAAAGGTTTCTCCACTCAGTTCTTCCATCTTAACCTTGGTTGCATATAGAGCATATTTCATTATTCTTGCAAAATCCTCTGGCGGTGAAAGTTTGAAACAATGGTAACATCCTTTATTTCTCTAATCAAACATTGTTTTTACATCCATGACTGAATTCTGTATTGTATTAGGTGTGTGTGCATCTCACCGATGAAGCAAGTCTTCTGTATGTCACTGACTGCACAACTAACTTTTGATGCAACTAATTAAGACTTTTTACTCGCGGGGATAGTTCTCCATATACAACAGAGGTTAGGGTAGAAAACAGAGTTGAGTAGATTTTTACTAGTTGTGCAGTCAAGTTGTGAAATAGGTAAACATCACAAACCATTGATATGGATGCTAAAATGTTTAGTGGTTAGCGCGTTCGGCTTCGGATCAAGAGGTCCGGGGTTTGAATCCCACCAGGGGCACGGCAACTTTGTTTGCAGTAGAGAACTGTTCTACACACAGTTAAGTTTGGGTGCAATGCTACACTGAATTTCAGCGTAGTACCACCCATAGTTCGCTAGTTCCAGCCGATGCTCGCAGGTTTCACCACAATACATAGCCACATGGCATTTCGGGCTTTCTCCCTGCAATAATAATAGCAGAGATAAGTGAAATACTCTTGAAAGCGGTGTTAAACCCCAACTCAGCTCACCTCCCCTCACCTCTTTCAAGATCGAGGTCAGTCGGAGGAGTGAGGCTAGACTAGGATACAAGTACACTGGTAGACAGGGGTGAACATTAGTCTTACACTCACACTCTGAAAAAAGTATTTGTTATGAAAATATCACCATTTTATTAAATATTAAAAAGGAGACTGTAAGGGGGAGAGGCTCTTTTTGAATATTTTTTCAGTATTTTTTTCTGAGTCTTAAGTGTTAGACTAGGTGAAGTTCATTAGGGTGTTGTTAAAGTCGGTGAAGCCGAAGTATGTTGTTGCTTGTTTAAAATACAATGGTATCTGTTGACATACTCTGTCAAATATTTTATAGAACAATTCTTTTTTTCCTGAAATTAGTTATAAAAACCAAACTTATCCATTCAGGTATGAATTGGTACTTGCTGATAATTCGGCAGGTAAAATGTTCATGTATTGTTTAATTTAGACAATATTAAGTAAATAGATTATCATCAAACCTCTGACAAGTAATTACATAGATGGTATACAACTTACTAATGTAAGTAATAAATTTACCTTTTTATTTCTGGTTTGATGTGTTCAGAATTGGATGTATTCTGTTGGTTTGTGCAAATCAAAATATTGTTTCGTGTTTTTATGAAATTTGAGAAAATAGTTGATTTCTAGTGTTTTTAGTTAAAAATCTTTGCATTGTAATGTTTCAAATACTTGTACCTCTTTGTCTGTATGGAATAGTGTTATTCTTATAGACATTCTTCTGTGTACTACATGATCATAATGAGATATCAAGATTCATCAATCAAATCAATATATGTTTGTTGCAAAGTTTATAATTTTAACCTGGTCTTTTGACCGTCCATTGTAAAACCCATGCAAAAAATATGAATAAAAAGTGAAGAGAAATGTCATAGTTCTCATGGACTTCTGTGTCACAAAGTTTTATTACCTCATAGAAAGTATTGATAAAATAGTAAATACTGACTGGTTGCTGTGTGGCCCCGTTTTTTCTCAAAAGGGGATGATGTTCTGAGACCATCTTTGAAAATACTCCCGACCCAAATTTCCGTTCAGCAGCCATTCATGTGTAAGCGCGTACACGCCAATTGAGTACTTATGTGTTGAACAAGCCACAGTCTCAGTCAAGTTACTATCCGTTGATGTCAAGAGCAGTCAGATTAAAACCGACGGTATACCGTGGAAAATAGTGTATCTACCGGGATATCGTTCGAAGGTTTCCACGCCAAACCATGAATTTATAGAACCTGTTCGTATCCCGGTAGATATATTATTTTGCAAATTTTATTCCTCGGAACAAGGTCGATTTTAATCAGACTGATGTCAAGAGTAATAATGGCAAGAATAACAAATATTGTCTTTGCCTTGCTGATGGTGTCAGTGAGGCAAACACGGTGTTGATTAATCGAGTGAAGGTCATCATGATACGTACAATGCTTGGTATTTAATTGCAGAGTCTAGTAAACATAAACAAGCAATGGACTGAAGTTTAATTGATATTTTCTTGCCGCCACTGATACCGAGTCTTTGAAAAGCATTTAGAAATGGTATACACAACAAAAACATTTTCTGAATAAGAAGTTCTTTCATGAAAATACACACTGTTTCAGAGTATACCCTTACTCTTTCCTCAGGTGGAATGTGAAGAAATAAGCAAATACTCCGAAATATTGTGTATTATCCAGAAAATCTTCCTCTTCTAATATTGATACCATTTAATATCAACAGAATATAGACCAAATAGCACCTGCTCCGGATGTTCACAATCACAAACACATGTAAAGTTACGACTTAATGCAGACATAATGGGCGCTGGAACATATAGATCTACGACTTCCAACATCCTATGCAGACTTTATTTATTCATGCACTTTGAATAGTGACCATTTCATATTATTTCCTGCGAAGGAATATAACTTTAACCTTCTTTTTCAATTCAATCCAAAACATATTGTACTGAAACTGTGGATATCTTAGTAAAGGGTAGCCTACAGTCTGATTAAAATCGACCTTGTTCCGAGGAATAAAGTTTGCAAAATTTTGCATCTCCCGGGATACGAACAGGTTCTGTAGATTCCTCGCCACAAGACCTACGAACGATAAGAGTTCGTATCCCGGTAGATGCACTATTTTGCGATTCTTATTCCACGGAAAACCGTCGATTTTAATCAGACTGGGGTAGCCTATGACCTCTTTCCCCCATTTGACTATTCACATTATATCCATTAAAACCTGTCCGATAAACAACACAAATAATGATGATTGTCCCTTAAAGGCACTGTCGCACGTTTTTTTGTGCATATTTTGTTTTTCTAAAAAAAAGAAGCTATTTATCATTAAAGTTTGTACAATATGTTGGTATGTTAGAGGACAAAACATCTCATTACACGACCCGATAAGCCGTATCCATAGAAAACAGTTATCCGTATTGAAAGAAAAGGATGCGACCTATAAAGCGACAGTGGTGTAGACCTCTTAAGTGTGATAGGTAGATTTGGAAGTCTCATGCGAATTTATGAATTCAGACAGCAAGATGCAAACTCTACTTTGAGTGTTTAGGTATCGCTACATCGGGTGTGCTTCATTCATAACACATTGCATTACTCGTTATCGCCATTGAATGCGAAGCTGGCCCATCTGCAAACAGAAAATAATGCATGGTAATATAGACTTAATAAACCATATTCCCAGTATATCGAAATAAAATGACAAAATCATAATTAATTACTTTAAGTAACTTCATTATAATAATCCTCCTACGAATTCACCGAAATACCCTCCTATGAACTGGATCCTCCTACGAACTGGATCCTCCTACGAACTGGATCCTCCTACGAAATCACCACTCCTACGAACCGGTTCCTCATACGAAATCACTGGTTCCCGCTAGATCAGATCACTTAAACTACCTCCCAGCGGCCATTATAATGTGAACACCTCAAAAAAGGCCGCTCGAAGAAAAATGGACTGGCATGGTTTAACCGAACAATGTACATTCGTTTAAGAACTCTTTTTATTGGTTCATGTGTATGATTAGCCATTGTTAACACTTATTTACCTGTTCGTGAGATCACTTTAATTCAGTAAGAAAAACGTGCTACAGCGCCTTTAAGCCCTCTCTCTCTCAAACTGTCCTGGGTCTAACATAATATGAATTGACCTTGGTTACCCAGAGTGCACTGCCTCGTGAAGATTTGTAGTGGCAGCTGATGAGTGCAGTCAGGTGGGACAGGGGGAGCTACTCTTTATCTGAGAGAAAATTAATATTGTAAAACCTATAATTCGTGTACCTGATGAGCTGCAGAGCCAAGGGCTCTATTATTTGTTGTCACTAGCAACATACATACATAAACAATAGACAGACACATCCGTTTGGTTCATGCTATATCTGAATTGATACTGTTTATAGACACCGTCGAAATATATAATTATACACATGCCGTCTGGTTGGAAATACAGCCAATGAGCGACGGGTTCAGAGTTCAGTGTTTCAAACCATTCATGGTTCTTGGGAATTGCAAATTTCTAATATTTTATTATATCATATGAAGAAGAAAAACAGCGCATAATAATTCTTCAAAACCTGCATACAGTGTATATCAATTTCAGAAGCAATTCTTCAGGAAAGCCCAGATCCTAGAGAAAGCCGGGAAAATTGACTAAAACCCAAACCCATTTAAACAATAGTGCGACGTCACTGGAGTGTTAGAAGTGATGAGCTGAACTGTTTAATACAGGAAAGAAGCACGGAAACTGAAGGAGCCGAGAAGGATAGTGTGAATTCGAGTAGTACAGTACGAATCCATTCAGCGTGTTAGCAGTTTTAACTGTACTTGAGAATTCCTGTATATATATATATATATATATATATATATATATATATATATATATATATATATATATATATATATATATATATATATATATATATATATATATATATATATATATACGAGGGGCGTTCAATAAGTGTTGCAAGCGGGGCATTGGTGTTTACATAAACAGTGTCAGCTTATAGCAGGTGTTACTATAGTCAAAACATAACATTGACACATGTCAAAACAATTTCTAGACATAACAATTATTTAGATATAATATCTGCGCTGACCTAGGGGTCTCCATAATCATGGATTCTCTCAAACATGAACAACGCGCTGTGATCAAGTTCCTTACTAAAGAGGGATGCAAAGCTACAGAAATACATAATCGTATGTGTAATGTGATGGGTAAGGATGCTCCTAACTTTTCAACAGTTTGTCGCTGGTCTCTTCAGTTCAAGCAGGGCAGGGAGTCCTTAGACGATGACCCATGGTCAGGCAGGCCATCTGAAGTCACCCGACCGGAAGTTATTGCCGCTATCGAAAGACGAATTTTAGTTGACCGCCGTGTTAAAGTTTCTGAACTGTCTTTGGAATTCCAGATATCAGTTGGAAGTGTTGAAAAAATAATTCATGACCATCTTGGTATGTCCAAGGTATCTGCAAGATGGGTACCCAGAAACCTCACAGCACAAGATCGCCAGAAAAGAACCGAAAGTTGCATGGAGCTCCTGGATCGGTTTAATGCGGATGAAGCCAGGTTTTTGTCTCGTCTTGTGACAGGTGACGAAACCTGGATCGACCACTGGGACCCGGAAACTAAACTGGAATCCAAGCAATGGAAGCACCCGAGTTCACCGCCTCCCCTGAAGTTTCGCACTCAACCATCAGCTGGCAAGGTTATGGCGACAATCTTTTGGGATGCAAAAGGCATATTATTAATTGATTACTTGCCAACCAAAACTACAATGAATGGTCAATATTATGCCAACCTAATGCAAGAATTGCGAAAGACAATTCGACAGAAACGCCGTGGAATGTTGACACGTGGTGTTCTGATTTTTGCATGACAACGCTCCAGTCCACAAGTCAAGAGTTGCACAGGCCGCTATACGTGATTGTGGATTCGAACAGCTTAACCACCCACCCTACAGCCCAGACCTAGCCCCCAGTGACTACTTCCTGTTCAGAAACCTGAAATCCGCCCTACGTGGAAGGCACTTCCGGGATGACGAAGACGTCAAAGCTGCCACAGAGGCGTGGTTAGGGGGGCAAACGGAAGACTTCTACAAAGGCGGCATCAAAAGTCTTAAAGAGAAATGGAATAAGTGTATTGAGGTGAAGGGTAACTATATTGAAAAATAAAAGTAAAAAATTGACTACGCGAGTTGGTTTTATATTGAAGTTGCAACACTTATTGAACGCCCCTCGTATATATATTGATAGCCAGAAGTAGTGACCTGTTTTAACTCCCCTATGAAAACGAAGGGGGTTTGTGTCGTGCGCAGCCCGTCTGTCCGTTCCGAAAAGGTTACTTGTATGTGTTTAAACATACTTCACAATAGTGTACATATTGTGAAAGGGATTGGCTAACAAGCTTACATCGCTTATGTTACAACCGCCCCCTTGAACATAATATCAATACATGTTCAAAACAGAACAAAGTAAATATAAATATGCGACATGGTTTTATATTTCTACCAGCATCATGACATAACACCCAGACGTAACATCTAAAAAGCAAGGCGCGCTGTAACTGTCACTAGATCATTCAGATACTGTAATAATCTCAAGCTGATCAAAGACCATCTCATGTTAATGCCAATATTGATGATAAGATCTGGTCTTTCGTAAATTACCTTTACATTTTAACTGGTTATTAGGAGAAACTTTGTGCATCGGACAAAGCCCGATTTGTTGTGCTCTCAGAGCACTCTTGTTCTTCCATTCTGCTATATTGAAGAGAGGGCATCTTAGTTAAGATTGAGACACTCTGTGCGGAGTTATCAGAGACTATCAAAATATGATATTTACAAAATATGTTGGTAAGACTAAACATCTGCAACACTAAGCATCTGTTGTGTGGTCTTCGCTATAACTAATCTAAGGACCCCATGCAGTGCCTTGTGTGCTGCTGAGAGATCGCTAAGCATTAAAAGGAGGGTTTTATCGGGGTATTTTGTGTGGAAACGAAATTCAAGAGGATATTCCCGTTTACACATATATGCTATTAATACATGATTTAAACACAGTAAAACTGAAATATATTAATGAAGTTAATACTTTGATGACTTTACATTTCACAAATTGATAAAGATAAGCTCACATTTGTTGAAAAATAAAAACAATTTGTATTGAAGCCATTCAGTGTAGGAGGGGCCTAATAGCATAGTGTTTGTTAGTTTTTTAATATGTTATGTGTTACTATATGTGTGTATTCTATCAGTGTATATGTTTTATTATTACAAAAAAATTAATTTTGGTTAAACATAGCGCGTTTTGATTTCACGAAATGCCAAGAAACCAAGATGGCGGATACTGCCGATCGATAAATCGGTGATAGAATTGTCCCTTTAAATACATGTTATGAGCTGTTATCTGAACTTATGTATGACATGTTGAATACAGACTGACCAATCACAACAGTCGTTTATTATTCTGTGCTAGTCCCTGAACAACATTTTTTTTATTGTAATTTGTTATTCTAGAAAAAAAATCAATTAATTTGATCGCCGCTAAAAATGGCTGTGATACTGCCGAAGTGGCGTTAAACAATAACTCACTCACTCAATTGATTTGAAAGGGCTCCTTATTTAGACAAAAATTAACGAGAGATGGTAATTCATACATTGGTAATCATAAACCTAATATTTCATATGTAATTTAATGATATTCAAAACAATCATCAAAATCAAATGCAATATTACAACGCGTGTCTGTATCAAGTTTATGATCCAAATAAAAGTTGGGACTTTTAATTCTGAAAAATAATTTTAAAATTTTAAAATTCAGTTATAAATAAAAACTAACTTCCTTTACCAAGAAACAAAAACAATAGGACAATGTATACATAAAACTCACGTTCCTATTGTTGACTGGTGTCTATATAATACTGTTATAGATATTATCTACCTTCCTTGTCAGCGAGCGTCAAACAAAACGATTGTATTCGTATTAAACCGATAGCAATAGTAGTCGGTAATACATTGGCGGCCCATTGTGTTGGCTTTACTGCAAAACGGAGAACAATTCTGGTAAAAAGGAAATCCGAAAATCGCGACATGTTGAAATCGTCATATAAGTACGCAAGTGACAGCTCGACGCGCATATTCACATGAGTGTACGCGTTATGATGAGATGATCGCATATGGTGAGTGGATTTCTTTATATAAGTAGATACCGTAGACAGTTAACGGGTGCTGAAATAGCGATTTCCAAAGACTGTTTGGCATTTAGGTTAAAAGTTAAGTTCAAAACGACTATTTTTTAAAAGGATTCTTTTTCAGAAACATTTAAGGGTAATTTTTAATGAAATTGAAAATGTAGAGGAGTTTGCTCCTCAAGCTGGACACATACATTTATTATTTAATTACCTATCTGTTGACTAGACCTACTATATTGCCTCCTCTTTAAGGCATGCTATTTCAACCTTATCACAGACGAAACTTAAAACAGTGGAGTAGGGGATGCGTAAAATCCCCCTGTTTTCCAAGAGCGGTAAGTCAGTTGGTCTCGTGACGTCACTACCGGAAGTATTCCTCCTCTTCAACATCCTAATCTACGCTCGTCGTTAACACGTTGTCTTAGGTGTTGAGTGAGTGAGTGACCTTGTTGGCAAAGCTGTGCTCTACCAAGCCTGAAGCTGCACGCTCTGCACGTGCAACTCGAGTCTCTTGCTTTCCTCTCGGCTTCGTCGTGTGACTGCTTGGTTGGTTCGGCTTTGCTCGTGCTCTCCGGCAGTTCTTTCGTCTTCTGGTGTCAGGTGGGTCTTATGATAGTCTGACCCTTCAATAGTCGGACCCTTCGATATCGAACTCTTCGACATCGAACCATACAGGCAAGGACTTTGTGAGGAGGGCTTTCGTTGCCACTCTCTCGTCTTCAGACTTCCGGCATACGTTTCGGCCATTCATAAGTCCAATACTGATAGGGCTTATTCTTTGAAGCGAACAGCTTCGATAGGTGACGCGGGTCACGTGCGGGACATTTCTCCCATTCGGCACCCTTCCCCGGAGGAGGAGGTGGATGTAGTACTCACCGAACGTGTTGTCCGGAGTTGTCAGAATCTTGTAGGGGTTCGAGGGTTTACCCGACCGTACCACCCCATCTGCTACTGTAGGTCGAGACACAGCAGTAGACAGCGTGTGTCAGGGTTGGCATCTCACTCCCTAAAGTGCCTCCTGGTCGGATGCCTCTTCGCGTCCATCACACACCGCTACTCGTCGTGTCACGGTGGTGTCGTCGACCCGTGACTCCTCTCCGGACTCGGATGACTGTGAGGCCCGTTTCGTAGACGTATCTGACCCTCCATTCATCAGTATAGTGTCAGATGCTGTGGGTACGTTGTCATCAGACGATCCCCCGATCGTGGTCGCCATGTTGACTGAAGTGGCCTCGTTTCGGAGGAGGGGGGGGATTGTAACACTCAGTCAGGTGTGTGTCTCCGGACCTCGCTTGTCGGTAGCCAGGAAGGCTTCCTTTTGTGCTGAAGGGGACACAGCTCCGGTGCGACTCGCTCTTCCTCCTCACAGGCTACTGCTGGACACCTCAGAGGATATGGAGCATGTCGTTCGTGAGTCCTTATCGTCTGCTACCGCCGTTAGTGGTGTCTGACAAGCGGTTCATCGCGCCTGATTTCCCCTTACGTGACCAAACCATTAGTGATGTGCAGCTCACGCATCTCGACAGAGAGGGTCGCACAGTGATGGGATTGGGCAATGACGTGGCGTTCACCTTTCAGGCGATGCTCAACTGCGCCAAACAGGCTGACATGGAGATGGGTGACCTGGATCCTGGACCTGGATCTCTCTTTGGGGGTCGTATCCCCGAGGTTCTCAGAGCGCATCAGAAAGCGCAACAACAAGACCTCACCAATCGGCTTGCGGGGAGTCAGAGACAGACCATACCCAAACGTCCGGCAGCTAACTACCGTCAGGGTCAGGGTCACGGCCATGGTCAGTCCACACATAAGAAAGCCAAGACTGACTTTTGGCGGGGAGGTCGTGGCCGCGGATCCACGGGTCATCAATCTCCAAATTCCCTCCATCCTGAGGCCGAGGGCTGTACCCCTCAGAAGGGGAAATGGAGGAAGTGACTCGTGGACTCTGCTTCCTCCTCTGCTTGTTCCTTGGTCGTTTGTCGGATACTGGGTCAGGGATTCCGCATTCCCGTCTCGTCTCCTCCTCCTCTTACCTGTGCTCCAAGGGAGCGTCCCTTGTCACGGGACCGGCTCCAACTAACCTTGGAACAGGTGAAGATATTAATCTCCAAAGGGGCGCTGCAGGAGGTCCTGACTCCGCATCTAACTCCGGGGTTTTACTCCCCAGTGTTTGTCATACTGAAAAGGAACTCGAAAAAATTGCGGCTCATTCACGACTTGAAGGTATTCAACTGCTCCTACTTGTTGGGCCGTCATGTTTTCGACTTTTGACTCTTCCCTCTGTGATGCGATCTCTAGAGCGCTCAGACTGCATGGTGTCTCTCGATCTCCAGGATGCGTACCTGCACATTCCGACTCACTGCCTTCATTCTAGACGGGAGACATTTTCAGTGGTGCGTTCTTCCTTTCTGGATCTGCATCGCTTCCTAGCTTGGTGGCGGGTGGAAGAAAGTGTGTTCTCCGGGGTTCCACTCCGGCCTCATACCCCCTCAGCTCACCTGTTCATAGACGCCTCCACTCAGGGCTGGGGGCGCATCTGGATCACGAGCAGGCGGCGTGAGTCTGGTCTCAATCAGAGCAGAACTCACACATCAACGCCCTAAAGTTGGACGCATTCAACACTGGGAGGTCCCCTTGCAAGGCCAGTGCCTACTAGTCCAGGAAGTCCTAGGAAGGCTTCCTTTTGTGCTGAAGGGAACACAGCTCCCGCGCAACTCGCTCTTCCTCCTTACAGGCTACTGCTGGACGCCTCAGAGGATATAAAGCGTGTCGTCCGGGGGTCCTGATCGTCGGCTACCGCCGTTAGTGGTTTGACAAGTGTTCTTCCTTTCGGGATCTGCATCACTTCATAGCTTGGTGGCGGGTGGATGAGAGTGTGTTCTCCGCGGTTTCACACCGGCCTCGTACCACCTAAGCTCACCTTTTCGTAGACGCCTCAACTCAGGGGTGGGGGGCGCATCTGGGTCACGAGCAGACGGCGGGAGTCTGGTCTCAATCAGAGCAGAACTCACACAATAACGCCAGCACGGACAGTTCAGCGGTTGCTTGGTCGATAAACAAGCAGGGGTCCACCAGGGCTGATTCTCTGTTACGAGTGTTGCTCTGGCTCTTCGAACTGGTGGATGATGTGGACCTGGACATTTCGAGCAGTCTACATTCCAGGTGCCAAGAACATCTTGGTAGACACGCTGTCGCGACTAGATGCCCCTCTCCCGACAGAGTGGCAACTGAACCCGGTGGTCTTCAGGGGGTTGTGTCTCCAGTTCGGGACCCCCCTGAAAGACCTGTTCATGCCTCAATCATCAGCTACCAATCTATGTCTCCCCAGTAAGTGACACTCGAGCGATGGGCTTTAGACATGCTCTCGCTAGGGTGGGAGGGGATGGACGCCTTTGCTTTTCCGCTGCCGACAATCCTCTCCCAAATGTTAGCCAAGATAGGGACAACTCGGGTCCTTTGACTTCATCTGGTCGCTCCCTGGTGGCCAGCCCGAACGTGGTTCGTTCCTCTCCGGCAGCTCTATCATCAGGAACCAGTTCCGATTCAGCCACGGAGAGATCTGATCCTCAGCAGGCCAACGGAAGGTTACGCGAAAACCCTCAGGTGTTCTGTCTTCAAGCTTGGCTTGTATTAAGAGAGGTTTAAGGAGCATTGGTTACTGTGTCGCTAATGCCATAGCTACCTCTCATAGGAAGACCACTAGGAAACTCTATGATTTCAAGTGGCAGGCCTTCGCCTCCTTCTGTGCTCAGAGGGGGTTCGTCCCGGCAGAGGCCTACGTTCCTCAGGTGGTGGAGTACCTAGCGTAACTACGCAACACTTGGCATCTTAGGGCGTCATTAACATTAACACCAACATGTCTGCTATCCTCTCCGTTCTCAGGAAGAGGTCGCCAGGTTTAGATGTGTCGGTCCTCAAGGACCTCATTAAGAACTTCCGTTCTGTGGACGGCAGGACTAAGCTTCGTGCACCTGAGTTGGATTTAGCTGTCGTACTCAGCCATCTTCACTCGGATAGGTATGAACCGCTCTCCGACCAGTAAGGTCATCTTTCTGGTGACCATGGCCTCCGCAGCTCGGATTTTAGAAATCCATGCAGGCGGACCTTCTACGTTTTGAGGTCAGGGAGGGGGGGGGGGGGGGGGGGGGGGGGGGGGGGGGCGGAGTCAGCCTTACTTGGTTTAGCTCCCGACTTTGTCTGCAAAAACCAAGCAGCTGATGAGGCGGGCCGTACTTTCTCTATTCCGGCACTGGGTTCTGACTCGGGAGAGATAGATCTCTCTCTGTGTCCAGTTAGGACTTTGAGGGTTTACGTGCAGCGTACTCGCAGACTAAGATGGCAGGCGTCGTCTGTTCTTGCCTCACTTGCCGAGGAGCACGAAAGAGCTGGACAACCGAGCGTTGGGTGGATACCTGAGGTCAGCAGTCATCGATGCGTACAAGGCCACTGACCTGCCACCTCCATCGCGTTCCAACCCGCATGGGATCCGAGCAGTCACAGCCACGATGGCTTACCAGTGTAACATCGTGGTCTCGGACGTCATGGCGGGGTGTTTTTGGCGTTCTTCGGAGGATTTCGCCAATCATTACTTACGAGATGTATCCACAGCAGATCTAGAAGGCATCTCTAAGCTGGGTCCACAGGTTTTCGCTCTGGCGAATGTGGTCCCTCCGACATCGAGAAGGGGACAGTCCTCTTAGGGGTCGATTATGTCGGCAGTGTGTTAATCAGAAGTTGAGTGGCTGGGTTGTCTCTTCGATCCGCTTAGCGGTAGAGATGATGTCTCCCGGGCTGTACCTTGTCCTCACCACAGGGTGGAGGACTCGTAGGTTAGCTTACACTCAGGTCTGGTCTCGTCTCTACCATATACCTACTGACCCGCCTCCGTGCAGTGGGATTCTAGGCATAGTAGGTATAGTCAACAAATAGGTATTTAAATAATAGTACTTTTTTTTTATATTACCGTAATTATTTATAATTACCTGTTGATTAGACCTACGCGCTAGTCCCACCCATCCTCCCTGCTTGGTCTGTCTTGCCTTTTTTGGGGGGCCTGTTCGGAGAGTTAATACTTCTGGTAGTGACGTCACGAGACCAACTGACATATCGCCCTTGGAAGGGTGATTTTACGCATCCCCTACTCCACTGTTTTAAGTTTTGTCTGTGATAAAGTTGGAATAGCATGCCTTAAAGAGGAGGCAGGCATAGTAGGTCTAGTCAACAGGTAAGTATAAATAATAACGTTTAATCAGAAACGTACTATTATGTTTCAGTCGTATGTATCACTCCTGTATTGATATATCTTGCTTTTCTGTAGGTATTTTCTTTTGTGTCAACGTACATGAAGTTTAGTTATGAAGTAACAACATTGATTACATTCGCTTCTCAGTGTTTTTCACTCGCGCTTTTAATTAAAGAGAGTGTTCTATCGGGATATGTTTTCTGAACACGAAATTCGAAAGGACATTCATGTTTACATATATGTTATTAATACATGGTTATTTTACAATCCAGGTGAAACATATTACTCATACTAATATTTTATGGCTTTATATTTTAAAAATTATAAAGGCTAACGCACTTTCATTAACAAATAAAAACAATGAAAAGTGAAGACATTCACCGGTGCTACAAAAGTGGAAAGCCTTGCTACGGCGTAAAAACATTAGTGAAAATGCAGCATTTCCATTCGAATGTGAGTAGGTCAGCAATGTGAATAAATATTTAAGAATGGTCCAATCTCTAATAATCATGTGGACAGTCTAATACCTAATATTTCACATTTACGTTTTAAGTATTATATAATAGCCGTTGGTAAATGCCATTGTCAAGACATTTAGTATCTAGAGCGAAACTTCGCCTACAGAGAAGTTGATTGTCAATAAGTCTTCATCGCCTCAACTGCAAGACCATATGGGTTACATGTGTTTACAATAAACGAAGTACATGTATACAGGTAACAGTAAAATACCCTGCACTGCATATAGGCCACCGTTAGGTGTATCGATGACCTGCATTAATAGCATTGTCTGTTGTCGTACGTACCATTTATTGAACTTCCTTGTTGTAAACTTGTTCAATTGTGCTGTGTGGAGCACATCCTCGATAGCTAGAGGGCGTCTTCAAGACGTCACACAAGAATCCATCTTATGTTTTATAGAATAATAGGTTGATAAGGTAATACGGAATGCATAGTTCTATTTCCAATATGAGGATATGATTGCCAATTTCGGTATCGTATTTATGTTGAAACTACATCATTTAGGTAACATAAATATAAAAGTCACAATTGTTGTTTTATTCACTTTGCCTGATGATCTCCGCCACTCAAAGTAGCATGAAATAAAACTGTATTTCATATATTATAATTAAAGTTAAAATAAATAAAACAATCTTATCAATTGATAACTTTATTTCTAGTATATTGGTATTATATTATCAGTATTTTATTAGGTATATAATAGTAGATATACCATTCGACGACAATTAATTTCATCGGTTATATATGAACGCTTGCTTGCTTGCAAAAATGTTAACTTACACTCTTAAAAGAAAGAAACGTAACACTGTTAAAGAAAGTGAAGTTTCACATGTGCAGTGAGGAGCGAAAGAACTGATACCAACACAAATAGAGCCATGTGCTCTGTAGATAATCAGGACATCATTGATTTATTATCTAAGGTTGAATATATGAAGCCCCGTTATTTGCATATGAGAGACAAAGTATAAGTACTATGTGTTTACATGAGGAAATACAGGGGCTAAGTATTACCGATTGTGAAGCAGTTGTCATTCATATTTAACACATGGAACAATGTAGACTGTATCAGCAATAAAGCGAGAAGAGCCTGCCCTCAGTCCTGAAAAGCCCGAAAAGCTAATTAATTGCATGTCATGAAGTTCGGCGTCCGTCCGTCCGTTCGTCCATCCATCCATCTTTCATCCTTTTTCAAGAAGCACTGGCTCTAGAGAGCTCAAATCCTGTGTACACACTACTTGGCCAATTGAGATTATAAAATGTAAATTTGGTGACTCTGTGGCCACTATGTTATCTTTCCAAAAACTCTAGAAAGCTGAAATGTTGTGAACAGACCCCTTAACCACAGGGGCAACGCTGTAAAAACCTTTTTCATCTTTTTCTAAATGCAATATAAACCTGAATTATTGTATTCAGACGCCTTAGGCAATGGGGATTATTATAGGTTTGGTAAATATGTGACACCAAGTAAGAAACACGGGGGCTATGCCCTACACTTTTTTTCTTCTATCTCTTCAAATAGAACAAGCTGAAATGTTGTGTACAGACTTCTTGGCCAATGGGGATTATACACTGTAAATCTTGTGCCTCTATCTGTGTCGTAAAATAAAGGCCACAACCTATTAAATCTTCTTCTCAAAATGTTGAAATGTTGTGAACAGACTCTTTTGCCAATGTGGCGCTACACCCTAAAAACATGTTCATCTTTAAAGTCAGATCTGAAAGCCCTAAAATACTGAAATATTGTGTGCCGACTCCACGGCCTATGGTGATTATAAATGATAGATGTTGTGACTATGTGGCCCCTGATGTGGTCACAGGGTCCACGATCTTAAATCTTCTTTTAATGTTTCCCTCAAAAACGTAAACCCCTAGAAACAAGAATGCCATAATACCATGGATTACAAACAGTATTAATAGTTTTCATAACAGGAAGCACAGGAACTTGTCCTTAAAATCAAAGATCTTCTCTTCCATAACTAAAAGCCAGAAAAAGCTGAAATCTTGTGTACAGACTCTTAGGTCAAAGGGGATTATACATTTTAGGTTTGGTGACTCTTTGGTCCAATTGAAGGGCTACATGCATGTGGAAGTAGTAAAGATAGCGTCCGGGTACCTTCTCGGTACGGACTGAATACGTAGATAAAGTCACTCGTCCTGCTATACAATGACGAGCTGTGGAAGTGTTCAGAGGCGTAGTCTATAGTTAAAGTGATTTGGAAGGCAATACCAAGCTATCGACGTTAAAAGTGGCAAGGTTGCGAAATGTTGTATGTTAATGTGCGGTACCATGCTGAAACTGTCGGGCCATAGTCGGAAGGACTTGGTTGAAGTACTGGGCCGTGTTCAAGATAGGTTTCAAAGTAATCGCTCAATGAGCGATTACTTTCAAACCTATCTTGAACGCGATTGCTCAATGTAGCGCTACGTAGCAAGGCGAGCAAACTTCGAGGAATTTGCACTGTATCGTTCAAGAGAGAGTGAGCGCTACATTGAGCGCTACATTAAGCGATCAATGAGCAATTTAAGCGCTCGCTGTTATTGAACGGAACCCGGATTTGCTGAGGTCCCCTGAACCACTACTAAACCAACCCCTACATCAGATGGATGTGAACTCCGTATCACACCGTCACACTGCCTCCACGGAATCTGTGGAAGAATATGAAATTGTGTAACCCGCGTATGTGTCCTTATCTCGACTTGCACAGCAATGTCGGTTACTCATTGGTCAAAACCAGTCAGATATATCTTAAACTGGGTATCTCCCTTGATTGCATTGTTTATTAAACAAACGCTAGCGCTAGCCTAAGTCAAACGAATATTTACAATGAAGCGTTTCGCAGACAGACAGACAGACAGATTGTTTATTTACGTCTCACATCACAATGGTACATAAGATTTATATACAACATTCAAACGAGCCGCCCCTTTTTGGAGTTATGAGAGGCGAACAAAGTTAAAAAGTACATAAAAGATTACAAATAATTATCAAAAGGTACAATAAATATTACAAATATATACATTACAAACTATACTGAGCATTACAAATATAAAATGTACACATAAAAATTGACAAAAGCCTAAAGAGTAACTAGTAAATAAAATATATTTGCGTAGATTTAAAATTGCTTTGCAGGTTTTGGCACTTGCATGTACAATACTTGGGCTGGCCAGGATAAAACACAATTCAACATCATCATTTTGCTGATTAGAATCAGTCCAAACATCACTACATTTAACTAAAAGATCTGCACGCACATCATTATAAACTGGACATTTAAGTAAAACATGCATCTCATCTTCCACACAGTTGGTACAGTTAAAACAGACTCTCTCATTTACGGGAAGGTTAGAATAGCGCCCAGTTTCAATTTTTATCGGGGCAACCCCACATCTGAATACTGCAAGAGATCAGGAAATGGGAAGTAGTTATAGTATTCAGCGTTGTTCTCCTTCTTAAACTGGTTGTAGACACGCAGTTTATTACCTCCCTTTTCTTGATTTATTGCACTTTCCCACTTTTCTATAAACTTCTTAAAAACACCTTCTTTCACTTCCGTGGCAATCCGTCTAAAATGAAAGTTGTTTTCTGTTGGAATGAACCTATCCAACACAAGGGCTTTGTATTTAACATGGACTCTAAAATTCCAATTTTTCTTGTTTTTAAGAGCATGATTATTCGCCCATATAAAAACTTTTCTTGACAGCCTATGGTCTTGAAGGGAACTTTAACGTTTATAAAACTTGAAGACTGTCTCCCATTGGGGAACAGTAGGTGGTGTCCATCCCATATCACCGGACACTGCGTAATTCGGGGTGAATTTCCTGAGTCCCATAAAAAACCTCATTGCTTTGTTGTACCGCATTGATGCATGAGAAGCTGGGCAGTGTGAAGTTGGTTACTTATTCGTTATTGGACATTGGACATTCGATTTTTCTAGTTACTTATTCAAAACAATGATCTCAAAAAGCACTATGAAGACTATTTATCACAACCTAAGTATACTCATTTAAAAAAAAAAAAAATTTCCTATCCAACGAGGTATTTTGTTTGATTCGCAAAAAATCAGTGAACCGTAAATTACGAAAGAAGAGCGGTGGGGTTAGTAAAATCAAGCCAAAAGGGAAAGTAATTATTCAAATGGGTGCCAAGGAATATTTGCACCACCATCTAAGGGTACCCAAACGAAAGATAATTCAATATGCTATCCAATGAGGTATCTTACATGGTGTTTGATAGGGGCTGTGATACCGTAAAATGCCAAATAACGTCACTTGGTAGTACTATTATCAGCTCTGTAATGAGTTTTTTACAATCAAACTAGTCTGAGGGTTCCAAGGAATATTTGCACCACCATCTAAGGGTATCCAAATGAAAGATCATTCAATTTTCTATCCAATGAGGTATCTTACATGATGTTTGATAGGGGCTGTGATACCGTAAAATGCGTTAACAACGTCACTAGGTAGTAATATTATTAGCTCTGTAATGAGTTTTTCACAATCAAACTAGTCTGAGGGTTCCAAGGAATATTTGCACCACCATCTACTGGAATCCAAATGAAAGATCATTCAATTTCCTATCCAATGAGGTATCTTACATGATGTTTGATAGGGGCTGTGATACCGTAAAATGCCAAATAACGTCATTAGGTAGTATACATATTAGCTCTGTAATGAGTTTTTCACCATCAAACTAGTCTGAGGGTTACTTCGTTTTGTTCGGATAAACGGATAAACATAGAGACAGACAGACAGACGGACAGGTGTAACAAAATACCCTGAATCTACAATTCGGGGAATGTCCATGGAATTTATCGTCTTATCAATTAAAATAAATTAAATTGAATACTTTTTAAAAAATAAACATTTCGATCACATTGATTTATGGTGTTTTTGTATATTCGCCAACATTACACCCGTTGTTCAATGGCCTAACTTAGTG
The DNA here is from genome assembly GCA_936450465.1 of Gibbula magus. Lineage (NCBI taxonomy): Eukaryota > Metazoa > Mollusca > Gastropoda > Trochida > Trochidae > Gibbula > Gibbula magus. The sequence goes on along the minus strand of OW388303.1, from coordinate 51,595,702 downwards.
TTTGTTAGATCACCTTGAACAAAACATGTTCTCAGTCTCAGTCGCAAATAGGCATTTCTATTTGTTTTCTCGTCTATTCATGTTTTCCATTTTTAAGCTGTCCTGATAGAGTATTAAAATGTCTTTGATCCGAAATGAAATTTGAATATTACAAGTTTGTAAACAATGCTTGCCGGGTCATTTATATGGGGTTAAAAGTCTTTGACATAGCAACAAAATATAATTAACATCAAATAGATTACTAAAGGGTCGGACATGATATTCACATCTATGTAAAGCAATATAGCAAAGGTGCTACAATTCAGGAAATACATGTCGCCATAGACATTTAAATTTTATATTTGGTGATCATCTCATTGGATATTTTAGTACTTCCCATTGCAGTTGAAACTTTCTATGTCTATATTACTTTTTACATAACTCGGCCTTGAATTGGCTATAACATTCTAAAATAGAATAATTATCACACCAACTGTAAATCAAGCAATACATATCACAAATATGTATATATGTGTAATGGCTTCGTCTAATGTACTGTGATTAAATGTATGCATCTCCATATACCTATGTTATATTATTAATCACTGTATAAATACGATATCACATCCATCTGTAGATGCAAACACACAAACAAACAAACAAACACCAAAACTCACATCGACAATGATTTATTACAGTTATTCATTTATTATTCACTATACATTATTGGTTGGAATCACTGACACGTGGGCATCAATTGACAGGACTCAATCCATCGATGATGTTTGAGAACTAAGGGACAAAAACTAAACTTTGAAACAAATACGACCTTCAGTTTATCACAGACATCTGCAAAAGATTTTAGACATTCAGTTGGATTTAAACCTTACGTTTAAGTCTGTAGTTCAAAATCTTATCAACAATGGGGCACTACACCAAAGGGAGGTAAATTACAGTCACTTGAACCTGATGTATACTAGGGAAATGTGTTTGGCATTAACACTTTCAATATATGATTTGATTGTCAATGTTTGATAAATGTAAATTTTCTTCTACAACTTGTCAATTACAATCATATTTAATATCAGAGGTACGGATTCCAGAGCCCAACGGTGCTTGGGAAACGCATGCATTGACATGATTAATGAATGAAAGCTGGGGAGGTAGCGTTTTGTTTCTAGTAGGCCATGCACCTATTTGTGAATAAAATAAATAGATGACACAGAGGCAATATTTAAAGCTGCAAATATACATTAAAAAATTAAAAGACGACACTTGGGCTATGGTGTTTATTGTGCTGAATATGTGGAAGCAAATTGAAAAATAAAAATGATGAACACTCGGCCCAGGGTCACAGTTAATTTGACCTGGAAGTGAAGTGAAATTGGTTACATATGGTCTCGGAAATCATTGGGAGGTGGCAGTGTCTGCTTTTTTTTTATAAGGAGTGACCGATATAAAGTATCTTGCATATGCCGTTTACACTGAGATATTTTGCGGATTTTTTGGGTTATGAATATGAGGGTTTTAAAAACCCTAATATTTGGCATTTTACGTTACCCTTACATGGTGGTGCAAATATTCCTTGGCACCCTCAGACTAGTTTGATTGTGAAAAACTCATTACAGAGCTAATATGTATACTACTTAGTGACGTTATTTGGTATTTTACGGTATCACAGCCCCTATCAAACATCATGTAAGATACCTCATTGGATAGGAAATTGAATTATCTTTCATTTGGGTACCCTTAGATGGTGGTGTAAATATTCCTTGGAACCCTCAGACTAGTTTGATTGTGAAAAACTCATTACAGAGCTAATATGTATACTACTTAGTGACATTATTTGGCATTTTACGGTATCACAGCCCCTATCAAACATCATGTAAGATACCTCATTGGATAGGAAATTGAATTATCTTTCATTTGGGTACCCTTAGATGGTGGTGTAAATATTCCTTGGAACCCTCAAACTAGTTTGATTGTGAAACACTCATTACAGAGCTAATATGTATACTACCTAGTGACGTTATTTGGCATTTACGGTATCACAGCCCCTATCAAACATCATGTAAGATACCTCATTGGATAGGAAATTGAATTATCTTTCATTTGGGTACCCTTAGATGGTGGTGCAAATATTTCTTGGAACCCTCAGACTAGTTTGATTGTGAAAAACTCATTACAGAGCTAATATGTATACTACCTAGTGACGTTATTTGGCATTTACGGTATCACAGCCCCTATCAAACATCATGTAAGATACCTCATTGGATAGGAAATTGAATTATCTTTCATTTGGGTACCCTTAGATGGTGCTGCAAATATTCCTTGGTACCCATTTAAATATTTACTTTCCCTTTTGGCTTGATTTTACTAACCCCATCGCCCTTATTTCGTAATTTACGGCATACTCTGATTTTTTGCGAATCAAGCAGCATACCTCATTGGATAGGAAATTGAATTTTCTTTAAAATGAGTATACTTAGGTTGTGATAGATTGTTCCATAGTGCTTTTTCAGATCATTCTTTTGAATAAGTAACTGGAAAAATCGAATGTCCAATGTCCAATAACGAATCAGTAACCAACTTCACACTGCCGATAAGCTGTACTGTCCCCATATCACAGAACCATACTGTAAAGCAGACCACACCATCGAATCATAAAGTTTTGTGAAGGTACCGTACTGCATTCCACCAAGGGCCTTATACTTTGATATTAGCAAACCGAGAGCTCTGTTTGCCGAGTTGGCTACTGCTTGTCCCATCTGTTTATAGTCGAGATGCTCTGTTAGTAGCAGACCAATTATAGCAGCCTACCATTTCAATTTTTTTTAATTCCGGAGGAAAATGAATACGAAGTTTTAGTTGTAGAGTTGGTACTGAAATGAATCATTTTGGATTTATCTTCATTTATATCCATCTTATTGTCGAGACACCAGTTACCCAGCACATCAAGTAATATGTTCATATTTTCTTCGCTCTCTGTGATTAAAACAATATTGTCAGCATAAGCTTCCACGCAAAGATTCAGTTCATTTACAGTTGTAATCAAATCGTTAATATATAGATTGAAGAGAAGGGGAGATAACAGACACCCTAGCTTCAGGCCGCACTCTACATCGAACCACGGTGTGTACTGCCCACACACACGCACACAACACTGCACATCTGTATAGAGTGATAAAACAGCATTAAATAACTTTCCATGAATACCTATGGTACGCAATTTGACCCATAGTAAATGACGATCAATGCAATGTCATAAGCCTTGCGAAAGTCTATAAAACAAACGAATGTTGATTTTCTTTGGCTTTTTCTAGTTTCAACTATAGAAGTCAGCGTAGACACGTAATCAACTGTAGAGCGACCTCATCTGAATCTATTTTGGTGATTGGACAGCAAATTATACAGTTCTGCATGCTTAGACAGTCTATTATTAAGGGGCCCTGGGGTAAGCTGTAGAACTTTTAGGTTCTGGGGTGATTATACCTCTTGTCCAGAGATCTTTCCAACTCGGAAGCAGGTATCAATCAGTTTATGCATAAAATTAAGACATTGTTCATTCTTTAACACTTCGGACGGTAACATGTCACATCCCGCTGATTTGCCACTTTTGCCACGCTTGTTTAATCGTCTGTCGAACTTCGTCCCTAGAAACCGTTACATTGAGGTTATTATCTTCTCCTCCCACAGCACACTCCACACTGCTTTCACTAGTACTAACGTTACAGTTCAAAAGTTCGGAGTAAGCGTCTTTCCAGACTCCCAGAACAGTTTTTCTATCGCTAGACGTACGTCCATCACTCAATTTCACTTCAAATGGAATCCTATTGCTTCTACTGTTACCTCTCCCACTTTCCCTATTCTCTTCCAGAATTCTCCTGGTTTTGTTTGGCAAAGTGTATCTCATCTCATAGTGTGTAGTGAATTAAAGAAAAACAGGGGAAAATACATTCTCAAAGCACGGTAAAGGCAAACGATCAAAGTGCACGACTGATTGAAGGATATTTAAAAAAAATGAATGATCTCGAATGAAAGTTTCGAGAATTTTAATGAAGCGAGATTGAATGGCGTTCTTGTCAGTTTTTATCTTGATGTCAGATGGACTGTAAACTTCCTTGAGAGCATCAGACATTGACTTAATCGTTACTTGAAGTCTCCCCTTGTAGATCTAACTGTTATCGAGGTGTTAATTCGGTGCAACTGTCACTTGGGACACGCGCGTTTCATCTCTCTTCGTTAGCCTATCAGCGAGATGATTCTGATAAAGAGTAAACTTTCTGTAAAAACCTGCTCTGAACCCATCTTGTACTCGTCCGTCTTTGATGCCAACGTTTCAAAACATCTCGCTTCCTCGCCCGGTTCCGCAGTCCGCCATTGCACTTCCTAGCGGTGGCCTTGAGAGAGGCGTTGACTGCCACCTCAGAGGGGTCAGCTTGGAAGACCTTTTTGGAGAATTCATTGACAAAAACACAGCAGCTAGATCTCAATAGCCACTTCTCTACTAGTGCACTATAACAATCTCTAAATTTACTTTAACAAGTAGGCTGTCCAGATGTTGGTCAACAGTTTCGTTACGCCAGCTTGTCCTCTCTCGAACGTTTATGTAGAGTCTCTAAGGTGGAATGTTTATGCAAGATCACGTGACCGTTGAACGGATATGATAAATCCGCGTTTCAGCTACTGTTGTGATTAATTTGTAAAAGTTCTTGCTTTCAATCTAGAACCGTTGCACGGTGCTAAGTTGACTTTTTAATTAAAAAAAGAATACAAAAGCTGTTAGTCCACAAATAAAAAGTTACACCGGCATTGTCGGCCGCCATTTTGACTATGTCATTCTTCCACTGCTGATTGTTTTTTTTTTATTTAATGAGGGTGCTCGTCGAAATAAATTAATTACCATGTGTCCACGAGTTTGATATGGAGATTTATCATGTGTCCGAGATTAATATCAAACTCGCGGACACATGGTAACATATGATATCGTAGACCTCGTCTGCGACACTAACGCGGTTACAAAATTTCATCTTTCCATTGGTGCGGTTTGATAGCTCATTATAACTTCATGCACATATCTTCCAGGATATTCACCAATAAGGCTCATCTGATAATTTGGATATCTCAGGATAGATAGTACAAAGCAACAGAAGTTTGAGCTACCCGATGCTACTTCAGGTATGGATCCAAATCAGACCAACGATCCAGGACTCTATCCACAAAGGATACCATCACCGTTTCAACAAGTTTCCAATGCCCCCTACCCTCAATGCCCTGCTACTTCAGGTATGGACCCAAATCAGACCAACGATCCAGGACGCTATCCACAAAGGATACCATCATCTTTTCAACAAGCTTCCAATGCCCTCTACCCTCAACAGCCAGCAATCCCTCCCAATACCACCAGTACCAGACAACAGCCATATTATTCATCTCCGCAGATGGTATTTGGAGCAGAGGGTCGGAATATACCTGAACAAAGATGTGGACAGTACTTGCAAGGAGACGTTCAAACATGTCAAAGTAGGCAATCGCATCACCCTCCGATGACCCAATCTGTCGGCTTTGACCATTTCACTAACAACCCGCAACAACCAATAGGACCAATGCCCCAATACCCAAACCAAGTGCAGCAACACCTGCCACAACAGCTACAAGCCCCTATCTATCAAGAGCTACGACAACAACCGTTTCAAATACAACAGCCGCAATTTCCAACACAGGACAATCTTTACTTGCAAGGACCAGGACCACAGCTGCTACAACATCCGGAACAACAGCAACAGCAAATGCAGCAACAACCACAGCCACAATTTCATCCAGATCAACGACACCAACCGTCAAAGATACATCAGCTACAACATCAAGTAGAATCACAACATCAAGTAGATTTCCAACCGCAACGCAAATCAACACCAATACCTCGGCGGCGACAGCCACAACACGTCCAGACTCAGCCTCAGCAACAGTCCAAGTCTCATCATGCGCGCCAGTTTGCGGACCTTGGTAACTATTTTCATCTTTACATTTTTGTGTAGAAAATCTGATAACATTTAGTTTATTGTTATATTTCTAGATAATAAACTCTATTGTTTAGAGGAAAGTGTTGCTTACTTTTTTAAATGGTCTAACGAAATCATTATATATTTTTCTATCTATATACATATCTAGATGTATTCGACATTATAATTTTATGGAATTTATTTAGGTATAATTGTAACAATTTATGTATTTAAAAGTATTTTTATTATAACGTTTGTTCACAATAAATACATCTCGGTATTCCGTTCTTCACTATATAATAATATTACGATCATAGTACCTTACTTATTCTTCCACTAATCATCCGTAGCGATTGGAGATTGCGAATGTAATAATCGTAATTTGTCACTGCTTTTTAGTAAAAGTTGCCTCTAGGTATTTAGAAATCACGTCGTTTAATTTCTAATCAATCCTTTATTTTCTAGGTAAAGACTTAAAACCTCCGCACCAAGATCCAAACAACACCATAGAAGTACATGGTAGTGATGTCCGAGGCCGCGGAGAGGACGCATACAAATACTTCTTTGAGAATAAACGTAAAGGTGGAGGATACATCAGGACTTTTGAAGTAACAGGAAACAATGTCATTGTCATCGAGTTCGGGGATCCAGCAGGTGACATATAAACTAGTGTACCTCAGTCATAGTGAAGACGAGGTGGCTTTACCCATGTCGTCACGCGTCTGAAGCGGATTCAATGTTCAATGTATTTTCATCTCTCAATATCTACAATCTAGTTAAAAATAACTGTAATGTTATACGTCCCTTAAGTCCGTCTTAGGGGACGTATAACACGACAGCTAGTTTTAACTAGATTGAAATATCTAATACCTCTCTGACGCTGTACCAACCTATTGTATCAACCGACTTAGCCAAAAACCAACTTGCAATAATAAATGGTCTAATATAGCAATACAATGTGTCCTTTCGAGGTGTCTAACAGAACTTGAGTCGTTTCTAAGGTTATTTCTGGGATGCCAGGTTATGATATCGTCATTTAATTGAGATATCCACGAAAGGTTCCTGGTTCCTAGATATATTTGTCTTTTCTTTATCATAATTTTACCACGCCAATAGTATTAATTGTTTAATTAATTAAACAAATACGCTAATCATACGATTGTTCTCTGTTCCTAGTGGCACACTTCTTTCTGAAGAAAGGACAAGCTACCATCGACGACACCAGAGTGAAGATACAGCGCCACTTTCCCCAGCCTGTCTACAAGAGAAAAGTTCTACTCGAATACAGTGGTGCCTGGACATCAGAAAGCTTATCTGAATATCTAGAAGCGAGGGCCTTCTCTCGACCAGTTTTGATAGAGTCTGGCGATGTGATGAACGCTCTGTTAGTTACCTTCGAAACAGACATCGGTAAGTCATATTTTGCTCATGGACTGATGCATGGACTGATGCATGGACTGATGCATGAGTCATCGTCCGTCGATCGTCCCAAGGAATTAGATGTGATATACGTCCTTGATCGTCCGTACAGCAAGGGAATCAGAGTGTGTACATTCACTCTTGGGCGTGGGAGTGAGAATGGGAGTTGGCGTGGGAGTGGGTTTGGGATTGGGGTGTCCCGCCTAAATTGTTTTGATCTTTTAACATTGCAAGTTATGAGCGATCTACAACTTTGTGAAGTTTAGGAATATGTTTCAATTCAGTGCGCTTATTTGGCGAGGGTCTTTAAAGGCAGGACCACTTGGACAATGTATATCTATCTGTACACGTAAGCATAAATATTAATGAATAATGCAACATCAGGCCAATAGTTCTATTTTTAACTGTTAAGTGGTTAAGAGCAAAATCCTTTAACAGTTAACCCGTGTAACACTATCCGCGCCATGGTTGCGTCACATGTCACGGTCGTTGGGACTCTAGCTGCATAACAACATCGGTGTAACATTTCACACCCTGTTTAATACCGTCACATATCTCATTAAGATGCAGAACCCTTGAAATGGTCTTATATCATGCTGCTTATCCTTCATGCAAATAACACCGTCGTGTCAGATCTATTAGAATTCATACGTTATGTCCACAAGATGGATAAGGTGGGCCGAAAACGTTGGGATAAAGAGGTCATCGATTGTCCTTTACATTCATGATTATAATTTGTATTCTCTGTATTACCATGCAAAATGTCCTAACCATCACGTGAAGGACAACATGGTTACATCTCGCGTTCATTCGCAATCCATCATTACATGATTTCTTAATTTCGGGGGCACAACAGCATTTGTGACACCTTCATGCATTGGCAAATCATACTAATATACTCAGGGCAATAACTTACGCGCCCCTCAGTCCGTCCCACCGTCCATCTGTCCCCAAAAGAGTGGCTGTGTTCTGCCATCAACTCCTCCCACAGCTTTTGATCAATGATTTTGAAACTAGAACTCGGTAATACGCATGTGCATTTTTAGGCCCAACCGGAGGAAGATTTTATGACCCATTGGTTTTCCTAAACAGACTGAGAGTACCTGTGTTCTGAAATCCAACTCCTATCCAAAAGTTTGGATCAATCTTTATGAAACTTACACATACTTTGGATATACATCGGTGATACGCATGCGCATTTATGGGACCAATCATATCAATATTGCCCTTGACTGAGAGCGTTTGGCTTTCCTATTTGAGACTCACAATACCTTTATTTCTGAAATCAACTCCTCCACAGTTAATCATGATCAACTGTTTGAAACTTTGCGCATGTATTGGATATGCATCAGTGGTACGCATGTCTTGTTCGGATCCAACAGAATTAGTATTTTAAGACTTACGGCCCTTGCCTTAAAACACTTCACTTTCCTAATTCAGACTGAGGGTTGAACATTGACCTTGGTTGGCTTTCCCTAACCCTTGACATTGTAAGACCATTGAAATAAAGTAATGTTCTTTGACCTAGGCTTCTAAATTTGACCTTGATAACCATAATTTTAAATTCGTCAATATCGGCCTTTAAAAATGACACGTTTCCCATTTCATAAACGTGACCTCCTGACATTGGCCTTGTTGTAGAATACATTTTCTTAAAAAATAACCATAAACATAAGTTGACATGTTTATTGATGGTGACTTAATCGGACGATGTCATAAATGTTAACCATCTCATGTTAAATGCATATCTAGATGATAAGATTTGAGCTTTTGTAAATTACCCGTAGAATTAAACTGCTTAATTGGAGGATAGTTTGTGCATCAACAGGACACATCTTGGGGTTTCATGTGTTTTATATAAAGCTCAACATGTACATTCATGAGTTAGTAAGATTCAAAAACAAATTTAGTCGTTAAACATGTTCAAAAGCTTCCTGAAACAGTCGGAATACATTTTAACCCAAAACATTATCTTAGAACAGTTAAAGTGTATTTAGAAGAGAAACATTACAAAGCTCAGGCACAGGATTGATTGGTCCGATGAGTAATTGTTACTGAAAGGTGCATCATGACACAGGATTGATTGGTCCGCCGAGCGTTAGTTACTGATGTGTGCAACATGGCTCATGATTGATTTGTCCGACGAGTGCTAGTTACTTACAGGTGAATCATGACACAGGATTTATTGGTCCTACGAGTGTTAATTACTGACATGTTCAGCATGACACAGGGTTGATTGGTCCGACGAGTGTTAATTACTGACAGATGCATCATGACAAAGGATTGATTGGTCTGACGAATTCTAGTTACTGACATGTGCATCATGGCACAGGATTGATTGGTCCGACGAGTGTTAATTATGCTGACATGTGCATCATGACACAGGACTGATAGATCCGATGGTGGTCAGTAATTGACATGTGCATCATTACACAGGATTGATTGGTTCAACGAGTGCTGGTTACTGACAGGTTCTTCATGACATAGGACGGTGGAGTCTACTAACGTCTACAGGGACAAACGCCTACAGTCTTAAACAAACCATTTTATGCACCAATGGTTTGCCTTCAACGTCTCATCAAAGTGGTAACTCCGTTACTCTGTGCACTAATGCCTACAACCCGGTACCTACTAATGCCTACATTTAAAAAAACAATTTAAACAAACACACAGGTTTTTGTGTCACATAATATACATTTTACCATATCTTCATTATAGCATCATAGTATACATATTCAACACATTACATCTTATGTGTCAAACAGATACACACGTGTAGGATTATACATAAATGACGATACTAATAATATATCACAATTCACATATCTATCATGTTTGAATGCACAGAATATAATTCAGATAAATATTTCAAAGATGGTATTCTCATACTTAAATCAGACTTGGGGTTAAAAACTTTTATCATGAATCTTTAAAGTGTAAATTTGTATCTTAATTTTTTAACACTAAAAAAGGTGTTACAAACTTCTTCTTGCATGCTTTGGTTACATATCATAATATAATTAATGGAGAGATCTGATCTATTCCTCAGCTAGATAATAGGCCTTTTCTACAGCCAAATTGTAAAAAAAACTTTCAGTGATTCATGTGGTATTGAGAGGCATAAGTCTATACTAATGTCAAAATTACTAACTAATATATAAACAAAACAAATATGACATAGATTTACTATATTGTATTATGACACAAGACTGATTGGACCGACGAGTGCTAGTTACTGACAAGTGCATCATGACACAGGACTGATTGATCCGACAAGTGCCTCATGACAAAGGACCGATTGTGTGTTAGTTACTGACAGGTGTACCATGACACAGGATTGATTGATACGACGAGTCCTAGTTACTGACAGGTGCATCATTGCACAGGATTGATTTATCCGACGAGTCCTAGTTACTGACAGGTGTACCATGACACAGGACTGATTGATCCGACAAGTGCCTCATGGCAAAGGACCGATTGTGTGTTAGTTACTGACAGGTGTACCATGACACAGGACTGATTGATACGACGAGTCCTAGTTACTGACAGGTGTACCATGACACAGGACTGATTGATCCGACAAGTGCCTCATGACAAAGGACCGATTGTGTGTTAGTTACTGACAGGTGTACCATGACACAGGACTGATTGATACGACGAGTCCTAGTTACTGACAGGTGTACCATGACACAGGACTGATTGATACGACGAGTCCTAGTTACTGACAGGTGCATCATTGCACAGGATTGATTGATACGACGAGTCCTAGTTACTGACAGGTGTACCATGACACAGGATTGATTGATACGACGAGTCCTAGTTACTGACAAGTGCATCATGACACAGGATTGATTGATACGACGAGTCCTAGTTACTGACAGGTGTATCATGAAACAGGATTGATTGATACGACGAGTCCTAGTTACTGACAGGTGTACCATGACACAGGATTGATTGATACGACGAGTCCTAGTTACTGACAGGTGTACCATGACACAGGACTGATTGATACGACGAGTCCTAGTTACTGACAGGTGCATCATTGCACAGGATTGATTGATACGACGAGTCCTAGTTACTGACAGGTGTACCATGACACAGGATTGATTGATACGACGAGTCCTAGTTACTGACAAGTGCATCATGACACAGGATTGATTGATACGACGAGTCCTAGTTACTGACAGGTGTATCATGAAACAGGATTGATTGATACGACGAGTCCTAGTTACTGACAGGTGTACCATGACACAGGATTGATTGATACGACGAGTCCTAGTTACTGACAGGTGTATCATGACACAGGATTGATTGATACGACGAGTCCTAGTTACTGACAGGTGTACCATGACACAGGATTGATTGATACGACGAGTCCTAGTTACTGACAGGTGTATCATGAAACAGGATTGATTGATACGACGAGTCCTAGTTACTGACAGGTGTACCATGACACAGGACTGATTGATCCGACAAGTGCCTCATGACAAAGGACCGATTGTGTGTTAGTTACTGACAGGTGTACCATGACACAGGACTGATTGATACGACGAGTCCTAGTTACTGACAGGTGTACCATGACACAGGACTGATTGATACGACGAGTCCTAGTTACTGACAGGTGCATCATTGCACAGGATTGATTGATACGACGAGTCCTAGTTACTGACAGGTGTACCATGACACAGGATTGATTGATACGACGAGTCCTAGTTACTGACAAGTGCATCATGACACAGGATTGATTGATACGACGAGTCCTAGTTACTGACAGGTGTATCATGAAACAGGATTGATTGATACGACGAGTCCTAGTTACTGACAGGTGTACCATGACACAGGATTGATTGATACGACGAGTCCTAGTTACTGACAGGTGTATCATGACACAGGATTGATTGATACGACGAGTCCTAGTTACTGACAGGTGTACCATGACACAGGATTGATTGATACGACGAGTCCTAGTTACTGACAGGTGTATCATGAAACAGGATTGATTGATACGACGAGTCCTAGTTACTGACAGGTGTACCATGACACAGGACTGATTGATCCGACAAGTGCCTCATGACAAAGGACCGATTGTGTGTTAGTTACTGACAGGTGTACCATGACACAGGATTGATTGATACGACGAGTCCTAGTTACTGACAGGTGCATCATTGCACAGGATTGATTGATACGACGAGTCCTAGTTACTGACAGGTGTACCATGACACAGGACTGATTGATACGACGAGTCCTAGTTACTGACAGGTGTACCATGACACAGGATTGATTGATACGACGAGTCCTAGTTACTGACAGGTGTACCATGACACAGGACTGATTGATACGAGGAGTCCTAGTTACTGACAGGTGTACCATGACACAGGACTGATTGATACGACGAGTCCTAGTTACTGACAGGTGTACCATGACACAGGACTGATTGATACGACGAGTCCTAGTTACTGACAGGTGTACCATGACACAGGATTGATTGATACGACGAGTCCTAGTTACTGACAGGTGTACCATGACACAGGACTGATTGATACGACGAGTCCTAGTTACTGACAGGTGTACCATGACACAGGATTGATTGATACGACGAGTCCTAGTTACTGACAGGTGTACCATGACACAGGACTGATTGATACGACGAGTCCTAGTTACTGACAGGTGTACCATGACACAGGACTGATTGATACGACGAGTCCTAGTTACTGACAGGTGTACCATGACACTGGACTGATTGATACGACGAGTCCTAGTTACTGACAGGTGTACCATGACACAGGATTGATTGATACGACGAGTCCTAGTTACTGACAGGTGTACCATGACACAGGACTGATTGATACGACGAGTCCTAGTTACTGACAGGTGTACCATGACACAGGACTGATTGATACGACGAGTCCTAGTTACTGACAGGTGTACCATGACACAGGATTGATTGATACGACGAGTCCTAGTTACTGACAGGTGTACCATGACACAGGACTGATTGATACGACGAGTCCTAGTTACTGACAGGTGTACCATGACACAGGATTGATTGATACGACGAGTCCTAGTTACTGACAGGTGTACCATGACACAGGATTGATTGATACGACGAGTCCTAGTTACTGACAGGTGTACCATGACACAGGATTGATTGATACGACGAGTCCTAGTTACTGACAGGTGTACCATGACACAGCACTGATTGATACGACGAGTCCTAGTTACTGACAGGTGTACCATGACACAGGATTGATTGATACGACGAGTCCTAGTTACTGACAGGTGTACCATGACACAGGATTGATTGATACGACGAGTCCTAGTTACTGACAGGTGTACCATGACACAGGACTGATTGATACGACGAGTCCTAGTTACTGACAGGTGTACCATGACACAGGATTGATTGATACGACGAGTCCTAGTTACTGACAGGTGTACCATGACACAGGACTGATTGATACGACGAGTCCTAGTTACTGACAGGTGTACCATGACACAGGATTGATTGATACGACGAGTCCTAGTTACTGACAGGTGTACCATGACACAGGACTGATTGATACGACGAGTCCTAGTTACTGACAGGTGTACCATGACACAGGACTGATTGATACGACGAGTCCTAGTTACTGACAGGTGTACCATGACACAGGACTGATTGATACGACGAGTCCTAGTTACTGACAGGTGCATCATTGACAGGATTGATTGATACGACGAGTCCTAGTTACTGACAGGTGTACCATGACACAGGATTGATTGATACGACGAGTCCTAGTTACTGACAAGTGCATCATGACACAGGATTGATTGATACGACGAGTCCTAGTTACTGACAGGTGTATCATGAAACAGGATTGATTGATACGACGAGTCCTAGTTACTGACAGGTGTACCATGACACAGGATTGATTGATACGACGAGTCCTAGTTACTGACAGGTGTATCATGACACAGGATTGATTGATACGACGAGTCCTAGTTACTGACAGGTGTACCATGACACAGGACTGAATGATACGACGAGTCCTAGTTACTGACAGGTGCATCATTGCACAGGATTGATTGATACGACGAGTCCTAGTTACTGACAGGTGTATCATGAAACAGGATTGATTGATACGACGAGTCCTAGTTACTGACAGGTGTACCATGACACAGGACTGATTGATCCGACAAGTGCCTCATGACAAAGGACCGATTGTGTGTTAGTTACTGACAGGTGTACCATGACACAGGATTGATTGATACGACGAGTCCTAGTTACTGACAGGTGCATCATTGCACAGGATTGATTGATACGACGAGTCCTAGTTACTGACAGGTGTACCATGACACAGGACTGATTGATACGACGAGTCCTAGTTACTGACAGGTGTACCATGACACAGGATTGATTGATACGACGAGTCCTAGTTACTGACAGGTGTACCATGACACAGGACTGATTGATACGACGAGTCCTAGTTACTGACAGGTGTACCATGACACAGGACTGATTGATACGACGAGTCCTAGTTACTGACAGGTGTACCATGACACAGGACTGATTGATCCGACAAGTGCCTCATGACAAAGGACCGATTGTGTGTTAGTTACTGACAGGTGTACCATGACACAGGATTGATTGATACGACGAGTCCTAGTTACTGACAGGTGCATCATTGCACAGGATTGATTGATACGACGAGTCCTAGTTACTGACAGGTGTACCATGACACAGGACTGATTGATACGACGAGTCCTAGTTACTGACAGGTGTACCATGACACAGGATTGATTGATACGACGAGTCCTAGTTACTGACAGGTGTACCATGACACAGGACTGATTGATACGACGAGTCCTAGTTACTGACAGGTGTACCATGACACAGGACTGATTGATACGACGAGTCCTAGTTACTGACAGGTGTACCATGACACAGGACTGATTGATACGACGAGTCCTAGTTACTGACAGGTGTACCATGACACAGGATTGATTGATACGACGAGTCCTAGTTACTGACAGGTGTACCATGACACAGGACTGATTGATACGACGAGTCCTAGTTACTGACAGGTGTACCATGACACAGGATTGATTGATACGACGAGTCCTAGTTACTGACAGGTGTACCATGACACAGGACTGATTGATACGACGAGTCCTAGTTACTGACAGGTGTACCATGACACAGGACTGATTGATACGACGAGTCCTAGTTACTGACAGGTGTACCATGACACAGGATTGATTGATACGACGAGTCCTAGTTACTGACAGGTGTACCATGACACAGGACTGATTGATACGACGAGTCCTAGTTACTGACAGGTGTACCATGACACAGGACTGATTGATACGACGAGTCCTAGTTACTGACAGGTGTACCATGACACAGGATTGATTGATACGACGAGTCCTAGTTACTGACAGGTGTACCATGACACAGGATTGATTGATACGACGAGTCCTAGTTACTGACAGGTGTACCATGACACAGGACTGATTGATACGACGAGTCCTAGTTACTGACAGGTGTACCATGACACAGGATTGATTGATACGACGAGTCCTAGTTACTGACAGGTGTACCATGACACAGGATTGATTGATACGACGAGTCCTAGTTACTGACAGGTGTACCATGACACAGGATTGATTGATACGACGAGTCCTAGTTACTGACAGGTGTACCATGACACAGCACTGATTGATACGACGAGTCCTAGTTACTGACAGGTGTACCATGACACAGGATTGATTGATACGACGAGTCCTAGTTACTGACAGGTGTACCATGACACAGGATTGATTGATACGACGAGTCCTAGTTACTGACAGGTGTACCATGACACAGGACTGATTGATACGACGAGTCCTAGTTACTGACAGGTGTACCATGACACAGGATTGATTGATACGACGAGTCCTAGTTACTGACAGGTGTACCATGACACAGGACTGATTGATACGACGAGTCCTAGTTACTGACAGGTGTACCATGACACAGGATTGATTGATACGACGAGTCCTAGTTACTGACAGGTGTACCATGACACAGGACTGATTGATACGACGAGTCCTAGTTACTGACAGGTGTACCATGACACAGGACTGATTGATACGACGAGTCCTAGTTACTGACAGGTGTACCATGACACAGGATTGATTGATACGACGAGTCCTAGTTACTGACAGGTGTACCATGACACAGGATTGATTGATACGACGAGTCCTAGTTACTGACAGGTGTACCATGACACAGGATTGATTGATACGACGAGTCCTAGTTACTGACAGGTGTACCATGACACAGGATTGATTGATACGACGAGTCCTAGTTACTGACAGGTGTACCATGACACAGGACTGATTGATACGACGAGTCCTAGTTACTGACAGGTGCATCATTGCACAGGATTGATTGATACGACGAGTCCTAGTTACTGACAGGTGTACCATGACACAGGACTGATTGATACGACGAGTCCTAGTTACTGACAGGTGTACCATGACACAGGACTGATTGATACGACGAGTCCTAGTTACTGACAGGTGTACCATGACACAGGATTGATTGATACGACGAGTCCTAGTTACTGACAGGTGTACCATGACACAGGACTGATTGATACGACGAGTCCTAGTTACTGACAGGTGCATCATTGCACAGGATTGATTGATACGACGAGTCCTAGTTACTGACAGGTGTACCATGACACAGGATTGATTGATACGACGAGTCCTAGTTACTGACAGGTGTACCATTACACAGGACTGATTGATACGACGAGTCCTAGTTACTGACAGGTGTACCATGACACAGGACTGATTGATACGACGAGTCCTAGTTACTGACAGGTGTACCATGACACAGGATTGATTGATACGACGAGTCCTAGTTACTGACAGGTGTACCATGACACAGGACTGATTGATACGACGAGTCCTAGTTACTGACAGGTGTACCATGACACAGGATTGATTGATACGACGAGTCCTAGTTACTGACAGGTGCATCATTGCACAGGATTGATTGATACGACGAGTCCTAGTTACTGACAGGTGTACCATGACACAGGATTGATTGATACGACGAGTCCTAGTTACTGACAGGTGTACCATGACACAGGATTGATTGATACGACGAGTCCTAGTTACTGACAGGTGTACCATGACACAGGACTGATTGATACGACGAGTCCTAGTTACTGACAGGTGTACCATGACACAGGATTGATTGATACGACGAGTCCTAGTTACTGACAGGTGTACCATGACACAGGACTGATTGATACGACGAGTCCTAGTTACTGACAGGTGTACCATGACACAGGACTGATTGATACGACGAGTCCTAGTTACTGACAGGTGCATCATTGCACAGGATTGATTGATACGACGAGTCCTAGTTACTGACAGGTGTATCATGAAACAGGATTGATTGATACGACGAGTCCTAGTTACTGACAGGTGTACCATGACACAGGACTGATTGATACGACGAGTCCTAGTTACTGACAGGTGCATCATTGCACAGGATTGATTTATACGACGAGTCCTAGTTACTGACAGGTGTACCATGACACAGGACTGATTGATACGACGAGTCCTAGTTACTGACAGGTGTACCATGACACAGGACTGATTGATACGACGAGTCCTAGTTACTGACAGGTGTACCATGACACAGGATTGATTGATACGACGAGTCCTAGTTACTGACAGGTGTACCATGACACAGGATTGATTGATACGACGAGTCCTAGTTACTGACAGGTGTATCATGACACAGGATTGATTGATACGACGAGTCCTAGTTACTGACAGGTGTACCATGACACAGGACTGATTGATACGACGAGTCCTAGTTACTGACAGGTGTACCATGACACAGGACTGATTGATACGACGAGTCCTAGTTACTGACAGGTGTACCATGACACAGGATTGATTGATACGACGAGTCCTAGTTACTGACAGGTGTACCATGACTCAGGACTGATTGATACGACGAGTCCTAGTTACTGACAGGTGCATCATTGCACAGGATTGATTGATACGACGAGTCCTAGTTACTGACAGGTGTACCATGACACAGGACTGATTGATACGACGAGTCCTAGTTACTGACAGGTGTACCATGACACAGGACTGATTGATACGACGAGTCCTAGTTACTGACACGTGTACCATGACACAGGATTGATTGATACGACGAGTCCTAGTTACTGACAGGTGTACCATGACACAGGACTGATTGATACGACGAGTCCTAGTTACTGACAGGTGCATCATTGCACAGGATTGATTGATACGACGAGTCCTAGTTACTGACAGGTGTACCATGACACAGGATTGATTGATACGACGAGTCCTAGTTACTGACAGGTGTACCATGACACAGGACTGATTGATACGACGAGTCCTAGTTACTGACAGGTGTACCATGACACAGGACTGATTGATACGACGAGTCCTAGTTACTGACAGGTGTACCATGACACAGGATTGATTGATACGACGAGTCCTAGTTACTGACAGGTGTACCATGACACAGGACTGATTGATACGACGAGTCCTAGTTACTGACAGGTGTACCATGACACAGGATTGATTGATACGACGAGTCCTAGTTACTGACAGGTGCATCATTGCACAGGATTGATTGATACGACGAGTCCTAGTTACTGACAGGTGTACCATGACACAGGATTGATTGATACGACGAGTCCTAGTTACTGACAGGTGTACCATGACACAGGACTGATTGATACGACGAGTCCTAGTTACTGACAGGTGTACCATGACACAGGATTGATTGATACGACGAGTCCTAGTTACTGACAGGTGTACCATGACACAGGACTGATTGATACGACGAGTCCTAGTTACTGACAGGTGCATCATTGCACAGGATTGATTGATACGACGAGTCCTAGTTACTGACAGGTGTACCATGACACAGGATTGATTGATACGACGAGTCCTAGTTACTGACAGGTGTACCATGACACAGGACTGATTGATACGACGAGTCCTAGTTACTGACAGGTGTACCATGACACAGGATTGATTGATACGACGAGTCCTAGTTACTGACAGGTGTACCATGACACAGGATTGATTGATACGACGAGTCCTAGTTACTGACAGGTGTACCATGACACAGGACTGATTGATACGACGAGTCCTAGTTACTGACAGGTGTACCATGACACAGGACTGATTGATACGACGAGTCCTAGTTACTGACAGGTGTACCATGACACAGGATTGATTGATACGACGAGTCCTAGTTACTGACAGGTGCATCATTGCACAGGATTGATTGATACGACGAGTCCTAGTTACTGACAGGTGTATCATGAAACAGGATTGATTGATACGACGAGTCCTAGTTACTGACAGGTGTACCATGACACAGGACTGATTGATACGACGAGTCCTAGTTACTGACAGGTGCATCATTGCACAGGATTGATTTATACGACGAGTCCTAGTTACTGACAGGTGTACCATGACACAGGACTGATTGATACGACGAGTCCTAGTTACTGACAGGTGTACCATGACACAGGACTGATTGATACGACGAGTCCTAGTTACTGACAGGTGTACCATGACACAGGATTGATTGATACGACGAGTCCTAGTTACTGACAGGTGTATCATGACACAGGATTGATTGATACGACGAGTCCTAGTTACTGACAGGTGTACCATGACACAGGACTGATTGATACGACGAGTCCTAGTTACTGACAGGTGTACCATGACACAGGACTGATTGATACGACGAGTCCTAGTTACTGACAGGTGTACCATGACACAGGATTGATTGATACGACGAGTCCTAGTTACTGACAGGTGTACCATGACTCAGGACTGATTGATACGACGAGTCCTAGTTACTGACAGGTGCATCATTGCACAGGATTGATTGATACGACGAGTCCTAGTTACTGACAGGTGTACCATGACACAGGACTGATTGATACGACGAGTCCTAGTTACTGACAGGTGTACCATGACACAGGACTGATTGATACGACGAGTCCTAGTTACTGACACGTGTACCATGACACAGGATTGATTGATACGACGAGTCCTAGTTACTGACAGGTGTACCATGACACAGGACTGATTGATACGACGAGTCCTAGTTACTGACAGGTGCATCATTGCACAGGATTGATTGATACGACGAGTCCTAGTTACTGACAGGTGTACCATGACACAGGATTGATTGATACGGCGAGTCCTAGTTACTGACAGGTGTACCATGACACAGGACTGATTGATACGACGAGTCCTAGTTACTGACAGGTGTACCATGACACAGGACTGATTGATACGACGAGTCCTAGTTACTGACAGGTGTACCATGACACAGGATTGATTGATACGACGAGTCCTAGTTACTGACAGGTGTACCATGACACAGGACTGATTGATACGACGAGTCCTAGTTACTGACAGGTGTACCATGACACAGGATTGATTGATACGACGAGTCCTAGTTACTGACAGGTGTACCATGACACAGGACTGATTGATACGACGAGTCCTAGTTACTGACAGGTGCATCATTGCACAGGATTGATTGATACGACGAGTCCTAGTTACTGACAGGTGTACCATGACACAGGACTGATTGATACGACGAGTCCTAGTTACTGACAGGTGTACCATGACACAGGACTGATTGATACGACGAGTCCTAGTTACTGACAGGTGTACCATGACACAGGACTGATTGATACGACGAGTCCTAGTTACTGACACGTGTACCATGACACAGGATTGATTGATACGACGAGTCCTAGTTACTGACAGGTGTACCATGACACAGGACTGATTGATACGACGAGTCCTAGTTACTGACAGGTGCATCATTGCACAGGATTGATTGATACGACGAGTCCTAGTTACTGACAGGTGCATCATTGCACAGGATTGATTGATACGACGAGTCCTAGTTACTGACAGGTGTACCATGACACAGGACTGATTGATACGACGAGTCCTAGTTACTGACAGGTGTACCATGACACAGGATTGATTGATACGACGAGTCCTAGTTACTGACAGGTGCATCATTGCACAGGATTGATTGATACGACGAGTCCTAGTTACTGACAGGTGTACCATGACACAGGATTGATTGATACGACGAGTCCTAGTTACTGACAGGTGTACCATGACACAGGACTGATTGATACGACGAGTCCTAGTTACTGACAGGTGTACCATGACACAGGATTGATTGATACGACGAGTCCTAGTTACTGACAGGTGTACCATGACACAGGACTGATTGATACGACGAGTCCTAGTTACTGACAGGTGCATCATTGCACAGGATTGATTGATACGACGAGTCCTAGTTACTGACAGGTGTACCATGACACAGGATTGATTGATACGACGAGTCCTAGTTACTGACAGGTGTACCATGACACAGGACTGATTGATACGACGAGTCCTAGTTACTGACAGGTGTACCATGACACAGGATTGATTGATACGACGAGTCCTAGTTACTGACAGGTGTACCATGACACAGGATTGATTGATACGACGAGTCCTAGTTACTGACAGGTGTACCATGACACAGGACTGATTGATACGACGAGTCCTAGTTACTGACAGGTGTACCATGACACAGGACTGATTGATACGACGAGTCCTAGTTACTGACAGGTGTACCATGACACAGGATTGATTGATACGACGAGTCCTAGTTACTGACAGGTGTACCATGACACAGGATTGATTGATACGACGAGTCCTAGTTACTGACAGGTGCATCATGAAACAGGATTGATTGATACGACGAGTCCTAGTTACTGACAGGTGTATCATGACACAGGATTGATTGATACGACGAGTCCTAGTTACTGACAGGTGCATCATTGCACAGGATTGATTGATACGTCGAGTCCTAGTTACTGACAGGTGTACCATGACACAGGATTGATTGATACGACGAGTCCTAGTTACTGACAGGTGTACCATGACACAGGACTGATTGATACGACGAGTCCTAGTTACTGACAGGTGCATCATTGCACAGGATTGATTGATACGTCGAGTCCTAGTTACTGACAGGTGTACCATGACACAGGATTGATTGATACGACGAGTCCTAGTTACTGACAGGTGTACCATGACACAGGACTGATTGATACGACGAGTCCTAGTTACTGACAGGTGTACCATGACACAGGACTGATTGATACGACGAGTCCTAGTTACTGACAGGTGTACAATGACACAGGATTGATTGATACGACGAGTCCTAGTTACTGACAGGTGTACCATGACACAGGACTGATTGATACGACGAGTCCTAGTTACTGACAGGTGTACCATGACACAGGATTGATTGATACGACGAGTCCTAGTTACTGACAGGTGCATCATTGCACAGGATTGATTGATACGACGAGTCCTAGTTACTGACAGGTGTACCATGACACAGGACTGATTGATACGACGAGTCCTAGGTACTGACAGGTGCATCATTGCACAGGATTGATTGATACGACGAGTCCTAGTTACTGACAGGTGTACCATGACACAGGATTGATTGATACGACGAGTCCTAGTTACTGACAGGTGTACCATGACACAGGACTGATTGATACGACGAGTCCTAGTTACTGACAGGTGTACCATGACACAGGATTGATTGATACGACGAGTCCTAGTTACTGACAGGTGTACCATGACACAGGACTGATTGATACGACGAGTCCTAGTTACTGACAGGTGTACCATGACACAGGACTGATTGATACGACGAGTCCTAGTTACTGACAGGTGTACCATGACACAGGATTGATTGATACGACGAGTCCTAGTTACTGACAGGTGTACCATGACACAGGACTGATTGATACGACGAGTCCTAGTTACTGACAGGTGTACCATGACACAGGACTGATTGATACGACGAGTCCTAGTTACTGACAGGTGTACCATGACACAGGATTGATTGATACGACGAGTCCTAGTTACTGACAGGTGCATCATTGCACAGGATTGATTGATACGACGAGTCCTAGTTACTGACAGGTGTACCATGACACAGGACTGATTGATACGACGAGTCCTAGTTACTGACAGGTGTACCATGACACAGGACTGATTGATACGACGAGTCCTAGTTACTGACAGGTGTACCATGACACAGGATTGATTGATACGACGAGTCCTAGTTACTGACAGGTGTACCATGACACAGGACTGATTGATACGACGAGTCCTAGTTACTGACAGGTGTACCATGACACAGGACTGATTGATACGACGAGTCCTAGTTACTGACAGGTGTACCATGACACAGGACTGATTGATACGACGAGTCCTAGTTACTGACAGGTGTACCATGACACAGGACTGATTGATACGACGAGTCCTAGTTACTGACAGGTGTACCATGACACAGGATTGATTGATACGACGAGTCCTAGTTACTGACAGGTGCATCATTGCACAGGATTGATTGATACGACGAGTCCTAGTTACTGACAGGTGTACCATGACACAGGATTGATTGATACGACGAGTCCTAGTTACTGACAGGTGCATCATTGCACAGGATTGATTGATACGACGAGTCCTAGTTACTGACAGGTGCATCATTGCACAGGATTGATTGATACGACGAGTCCTAGTTACTGACAGGTGTACCATGACACAGGACTGATTGATACGACGAGTCCTAGTTACTGACAGGTGTACCATGACACAGGACTGATTGATACGACGAGTCCTAGTTACTGACAGGTGTACCATGACACAGGATTGATTGATACGACGAGTCCTAGTTACTGACAGGTGTATCATGAAACAGGATTGATTGATACGACGAGTCCTAGTTACTGACAGGTGTATCATGAAACAGGATTGATTGATACGACGAGTCCTAGTTACTGACAGGTGCATCATTGCACAGGATTGATTTATACGACGAGTCCTAGTTACTGACAGGTGTACCATGACACAGGACTGATTGATACGACGAGTCCTAGTTACTGACAGGTGTACCATGACACAGGACTGATTGATACGACGAGTCCTAGTTACTGACAGGTGTACCATGACACAGGACTGATTGATACGACGAGTCCTAGTTACTGACAGGTGTACCATGACACAGGATTGATTGATACGACGAGTCCTAGTTACTGACAGGTGTACCATGACACAGGACTGATTGATACGACGAGTCCTAGTTACTGACAGGTGTACCATGACACAGGACTGATTGATACGACGAGTCCTAGTTACTGACAGGTGTACCATGACACAGGACTGATTGATACGACGAGTCCTAGTTACTGACAGGTGTACCATGACACAGGATTGATTGATACGACGAGTCCTAGTTACTGACAGGTGTACCATGACACAGGACTGATTGATACGACGAGTCCTAGTTACTGACAGGTGTACCATGACACAGGACTGATTGATACGACGAGTCCTAGTTACTGACAGGTGTACCATGACACAGGATTGATTGATACGACGAGTCCTAGTTACTGACAGGTGTACCATGACACAGGATTGATTGATACGACGAGTCCTAGTTACTGACAGGTGTACCATGACACAGGACTGATTGATACGACGAGTCCTAGTTACTGACAGGTGTACCATGACACAGGACTGATTGATACGACGAGTCCTAGTTACTGACAGGTGTACCATGACACAGGACTGATCGATACGACGAGTCCTAGTTACTGACAGGTGCATCATTGCACAGGATTGATTGATACGACGAGTCCTAGTTACTGACAGGTGTACCATGACACAGGATTGATTGATACGACGAGTCCTAGTTACTGACAGGTGTACCATGACACAGGACTGATTGATACGACGAGTCCTAGTTACTGACAGGTGTACCATGACACAGGATTGATTGATACGACGAGTCCTAGTTACTGACAGGTGTATCATGAAACAGGATTGATTGGTCCGACGAGTCCTAGTTACTGACAGGTGTACCATGACACAGGATTGATTGATACGACGAGTCCTAGTTACTGACAGGTGCATCATTGTACAGGATTGATTGATACGACGAGTCCTAGTTACTGACAGGTGTACCATGACACAGGATTGATTGATACGACGAGTCCTAGTTACTGACAAGTGCATCATTGCACAGGATTGATTGGTCCGACGAGTCCTAGTTACTGACAGGTGTACCATGACACAGGACTGATTGATACGACGAGTCCTAGTTACTGACAGGTGTACCATGACACAGGATTGATTGATACGACGAGTCCTAGTTACTGACAGGTGTATCATGAAACAGGATTGATTGATACGACGAGTCCTAGTTACTGACAGGTGTACCATGACACAGGATTGATTGATACGACGAGTCCTAGTTACTGACAGGTGTACCATGACACAGGACTGATTGATACGACGAGTCCTAGTTACTGACAGGTGTACCATGACACAGGATTGATTGATACGACGAGTCCTAGTTACTGACAGGTGTACCATGACACAGGATTGATTGATACGACGAGTCCTAGTTACTGACAGGTGTACCATGACACAGGATTGATTGATACGACGAGTCCTAGTTACTGACAGGTGCATCATTGCACAGGACTGATTGATACGACGAGTCCTATTTACTGACAGGTGTATCATGAAACAGGATTGATTGGTCCGACGAGTCCTAGTTACTGACAGGTGTACCATGAAACAGGACTGATTGATACGACGAGTCCTAGTTACTGACAGGTGTATCATGAAACAGGATTGGTTGGTCCGACGAGTCCTAGTTACTGACAGGTGTACCATGACACAGGACTGATTGATACGACGAGTCCTAGTTACTGACAGGTGTACCATGACACAGGACTGATTGATACGACGAGTCCTAGTTACTGACAGGTGTACCATGACACAGGATTGATTGATACGACGAGTCCTAGTTACTGACAGGTGTACCATGACACAGGACTGATTGATACGACGAGTCCTAGTTACTGACAGGTGCATCATGACACAGGATTGATTGATACGACGAGTCCTAGTTACTGACAGGTGTACCATGACACAGGATTGATTGATACGACGAGTCCTAGTTACTGACAGGTGTACCATGACACAGGATTGATTGATACGACGAGTCCTAGTTACTGACAGGTGTACCATGACACAGGACTGATTGATACGACGAGTCCTAGTTACTGACAGGTGTACCATGACACAGGACTGATTGATACGACGAGTCCTAGTTACTGACAGGTGCATCATTGCACAGGATTGATTGATACGACGAGTCCTAGTTACTGACAGGTGTACCATGACACAGGATTGATTGATACGACGAGTCCTAGTTACTGACAGGTGTACCATGACACAGGATTGATTGATACGACGAGTCCTAGTTACTGACAGGTGTACCATGACACAGGACTGATTGATACGACGAGTCCTAGTTACTGACAGGTGTACCATGACACAGGATTGATTGATACGACGAGGCCTAGTTACTGACAGGTGTATCATGAAACAGGATTGATTGGTCCGACGAGTCCTAGTTACTGACAGGTGTACCATGACACAGGATTGATTGATACGACGAGTCCTAGTTACTGACAGGTGCATCATTGCACAGGATTGATTGATACGACGAGTCCTAGTTACTGACAGGTGCATCATTGCACAGGATTGATTGATACGACGAGTCCTAGTTACTGACAAGTGCATCATTGCACAGGATTGATTGGTCCGACGAGTCCTAGTTACTGACAGGTGTACCATGACACAGGACTGATTGATACGACGAGTCCTAGTTACTGACAGGTGTACCATGACACAGGACTGATTGATACGACGAGTCCTAGTTACTGACAAGTGCATCATTGCACAGGATTGATTGATACGACGAGTCCTAGTTACTGACAGGTGCATCATGAAACAGGATTGATTGATACGACGAGTCCTAGTTACTGACAGGTGTATCATGAAACAGGATTGATTGATACGACGAGTCCTAGTTACTGACAGGTGTACCATGACACAGGATTGATTGATACGACGAGTCCTAGTTACTGACAGGTGTACCATGACACAGGACTGATTGATACGACGAGTCCTAGTTACTGACAGGTGTACCATGACACAGGATTGATTGATACGACGAGTCCTAGTTACTGACAGGTGTACCATGACACAGGATTGATTGATACGACGAGTCCTAGTTACTGACAGGTGTACCATGACACAGGACTGATTGATACGACGAGTCCTATTTACTGACAGGTGTATCATGAAACAGGATTGATTGGTCCGACGAGTCCTAGTTACTGACAGGTGTACCATGAAACAGGACTGATTGATACGACGAGTCCTAGTTACTGACAGGTGTATCATGAAACAGGATTGATTGGTCCGACGAGTCCTAGTTACTGACAGGTGTACCATGACACAGGACTGATTGATACGACGAGTCCTAGTTACTGACAGGTGTACCATGACACAGGACTGATTGATACGACGAGTCCTAGTTACTGACAGGTGTACCATGACACAGGATTGATTGATACGACGAGTCCTAGTTACTGACAGGTGTACCATGACACAGGACTGATTGATACGACGAGTCCTAGTTACTGACAGGTGCATCATGACACAGGATTGATTGATACGACGAGTCCTAGTTACTGACAGGTGTACCATGACACAGGATTGATTGATACGACGAGTCCTAGTTACTGACAGGTGTACCATGACACAGGATTGATTGATACGACGAGTCCTAGTTACTGACAGGTGTACCATGACACAGGATTGATTGATACGACGAGTCCTAGTTACTGACAGGTGTACCATGACACAGGACTGATTGATACGACGAGTCCTAGTTACTGACAGGTGTACCATGACAAAGGACTGATTGATACGACGAGTCCTAGTTACTGACAAGTGCATCATGAAACAGGATTGATTGATACGACGAGTCCTAGTTACTGACAGGTGTACCATGACACAGGATTGATTGATACGACGAGTCCTAGTTACTGACAGGTGTACCATGACACAGGACTGATTGATACGACGAGTCCTAGTTACTGACAGGTGTACCATGACACAGGACTGATTGATACGACGAGTCCTAGTTACTGACAGGTGTACCATGACACAGGATTGATTGATACGACGAGTCCTAGTTACTGACAGGTGTACCATGACACAGGACTGATTGATACGACGAGTCCTAGTTACTGACAGGTGTACCATGACACAGGATTGATTGATACGACGAGTCCTAGTTACTGACAGGTGCATCATTGCACAGGATTGATTGATACGACGAGTCCTAGTTACTGACAGGTGTACCATGACACAGGATTGATTGATACGACGAGTCCTAGTTACTGACAGGTGTACCATGACACAGGATTGATTGATACGACGAGTCCTAGTTACTGACAGGTGTACCATGACACAGGACTGATTGATACGACGAGTCCTAGTTACTGACAGGTGTACCATGACACAGGATTGATTGATACGACGAGTCCTAGTTACTGACAGGTGTACCATGACACAGGATTGATTGATACGACGAGTCCTAGTTACTGACAGGTGTACCATGACACAGGATTGATTGATACGACGAGTCCTAGTTACTGACAGGTGTACCATGACACAGGACTGATTGATACGACGAGTCCTAGTTACTGACAGGTGTACCATGACACAGGATTGATTGATACGACGAGTCCTAGTTACTGACAGGTGTACCATGACACAGGATTGATTGATACGACGAGTCCTAGTTACTGACAGGTGTACCATGACACAGGACTGATTGATACGACGAGTCCTAGTTACTGACAGGTGCATCATTGCACAGGATTGATTGATACGACGAGTCCTAGTTACTGACAGGTGTACCATGACACAGGATTGATTGATACGACGAGTCCTAGTTACTGACAGGTGTACCATGACACAGGACTGATTGATTCGACGAGTCCTAGTTACTGACAGGTGTACCATGACACAGGATTGATTGATACGACGAGTCCTAGTTACTGACAGGTGCATCATTGCACAGGACTGATTGATACGACGAGTCCTAGTTACTGACAGGTGTACCATGACACAGGATTGATTGATACGACGAGTCCTAGTTACTGACAGGTGTACCATGACACAGGATTGATTGATACGACGAGTCCTAGTTACTGACAGGTGTACCATGACACAGGACTGATTGATACGACGAGTCCTAGTTACTGACAGGTGCATCATGACACAGAAATGATTGGTACGGCGAGGTCAAGTTATTGACATGTGCATCAGGACACATGATTGATTGGTCCGACGGTGGTCAGTAATTGGCAGGTGTATCATTACACAGGATTGATTGGTTTGTGCTGGTTCCTGACAGGTGCATCATTGCACAGGATTGATTGATACGACGAGTCCTAGTTACTGACAGGTGAACCATGACACAGGATTGATTGATACGACGAGTCCTAGTTACTGACAGGTGCATCATTGCACAGGATTGATTGATACGACGAGTCCTAGTTACTGACAGGTGTACCATGACACAGGATTGATTGATACGACGAGTCCTAGTTACTGACAGGTGTACCATGACACAGGATTGATTGATACGACGAGTCCTAGTTACTGACAGATGTACCATGACACAGGACTGATTGATACGACGAGTCCTAGTTACTGACAGGTGCATCATGAAACAGGATTGATTGGTCCGACGAGTGCTAGTTACTGACAGGTCCAACATGACACAGGACGCATTGGTTCGACGAGTGCTAGTTTCTGAAATGTGCATCATAGTACAGGAATGATCTGTCCGACGAGGTCTAGTTATTGACAGGTGTACCATGACACAGGATTGATTGATACGACGAGTCCTAGTTACTGACAGGTGTACCATGACACAGGATTGATTGATACGACGAGT
The DNA here is from genome assembly GCA_936450465.1 of Gibbula magus. Classification (NCBI taxonomy): domain Eukaryota; kingdom Metazoa; phylum Mollusca; class Gastropoda; order Trochida; family Trochidae; genus Gibbula; species Gibbula magus. The sequence goes on along the minus strand of OW388303.1, from coordinate 51,565,315 downwards.
CCTAGTTACTGACAGGTGTATCATGAAACAGGATTGATTGGTCCGACGAGTGCTAGTTACTGACAGGTCCAACATGACACAGGACGCATTGGTTCGACGAGTGCTAGTTTCTGAAATGTGCATCATAGTACAGGAATGATCTGTCCGACGAGGTCTAGTTATTGACAGGTGTACCATGACACAGGATTGATTGATACGACGAGTCCTAGTTACTGACAGGTGTACCATGACACAGGACTGATTGATACGACGAGTCCTAGTTACTGACAGGTGTACCATGACACAGGATTGATTGATACGACGAGTCCTAGTTACTGACAGGTGTACCATGACACAGGATTGATTGATACGACGAGTCCTAGTTACTGACAGGTGTACCATGACACAGGACTGATTGATACGACGAGTCCTAGTTACTGACAGGTGTACCATGACACAGGATTGATTGATACGACGAGTCCTAGTTACTGACAGGTGTACCATGACACAGGATTGATTGATACGACGAGTCCTAGTTACTGACAGGTGTACCATGACACAGGACTGATTGGTCCGACGAGTGCTAGTTACTGACAGATGCATCATGACACAGAAATGATTGTTTTCGACGAGGTCAAGTTATTGACATGTGCATTATGACACAGGACTGATTGGACCGACGAATGCTAGTTACTGTCATCTGCATTATGACACATGATTGATTGGTCCGACGAGTGCTAGTTACTGACATGTGCATCATGACACAGGACTGATTGGTCCGACGAATGCTATTTACTGACATGTGTATTATGACACAAGACTGGATGGACCGACGAGTGCCAGTTACTGACAAGTGCATCATGACACAGGACTAATTGGTCCGACAAGTGCTTCATGAAAATGGACCGATTGCGTGTAAGTTACTCACAGGTGTATAATGACACATGATTGATTGATTCGACGAGTGCTAATTAATGATAGGTGCATCATGAAACAGGATTGATTGGTCCGACGAGTGCTAGTTACTGACATGTGCATCAGGACAGAGGAATGATTGATCCGACGTGTGCTAGTTACTGACAGGTCCAACATGACACAGGACGCATTGGTCCGACGAATGCTAGTTTCTGAAATGTGCATCATAGCACAGGAATGATCTGTACGACGAGGTCAAGTTATTTTCAAGTGCATCAGGACACAGGATTGATTGGTCCGACGGTGGTCAGTAATTGGCAGGTGTATCATTACACAGGATTGATTGGTTCAACGAGTGCTTGTTCCTGACAGGTGCATCATTGCACAGGATGTATTGGTCCGACGAGTGCTGGTTACTGACAGGTTCATCAGGATTTGTTGGTACGACGAGTGCTAGTTACTCACATGTACATCGTGACACAGAATTGATTGGTCCGACGAGTGTTAGTTACTGACAGGTGCATCATGACACAGAAATGATTGGTACGGCGAGGTCAAGTTATTGACATGTGCATCAGGACACATGATTGATTGGTCCGACGGTGGTCAGTAATTGGCAGGTGTATCATTACACAGGATTGATTGGTTTGTGCTTGTTCCTGACAGGTGCATCATTGCACAGGATTGATTGATACGACGAGTCCTAGTTACTGACAGGTGTATCATGAAACAGGATTGATTGATACGACGAGTGCTAGTTACTGACAGGTCCAACATGACACAGGACGCATTGGTTCGACGAGTGCTAGTTTCTGAAATGTGCATCATAGTACAGGAATGATCTGTCCGACGAGGTCTAGTTATTGACATGTGCATCATGACACAGGACTGTTTGGTCCGACGAGTGCTAGTTACTGACAGATGCATCATGACACAGAAATGATTGTTTTCGACGAGGTCAAGTTATTGACATGTGCATTATGACACAGGACTGATTGGACCGACGAATGCTAGTTACTGTCATCTGCATTATGACACATGATTGATTGGTCCGACGAGTGCTAGTTACTGACATGTGCATCATGACACAGGACTGATTGGTCCGACGAATGCTATTTACTGACATGTGTATTATGACACAAGACTGGATGGACCGACGAGTGCCAGTTACTGACAAGTGCATCATGACACAGGACTAATTGGTCCGACAAGTGCTTCATGAAAATGGACCGATTGCGTGTAAGTTACTCACAGGTGTATAATGACACATGATTGATTGATTCGACGAGTGCTAATTAATGATAGGTGCATCATGAAACAGGATTGATTGGTCCGACGAGTGCTAGTTACTGACATGTGCATCAGGACAGAGGAATGATTGATCCGACGTGTGCTAGTTACTGACAGGTCCAACATGACACAGGACGCATTGGTCCGACGAATGCTAGTTTCTGAAATGTGCATCATAGCACAGGAATGATCTGTACGACGAGGTCAAGTTATTTTCAAGTGCATCAGGACGCAGGATTGATTGGTCCGACGGTGGTCAGTAATTGGCAGGTGTATCATTACACAGGATTGATTGGTTCAACGAGTGCTTGTTCCTGACAGGTGCATCATTGCACAGGATGTATTGGTCCGACGAGTGCTGGTTACTGACAGGTTCATCAGGATTTGTTGGTACGACGAGTGCTAGTTACTCACATGTACATCGTGACACAGAATTGATTGGTCCGACGAGTGTTAGTTACTGACAGGTGCATCATGACACAGAAATGATTGGTACGGCGAGGTCAAGTTATTGACATGTGCATCAGGACACATGATTGATTGGTCCGACGGTGGTCAGTAATTGGCATGTGTATCATTACACAGGATTGATTGGTTTGTGCTGGTTCCTGACAGGTGCATCATTGCACAGGATGTATTGGTCCGACGAGTGCTGGTTACTGACAGGTTCATCGTGACATAGGATTTGTTGGTACGACGAGTGCTGGTTACTGACAGGTCCAACATGACACAGGATTGATTTTCCGTCGAGTGTTCGTTACTGACAGGTGCATCATGACACAGGACTAATTGGTCCGACAAGTGCCTCATGAAAAAGGACCGATTGTGTGTTAGTTAGTGACAGGTGTATCATGACACAGGATTGATGGATCCGACGAGTTCTTGCTATTAATCTGTGCAACATGGCACAGGATGTTTGGTCCGACGAGTGTTAATTACTGACATTTGCATCATGACACAGGAGTTATTTGTCTGACGAGTGTTAGTTACTGACATGTGCATCATGGCACAAGACTGACTGATCAGACGAGTGCTGGTTACTGACAGGTCCACCATGACAGAGGATTGATTGGTCCTTCGAGTTCTAGTCACTAACATCTGCATTGTAGCACAGTACTGATTGGTCTGACGAGTGTTAGTTACTGACAAGTGCATCATGACACAGGACTGATTGATCCGACGAGTGCTGGTTGCTGATATTTGCATCATGGCACATGATTGATTGGCCCGACGAGTGGTAGTTACTGACATGTGAATCATGACACAGAATTGATTGTTCCGACGAGTGCTGGTTACTGACAGGTCCACCATGACAGATGATTGATTGGTCCTTCGAGTTCTAGTCACTGACATGTGCATCATGACACATGAATGATTGGTCCGTCGAATGCTAGTTACTGACATGTGAATAAAGACACATTATTGATTGGTCTTACGAGTGGTAGTTATTGACATGTGCATCATGACACATGATTGATTGATCCGACGAGTCCTAGTTACTGACATGTGAATCATGACATAGGATTGATTGGTCCGACGAGTGCCTCATGACACAGGATTGATTGGTCCGACGAGTGCTAGGTGCTGCCAGGTTCATCATGACACAGGATTGATTGATCCGACGAGTGCTAGTTACTGACATGTGCATCATAGCGCAGGAATGATTGGTCCGACGAGTGATAGTTACTGACATGTGCATCAATGCACATGATTGATTGGTTGATGAGTGTAAGTTACTGACATGTGCATTGTGGCAAAGGAACGATTGGCCCGACCAGTGGTAATTGCTGACAGGTCCAACATGACTCAGGATTGATTGGTCCGTCGAGCGTTAGTTACTGACAGGTCCAACATGACACAGGACGCATTGGTTCGACGAGTGCTAGTTTCTGAAATGTGCATCATAGTACAGGAATGATCTGTCCGACGAGGTCTAGTTATTGACATGTGCATCATGACACAGGACTGATTGGTCCGACGAGTGCTAGTTACTGACAGATGCATCATGACACAGAAATGATTGTTTTCGACGAGGTCAAGTTATTGACATGTGCATTATGACACAGGACTGATTGGACCGACGAATGCTAGTTACTGTCATCTGCATTATGACACATGATTGATTGGTCCGACGAGTGCTAGTTACTGACATGTGCATCATGACACAGGACTGATTGGTCCGACGAATGCTATTTACTGACATGTGTATTATGACACAAGACTGGATGGACCGACGAGTGCCAGTTACTGACAAGTGCATCATGACACAGGACTAATTGGTCCGACAAGTGCTTCATGAAAATGGACCGATTGCGTGTAAGTTACTCACAGGTGTATAATGACACATGATTGATTGATTCGACGAGTGCTAATTAATGATAGGTGCATCATGAAACAGGATTGATTGGTCCGACGAGTGCTAGTTACTGACATGTGCATCAGGACAGAGGAATGATTGATCCGACGTGTGCTAGTTACTGACAGGTCCAACATGACACAGGACGCATTGGTCCGACGAATGCTAGTTTCTGAAATGTGCATCATAGCACAGGAATGATCTGTACGACGAGGTCAAGTTATTTTCAAGTGCATCAGGACACAGGATTGATTGGTCCGACGGTGGTCAGTAATTGGCAGGTGTATCATTACACAGGATTGATTGGTTCAACGAGTGCTTGTTCCTGACAGGTGCATCATTGCACAGGATGTATTGGTCCGACGAGTGCTGGTTACTGACAGGTTCATCAGGATTTGTTGGTACGACGAGTGCTAGTTACTCACATGTACATCGTGACACAGAATTGATTGGTCCGACGAGTGTTAGTTACTGACAGGTGCATCATGACACAGAAATGATTGGTACGGCGAGGTCAAGTTATTGACATGTGCATCAGGACACATGATTGATTGGTCCGACGGTGGTCAGTAATTGGCAGGTGTATCATTACACAGGATTGATTGGTTTGTGCTGGTTCCTGACAGGTGCATCATTGCACAGGATGTATTGGTCCGACGAGTGCTGGTTACTGACAGGTTCATCGTGACATAGGATTTGTTGGTACGACGAGTGCTGGTTACTGACAGGTCCAACATGACATAGGATTGATTTTCCGTCGAGTGTTCGTTACTGACAGGTGCATCATGACACAGGACTAATTGGTCCGACAAGTGCCTCATGAAAAAGGACCGATTGTGTGTTAGTTAGTGACAGGTGTATCATGACACAGGATTGATGGATCCGACGAGTTCTTGCTATTAATCTGTGCAACATGGCACAGGATGTTTGGTCCGACGAGTGTTAATTACTGACATTTGCATCATGACACAGGAGTTATTTGTCTGACGAGTGTTAGTTACTGACATGTGCATCATGGCACAAGACTGACTGATCAGACGAGTGCTGGTTACTGACAGGTCCACCATGACAGAGGATTGATTGGTCCTTCGAGTTCTAGTCACTGACATGTGCATTGTAGCACAGTACTGATTGGTCTGACGAGTGTTAGTTACTGACACGTGCATCATGACACAGGACTGATTGATCCGACGAGTGCTGGTTGCTGATATTTGCATCATGGCACATGATTGATTGGCCCGACGAGTGGTAGTTACTGACATGTGCATCATGACACAGAATTGATTGTTCCGACGAGTGCTGGTTACTGACAGGTCCACCATGACAGAGGATTGATTGGTCCTTCGAGTTCTAGTCACTGACATGTGCATCATGACACATGAATGATTGGTCCGTCGAATGCTAGTTACTGACATGTGAATAAAGACACATTATTGATTGGTCTTACGAGTGGTAGTTATTGACATGTGCATCATGACACATGATTGATTGGTCCGACGAGTCCTAGTTACTGACATGTGAATCATGACATAGGATTGATTGGTCCGACGAGTGCCTCATGACACAGGATTAATTGGTCCGACGAGTGCTAGGTGCTGCCAGGTTCATCATGACACAGGATTGATTGATCCGACGAGTGCTAGTTACTGACATGTGCATCATAGCGCAGGAATGATTGGTCCGACGAGTGATAGTTACTGACATGTGCATCAATGCACATGATTGATTGGTTGATGAGTGTAAGTTACTGACATGTGCATTGTGGCAAAGGAACGATTGGCCCGACCAGTGGTAGTTGCTGACAGGTCCAACATGACTCAGGATTGATTGGTCCGTCGAGCGTTAGTTACTGACATGTGCATTATAGCACAGGACTGATTGGTCAGACGAGTGTTAGCTACTGACATGTGAATCATGACATAGGATTGATTGGTCCGACGAGTGCCTCATGACACAGGATTAATTGGTCCGACGAGTGCTAGGTGCTGCCAGGTTCATCATGACACAGGACTGATTGATCCGACGAGTGCTAGTTGCTGATATTTGCACCATGGCACATGATTGATTGGCCCGACGAGTGGTAGTTACTGACATGTGCATCATGACACTGGACTGATTGGTCCGACGAGTGTTAGTTACTTACAGGTGCATCATGACACAGGATTGATTGGCCCGACGAGTGGTAGTTACTTACAGGTGCATCATGAAACAGAAATGATTGGTCCGACGAGTGTTAATTACTGACAGGTGCATCACGACACAGGAATGGTCGGTCCGACGGATTTAATTATTGACATGTGCATCATTACAAAGGAATTATTGGTCTGACGAGTGTTAGTTACTGACAGGTGCATCGTGACACAGGATTGATTTGTCCGTCGAGTGCTAGTTGCTGACAGGTTAATCATGACACAGGACTGATTGATCCGACGAGTGCTAGTTGCTGATATTTGCACCATGGCACATGATTGATTGGCCCGACGAGTGGTAGTTACTGACATGTGCATCATGACACTGGACTGATTGGTCCGACGAGTGTTAGTTACTTACAGGTGCATCATGACACAGGATTGATTGGCCCGACGAGTGGTAGTTACTTACAGGTGCATCATGAAACAGAAATGATTGGTCCGACGAGTGTTAATTACTGACAGGTGCATCACGACACAGGAATGGTCGGTCCGACGGATTTAATTATTGACATGTGCATCATTACAAAGGAATTATTGGTCTGACGAGTGTTAGTTACTGACAGGTGCATCGTGACACAGGATTGATTTGTCCGTCGAGTGCTAGTTGCTGACAGGTTAATCATGACACAGGATTGATTGATCCGACGAGTGACAGTTACCGACATGTGCATCATGACACATGATTGATTAGTTGATGAGTGTAAGTTACTGACATGTGCATTGTGGCACAGGATTGATTGGCCCGACGAATGCTGGTTACTGACAGGTCGAACATGACACAGGATTGATTGGTCCGTCGAGCGTTAATTACTGACATGTACATCATGACACAGGAATGATCGGTCCGACGAGTGCTAGTTAGTGACATGTGCATCATGACACAGGATTGAATGGTCCGACGAGTGCTAGTTGCTGACATTTGCATCATGGCACATGATTGATTGGTCCGACGAGTGTCTCATGACACAGGATTGATTGGTCCGACGAGTGCTAGTTACTGACATGTGCATCATGACACATGACTGATTGGTCCGACGAGTGTGAATTAATTACAGTTGTACATGACACAGGATTGATTGATCCGACGAGTGCTAGTTGCTGACATTTGCATCATGGCCCATGATTGATTGATCCGACGAGTGTTAGTTACTTACATGTGCATCATGACACAGGATTGATTGGTCCGACGAGTGCCTCATGACACAGGATTGATTGGTCCGACGAGTGCTAGTTGCTGACATTTGCATCATGGCACTGGACTGATTGGTCCGACGAGTGTTAGTTACTTACAGGTGCATCATGACACAGGATTGATTGATCCGACGAGTGCTAGTTACTAATAGGTGCATCATAAAACAGAAATGATCGGTCCGACGAGGTCCAGTTATTGACATCTGCATCATGACACAGGATTGATTGGTCCGACGAGTGCCTCATGACACAGGATTGATTGGTCCGACGAGTCCTAGTTACTGACATGTAAATCATGACATAGGATTGATTGGTCCGACGAGTGCCTCATGACACAGGATTAATTGGTCCGACGAGTGCTAGGTGCTGCCAGGTTTATCATGACACAGGATTGATTGATCCGACGAGTGCTAGTTACTGACATGTGCATCATAGCGCAGGAATGATTGGTCCGACGAGTGATAGTTACTGACATGTGCATCAATGCACATGATTGATTGGTTGATGAGTGTAAGTTACTGACATGTGCATTGTGGCAAAGGAACGATTGGCCCGACGAGTGGTAGTTGCTGACAGGTCCAACATGATTCAGGATTGATTGGTCCGTCGAGCGTTAGTTACTGACATGTGCATTATAGCACAGGACTGATTGGATAGACGAGTGTTAGTTACTGACATGTGCATCATGACACATGAATTATTGATCCGACGAGTTCTAGTTAATAAACGTTGGCAACATGGCACAGGATTGATTGATCCGACGAGTGTTAATTAGTGACGTGTGCATCATAGCGCAGAAATGATTGTTCCGACGAGTGACAGTTACCGACATGTGCATCAATGCACATGATTGATTAGTTGATGTGTACGTTACTGACATGTGTATTGTTGCACAGGATTGATTGGCCCGACGAATGCTGGTTACTGACAGGTCCAACATGACACAGAATTGATTGGTCCGTCGATCGTTAGTTACTGACATGTGCATCATGACACAGGACTGGTTGATCCGACGAGTGCTAGTAACTGACATGTGCATCATGACACAGGTATTATAATAGAGTATACAGAAAACCATAATTACTTTTTGTCTGATCTCATATCAGATTACTTCAATCTTAAACGCTTTTCACTTGATAAAATTGTAAACAAGTTTGGAAAATGTTTAACAGATTTATGTTCTGTTCTGAATATTCATATTTTGAATGGAAGATGTGGTAGAGACAAAAATGTTGGTGATTTTACTTTTATTGGTGCTAATGGTACAAGTGTTATTGACTATATTATAGCTTCTTCCCCATTATTTGACAATGTTTTAGATTTTTCTATAGATTCTCGCTCAGATTCAACCCATCTCCCTGTTACCATGAAATTGAGAGCACACATAAAACAGCAACCTGCAAAACAGAAGAATGATCAGGATCAGAAATCATTTAGGTTTGTGTGGGATAATGACAAATCAAATACTTTTAGAAATCAGCTTTTTTCTGATCATTGACAAATATTGAAGAGAGCATTAATTACTTAGCAGAGGCACTGAAATTAGCTGGCTCAGCTATGCAAAAGAAAGTAGGAAATACAAAGCCTAACCAAAGATGTAAATGGTATGATGCAGAATGTGAAGATTTGAAAAGGAAAAGATGTAGAGCACTCAATAAATTCAGGAAATGTAAAAATAAAGAATCACTCAGAGAATATCACAATATAAGAAACAAATATGCTTCAACTTGCAAAGAAAAGTCACAAACATATTTTATGAATAAGCAGCAATTTATAGGAAAAAACATTCATGACTCCAAATTATTCTGGTCAGAAATAAAAGGCTTAGGTAAAACTCAAAAGGTAAACAATATCAATATTAAAGACTGGTATACCTATTTTAAAGATTTGTTCACATTCACAGATACTGACATGAGCTTGGAAAACCAGCCCCATGAGTCACAAAACAATACACATTCACAACTAGACACTGAGTTTGCTAATGATATACTGGATTCACCCATTACTAATGATGAGATCCTAGAGAGTATACACCATCTGAAATGTAACAAATCACCTGGGGTAGATCAAATCATCCCTGAGTTTTTTAAACACTCTTCAGATATTATTGTTCCTTACCTTGAACTAGTATTCAATGTTATATTAGAAAATGGAACCTTTCCAGATACTTGGACACTTGGGATTATTGTGCCAATACTTAAACAAGGTGATGTTAATAATGTAAATAATTACAGAGGTATCTCGCTGCTAAGCATATTTGGTAAACTATTTACATTCATTGTTAATAAGAGGCTAGTGTTTTGGGCAGATACTCTCAATAAAATTAATGAAGAACAAGCTGGTTTTAGAGAGGGCTACTCAACTATTGACAACATATTTATTCTACAAGCACTTGTTGATAGATACCTAAGTGTGAAAAGTGGGAGATTTTATGTGCTCTTTGTTGACTTTGCCAAGGCGTTTGACTCTGTGCAGAGGGGGAAATTATGGAACCTATTAAGATCACATGGCCTCAGCAACAAAATGAATAAATTATTAGGTAGCATATATGAGAATGTAAAGGTATGTGTACGTAATAATAATGAGATTTCGGAAACCTTTATTAGTCAGTTAGGAGTCAGACAAGGGTGCATTTTAAGCCCATTTCTCTTTACATTTTTCATAAATGAACTAGCAGTACAGATACATTCCAACTGTAACTATGGTACTCAACTTCATCCGGATATTACTCAGATATTTTTGTTGTTGTTTGCAGATGATATTATTCTCTTTTCATCAACAATTAAAGGATTACAGAGCCAAATTAATGAACTTGAGTTGAACTGCGATAAATGGAAGTTATCAGTGAATATGAATAAAACGAAAGTTCTTGTATTTAAACATGGAAGTCAGTTATCAAGAAATGAACAATGGTATTTTAAGAGAGAAAAAATAGAAACTACAGGATTCTATAAATATCTTGGTGTTTACTTTAGCAGAAACCTGTCATGGCATAAACATACAAACCAAGCTGCAGTACAAGCAAAGAAAGTTCTAATTAGTATAACCAAGAATCTGAAAGTTTTAGGAAATATTTCATATCAATCCTTATTTAAAATATTTGATGTAAAGATACTCCCAATCCTATCATATGGGTCAGAAGTATGGGGCTTAAAACATTTTGATGCTATAGAAAAGATTCATTTATATGCTTGTAAAAAGTATTTGGGTGTTAAGATAAAAACATCTAGTCTGATGGTGTATGGAGAATGTGGACGATTTCCTATATATGTACATTCGAATTTAAAAGTAATTAAGTATTGGCTTAGACTTATTAACATGCCCTCATACAGATTGCCCAAAAAGGTTTATAACGTGATGATGTTGTTTGATAACAATGGTAAAAGAAATTACTGACATTTGCATCATGACACAGGAGTTATTTGTCTGACGAGTGTTAGTTACTGACATGTGCATCATGCCACAAGACTGACTGATCAGACGAGTGCTGGTTACTGACAGGTCCACCATGACAGAGGATTGATTGGTCCTTCGAGTTCTAGTCACTGACATGTGCATTGTAGCACAGTACTGATTGGTCTGACGAGTGTTAGTTACTGACACGTGCATCATGACACAGGACTGATTGATCCGACGAGTGCTGGTTGCTGATATTTGCATCATGGCACATGATTGATTGGCCCGACGAGTGGTAGTTACTGACATGTGCATCATGACACAGAATTGATTGTTCCGACGAGTGCTGGTTACTGACAGGTCCACCATGACAGAGGATTGATTGGTCCTTCGAGTTCTAGTCACTGACATGTGCATCATGACACATGAATGATTGGTCCGTCGAATGCTAGTTACTGACATGTGAATAAAGACACATTATTGATTGGTCTTACGAGTGGTAGTTATTGACATGTGCATCATGACACATGATTGATTAGTCCGACGAGTCCTAGTTACTGACATGTGAATCATGACATAGGATTGATTGGTCCGACGAGTGCCTCATGACACAGGATTAATTGGTCCGACGAGTGCTAGGTGCTGCCAGGTTCATCATGACACAGGATTGATTGATCCGACGAGTGCTAGTTACTGACATGTGCATCATAGCGCAGGAATGATTGGTCCGACGAGTGATAGTTACTGACATGTGCATCAATGCACATGATTGATTGGTTGATGAGTGTAAGTTACTGACATGTGCATTGTGGCAAAGGAACGATTGGCCCGACCAGTGGTAGTTGCTGACAGGTCCAACATGACTCAGGATTGATTGGTCCGTCGAGCGTTAGTTACTGACATGTGCATTATAGCACAGGACTGATTGGTCAGACGAGTGTTAGCTACTGACATGTGAATCATGACATAGGATTGATTGGTCCGACGAGTGCCTCATGACACAGGATTAATTGGTCCGACGAGTGCTAGGTGCTGCCAGGTTCATCATGACACAGGACTGATTGATCCGACGAGTGCTAGTTGCTGATATTTGCACCATGGCACATGATTGATTGGCCCGACGAGTGGTAGTTACTGACATGTGCATCATGACACTGGACTGATTGGTCCGACGAGTGTTAGTTACTTACAGGTGCATCATGACACAGGATTGATTGGCCCGACGAGTGGTAGTTACTTACAGGTGCATCATGAAACAGAAATGATTGGTCCGACGAGTGTTAATTACTGACAGGTGCATCACGACACAGGAATGGTCGGTCCGACGGATTTAATTATTGACATGTGCATCATTACAAAGGAATTATTGGTCTGACGAGTGTTAGTTACTGACAGGTGCATCGTGACACAGGATTGATTTGTCCGTCGAGTGCTAGTTGCTGACAGGTTAATCATGACACAGGACTGATTGATCCGACGAGTGCTAGTTGCTGATATTTGCACCATGGCACATGATTGATTGGCCCGACGAGTGGTAGTTACTGACATGTGCATCATGACACTGGACTGATTGGTCCGACGAGTGTTAGTTACTTACAGGTGCATCATGACACAGGATTGATTGGCCCGACGAGTGGTAGTTACTTACAGGTGCATCATGAAACAGAAATGATTGGTCCGACGAGTGTTAATTACTGACAGGTGCATCACGACACAGGAATGGTCGGTCCGACGGATTTAATTATTGACATGTGCATCATTACAAAGGAATTATTGGTCTGACGAGTGTTAGTTACTGACAGGTGCATCGTGACACAGGATTGATTTGTCCGTCGAGTGCTAGTTGCTGACAGGTTAATCATGACACAGGATTGATTGATCCGACGAGTGACAGTTACCGACATGTGCATCATGACACATGATTGATTAGTTGATGAGTGTAAGTTACTGACATGTGCATTGTGGCACAGGATTGATTGGCCCGACGAATGCTGGTTACTGACAGGTCGAACATGACACAGGATTGATTGGTCCGTCGAGCGTTAATTACTGACATGTACATCATGACACAGGAATGATCGGTCCGACGAGTGCTAGTTAGTGACATGTGCATCATGACACAGGATTGAATGGTCCGACGAGTGCTAGTTGCTGACATTTGCATCATGGCACATGATTGATTGGTCCGACGAGTGTCTCATGACACAGGATTGATTGGTCCGACGAGTGCTAGTTACTGACATGTGCATCATGACACATGACTGATTGGTCCGACGAGTGTTAATTAATTACAGTTGTACATGACACAGGATTGATTGATCCGACGAGTGCTAGTTGCTGACATTTGCATCATGGCCCATGATTGATTGATCCGACGAGTGTTAGTTACTTACATGTGCATCATGACACAGGATTGATTGGTCCGACGAGTGCCTCATGACACAGGATTGATTGGTCCGACGAGTGCTAGTTGCTGACATTTGCATCATGGCACTGGACTGATTGGTCCGACGAGTGTTAGTTACTTACAGGTGCATCATGACACAGGATTGATTGATCCGACGAGTGCTAGTTACTAATAGGTGCATCATAAAACAGAAATGATCGGTCCGACGAGGTCCAGTTATTGACATCTGCATCATGACACAGGATTGATTGGTCCGACGAGTGCCTCATGACACAGGATTGATTGGTCCGACGAGTCCTAGTTACTGATATGTGAATCATGACATAGGATTGATTGGTCCGACGAGTGCCTCATGACACAGGATTAATTTGTCCGACGAGTGCTAGGTGCTGCCAGGTTCATCATGACACAGGATTGATTGATCCGACGAGTGCTAGTTACTGACATGTGCATCATAGCGCAGGAATGATTGGTCCGACGAGTGATAGTTACTGACATGTGCATCAATGCACATGATTGATTGGTTGATGAGTGTAAGTTACTGACATGTGCATTGTGGCAAAGGAACGATTGGCCCGACCAGTGGTAGTTGCTGACAGGTCCAACATGACTCAGGATTGATTGGTCCGTCGAGCGTTAGTTACTGACATGTGCATTATAGCACAGGACTGATTGGTCAGACGAGTGTTAGCTACTGACATGTGAATCATGACATAGGATTGATTGGTCCGACGAGTGCCTCATGACACAGGATTAATTGGTCCGACGAGTGCTAGGTGCTGCCAGGTTCATCATGACACAGGACTGATTGATCCGACGAGTGCTAGTTGCTGATATTTGCACCATGGCACATGATTGATTGGCCCGACGAGTGATAGTTACTGACATGTGCATCATGACACTGGACTGATTGGTCCGACGAGTGTTAGTTACTTACAGGTGCATCATGACACAGGATTGATTGGCCCGACGAGTGGTAGTTACTTACAGGTGCATCATGAAACAGAAATGATTGGTCCGACGAGTGTTAATTACTGACAGGTGCATCACGACACAGGAATGGTCGGTCCGACGGATTTAATTATTGACATGTGCATCATTACAAAGGAATTATTGGTCTGACGAGTGTTAGTTACTGACAGGTGCATCGTGACACAGGATTGATTTGTCCGTCGAGTGCTAGTTGCTGACAGGTTAATCATGACACAGGACTGATTGATCCGACGAGTGCTAGTTGCTGATATTTGCACCATGGCACATGATTGATTGGCCCGACGAGTGGTAGTTACTGACATGTGCATCATGACACTGGACTGATTGGTCCGACGAGTGTTAGTTACTTACAGGTGCATCATGACACAGGATTGATTGGCCCGACGAGTGGTAGTTACTTACAGGTGCATCATGAAACAGAAATGATTGGTCCGACGAGTGTTAATTACTGACAGGTGCATCACGACACAGGAATGGTCGGTCCGACGGATTTAATTATTGACATGTGCATCATTACAAAGGAATTATTGGTCTGACGAGTGTTAGTTACTGACAGGTGCATCGTGACACAGGATTGATTTGTCCGTCGAGTGCTAGTTGCTGACAGGTTAATCATGACACAGGATTGATTGATCCGACGAGTGACAGTTACCGACATGTGCATCATGACACATGATTGATTAGTTGATGAGTGTAAGTTACTGACATGTGCATTGTGGCACAGGATTGATTGGCCCGACGAATGCTGGTTACTGACAGGTCGAACATGACACAGGATTGATTGGTCCGTCGAGCGTTAATTACTGACATGTACATCATGACACAGGAATGATCGGTCCGACGAGTGCTAGTTAGTGACATGTGCATCATGACACAGGATTGAATGGTCCGACGAGTGCTAGTTGCTGACATTTGCATCATGGCACATGATTGATTGGTCCGACGAGTGTCTCATGACACAGGATTGATTGGTCCGACGAGTGCTAGTTACTGACATGTGCATCATGACACATGACTGATTGGTCCGACGAGTGTGAATTAATTACAGTTGTACATGACACAGGATTGATTGATCCGACGAGTGCTAGTTGCTGACATTTGCATCATGGCCCATGATTGATTGATCCGACGAGTGTTAGTTACTTACATGTGCATCATGACACAGGATTGATTGGTCCGACGAGTGCCTCATGACACAGGATTGATTGGTCCGACGAGTGCTAGTTGCTGACATTTGCATCATGGCACTGGACTGATTGGTCCGACGAGTGTTAGTTACTTACAGGTGCATCATGACACAGGATTGATTGATCCGACGAGTGCTAGTTACTAATAGGTGCATCATAAAACAGAAATGATCGGTCCGACGAGGTCCAGTTATTGACATCTGCATCAGGACACAGGATTGATTGGTCCGACGAGTGCCTCATGACACAGGATTGATTGGTCCGACGAGTCCTAGTTACTGACATGTAAATCATGACATAGGATTGATTGGTCCGACGAGTGCCTCATGACACAGGATTAATTGGTCCGACGAGTGCTAGGTGCTGCCAGGTTTATCATGACACAGGATTGATTGATCCGACGAGTGCTAGTTACTGACATGTGCATCATAGCGCAGGAATGATTGGTCCGACGAGTGATAGTTACTGACATGTGCATCAATGCACATGATTGATTGGTTGATGAGTGTAAGTTACTGACATGTGCATTGTGGCAAAGGAACGATTGGCCCGACGAGTGGTAGTTGCTGACAGGTCCAACATGATTCAGGATTGATTGGTCCGTCGAGCGTTAGTTACTGACATGTGCATTATAGCACAGGACTGATTGGATAGACGAGTGTTAGTTACTGACATGTGCATCATGACACATGAATTATTGATCCGACGAGTTCTAGTTAATAAACGTGGGCAACATGGCACAGGATTGATTGATCCGACGAGTGTTAATTAGTGACGTGTGCATCATAGCGCAGAAATGATTGTTCCGACGAGTGACAGTTACCGACATGTGCATCAATGCACATGATTGATTAGTTGATGACTGTACGTTACTGACATGTGTATTGTTGCACAGGATTGATTGGCCCGACGAATGCTGGTTACTGACAGGTCCAACATGACACAGAATTGATTGGTCCGTCGATCGTTAGTTACTGACATGTGCATCATGACACAGGACTGGTTGATCCGACGAGTGCTAGTAACTGACATGTGCATCATGACACAGGTATTATAATAGAGTATACAGAAAACCATAATTACTTTTTGTCTGATCTCATATCAGATTACTTCAATCTTAAACGCTTTTCACTTGATAAAATTGTAAACAAGTTTGGAAAATGTTTAACAGATTTATGTTCTGTTCTGAATATTCATATTTTGAATGGAAGATGTGGTAGAGACAAAAATGTTGGTGATTTTACTTTTATTGGTGCTAATGGTACAAGTGTTATTGACTATATTATAGCTTCTTCCCCATTATTTGACAATGTTTTAGATTTTTCTATAGATTCTCGCTCAGATTCAACCCATCTCCCTGTTACCATGAAATTGAGAGCACACATAAAACAGCAACCTGCAAAACAGAAGAATGATCAGGATCAGAAATCATTTAGGTTTGTGTGGGATAATGACAAATCAAATACTTTTAGAAATCAGCTTTTTTCTGATCATTGACAAATATTGAAGAGAGCATTAATTACTTAGCAGAGGCACTGAAATTAGCTGGCTCAGCTATGCAAAAGAAAGTAGGAAATACAAAGCCTAACCAAAGATGTAAATGGTATGATGCAGAATGTGAAGATTTGAAAAGGAAAAGATGTAGAGCACTCAATAAATTCAGGAAATGTAAAAATAAAGAATCACTCAGAGAATATCACAATATAAGAAACAAATATGCTTCAACTTGCAAAGAAAAGTCACAAACATATTTTATGAATAAGCAGCAATTTATAGGAAAAAACATTCATGACTCCAAATTATTCTGGTCAGAAATAAAAGGCTTAGGTAAAACTCAAAAGGTAAACAATATCAATATTAAAGACTGGTATACCTATTTTAAAGATTTGTTCACATTCACAGATACTGACATGAGCTTGGAAAACCAGCCCCATGAGTCACAAAACAATACACATTCACAACTAGACACTGAGTTTGCTAATGATATACTGGATTCACCCATTACTAATGATGAGATCCTAGAGAGTATACACCATCTGAAATGTAACAAATCACCTGGGGTAGATCAAATCATCCCTGAGTTTTTTAAACACTCTTCAGATATTATTGTTCCTTACCTTGAACTAGTATTCAATGTTATATTAGAAAATGGAACCTTTCCAGATACTTGGACACTTGGGATTATTGTGCCAATACTTAAACAAGGTGATGTTAATAATGTAAATAATTACAGAGGTATCTCGCTGCTAAGCATATTTGGTAAACTATTTACATTCATTGTTAATAAGAGGCTAGTGTTTTGGGCAGATACTCTCAATAAAATTAATGAAGAACAAGCTGGTTTTAGAGAGGGCTACTCAACTATTGACAACATATTTATTCTACAAGCACTTGTTGATAGATACCTAAGTGTGAAAAGTGGGAGATTTTATGTGCTCTTTGTTGACTTTGCCAAGGCGTTTGACTCTGTGCAGAGGGGGAAATTATGGAACCTATTAAGATCACATGGCCTCAGCAACAAAATGAATAAATTATTAGGTAGCATATATGAGAATGTAAAGGTATGTGTACGTAATAATAATGAGATTTCGGAAACCTTTATTAGTCAGTTAGGAGTCAGACAAGGGTGCATTTTAAGCCCATTTCTCTTTACATTTTTCATAAATGAACTAGCAGTACAGATACATTCCAACTGTAACTATGGTACTCAACTTCATCCGGATATTACTCAGATATTTTTGTTGTTGTTTGCAGATGATATTATTCTCTTTTCATCAACAATTAAAGGATTACAGAGCCAAATTAATGAACTTGAGTTGAACTGCGATAAATGGAAGTTATCAGTGAATATGAATAAAACGAAAGTTCTTGTATTTAAACATGGAAGTCAGTTATCAAGAAATGAACAATGGTATTTTAAGAGAGAAAAAATAGAAACTACAGGATTCTATAAATATCTTGGTGTTTACTTTAGCAGAAACCTGTCATGGCATAAACATACAAACCAAGCTGCAGTACAAGCAAAGAAAGTTCTAATTAGTATAACCAAGAATCTGAAAGTTTTAGGAAATATTTCATATCAACCCTTATTTAAAATATTTGATGTAAAGATACTCCCAATCCTATCATATGGGTCAGAAGTATGGGGCTTAAAACATTTTGATGCTATAGAAAAGATTCATTTATATGCTTGTAAAAAGTATTTGGGTGTTAAGATAAAAACATCTAGTCTGATGGTGTATGGAGAATGTGGACGATTTCCTATATATGTACATTCGAATTTAAAAGTAATTAAGTATTGGCTTAGACTTATTAACATGCCCTCATACAGATTGCCCAAAAAGGTTTATAACGTGATGATGTTGTTTGATAACAATGGTAAAAGAAATTGTAGAGAAGGTGTAAGGTGTAAGAGAATTACTTTTTAATTGTGGTTTTGGTCATGTTTGGAACGACCAAAATGTGTATTCAATAAATGTTTTTATACTTTCATTAACTCAGAGATTAAAGGATATTTATTTGCAGACATGGACAACATCGATGGCCCTAACAAACAAATGTTTCTATTACAAAATGATTAAATCTGAAATAATCATGGAGGATTATCTATCAAAGATTACTGTTAAAAAATTTAGAATAGCTTTGTCACGTTTTAGATGTTCCTCACATGAACTTTTTATTGAGACAGGACGCTATATGAAGATACCAAGAGAAGAAAGAATATGTAATCTCTGTAACTTGAATTTAATAGAAGACGAATATCACTTTTTACTTGTATGTCCGGTATACTTACATCTTAGAGCAAAATATCTAAAAGCATATTATTTTAGATATCCTAACGTTATGAAATTATATGCACTACTATCAAACTCAAATTGTAATATTCTGCAAAATGTTTCTATGTACATATATTATGCCTCCTTGCACAGAAAAAATATCCTAAAGTAAATTATACTGGTATTAATGACATATGTGTTATTGAAGATATCATATAACATTACTTGACAGAGAATTATACGATTTTATCTGACATATTTGTACAAATTTGTAAATATTGCATGTACCAACTGTACTACAGGCCTGTGGCCTTTAAGTATTGAATAAAGATTGATTGATTGACACAGGTATTTTTGATCAATCAATCACAACGGAGATTTAACGAGCGGTTTTCAGCGGAGCTGTTCTCCCACTCGGCTACCAAAAATAAACGCCGGGTAGCGGTTAATGGAGGGCCGAATAAAAATAAATGGTGGAAAATAGAATTTGATGCCAGTTTTCTAAAGTGGTTGAATTTTGAAATTTTGAGAATTTTGAATTTGGAATAGCCTAGAATAAAGTGAGCCTTATTTAATGGAGGAGGAAGGGAGGCATTGCATTGAAAGCTTTCTACTCTGGGCAGAGGAGCTTGGAGATCTTCTGTAGGGCTTGACCACTGAAGTCGGTGTCCCCGGTATAGTTGATGTAGCTGGCTGCCAGGATGGTCCTGTCATGGTCAGTAGGGCAGACGCGGTGTCCGTCTTTGGTGAAGGAGGGGGTTGTTATGATGCTAGAGAACATCTCTTTGTCAATAGGAAGGTTTTCGAGTTTCTTGGTGGAAACTGTTTCGAGTGTGGTACGGTATGGATGGTCAGTCCCTCTCTTGAGAAGGACTTCTGAGCTCAGGATGTGGATATTGATGGCCTTGTCGGTTGATGGAACTGTTACATAGTGTTGTGACATACTCTTGGCGGCCGCCAGGAGCTGTTTCCTCTTCTTCACAGGGGGTTTACAGGAGCGTCCAGGGAGAGAGGAGCTCTCCGTTTCAGCTCCCGTACCTGTGGGTGTAGAGGTTTTAGGTGGTGGAGTTTTGTCCTCTTCACATCGCTTGTTGATGGCTGCTAAGTCGTACTCTGACAGTGAGCTGGATTTTTTCTGAAGAGGTGTCCATGCTGCTTGTACTGGAGCTGGCGATGCTGCTGCAGTCTGGCGATGAGTTGGAGGTGTCGGCCCTCGGTCGTTTCACCTGGCGGGTTTTGCTGGCTGCAGTCCGGTCTGGCTGGGTGGTGGCCTTGGGGGTGGGTTCTGGCTCGGCAGGGGGTGCTGTCGGTGCCTGGGGTGCTGCCTTCGCTGGTCTCGGTGGGGCTGCGGATCTGTCTGTAGGTTTGGAAGTAGGTGCCGGGTTGTCCAGTTTAGGTTTAGCCTTCCCCTTCTTACCCGGCCATTTCTTCCTCCTCATGTCAAAGACGATGGTAAAGTGCTTTTTACCATCGAGCTTGTTAGTAACATGGTAGTGGTCCACCATGTACACTAACGAGTGTTGTAGCTCTTCAAGCAGCTGCTTGGGCAGAGGTCCGGAGAGTGCTAGTTTGCTGGGCTGCATACTGGCGAGAGAGAGTTGCTAATTAGGCCGGAGCGCTAATGAGACGTGTGTCCACTTCAGCTGCTGGGAGAGAAGTGTGTGGGTATTTTTGATCCGACGAGTGTTAGTTATAGATGTATGCAACATGGCACAGGATTGATTGACCCGACGAGCGTTAATTACTGACATGTGCATCATAGCACATGAATGATCGGTCCGACGAGGTCTAGTTAATGACATGTGCTTCATGACTCAGGATTGATTGGTCCGACGAGTGCCTCATGACACATGACTGATTGGTCCGTCGAGTGCTATTTACTGACATGTAAATCATGACACAGGACTGATTGGTCCGTCGAGTGCTAGTTACTGACATGTGCATCATGGCACATGATTGATTGGTCCGTCGAGTGCTATTTACTGACATGTAAATCATGACACAGGACTGATTGATCCGACGAGTGATAGTTACTGACAGATGCATCATGATACAGGACTGATTGGTCCGACGAGGTCAAGTTATTTTATATGTTCATCATGAGACAGGATTGATTGGTCCCACTAGTGCTAGTCACTGACATGTGCATCATAACACATGAATGAATGGTCCGTCGAATGCTAGTTACTGACATGTGAATCAAGACACATTATTGATTGGTCAGACGAGTGGTAGTTATTATCATGCTCATCATGACACATGATTGATTGGTCCGACGAGTCCTAGTTACTGACATGTGAATCATGACATAGGATTGATTGGTCCGACGAGTGCCTCATGACACAGGATTAATTGGTCCGACGAGTGCTAGTTACTGACATGTGCATCATTACACATGACTGATTGGCCCGACGAGTGGTAGTTACTGACATGTGCATCACGACATAGGATTGATTGGTCCGACGAGTCCTAGTTACTGACATGTGAATCATGACATAGGATTGATTGGTCCGACGAGTGCCTCATGACACAGGATTAATTGATCCGACGAGTGCTAGTTGCTGACATTTGCATCATGGCACATGATTGATTGGCCCGACGAGTGGTAGTTACTGACATGTGCATCATGACACTGGACTGATTGGTCCGACGAGTGTTAGTTACTTACAGGTGCATCATGACACAGGATTGATTGGCCCGACGAGTGGTAGTTACTTACAGGTGCATCATGAAACAGAAATGATTGGTCCGACGAGTGTTAATTACTGACAGGTGCATCACGACACAGGAATGGTCGGTCCGACGGATTTAATTATTGACATGTGCATCATTACAAAGGAATTATTGGTCTGACGAGTGTTAGTTACTGACAGGTGCATCGTGGCACAGGATTGATTTGTCCGTCGAGTGCTAGTTGCTGACAGGTTAATCATGACACAGGATTGATTGATCCGACGAGTGACAGTTACCGACATGTGCATCATGACACCTGATTGATTAGTTGATGAGTGTAAGTTACTGACATGTGCATTGTGGCACAGGATTGATTGGCCCGACGAATGCTGGTTACTGACAGGTCGAACATGACACAGGATTGATTGGTCCGTCGAGCGTTAATTACTGACATGTACATCATGACACAGGAATGATCGGTCCGACGAGTGCTAGTTAGTGACATGTGCATCATGACACAGGATTGAATGGTCCGACGAGTGCTAGTTGCTGACATTTGCATCATGGCACATGATTGATTGGTCCGACGAGTGTCTCATGACACAGGATTGATTGGTCCGACGAGTGCTAGTTACTGACATGTGCATCATGACACATGACTGATTGGTCCGACGAGTGTTAATTAATTACAGTTGTACATGACACAGGATTGATTGATCCGACGAGTGCTAGTTGCTGACATTTGCATCATGGCCCATGATTGATTGATCCGACGAGTGTTAGTTACTTACATGTGCATCATGACACAGGATTGATTGGTCCGACGAGTGCCTCATGACACAGGATTGATTGGTCCGACGAGTGCTAGTTGCTGACATTTGCATCATGGCACTGGACTGATTGGTCCGACGAGTGTTAGTTACTTACAGGTGCATCATGACACAGGATTGATTGATCCGACGAGTGCTAGTTACTAATAGGTGCATCATAAAACAGAAATGATCGGTCCGACGAGGTCCAGTTATTGACATCTGCATCATGACACAGGATTGATTGGTCCGACGAGTGTTAATTACTGACAGGTGCATCACGACACAGGAATGGTCGGTCCGACGAGGTTTAATTATTGACATGTGCATCATTACAGAGGAATTATTGGTCTGACGAGTGTTAGTTACTGACAGGTGCATCATGACACAGGATTGATTGATCCGACGAGTGACAGTTACCAACATGTGCATCATGACACATGATTGGTTAGTTGATGAGTGTAAGTTACTGACATGTGCATTGTTGCACAGGATTGATTGGCCCGACGAATAATGGTTACTGACAGGTCCAACATGACACAGGATTGATTGGTCCGTCGAGCGTTAATTACTGACATGTGCATCATGACACAGGAATTTTTGATCCGACGAGTGTTAGTTATAGATGTATGCAACATGGCACAGGATTGATTGACCCGACGAGCGTTAATTACTGACATGTGCATCATGGCACATGAATAATCGGTCCGACGAGGTCTAGTTATTGACATGTGCTTCATGACTCAGGATTGATTGGTCCGACGAGTGCCTCATGACACATGACTGATTGGTCCGTCGAGTGCTATTTACTGACATGTAAATCATGACACATGACTGATTGGTCCGTCGAGTGCTAGTTACTGACATGTGCATCATGGCACATGATTGATTGGTGCGTCGAGTGCTATTTACTGACATGTACATCATGACACAGGACTGATTGATCCGACGAGTTCTAGTTACTGACAGGTGCATCATGATACAGGACTGATTGGTCCGACGAGGTCAAGTTATTTTATATTCATCATGAGACAGGATTGATTGGTCCCACTAGTGCTAGTCACTGACATGTGCATCATGACACATGAATGATTGGTCCGTCGAATGCTAGTTACTGACATGTGAATCAAGACACATTATTGAATGGTCTGACGAGTGGTAGTTATTGACATGTTCATCATGACACATGATTGATTGGTCCCACTAGTGCTAGTCACTGACATGTGCATCATGACACACGAATGATTGGTCCGTCGAATGCTAGTTACTGACATGTGAATCAAGACACATTATTGATGGGTCTGACGAGTGGTAGTTATTGACATGTTCATCATGACACATGATTGATTGGTCCGACGAGTCCTAGTTACTGACATGTGAATCATGACATAGGATTGATTGGTCCGACGAGTGCCTCATAACACAGGATTAATTGGTCCGACGAGTGCTAGTTACTGACATGTGCATCATGGCACATGAGTGATTGGTCCGCCGAGTGCTATTACTGACATGTACATCATGACACAGGACTGATTGGTCCCAAGAGTGCTAGTTACTGACATGTGCATCGTGACACATGAATGATTGGTCCGACGAGTGCTGGTTACTGACATGTACATCATGACACAGGAATGATCGGTCCGACGAGTGATAGTTACTGACATTTAAATCAATGCACAGGATTGATTGGTCCGACGCGTGTTAGTTACTGACATGTGCATCGTTGCACAGGATTGATTTATCCGACGAGTGTTAGATTTTGATGTGTGCAGCATGGCACAGGATTGGTTGGTCCGACGAGTGCTAGTTACTTACATGTGCAGCATGGCACAGGATTGATTGTGATACATTGTGACGTCACATTCCATTCGAAAAATCTTTGACAAGTACCATGTTTTTCTCAGAACATCATCATGTCAATTCTTTTTCATATAACATCTAACAAAACTGTCCATCCTCATTGTTTTCAAGCGCTATCATCTAAACACATCAAGTGCATATTCTCTCATTCTCTATTGTCTACTTCAGATGCTTCCGAGCTTCATTCTGCTTGTGAGAAGAAGCCCTTTCGAGGAAAGACTATGGAAGTATTCGAAGTTCCTGCATCGAGAAGCTTGCAGGTGGAGGGCGACCTTCACGCAGACATTGTTCAAGATTACTTTGAGAATAAACGCTCTGGCAATGTGGATGAGTCGGAGGTTACTGTTGAGGTCCTTGAGGAGAATGTTCTTGTTCACTTCACCAACCACATCGGTAGGTCACTCCTAAAGCCATATATTTTAACAAAATTACTTAATTTGGCCATTTATTTCAATCAATTGCGTGTGTATTATTCTTTAACGGTCCTGAAAAGGAATTGATATATAAAGTTCAGACGGCTGAAATCACAAAGTATGTATGTTGGACTCATTTGTTTTGTTTTTTAATTCACAGTTATTGAGAAAATACTGGAAAGGAAGCATGAAGTGTCTGACAAACAACTCAAAGTCAAAGTCTATCATGAATGCATTGGATCTACAAGGAAAATGAAGAAACTCCCCTTGGACTTTGAAGACGTTTTCATGTATGGAAGGTTTCTGAAAAAGTCCGTGGAGTGCCTTCAACAAGTTAAAAGAAAACTAAAAGATGGGATGAGTCTGTCTGTAGAAGAAGACAGAATCTTCCTGCACCTGATGAGTTTCCCTGATGAGGAGTGCCTTGAAGAAATACTTGTTGGTAAGGAGACATTGGCCGACTTCCTTGACCACCAAGAGTTGACTGTTTCTTCAGAATTTATCAACAAATTGCCTGATTTGATTAAACAGCTGGATTATGATGAAAGTTTTGTAAAATGTTATACTGTGCAAAATACAATTACCATAACTGGTCGGCGTGACGACGTGCCCGTTCTTAAAGAAAGTTTGATGAAGAAATATAGAAACTTTGAGTCACAGTGTGAGAGGGTGCACCTGAAACAGCAGCAATGGAAGTCCCTGGAGACACATTCTGACACTGATGATCCAAATATGGAATCGTTTGAACCGACTAAAACGGATTCAAAAGATGAAAATGAATCTCACAAGGTTGCTGAAGACAATCAGACAACAAAAGCGTTTGAGGATGAACATTTTAATAAAGAAAAAGCAGCGGAATTGGCTTCATCAAACAAACCAACAGAAGAGCAAAGAACATGTTTCCTTAAGGAAGACCTGCTGTACATTCTTACCAATCAGCAATGGAAGTCTAACATAGACCACAAAAAGAAGGCTTTAAGACACAACTTCGAAATAGTTCCTGCTGACAATGGATTCCTTCTTAAAGGCCATGTTGCGGCAGTGGACGATGTCTATGATTACTTTTCGGCTCTGGTGAAAAGCATTGTGGAACATACCATGCCCATGAGAAACGGACATTTCAGATTCATCGAAATCCACTGCGAAGACAAGTTGATGGCCATCGAAACAAAGTTGACAGAACATTTTGTTAAGATTTACATCAGTCCTCGAAATTTTACCATATGGGGCACAACAGAAGGCATAGACCTGGCAATGGGAGAAATAAATTCATTTTTTGAAGCTATTCTTGAGAAACGAACTGACATCAAAAGCGCTCACATTGTAAAGTTCCTGATGACTAAAGGACCCGCTCTGATTGAGAGGGTTGAATCTGAGGTGCCATGTACAGTAGAAGTGGCTGACAAGGTTGAATCTGAGGTGCCATGTACAGTAGAAGTGGCTGACAAGGTTGAAGCTGAGGTGCCATGTACAGTAGAAGTGGCTTTTGGAGTGACTGAAGTCAAGGCGACTGATGACGTGTCAGCAAACGATGGGAGGAAAGGTACGGTTTTAAAATATTAAAAAATTTGTACATATTAGCTGGTTGGCCCGATTATAAACATTATTTGAGCTGAACATCCCCAGATTGAAATTCCTTAGGCTATGCTTTCGGCGTGCGGCGTCCGTCCGTCTGTAAACTTTTGGCTTTTTCTACTTCTTCTCCATAACCAGAACTGCAATTTTATGTACAGACTCCTTGGGCATTGGGGATTCTACAGTGTAGATGTGGTGACCCTTTGACCCCAAATGTTGGGTCACAGGGGTCATGGTCTAAAAACTGATTTATATGTTCTTCTCCAGTACGAAAAGATCAAGAAAAATTAAATGGAGTGTACAGACTCCTTGGTCAATGGGGATTCTAAATTGTAGATTTGACGACCCTGTGACCAACATTTGGGGTCACAGGGGTCATGACCTAAAAATCTATTTTCATCTTCTTCTCCAATCCTCTAGAAAGCTTAAATGTTGTGTACAGACTCCTTGGCCAATAGGGATTCTAAATAGTAGATTTGGTGACTCTGTAGCCAAAATATGTGTCAAAAGCATGACCTCAAAGCCTATTTTCATCTTCTTTTCCATTATGTAAAATACTTGAAATGAGTTATACCTCTGATTAACACATGGAGAAAATTTTAAACTTATTTAGTTTATTGTTTAAAGGCTGTTGAGATACTGAACAAATGGTTGTTTTTTTTTAATGAAAAAGTTTACTTCGCAGAGCGAGGTGGAGTGGAGTCATTGATATATATCTTGTCTTATTAATGTCAAGACGAGTCTCCTCAATGAATGCTTGATCAAATAGCGTGCGTGTAGTCAAAGTGGGGCGTCATGAAGAACTTTAGTAATGCCTTGGTATTTTTTAAATTTTTTAAATGAATTAATGTTATATGAAGGAGGTCAAAGTACAGGCAGTGTATGAGCTGTGGTGACCTTTTCCTTATTGATTATTATTTTCTCCTTAGATTTTCTAAGTTCATATTATCCTTTAACAGATTGTCAAACATGTTTTTGTTACTTATTTTCAGAGGAGCAAATTGATGTGCCTTCTTTGAAAGAGAGATTACCGACGCTAGTCAAAGGAAAAATAGCGAATCAGAATGTAATTACTTTACTTATGTGATGAACCGTCTTTTTGGTAATCATAAGAAACATTCACCTGAATAAAAGTCCTTTCAAAACCAACGAATACTTCGAAAAAGCTTAGTGGTTTTATTTTATTATAAAATTGTTCCGTTAAAAGGTTACTTTTTTTATAACAATTTATTTCTCTCCCCCCAACCTCACCCCCCCCCCCCCCCCCCCCCCCCACAAAAAAACCCCAACAAAACAGTTTGACACCCTCGGTGCTTCCATCCATCCAGGTCGACGTCATCGTCAACAGCACCAACTGTAAACTGAAGCTCTCGGACAATAAGGGGGTTTCTGCATCGCTTGCTGGGGCCGCTGGGCCTGCACTACAGGATGAATGTAAGAAACGCTACCCCAAGGGTATAGGTCACGGAGAAGTCGCGATCACGTCTGGCGGAAAGCTCAAGTGTAGACTTGTATTCCACGTCTCTGTACCAGAGTACAAGAAGGACGAAGCAAAACAGGTGATGCGTTTAGTATTTGCCATAATACAAATTATGGGAATCAGTGACACTGAACGTGCGCGAATGCAATAGCACTACTGAAAAGCAACCAGTAACGTCCATACCACATTTGAAGATTGCAAGCCGTATATTTTTTAAGTAATGCTCCGGAAAGGAAAGTAGTTCCTAAACTATAGTAAAGACTATATGATAATGAAATCGACCCGGTATGTATGGTAAAGCAATATGCAGTATACATTCTATGAACTATGCATACACAGTCTGATTAAAATCGACCCTGTTCCGAGGAATCAAATCTGCAAGAAAGACCCTCTACCAGGATACGTATTTGTTTTAAAGATCGCTCTCCACAGGTGGACACACCGAGCGTTATGAATTCGTATCCCGTTAGTTACACTATTTTGCGACTTTTCTTTCTCGGGATACAGTCGATTTTAATGAGACTGATGCACACATATCATTTCCACACATCAATGTCAGCTTGTTTTCAGACTTGCAATCGGCCTGTCCCTCTGAATTGATGTACGTGTCAAATGTAATTGTTTTTGTTGAATTTAGAATATCAAGGATACTGTGGAAAAGTGTCTTTCGGAGGGAGAAAGACGTGGGGTGAACAGCATCTCGTTTCCAGCCTTAGGGACGGGCAGGTTAAATTACGACCGGCGCCTTGTGGCCGCTTCGATGCTTGAGGACATACAAGAGTTCTGGAGAGACCACCCGGCAACCACCCTCACTGATGTTAGAATTATCCTGTACGACAAGGACATAGAAACAGTCCATGTGCGTATATGTATTAGATAAACCACACTGTCTGAGTAGGAGCTTATACGTCGCTTCGGTTAAGTAAGAAAGAATAGAGACACTTTTACGGATATACAACTTCTTTATTCTTTGTAGGCGACGTTTTAGTTAAGTTATACGTCATAAATGATGGATGATGTAAACATTTTGGTACACCCCTTCGATGAAATGAGAAATACATAACTTCAACTACTTTCCTGAACACGGAAGGTACGGACCTAAATGGTCGTGCGGAGCGCTTAGTAGCGGCACCGAACGTACAATTCCTTCAGGGTAATAATTGTACCGCCATTGAGCAGTGCTTGCACTGGATATTAGGCGTTAAAATGTTTATTATTATTATTATTATGATTATTTTTCCGCATATCTTTATCACATAACCCCACTTAGTACGGCCCTTGATGCAAGGGGGGAAATATAAATTCAACTTCATACGAGAGTTTTGTTGTGACATAATTCCACTAAATACGACCATGTGATACAGTGGGAGATACATAACCTCTACCTATGTTACCATAGTTCAAGTTAACCATTTTGACTTTCATCCTTTTGTCACTAACAGGCATTCGAAGACACAATTCGAACGAGCTTCAAGAGACATTCTCACCAACCAAGCAGTAAGTATTCGACATTATGTTTACTTAGCGCGCCAAAGTCGCAGTGCATACAGCTTGATTCATTCAAAGGTGGCGCTAATAAGGATACCTCTTTCGAGAAACATTCGAGGTGTTCGTAATATCTATTTGCCTTTGATACGTGCTTATTTCAGTTGCATATTCATCTCAAATAGTCAAAAATATGAGAGTTACTTGTCCCAAGGCAACAGCCTTGTACAAGCACAGAAACCGAAACTACTCTACCCATTTATATGCACAGTAATAGACGATTTATATAGCGCTTGTGTTCGGATTAGAATGTTAAGGTCATAGTGATTGGCTGATCTATTATTATCTTGCTATAACCCGAACTTCCCTTTAATCTTTAATCGGACAACACAACAACGTTAACACTATTTGAAGTATATTTTTTCATTTGCATTAAACACAGGGGCTGGTATTGCTGAAAATAATACGTCCTAAATAAAAAAAAATCGTCCTCTGACAGCTACTTACATATAAATGTATTTATTTATATGTAGGTAACTGTCAGAGGACGACGTTTTGTTATTATTTAGGACGTATTATTTTCAGCAATACCAGCCCCTGTGGCATTAAATACACAATATTTTAAAAATTTTAAAATAAATTTCGGGAATTCAGATTGTCTAGTTAACTTGCCCAGGACAATGACTTCTAGTACATTGAAGTCCATGCCCAGGGGGAAGTTGACATTTCCCTATTTCTATACGTTTTCATAGATATTTTGAAATGCTATGAATTGTTTTCAACTCTGTTCTTCGAAGGTGCTGTGCCAACAAGAATCGATAAGGGTGCGATGGGTGCAGGCAGTCTGACGATCGTGGAGGGAGACATAGCAACACAGAAGGTGAGAATGCATGCAATACTTCTTCATAGTCCGGAAACCCGGAGTAGTTGTTGTTGTTAGACATAGCAACACAGAAGGTGAGAATGCATGCAATACTTCTTCATAGTCCGGAAACCCGGAGTAGTTGTTGTTGTTAGACATAGCAACACAGAAGGTGAGAATGCATGCAATACTTCTTCATAGTCCGGAAACCCGGAGTAGTTGTTGTTGTTAGACATAGCAACACAGAAGGTGAGAATGCATGCAATACTTCTTCATAGTCCGGAAACCCGAAGGAGTTGTTGTTGTTAGACATAGCAACACAGAAGGTGAGAATGTATGCACTACTTCTTCATAGTCCGGAAACCCGGAGTAGTTGTTGTTGTTAGACATAGCAACACAGAAGGTGAGAATGCATGCAATACTTCTTCATAGTCCGGAAACCCGAAGGAGTTGTTGTTGTTAGACATAGCAACACAGAAGGTGAGAATGTATGCACTACTTCTTCATAGTCCGGAAACCCGGAGGAGTTGTTGTTGTTAGACATAGCAACACAGAAGGTGAGAATGCATGCAATACTTCTTCATAGTCCGGAAACCCGAAGGAGTTGTTGTTGTTAGACATAGCAACACAGAAGGTGAGAATGTATGCACTACTTCTTCATAGTCCGGAAACCCGGAGTAGTTGTTGTTGTTAGACATAGCAACACAGAAGGTGAGAAAGCATGCAATACTTCTTAATAGTCCGGAAACCCTGAGGAGTTGTTGTTGTTAGACATAGCAACACAGAAGGTGAGAATGTATGCACTACTTCTTCATAGTCCGAAAACCCGGAGTAGTTGTTGTTGTTAGACATAGCAACACAGAAGGTGAGAATGTATGCACTACTTCTTCATAGTCCGGAAACCCGGAGGACTTGTTGTTGTTAGACATAGCAACACAGAAGGTGAGAAAGCATGCAATACTTCTTAATAGTCCGGAAACCCGGAGGAGTTGTTGTTGTTAGACATAGCAACACAGAAGGTGAGAATGCATGCAATATTTCTTCATAGTCCGGAAACCCGGAGGACTTGTTGTTGTTAGACATAGCAACACAGAAGATGAGAATGCATGCAATACTTCTTCATAGTCCGGAAACCCGGAGGACTTGTTGTTGTTAGACATAGCAAAACAGAAGGTGAGAATGCATGCAATACTTCTTCATAGTCCGGAAACCCGGAGGACTTGTTGTTGTTAGACATAGCAAAACAGAAGGTGAGAATGCATGCAATACTTCTTCATAGTCCGGAAACCCAGAGGACTTGTTGTTGTTAGACATAGCAACACAGAAGATGAGAATGCATTCAATACTTCTTCATAGTCCGGAAACCCGGAGGAGTTGTTGTTGTTAGACATAGCAACACAGAAGATGAGAATGCATGCAATACTTCTTCATAGTCCGGAAACCCGGAGGACTTGTTGTTGTTAGATATAGCAAAACAGAAGGTGAGAATGCATGCAATACTTCTTCATAGTCCGGAAACCCGGAGGACTTGTTGTTGTTGTTAGACATAGCAACACAGACGGTGAGAATGCATGCAATACTTCTTCATAGTCCGGAAACCCGGAGGACTTGTTGTTGTTGTTAGACATAGCAACACAGACGGTGAGAATGCATGCAATACTTCTTCACAGTCCGGAAACCCGGAGGAGTTGTTGTTGATAGACATAGCAACACAGAAGGTGAGAATGCATACAATACTTCTTCATAGTCCGGAAACCCGGAGGACTTGTTGTTGTTGTTAGACATAGCAACACAGACGGTGAGAATGCATGCAATACTTCTTCACAGTCCGAAACCCGGAGGACTTGTTGTTGTTAGACATAGCAACACAGAAGGTGAGAATGCATACAATACTTCTTCATAGTCCGGAAACCCGGAGGACTTGTTGTTGTTGTTAGACATAGCAACACAGAAGATGAGAATGCATGCAATACTTCTTCACAGTCCGGAAACCCGGAGGACTTGTTGTTGTTGTTAGACATAGCAACACAGAAGGTGAGAATGCATGCAATACTTCTTCATAGTCCGGAAACCCGGAGGAGTTGTTGTTGATAGACATAGCAACACAGAAGGTGAGAATGCATGCAATACTTCTTCATAGTCCGGAAACCCAGAGGACTTGTTGTTGTTAGACATAGCAACACAGACGGTGAGAATGCATGCAATACTTCTTCATAGTCCGGAAACCCGGAGGAGTTGTTGTTATTAGACATAGCAACACAGAAGGTGAGAATGCATGCAATACTTCTTGAAATTCCGGAAACCCGGAGGACTTGTTGTTGTTGTTAGACATAGCAACACAGACGGTGAGAATGCATGCAATACTTCTTCACAGTCCGGAAACCCGGAGGAGTTGTTGTTGATAGACATAGCAACACAGAAGGTGAGAATGCATACAATACTTCTTCATAGTCCGGAAACCCGGAGGACTTGTTGTTGTTGTTAGACATAGCAACACAGAAGGTGAGAATGCATGCAATACTTCTTCATAGTCCGGAAACCCGGAGGAGTTGTTGTTGATAGACATAGCAACACAGAAGGTGAGAATGCATGCAATACTTCTTCATAGTCCGGAAACCCAGAGGACTTGTTGTTGTTAGACATAGCAACACAGACGGTGAGAATGCATGCAATACTTCTTCACAGTCCGGAAACCCGGAGGAGTTGTTGTTGATAGACATAGCAACACAGAAGGTGAAAATGCATACAATACTTCTTCATAGTCCGGAAACCCGGAGGACTTGTTGTTGTTGTTAGACATAGCAACACAGAAGGTGAGAATGCATGCAATACTTCTTCATAGTCCGGAAACCCGGAGGACTTGTTGTTGTTAGACATAGCGACACAGAAGGTGAGAATGCATGCAATATTTCTTCATAGTCCGGAAACCCTGAGGACTTGTTGTTGTTAGACATAGCAACACAGAAGGTGAGAATGCGTGCACTACTTCTTCATAGTCCGGAAACCCGGAGGAGTTGTTGTTGATAGACATAGCAACACAGAAGGTGAGAATGCATGCAGTACTTCTTGATAGTCCGGAAACCCAGAGGACTTGTTGTTGTTAGACATAGCAACACAGAAGATGAGAATGCATGCAATACTTCTTCATAGTCCGGAAACCCGGAGGACTTGTTGTTGTTAGACATAGCAACGTAGTTTGTAGTCGTAGCCACTTTTGTCTAGGGCTTCTTGGTATGGTGGGATGGCTTTGTAGTCGTAGCCACTTTTTCTAGCGCTTCGTTACTACCCTGAAAACAACAGCAACAAAAAACGTCATCATATTGTACAACCCACCATTTGACCTAACAGTAAAAACGAATGTCGGCCAACAATTCCTAAACATCCTCAAAAATTCATTCTCCAAAGCCAACCCATTATGCAAGATATGCAAGAAATTGCACGAGCATGAAACAACGTTGTAGTGACACACCATGAGAAAACTGATTTGAATTTCTACATTATATATATATATATATATATGCTCACCCATGTATGATAAACACGCACCAAAGACACATGCACAAATGACAATCCATTAAAAGATGAAGTCAGTGCTGTTAACATTGGATATCTTCCATAGGGACCAAATGCATCCTCTGTGATGACAGTGCGCATTATCAAACCCATAATTTAAATTACTGTGTCCCTGCAGGCTTTGGAAAGAGTATGATAATTACCTAGAGCATGTTTCAGGTGGATATCATTGTGAACACTACAAACAAAGACATGAATTTGAAAGAATCTGGAGCCGTGTCAAAGGCCCTTCTTCGAGCGGGAGGATCTGAACTTCAAAAAGCGTGCAAGAGTCACAAGAAGGGGATTAGTGAGGGAGCTATCGCTGTTACTAAACCGGGGAAACTGCATTGTGAGACGGTTTATCACATACACCTCCACAACGCGACTGATAAAGGAGGACAACGTAAGGTGAGTATTCTAATTTGATCGACATCTTTAGAGATGCAAACACTAAGATTTCAGAAGAGAGGCGATTCCATAGGAGATTCCAAGGTAGATTCGAGGGGAGATAGAAGTCAATTCCTGAAGAAACTGAGACTACTTTAGTCGAATTGAATTTGAATGTTGGATCCAATGTTGATAACGGTTGATTCCAGGTGAATTTCAAATAGTTTCTGAACACTGTAGGGCAACGTTCGCTCAATCCATCTTCCCATGGCAAGGTGAAAATGTATCGAGATCTCTCCATTTTTTACCTTGCCTTCAACGTAGGCAGTGGTGGTGAAACGAATCAGCGACACCTATTGTGATAACGAGTTACGTCCCTTACCATCTGCTAGCCTAACATACAGCCAATGAAATCGCCGTTTACATTCGGAACCAATTCAAAATAAGCGACGATCGACACAGTCACAGAGGTAATATAACTGTCTTCTGATTGGCTTGTCCGATTAGCCTGCAGTACGTTAAAATCTTCGCACTGAAGATGCGAGGGTTGAGGTCAAGGGCGGAAGTAGAAGATGTTGAAATCTTTTCGTTACGCCTGTGACGTTGTGAAGATGGCCCAATCATGTCACATAAAAGGTTCCACATAGTGATGTTTATTGATTCCAAGCTTTTATTCCAAATCACTTCAACAAGCGTTCAAGGGGTATATTTCTTCCTTTTAGAATCAATAAATGTTCTCATATATTTCAGGAGATAGAATCCCTAGTTAAGAAAGTCCTTGTCACTGGCCACCAGAAGAAGCATGGAAGCATAGCGATTCCCGCTCTTGGGACCGGAGTTCAGAAGTTTGACCGCACTGTGGTGGCCAGCGCCATGCTGGATTCCATACACCGGTTCTGGATCGACAATCCAAACACCTCATTGGTAGATGTCAAGATAGTCGTATTCGATTCAGCCACGATCCGGGTTAGTATTTTAATTGTTAAATTGAGTTACAAAAACTAAAAATATCGTCATGTTATTAAGAAGCAAAGGTTATCTTTAGTAACGTAAAATATCCCTCTGTTACTAGTAGATGTATGTAGGTTACACTTTTCATAAAACCATTTCATGCTCGGATTGCTTAGATGCTTCGACCAGATCTTGTGTAAGCGCCTTTTAATGTACCGACGTTGATACATCAAAGACTTCGCCATTAGGAGAAGGTTTGTTAAAGTAATTTAATATATAGAGGATATCTGTCTTTTGTTGACTAAAACCATCTTTATCTCATCGAGTGAGGTGCAAAGGTGTAAATTATATATCTTTTCTACCTCAAGAGATGAGATGAACATGGTATTTGTCAAGAATTGACAGATCTTCTATTTATTATATGATGTTATCCTTGTAATTACGTCCGCAAAGGGTAGTTTTTTTACGCCGCTAGACACAGTCCGTCACCACAGTAACACTGACGTCATAAGCCAATTCACTGAGGCAGACCATTGATTTATGACGTCAGATTTTATCAGTCACTGGTCGACTTGATAGACACTGATAAATCTAAGTATATCATCGCTCGTCATTTAATAATAATGACTACAAGTCTGAAGATTCTGTCAAGATTCCATTGTATCAACTAAAATTTTTTTCTAATCCTAATACAAAGTTCTTCTTAGTAACATGACGAGACGTTCGAAACTCGAAACAGTAATATTTAGCAAACTTATTTTGTTTTACAGTTTGAACATATATTCCCATCCAGTCTGATTAAAATAGACCAGTTTTCTGAGGAAAAAAGTTGCAAAATAGTACATATATCGGGATACGAACTCATGTCATTCGGAGGTTACCTAGCAAAACCGTCTGATAACAGCCCGTAGACTGCCATGTTCTGACGCAATTTAGTGAACCAATCACAGGAAATCAAACAAAAGCTTTCGGTGCGAAGCAGGGGCACATAACTCCAAACAGCTATCCTTTCATCTGTTCCGAATGCTTTCAAAACGTCGACCGTTAAAAAACTATGATGCGATTGGTCAGCTATTTGACTGGACTTCGTCTGCGCTAAACTGGTACGGAACACGTGTCTATAGATACGGGGTGTCCTCAGACCTTGTGGCGAGGAATCTGTAGAACAAGTTCGTCTCCCGATATGAACTATTTTGCAGATTGTATTCATCGGAACTAGGTCTATTTTGATTAGACTTGATTCCCATTAATTTAAAATACATTTTACAGGTTTATAAACACGAACAAGCGTCATTTCAACCAAGCGCTCTCCTGACAGTGAAGCGGAAGAGATTCACCAGCAAACACGGTTGGTTGTACATTCCTGGCCTCGTGTGTTCTAGCGTTTTGAAATGTGAATAGTCACACAGAAGGTCACACAGTCGGCCTCGTAAAGTCACAGGCATTTGTCTCGTTGGTTAAAACATAACATTACCCCCTTCCTTACAGAGACTCAATTTGTGTTGACGGCGATCTTTGTATCATTGTAAGATAGAAGATTTTCTTTTTTTACCAAATGCTTATTTACAAAACAGGTAAATCCCAACTAAGGGCAAACAACTGCAGAAGAAAGCATGACTCCTTTACAGGTTGTATTGCAAACCCTCATCGTAAAACTATTTATCACTCAAAACTGTCTTCCAAGGAAGATATCAATAACCGTTTTGACAGTAGTTTTTGCACAATGCCCCGTCATCATTAACCAGATGACACGACATTACCTTTACACTATCAAGTGATAACTTACAATGCTATCCCGTCAGTTACACGATGACGTCAACGTGATATAACATCAACTCATTCCTAGTTTATCGTCAGTGCTGTGTTCATCCTCGGTTACCCATGGTTTTATATATGCTCCGTCACTCTCCACTATATCACCCATGGGAAACCTTGTCAGGGGAATCTGTACTCAAATTACCCGCCCTTGGCCGGCGTGAGTCAATCAAACTGCTACTGACAATTCATATCACTTCGTTTCAAAGCAAGCGAGGTCATTGTGTTAGCCATTCGTCGTCGGTTATCTACCATGACCATTTCCGTCTTATCCCATTGAGCATTTTCTTTGGTTACTGGTTTTGGTTACCGCCAATGGCGGGTAATTTGAGAACAGATTCCCCTGATAAGGTTTCCCATGGGTGATATAGTGGAGAGTAACGGAGCATCTATAAAACCATGAGTAACCGAGGATGAGCTGTGTTCAGAGAATTGCATTTCTCATTGTAAGTTTTGGAGACTAAATTTATATAGCACCCTTGTACCATTTGATTTTAAAATATCAACACATGCTGTTAAAAGTAAAATACCCCCAACAAGCCGCGGATACTTGTAACTTTTATGAACTCTTGCTGATTTATTTGATATAGGAAGACACTTGGGAGAGATTCTCTATGTATCCATCAAATCAATAACGTCTACTGGCAAGCGTTTGTTTGTTTTACCAATCAAATATTTGTCCCATCAAGCTTG
Source organism: Gibbula magus (assembly GCA_936450465.1). Taxonomy (NCBI): domain Eukaryota; kingdom Metazoa; phylum Mollusca; class Gastropoda; order Trochida; family Trochidae; genus Gibbula; species Gibbula magus. The sequence goes on along the minus strand of OW388303.1, from coordinate 51,527,075 downwards.
TATCAGAAATCCTCATTGCATGACGTATTCGTTGCTTGATATACCTCCCAATTGTTGAGAGGGCTACTCATTCATTCATTGTATATAAGAATGTATGTACCTCACACAGTGTTTATATGTTCCCAACTTTGTTGTACCCTTCATTCCACTGATGAAGTTATGATAGAGAGTGGTAGTGACAATTATACATAGGGAAGTGATAATTATACAGATCTGATGAAGTGATGATAGAGAGTGGAAGTGACAATGATACAGATCTGATGCAGTTATGATAGAGAGTGGAAGTGACAATTATACAGATCTGATGCAGTTATTATAGAGAGTGCAAATGACAATGATACAGATCTGATGAAATTATGATAAAGAGGGGAAGTGACAATGATACAGATCTGATGAAGTTATGATATAGGGTGGAAGTGACAATGATACAGATCTGATGTAGTTATGATAGAAGGTGGAAGTGACAATTATACAGATCTGATGCAGTTATGATAGAGAGTGGAAGTGACAATTATACAGATCTGATGTAGTTGTGATAGAGAGTGGATGTGACAATGATACAGATCTGATGCAGTTATAATAGAGGGTGGACGTGACAATTATACATTTGTGATGTAGTTATGATAGAGGGTGGAAGTGACAATGATACACATGTGTTCTAGTTATGGTCGAGAGTAGAAGTGACAATAATACAGATCTGATGCATTTATGATAGAGAGTGGAAATGACAATTATACAGATCTGATGCAGTTATGATAGAGAATGGAAGTGACAATGATACAGATATGATGAAATTATGATAAAAAGTGGAAGTGACAATGATACAGATCTAATGCAGTTATGATAGAGAGTGGAAGTGACAATGACACAACTCTGATGAAGTGATGATAGAAAATGGAAGTGACAATGATACAGATCTGATGTAGTTATGATAGAGAGTGGAAGTGACAATGATACAGATCTGTTGTAGTTATGATAGAGGATGGAAGTGTCAATGATACAGATCTGATGTAGTTATGATAGAGAGTGGAAGTAGCAATTATACATATCTGATGTAGTTATGATAGAGAGTGAAAGTGACAATTATACAGATCTGATGTAGTCATGATAGAGAGTGGAAGTGACAATGATACAGATCTGATGTAGTTATGATAGAGAGGGGAAGTGACAATGATACAGATCTGTTGTAGTTATGATAGAGGATGGAAGTGTCAATGCTACAGATCTGATGTAGTTATGATAGAGAGTGGAAGTAGCAATTATACATATCTGATGTAGTTATGATAGAGAGTGAAAGTGACAATTATACAGATCTGATGCAGTTATGATAGAGAGTGGAAGTGACAATGATACAGATCTGATGCAGTTATGTAAGAGAGTGGAAGTGACAATGATACCAATCTGATGCAGTTATGATAGAGAGTGGAAGTGTCAATGATACAGATCGGATGAAGTCATGATAGAGAATGGAAGTGACAATGATACAGATCTGATATAGTTATGATAGAGAATGGAAGTGACAATGATACAGATCTGATGCAGTTATGATAGAGAATGGAAGTGACAATGATACAGATCTGATATAGTTATGATAGAGAATGGAAGTGACAATGATACAGATCTGATGCAGTTATGATATAGAGTGGAAGTGACAATGATACAGATCTGTTGTAGTTATGATAGAGAGTGGAAGTGACAATGATACAGATCTGTTGTAGTTATGATAGAGAATGGAAGTGACAATGATACAGATCTGATGCAGTTATGATATAGGGTGGAAGTGACAATGATACAGATCTGATGTAGTTATGTAATTGAGTGGAAGTGACAATGATACAGATCTGATGCAGTTATGATAGATAATGGAAGTAGCAATGATACAGATCTGATGTAGTTATGAAAGAGAGTGGAAGTGACAATGATACAGATCTGATGAAGTTATGATAGAGATTGGAAGTCACAATGATACAGATCTGTTGTAGTTATGATAGAGAGTGGAATTGACAATGATACAGATCTGATGTAGTTATGATAGAGAATGGAAGTGGCAATGATACAGATCTGATGCAGTTATGATAGAGAGTGGAAGTGACAATGATACAGATCTGTTGTAGTTATGATAGAGAGTGGAAGTGACAATGATACAGATCTGATATAGTTATGATAGAGAATGGAAGTGACAATGATACAGATCTGATGCAGTTATGATATAGAGTGGAAGTGACAATGATACAGATCTGAGGCAGTTATGATAGAGAGCGGAAATGACAATGATACAGATCTGATGTAGTGATGATAGAGAGTGGAAGTGACAATGATACAGATCTGATGTAGTTATGTAAGAGAATGGAAGTGACAATGATAGAGATCTGATGCAGTTATGATAGAGAGTGGAAGTGACAATGATACAGATCTGATGCAGTTATGATAGAGAGTGGAAGTGACAATGATACAGATCTGATGCAGTTATGATAGAGAGTGGAAGTGACAATGATACAGATCTGATGTAGTTATGATAGAGAGAGGATGTGACAATGATACAGATCTGATGCAGTTATGATAGAGAGTGGAAGTGACAATGATACAGATCTGATGTAGTCATGATAGAGAGCGGAAATGACAATGGTACAGATCTGATGCAGTTATGATAGAGAGTGGAAGTGACAATGATACAGATCTGATGTAGTTATGTAAGAGAGTGGAAGTGACAATGATACAGATCTGATGCAGTTATGATAGAGAGCGGAAATGACAATGATACAGATCTGATGTAGTGATGATAGAGAGTGGAAGTGACAATGATACAGATCTGATGTAGTTATGTAAGAGAATGGAAGTGACAATGATACAGATCTGATGCAGTTATGATAGAGAGTGGAAGTGACAATGATACAGATCTGATGCAGTTATGATAGAGAGTGGAAGTGACAATGATACAGATCTGATGTAGTTATGTAAGAGAATGGAAGTGACAATGATACAGATCTGATGCAGTTATGATAGAGAGTGGAAGTGACAATGATACAGATCTGATGTAGTCATGATAGAGAGTGGAAGTGACAATGATACAGATTTGATGTAGTCATGATAGAGAGCGGAAATGACAATGATACAGATCTGATGTAGTGATGATAGAGAATGGAAGTGACAATGATACAGATCTGATGTAGTCATGATAGAGAGTGGAAGTGACAATGATACAGATGTGATGTAGTTATGTAAGAGAATGGAAGTGACAATGATACAGATCTGATGCAGTTATGATAGAGAGTGGAAGTGACAATGATACAGATCTGATGCAGTTATGATAGAGAGTGGAAGTGACAATGATACAGATCTGATGCAGTTATGATATAGAGTGGAAGTGACAATGATACAGATCTGTTGTAGTTATGATAGAGAATGAAAGTGACAATGATACAGATCTGATGTAGTTATGTAAGAGAGTGGATGTGACAATGATACAGATCTGATGCAGTTATGATAGAGAGTGAAAGTGACAATGATACAGATCTGATGCAGTTATGATAGAGAGTGGAAGTGACAATGATACAGATCTGTTGTAGTTATGATAGAGAATGAAAGTGACAATGATACAGATCTGATGTAGTTATGTAAGAGAGTGGATGTGACAATGATACAGATCTGATGCAGTTATGATAGAGAGTGGAAGTGACAATGATACAGATCTGTTGTAGTTATGATAGAGAATGAAAGTGACAATGATACAGATCTGATGTAGTTATGTAAGAGAGTGGATGTGACAATGATACAGATCTGATGCAGTTATGATAGAGAGTGAAAGTGACAATGATACAGATCTGATGTAGTTATGTAAGAGAGTGGAAGTGACAATGATACAGATCTGATGCAGTTATGATAGAGAGTGGAAGTGACAATGATACAGATCTGATGTAGTTATGATAGAGAGTGGATGTGACAATGATACAGATCTGATGTAGTCATGATAGAGAGCGGAAATGACAATGATACAGATCTGATGTAGTGATGATAGAGAATGGAAGTGACAATGATACAGATCTGTTGTAGTTATGATAGAGAGTGGATGTGACAATGATACAGATCTGATGCAGTTATGATAGAGAATGGAAGTGACAATGATACAGATCTGTTGTAGTTATGATAGAGAATGGAAGTGACAATGATACAGATCTGATGTAGTTATGTAAGAGAGTGGAAGTGACAATGATACAGATCTGATGTAGTCATGATAGAGAGCGGAAATGACAATGATACAGATCTGATGTAGTGATGATAGAGAATGGAAGTGACAATGATACAGATCTGATGTAGTTATGTAAGAGAATGGAAGTGACAATGATACAGATCTGATGCAGTTATGATAGAGAGTGGAAGTGACAATGATACAGATCTGATGTAGTTATGTAAGAGAGTGGAAGTGACAATGATACAGATCTGATGTAGTCATGATAGAGAGCGGAAATGACAATGATACAGATCTGATGTAGTGATGATAGAGAATGGAAGTGACAATGATACAGATCTGATGTAGTTATGTAAGAGAATGGAAGTGACAATGATACAGATCTGATGCAGTTATGATAGAGAGTGGAAGTGACAATGATACAGATCTGATGTAGTTATGTAAGAGAGTGGAAGTGACAATGATACAGATCTGATGCAGTTATGATAGAGAGTGGAAGTGACAATGATACAGATCTGATGTAGTTATGATAGAGAGTGGATGTGACAATGATACAGATCTGATGTAGTCATGATAGAGAGCGGAAATGACAATGATACAGATCTGATGTAGTGATGATAGAGAATGGAAGTGACAATGATACAGATCTGTTGTAGTTATGATAGAGAGTGGATGTGACAATGATACAGATCTGATGCAGTTATGATAGAGAATGGAAGTGACAATGATACAGATCTGTTGTAGTTATGATAGAGAATGGAAGTGACAATGATACAGATCTGATGTAGTTATGTAAGAGAGTGGAAGTGACAATGATACAGATCTGATGTAGTCATGATAGAGAGCGGAAATGACAATGATACAGATCTGATGTAGTGATGATAGAGAATGGAAGTGACAATGATACAGATCTGATGTAGTTATGTAAGAGAATGGAAGTGACAATGATACAGATCTGATGCAGTTATGATAGAGAGTGGAAGTGACAATGATACAGATCTGATGCAGTTATGATAGAGAATGGAAGTGGCAATGATACAGATCTGATGTAGTTATGATAGAGAATGGAAGTGACAATGATACAGATCTGATGTAGTCATGATAGAGAGTGGAAGTGACAATGATACAGATCTGATGCAGTTATGATAGAGAATGGAAGTGACAATGATACAGATCTGATGCAGTTATGATAGAGAATGGAAGTGGCAATGATACAGATCTGATGTAGTTATGATAGAGAATGGAAGTGACAATGATACAGATCTGATGTAGTCATGATAGAGAGTGGAAGTGACAATGATACAGATCTGATGCAGTTATGATAGAGAATGGAAGTGACAATGATACAGATCTGATGCAGTTATGATAGAGAATGGAAGTGACAATGATACAGATCTGATGCAGTTATGATAGAGAGTGGAAGTGGCAATGATACAGATCTGATGTAGTTGTGATAGAGAATGAAAGTGACAATGATACAGATCTGATGTAGTTATGTAAGAGAGTGGAAGTGACAATGATACAGATCTGTTGTAGTTATGATAGAGAATGAAAGTGACAATGATACAGATCTGATGTAGTTATGTAAGAGAGTGGAAGTGACAATGATACAGATCTGATGCAGTTATGATAGAGAATGGAAGTGACAATGATATAGATCTGATGCAGTTATGATAGAGAGTGGAAGTGACAATGATACAGATCTGATGCAGTTATGATAGAGAGTGAAAGTGACAATAATACAGATCTGATGTAGTTATGATAGAGAATGGAAGTGACAATGATACAGATCTGATGCAGTTATGATAGAGAGCGGAAATGACAATGTTACAGATCTGATGTAGTGATGATAGAGAATGGAAGTGACAATGATACAGATCTGATGTAGTCATGATAGAGAGTGGAAGTGACAATGATACAGATCTGATGCAGTTATGATAGAGAGTGAAAGTGACAATGATACAGATCTGATGTAGTTATGTAAGAGAGTGGAAGTGACAATGATACAGATCTGATGCAGTTATGATAGAGAGTGGAAGTGACAATGATACAGATCTGATGTAGTCATGATAGAGAGCGGAAATGACAATGATACAGATCTGATGTAGTGATGATAGAGAGTGGAAGTGACAATGATACAGATCTGATGCAGTTATGAAAGAGAGTGGAAGTGGCAATGATACAGATCTGATGAAGTTATGATAGAGAGTGGAAGTGACAATGATACAGATCTGATGCAGTTATGAAAGAGAGTGGAAGTGGCAATGATACAGATCTGATGCAGTTATGATAGAGAGTGGAAGTGACAATGATACAGATCTGATGTAGTTATGATAGAGAATGGAAGAGACAATGATACAGATCTGATGCAGTTATGATAGAGAGTGGAAGTGACAATGATACAGATCTGATATAGTTATGAAAGAGAGTGGAAGTGACAATGATACAGATCTGATGCAGTTATGATAGAGAGTGGAAGTGTCAATGATACAGATCTGATGTAGTTATGTAATTGAGTGGAAGTGACAATGATACAGATCTGATGTAGTGATGATAGAGAGTGGAAGTGACAATGATACAGATCTGATGCAGTTATGAAAGAGAGTGGAAGTGGCAATGATACAGAACTGATGCAGTTATGATAGAGAGTGGAAGTGACAATGATACAGATCTGATGCAGTTATGATAGAGAGTGGAAGTGACAATGATACAGATCTGATGCAGTTATGATAGAGAGTGGAAGTGACAATGATACAGATCTGTTGCAGTTATGATAGAAAATGGAAGTGACAATGATACAGATCTGATGTAGTTATGTAAGAGAGTGGAAGTGACAATGATACAGATCTGATGCAGTTATGATAGAGAGTGGAAGTGACAATGATACAGATCTGATGTAGTTATGATAGAGAGTGGATGTGACAATGATACAGATCTGATGTAGTCATGATAGAGAGCGGAAATGACAATGATACAGATCTGATGTAGTGATGATAGAGAATGGAAGTGACAATGATACAGATCTGTTGTAGTTATGATAGAGAGTGGATGTGACAATGATACAGATCTGATGCAGTTATGATAGAGAATGGAAGTGACAATGATACAGATCTGTTGTAGTTATGATAGAGAATGGAAGTGACAATGATACAGATCTGATGTAGTTATGTAAGAGAGTGGAAGTGACAATGATACAGATCTGATGTAGTCATGATAGAGAGCGGAAATGACAATGATACAGATCTGATGTAGTGATGATAGAGAATGGAAGTGACAATGATACAGATCTGATGTAGTTATGTAAGAGAATGGAAGTGACAATGATACAGATCTGATGCAGTTATGATAGAGAGTGGAAGTGACAATGATACAGATCTGATGCAGTTATGATAGAGAATGGAAGTGGCAATGATACAGATCTGATGTAGTTATGATAGAGAATGGAAGTGACAATGATACAGATCTGATGTAGTCATGATAGAGAGTGGAAGTGACAATGATACAGATCTGATGCAGTTATGATAGAGAATGGAAGTGACAATGATACAGATCTGATGCAGTTATGATAGAGAATGGAAGTGGCAATGATACAGATCTGATGTAGTTATGATAGAGAATGGAAGTGACAATGATACAGATCTGATGTAGTCATGATAGAGAGTGGAAGTGACAATGATACAGATCTGATGCAGTTATGATAGAGAATGGAAGTGACAATGATACAGATCTGATGCAGTTATGATAGAGAATGGAAGTGACAATGATACAGATCTGATGCAGTTATGATAGAGAGTGGAAGTGGCAATGATACAGATCTGATGTAGTTGTGATAGAGAATGAAAGTGACAATGATACAGATCTGATGTAGTTATGTAAGAGAGTGGAAGTGACAATGATACAGATCTGTTGTAGTTATGATAGAGAATGAAAGTGACAATGATACAGATCTGATGTAGTTATGTAAGAGAGTGGAAGTGACAATGATACAGATCTGATGCAGTTATGATAGAGAATGGAAGTGACAATGATACAGATCTGATGCAGTTATGATAGAGAGTGGAAGTGACAATGATACAGATCTGATGCAGTTATGATAGAGAGTGAAAGTGACAATAATACAGATCTGATGTAGTTATGATAGAGAATGGAAGTGACAATGATACAGATCTGATGCAGTTATGATAGAGAGCGGAAATGACAATGTTACAGATCTGATGTAGTGATGATAGAGAATGGAAGTGACAATGATACAGATCTGATGTAGTCATGATAGAGAGTGGAAGTGACAATGATACAGATCTGATGCAGTTATGATAGAGAGTGAAAGTGACAATGATACAGATCTGATGTAGTTATGTAAGAGAGTGGAAGTGACAATGATACAGATCTGATGCAGTTATGATAGAGAGTGGAAGTGACAATGATACAGATCTGATGTAGTCATGATAGAGAGCGGAAATGACAATGATACAGATCTGATGTAGTGATGATAGAGAGTGGAAGTGACAATGATACAGATCTGATGCAGTTATGAAAGAGAGTGGAAGTGACAATGATACAGATCTGATGAAGTTATGATAGAGAGTGGAAGTGACAATGATACAGATCTGATGCAGTTATGAAAGAGAGTGGAAGTGGCAATGATACAGATCTGATGCAGTTATGATAGAGAGTGGAAGTGACAATGATACAGATCTGATGTAGTTATGATAGAGAATGGAAGTGACAATGATACAGATCTGATGCAGTTATGATAGAGAGTGGAAGTGACAATGATACAGATCTGATATAGTTATGAAAGAGAGTGGAAGTGACAATGATACAGATCTGATGCAGTTATGATAGAGAGTGGAAGTGTCAATGATACAGATCTGATGTAGTTATGTAATTGAGTGGAAGTGACAATGATACAGATCTGATGTAGTGATGATAGAGAGTGGAAGTGACAATGATACAGATCTGATGCAGTTATGAAAGAGAGTGGAAGTGGCAATGATACAGATCTGATGCAGTTATGATAGAGAGTGGAAGTGACAATGATACAGATCTGATGCAGTTATGATAGAGAGTGGAAGTGACAATGATACAGATCTGATGCAGTTATGATAGAGAGTGGAAGTGACAATGATACAGATCTGATGTAGTTATGATAGAGAATGGAAGTGACAATGATACAGATCTGATGCAGTTATGATAGAGAGTGGAAGTGACAATGATACAGATATGATGCAGTTATGAAAGAGAGTGGAAGTGGCAATGATACAGATCCGATGCAGTTATGAAAGAGAGTGGAAGTGGCAATGATACAGATCTGATGCAGTTATGATAGAGAGTGGAAGTAACAATGATACAGATTTGATGTAGTTATGATAGAGAATGGAAGTGACAATGATACAGATCTGATGCAGTTATGATAGAGAGTGGAAGTGACAATGATACGGATGTGATGTAGTTATGTAAGAGAGTGGAAGTGACAATTATACAGATCTGATGCAGTTATGATAGAGAGTGGAAGTGTCAATGATACAGATCTGATGTAGTTATGTAAGAGAGTGGAAGTGACAATGATACAGATCTGATGCAGTTATGATAGAGAGTGGAAGTGGCAATTATACAGATCTGATGTAGTTATGATAGAGAGTGGAAGTAACAATGATACAGATCTGATGTAGTTATGATAGAGAATGGAAGTGACAATGATACAGATCTGATGTAGTTTTGATAGAGAATGGAAGTGACAATGATACATATCTGATGTAGTTATGGTAGAGAGGGGAAGTGACAATGATACAGATGTGTTGTAGGTATGATAGAGAGTGGAAGTGACAATGATACAGACCTGATGTAGTTATGATAGAGAGAGGATGTGACAATTATACAGATCTGATGCAGTTATGATAGAGGATGGAGGTGACAATTATACAGATCTGATGCAGTTATGATAGAGAATGGAAGTGACAATGATACATACCTGATGCAGTTATGATAGAGGATGGAGGTGACAATGATACAGATCTGATGTAGTTATGATAGAGAATGGAAGTGGCAATGATACAGATCTGATGCAGTTATGATAGATAGTGGAAGTGACAATGATACAGATCTGTTGTAGTTATGATAGAGAATGAAAGTGACAATGATACAGATCTGATGTAGTTATGTAAGAGAGTGGAAGTGACAATTATACAGATCTGATGCAGTTATGATAGAGAGTGGAAGTGACAATGATACAGATCTGATGTAGTCATGATAGAGAGTGGAAGTGACAGTGATACAGATCTGATGTAGTTATGTAAGAGAGTGGATGTGACAATGATACAGATCTGATGTAGTCATGATAGAGAATGGAAGTGACAGTGATACAGATCTGTTGTAGTTATGATAGAGGATGGAGGTGACAATTATACAGATCTGATGCAGTTGTGATAGAGAGTGGAAGTGACAATGATACAGATCTGATGCAGTTATAAAGAGGATGGAGGTGACAATTATACAGATCTGATGCAGTTATGATAGAGAATGGAAGTGACAATGATACAGATCTGATGTAGTTGTGATAGAGAGTGGAAGTGACAATGATACAGATCTGATGTAGTTATGATAGCGAGTGGAAGTAGCAATTATACAGATCTGATGTAGTTATGAAAGAGAGTGGAAGTGACAATTATACAGATCTGATGCAGTTATGATAGAGAATGGAAGTGACAATGATACAGATCTGATGTAGTTATGATAGAGGATGGAAGTGACAATGATACAGATCTGATGTAGTTATGTAATTGAGTGGAAGTGACAATGATACAGATCTGATGCAGTTATGATAGAGAGTGGAAGTGTCAATGATACAGATCTGTTGTAGTTATGATGGAGAATGAAAGTGACAATGATACAGATCTGATGCAGTTATGAAAGAGAGTGGAAGGGGCAATTATACAGATCTGATGTAGTTATGATAGAGAGTGGAAGTGACAATGATACAGATCTGATGTAGTTATGATAGAGAATGGAAGTGACAATGATACAGATCTGATGTAGTTTTGATAGAGAATGGAAGTGACAATGATACATATCTGATGTAGTTATGGTAGAGAGGGGATGTGACAATGATACAGATCTGATGCAGTTATGATAGAGAGAGGATGTGACAATGATACAGATCTGATGCAGTTATGATAGAGGATGGAGGTGACAATTATACAGATCTGATGTATTTATGATAGAGAATGGAAGTGGCAATGATACAGATCTGATGTAGTTTTGATAGAGAATGGAAGTGACAATGATACATATCTGATGTAGTTATGGTAGAGAGGGGAAGTGACAATGATACAGATCTGATGCAGTTATGATAGAGAGAGGATGTGACAATGATACAGATCTGATGCAGTTATGATAGAGGATGGAGGTGACAATTATACAGATCTGATGTAGTTATGATAGAGAATGAAAGTGACAATGATACATATCTGATGTAGTTATAATAGAGAATGGAAGTGACAATGATACATACCTGATGCAGTTATGATAGAGGATGGAGGTGACAATTATATAGATCTGATGCAGTTATGATAGAGAGTGGAAGTGACAATGATACAGATCTGATGCAGTTATGATAGAGAGTGGAAGTGTCAATGATACAGATCTGATGTAGTTTTGATAGAGAATGGAAGTGACAATGATACATATCTGATGTAGTTATGGTAGAGAGGGGAAGTGACAATGATACAGATCTGATGCAGTTATGATAGAGAGAGGATGTGACAATGATACAGATCTGATGCAGTTATGATAGAGGATGGAGGTGACAATTATACAGATCTGATGTAGTTATGATAGAGAATGAAAGTGACAATGATACATATCTGATGTAGTTATAATAGAGAATGGAAGTGACAATGATACATACCTGATGCAGTTATGATAGAGGATGGAGGTGACAATTATATAGATCTGATGCAGTTATGATAGAGAGTGGAAGTGACAATGATACAGATCTGATGCAGTTATGATAGAGAGTGGAAGTGACAATGATACAGATCTGATGCAGTTATGATAGAGAGTGGAAGTGACAATGATACAGATCTGATGCAGTTATGATAGAGAGTGGAAGTGACAATGATATAGATCTGATGTAGTTATTATAGCGAGTTGAAGTAGCAATTATACAGATCTGATGTAGTTATGAAAGAGAGTGGAAGTGACAATGATACAGATCTGATGCAGTTATGATAGAGAGTGGAAGTGGCAATTATACAGATCTGATGTAGTTATGATAGAGAGTGGAAGTGACAATGATACAGATCTGATGTAGTTATGATAGAGAATGGAAGTGACAATGATACAGATCTGATGTAGTTATGATACAGAATGGAAGTGACAATGATACAGATCTGATGCAGTTATGATAGAGAGTGGAAGTGGCAATTATACAGATCTGATGTAGTTATGATAGAGAGTGGAAGTGACAATGATACAGATCTGATGTAGTTATGATAGAGAATGGAAGTGACAATGATACAGATCTGATGTAGTTATGATAGAGAATGGAAGTGACAATGATACAGATCTGATGTAGTTATGATAGAGAGTGGAAGTGACAATGATACAGATCTGATGTAGTTATGTAAGAGAGTGGAAGTGACAATGATACAGATCTGATGCAGTTATGATAGAGAGTGGAAGTGACAATGATACAGATCTGATGTAGTCATGATAGAGAGCGGAAATGACAATGATACAGATCTGATGTAGTGATGATAGAGAGTGGAAGTGACAATGATACAGATCTGATGCAGTTATGAAAGAGAGTGGAAGTGGCAATGATACAGATCTGATGAAGTTATGATAGAGAGTGGAAGTGACAATGATACAGATCTGATGCAGTTATGAAAGAGAGTGGAAGTGGCAATGATACAGATCTGATGCAGTTATGATAGAGAGTGGAAGTGACAATGATACAGATCTGATGTAGTTATGATAGAGAATGGAAGTGACAATGATACAGATCTGATGCAGTTATGATAGAGAGTGGAAGTGACAATGATACAGATCTGATATAGTTATGAAAGAGAGTGGAAGTGACAATGATACAGATCTGATGCAGTTATGATAGAGAGTGGAAGTGTCAATGATACAGATCTGATGTAGTTATGTAATTGAGTGGAAGTGACAATGATACAGATCTGATGTAGTGATGATAGAGAGTGGAAGTGACAATGATACAGATCTGATGCAGTTATGAAAGAGAGTGGAAGTGGCAATGATACAGATCTGATGCAGTTATGATAGAGAGTGGAAGTGACAATGATACAGATCTGATGCAGTTATGATAGAGAGTGGAAGTGACAATGATACAGATCTGATGCAGTTATGATAGAGAGTGGAAGTGACAATGATACAGATCTGATGTAGTTATGATAGAGAATGGAAGTGACAATGATACAGATCTGATGCAGTTATGATAGAGAGTGGAAGTGACAATGATACAGATCTGATGCAGTTATGAAAGAGAGTGGAAGTGGCAATGATACAGATCCGATGCAGTTATGAAAGAGAGTGGAAGTGGCAATGATACAGATCTGATGCAGTTATGATAGAGAGTGGAAGTAACAATGATACAGATTTGATGTAGTTATGATAGAGAATGGAAGTGACAATGATACAGATCTGATGCAGTTATGATAGAGAGTGGAAGTGACAATGATACGGATGTGATGTAGTTATGTAAGAGAGTGGAAGTGACAATTATACAGATCTGATGCAGTTATGATAGAGAGTGGAAGTGTCAATGATACAGATCTGATGTAGTTATGTAAGAGAGTGGAAGTGACAATGATACAGATCTGATGCAGTTATGATAGAGAGTGGAAGTGGCAATTATACAGATCTGATGTAGTTATGATAGAGAGTGGAAGTAACAATGATACAGATCTGATGTAGTTATGATAGAGAATGGAAGTGACAATGATACAGATCTGATGTAGTTTTGATAGAGAATGGAAGTGACAATGATACATATCTGATGTAGTTATGGTAGAGAGGGGAAGTGACAATGATACAGATGTGTTGTAGGTATGATAGAGAGTGGAAGTGACAATGATACAGACCTGATGTAGTTATGATAGAGAGAGGATGTGACAATTATACAGATCTGATGCAGTTATGATAGAGGATGGAGGTGACAATTATACAGATCTGATGCAGTTATGATAGAGAATGGAAGTGACAATGATACATACCTGATGCAGTTATGATAGAGGATGGAGGTGACAATGATACAGATCTGATGTAGTTATGATAGAGAATGGAAGTGGCAATGATACAGATCTGATGCAGTTATGATAGATAGTGGAAGTGACAATGATACAGATCTGTTGTAGTTATGATAGAGAATGAAAGTGACAATGATACAGATCTGATGTAGTTATGTAAGAGAGTGGAAGTGACAATTATACAGATCTGATGCAGTTATGATAGAGAGTGGAAGTGACAATGATACAGATCTGATGTAGTCATGATAGAGAGTGGAAGTGACAGTGATACAGATCTGATGTAGTTATGTAAGAGAGTGGATGTGACAATGATACAGATCTGATGTAGTCATGATAGAGAATGGAAGTGACAGTGATACAGATCTGTTGTAGTTATGATAGAGGATGGAGGTGACAATTATACAGATCTGATGCAGTTGTGATAGAGAGTGGAAGTGACAATGATACAGATCTGATGCAGTTATAAAGAGGATGGAGGTGACAATTATACAGATCTGATGCAGTTATGATAGAGAATGGAAGTGACAATGATACAGATCTGATGTAGTTGTGATAGAGAGTGGAAGTGACAATGATACAGATCTGATGTAGTTATGATAGCGAGTGGAAGTAGCAATTATACAGATCTGATGTAGTTATGAAAGAGAGTGGAAGTGACAATTATACAGATCTGATGCAGTTATGATAGAGAATGGAAGTGACAATGATACAGATCTGATGTAGTTATGATAGAGGATGGAAGTGACAATGATACAGATCTGATGTAGTTATGTAATTGAGTGGAAGTGACAATGATACAGATCTGATGCAGTTATGATAGAGAGTGGAAGTGTCAATGATACAGATCTGTTGTAGTTATGATGGAGAATGAAAGTGACAATGATACAGATCTGATGCAGTTATGAAAGAGAGTGGAAGGGGCAATTATACAGATCTGATGTAGTTATGATAGAGAGTGGAAGTGACAATGATACAGATCTGATGTAGTTATGATAGAGAATGGAAGTGACAATGATACAGATCTGATGTAGTTTTGATAGAGAATGGAAGTGACAATGATACATATCTGATGTAGTTATGGTAGAGAGGGGAAGTGACAACGATACAGATCTGATGCAGTTATGATAGAGAGAGGATGTGACAATGATACAGATCTGATGCAGTTATGATAGAGGATGGAGGTGACAATTATACAGATCTGATGTAGTTATGATAGAGAATGAAAGTGACAATGATACATATCTGATGTAGTTTTGATAGAGAATGGAAGTGACAATGATACAGATCTGATGCAGTTATGATAGAGAGAGGATGTGACAATGATACAGATCTGATGCAGTTATGATAGAGAGAGGATGTGACAATGATACAGATCTGATGCAGTTATGATAGAGAATGGAGGTGACAATTATACAGATCTGATGTAGTTATGATAGAGAATGGAAGTGACAATGATACAGATCTGATGTAGTTTTGATAGAGAATGGAAGTGACAATGATACATATCTGATGTAGTTATGGTAGAGAGAGGATGTGACAATGATACAGATCTGATGCAGTTATGATAGAGAGAGGATGTGACAATGATACAGATCTGATGCAGTTATGATAGAGGATGGAGGTGACAATTATACAGATCTGATGTATTTATGATAGAGAATGGAAGTGGCAATGATACAGATCTGATGTAGTTTTGATAGAGAATGGAAGTGACAATGATACATATCTGATGTAGTTATGGTAGAGAGGGGAAGTGACAATGATACAGATCTGATGCAGTTATGATAGAGAGAGGATGTGACAATGATACAGATCTGATGCAGTTATGATAGAGGATGGAGGTGACAATTATACAGATCTGATGTAGTTATGATAGAGAATGAAAGTGACAATGATACATATCTGATGTAGTTATAATAGAGAATGGAAGTGACAATGATACATACCTGATGCAGTTATGATAGAGGATGGAGGTGACAATTATATAGATCTGATGCAGTTATGATAGAGAGTGGAAGTGACAATGATACAGATCTGATGCAGTTATGATAGAGAGTGGAAGTGTCAATGATACAGATCTGATGTAGTTTTGATAGAGAATGGAAGTGACAATGATACATATCTGATGTAGTTATGGTAGAGAGGGGAAGTGACAATGATACAGATCTGATGCAGTTATGATAGAGAGAGGATGTGACAATGATACAGATCTGATGCAGTTATGATAGAGGATGGAGGTGACAATTATACAGATCTGATGTAGTTATGATAGAGAATGAAAGTGACAATGATACATATCTGATGTAGTTATAATAGAGAATGGAAGTGACAATGATACATACCTGATGCAGTTATGATAGAGGATGGAGGTGACAATTATATAGATCTGATGCAGTTATGATAGAGAGTGGAAGTGACAATGATACAGATCTGATGCAGTTATGATAGAGAGTGGAAGTGACAATGATACAGATCTGATGCAGTTATGATAGAGAGTGGAAGTGACAATGATACAGATCTGATGCAGTTATGATAGAGAGTGGAAGTGACAATGATATAGATCTGATGTAGTTATTATAGCGAGTTGAAGTAGCAATTATACAGATCTGATGTAGTTATGAAAGAGAGTGGAAGTGACAATGATACAGATCTGATGCAGTTATGATAGAGAGTGGAAGTGGCAATTATACAGATCTGATGCAGTTATGATAGAGAATGAAAGTGACAATGATAAAGATCTGATGTAGTTTTGATAGAGAATGGAAGTGGCAATTATACAGATCTGATGTAGTTATGAAAGAGAGTGGAAGTGACAATGATACAGATCTGATGCAGTTATGATAGAGAGTGGAAGTGGCAATTATACAGATCTGATGTAGTTATGATAGAGAGTGGAAGTGACAATGATACAGATCTGATGTAGTTATGATAGAGAATGGAAGTGACAATGATACAGATCTGATGTAGTTATGATACAGAATGGAAGTGACAATGATACAGATCTGATGCAGTTATGATAGAGAGTGGAAGTGGCAATTATACAGATCTGATGCAGTTATGTAAGAGAGGGGAAGTGACAATGATACAGATGTGTTGTAGGTATGCTAGAGAGTGGAAGTGACAATGATACAGACCTGATGTAGTTATGATAGAGAGAGGATGTGACAATGATACAGATCTGATGCAGTTATGATAGAGGATGGAGGTGACAATTATACAGATCTGATGCAGTTATGATAGAGAGTGGAAGTGTCAATGATACAGATCTGTTGTAGTTATGATAGAGAGTGGAAGTGACAATGATACAGATCTGATGCAGTTATGATAGAGAATGAAAGTGACAATGATACAGATCTGATGCAGTTATGATAGAGAGTGGAAGTGGCAATTATACAGATCTGATGCAGTTATGATAGAGAATGAAAGTGACAATGATAAAGATCTGATGTAGTTTTGATAGAGAATGGAAGTGACAATGATACATATCTGATGTAGTTATGGTAGAGAGGGGAAGTGACAATGATACAGATGTGTTGTAGGTATGATAGAGAGTGGAAGTGACAATGATACAGACCTGATGTAGTTATGATAGAGAGAGGATGTGACAATGATACAGATCTGATGCAGTTATGATAGAGGATGGAGGTGACAATTATACAGATCTGATGCAGTTATGATAGAGAGTGGAAGTGACAATGATACAGATCTGATGCAGTTATGATAGAGAGTGGAAGTGACAATGATACAGATCTGATGCAGTTATGATAGAGAGTGGAAGTGACAATGATACAGATCTGATGCAGTTATGATAGAGAGTGGAAGTGACAATGATATAGATCTGATGTAGTTATTATAGCGAGTTGAAGTAGCAATTATACAGATCTGATGTAGTTATGAAAGAGAGTGGAAGTGACAATGATACAGATCTGATGCAGTTATGATAGAGAGTGGAAGTGGCAATTATACAGATCTGATGTAGTTATGATAGAGAGTGGAAGTGACAATGATACAGATCTGATGTAGTTATGATAGAGAATGGAAGTGACAATGATACAGATCTGATGTAGTTATGATACAGAATGGAAGTGACAATGATACAGATCTGATGCAGTTATGATAGAGAGTGGAAGTGGCAATTATACAGATCTGATGTAGTTATGATAGAGAGTGGAAGTGACAATGATACAGATCTGATGTAGTTATGATAGAGAATGGAAGTGACAATGATACAGATCTGATGTAGTTATGATAGAGAGTGGAAGTGACAATGATACAGATCTGATGCAGTTATGATAGAGAATGAAAGTGACAATGATACAGATCTGATGCAGTTATGATAGAGAGTGGAAGTGGCAATTATACAGATCTGATGCAGTTATGATAGAGAATTAAAGTGACAATGATAAAGATCTGATGCAGTTATGATAGAGAGTGGAAGTGGCAATGATACAGATCTGATGCAGTTATGTAAGAGAGGGGAAGTGACAATGATACAGATGTGTTGTAGGTATGCTAGAGAGTGGAAGTGACAATGATACAGACCTGATGTAGTTATGATAGAGAGAGGATGTGACAATGATACAGATCTGATGCAGTTATGATAGAGGATGGAGGTGACAATTATACAGATCTGATGCAGTTATGATAGAGAGTGGAAGTGTCAATGATACAGATCTGTTGTAGTTATGATAGAGAGTGGAAGTGACAATGATACAGATCTGATGCAGTTATGATAGAGAATGAAAGTGACAATGATACAGATCTGATGCAGTTATGATAGAGAGTGGAAGTGGCAATTATACAGATCTGATGCAGTTATGATAGAGAATGAAAGTGACAATGATAAAGATCTGATGTAGTTTTGATAGAGAATGGAAGTGACAATGATACATATCTGATGTAGTTATGGTAGAGAGGGGAAGTGACAATGATACAGATGTGTTGTAGGTATGATAGAGAGTGGAAGTGACAATGATACATACCTGATGCAGTTATGATAGAGGATGGAGGTGACAATTATACAGATCTGATGCAGTTATGATAGAGAGTGGAAGTGTCAATGATACAGATCTGTTGTAGTTATGATAGAGAATGGAAGTGACAATAATACATACCTGATGCAGTTATGATAGAGGATGGAGGTGACAATTATACAGATCTGATGCAGTTATGATAGAGAGTGGAAGTGACAATGATACAGATCTGATGCAGCAATGATAGAGAGTGGAAGTGTCAATGATACAGATCTGTTGTAGTTATGATAGAGAATGGAAGTGAAAATGATACAGATCTGATGCAGTTATGATAGAGAGTGGAAGTGACAATGATATAGATCTGATGTAGTTATGATAGCGAGTGGAAGTAGCAATTATACAGATCTGATGTAGTTATGAAAGAGAGTGGAAGTGACAATTATACAGATCTGATGCAGTTATGCTAGAGAGTGGAAGTGACAATGATACAGACCTGGTGCAGTTATGATAGAGAGTGGAAGTGACAATGATACAGATCTGATGCAGTTATGATAGAGAGTGGAAGTGACAATGATACAGATCTGATGTAGTTATGATAGAGAGTGGAAGTGACAATGATACAGATCTGATGCAGTTATGATAGAGAATGAAAGTGACAATGATACAGATCTGATGCAGTTATGATAGAGAGTGGAAATGGCAATTATACAGATCTGATGCAGTTATGATAGAGAATGAAAGTGACAATGATACAGATCTGATGTAGTTATGATAGAGAATGGAAGTGACAATGATACAGATCTGATGCAGTTATGATAGAGAGTGGAAGTGACAATGATACAGATCTGATGCAGTTATGATAGAGAGTGGAAGTGGCAATTATACAGATCTGATGCAGTTATGATAGAGAGTGAACGTGACAATTATACAGATCTGATGTAGTTATGATATAGAATGGAAGTGACAATGATACAGATCTGATGCAGTTATGATAGAGAGTGGAAGTGACAATGATACAGATCTGATGCAGTTATGATAGAGAATGAAAGTGACAATGATACAGATCTGATGTAGTTATGATAGAGAGTGGAAGTGACAATGATACAGATCTGATTCAGTTATGATAGAGAATGAAAGTGACAATGATACAGATCTGATGCAGTTATGATAAAAAGTGGAAGTGGCAATTATACAGATCTGATGTAGTTATGATAGAGAGTGGAAGTGACAATGATACAGATCTGATGTAGTTATGATAGAGAATGGAAGTGGCAATTATACAGATCTGATGTAGTAATGATAGAGAGTGGAAGTGACAATGATACAGATCTGATGTAGTTATGATATAGAATGGAAGTGACAATGATACAGATCTGATGTAGTTATGATAGAGATTGGAAGTGACAATGATACAGATCTGATGTAGTTATGATAGAGAGTGGAAGTGACAATGATACAGATCTGATGCAGTTATGATAGAGAATGAAAGTGACAATGATACAGATCTGATGCAGTTATGATAGAGAGTGGAAGTGGCAATTATACAGATCTGATGAAGTTATGATAGAGAATGAAAGTGACAATGATAAAGATCTGATGAAGTTATGATAGAGAGTGGAAGTGGCAATTATACAGATCTGATGTAGTTATGATAGAGAATGGAAGTGACAATTATACAGATCTGATGCAGTTATGCTAGAGAGTGGAAGTGACAATGATACAGACCTGGTGCAGTTATGATAGAGAGTGGAAGTGACAATGATACAGATCTGATGCAGTTATGATAGAGAGTGGAAGTGACAATGATACAGATCTGATGTAGTTATGATAGAGAGTGGAAGTGACAATGATACAGATCTGATGCAGTTATGATAGAGAATGAAAGTGACAATGATACAGATCTGATGCAGTTATGATAGAGAGTGGAAGTGGCAATTATACAGATCTGATGCAGTTATGATAGAGAATGAAAGTGACAATGATACAGATCTGATGTAGTTATGATAGAGAATGGAAGTGACAATGATACAGATCTGATGCAGTTATGATAGAGAGTGGAAGTGACAATGATACAGATCTGATGCAGTTATGATAGAGAGTGGAAGTGGCAATTATACAGATCTGATGCAGTTATGATAGAGAGTGAACGTGACAATTATACAGATCTGATGTAGTTATGATATAGAATGGAAGTGACAATGATACAGATCTGATGCAGTTATGATAGAGAGTGGAAGTGACAATGATACAGATCTGATGCAGTTATGATAGAGAATGAAAGTGACAATGATACAGATCTGATGTAGTTATGATAGAGAGTGGAAGTGACAATGATACAGATCTGATTCAGTTATGATAGAGAATGAAAGTGACAATGATACAGATCTGATGCAGTTATGATAAAAAGTGGAAGTGGCAATTATACAGATCTGATGTAGTTATGATAGAGAGTGGAAGTGACAATGATACAGATCTGATGTAGTTATGATAGAGAATGGAAGTGGCAATTATACAGATCTGATGTAGTAATGATAGAGAGTGGAAGTGACAATGATACAGATCTGATGTAGTTATGATATAGAATGGAAGTGACAATGATACAGATCTGATGTAGTTATGATAGAGATTGGAAGTGACAATGATACAGATCTGATGTAGTTATGATAGAGAGTGGAAGTGACAATGATACAGATCTGATGCAGTTATGATAGAGAATGAAAGTGACAATGATACAGATCTGATGCAGTTATGATAGAGAGTGGAAGTGGCAATTATACAGATCTGATGAAGTTATGATAGAGAATGAAAGTGACAATGATAAAGATCTGATGAAGTTATGATAGAGAGTGGAAGTGGCAATTATACAGATCTGATGAAGTTATGATAGAGAGTGGAAGTGGCAATTATACAGATCTGATGTAGTTATGATAGAGAATGGAAGTGACAATGATACAGATCTGATGTAGTTATGATAGAGAATGGAAGTGACAATGATACAGATCTGATGTAGTTATGATAGAGAATGGAAGTGACAATGATACAGATCTGATGTAGTTATGATAGAGAGGGGAAGTGACAATGATACAGATCTGATGCAGTTATGATAGAGAGTGGAAGTGGCAATTATACAGATCTGATGCAGTTATGATAGAGAATGAAAGTGACAATGATACAGATCTGATGCAGTTATGATAGAGAATGGAAGTGACAATGATACAGATCTGATGCAGTTATGATAGAGAATGGAAGTGACAATGATACAGATCTGATGCAGTTATGATAGAGGTTGGAGGTGACAATTATACAGATCTGATGCAGTTATGATAGAGAGTGGAAGTGTCAATGATACAGATCTGTTGTAGTTATGACAGAGAATGGAAGTGACAATGATACATACCTGATGCAGTTATGATAGAGGATGGAGGTGACAATTATACAGATCTGATGCAGTTATGATAGAGAATGGAAGTGACAATGATACAGATCTGATGCAGTTATGATAGAGAATGGAAGTGACAATGATACAGATCTGATGCAGTTATGATAGAGAGTGGAAGTGACAATGATACAGATCTGATGAAGTTATGATAGAGAGTGGAAGTGACAATGATACAGATCTGATGTAGTTATGATAGAGAGTGGAAGTGAGAATGATATAGATCTGATGTAGTTATGATAGCGAGTGGAAGTAGCAATTATACAGATCTGATGTAGTTATGAAAGAGAGTGGAAGTGACAATTATACAGATCTGATGCAGTTATGATAGAGAGTGGAAGTGACAATGATACAGATCTGATGTAGTTATGTAAGAGAATGGAAGTGACAATGATACAGATCTGATGTAGTCATGATCGAGAGTGGAAGTGGCAATGATACAGATCTGATGCAGTTATGATAGAGAATGGAAGTGACAATGATACAGATCTGATGCAGTTATGATAGAGAGTGGAAGTGACAATGATACAGATCTGATGTAGTTATGAAAGAGAGTGGAAGTGACAATTATACAGATCTGATGCAGTTATGATAGAGAGTTGAAGTCACAATGATACAGATCTGATGTAGTTATGATAGAGAATGAAAGTGACAATGATACAGATCTGATGTAGTTATGATAGAAGGTGGAAGTGACAATGATACAGATCTGATGTAGTTATGATAGCGAGTGGAAGTAGCAATTATACAGATCTGATGAAGTTATGAAAGAGAGTGGAAGTGACAATGATACAGATCTGATGCAGTTATGATAGAGAGTGGAAGTGACAATGATACAGATCTGATGAAGATATGATATAGAGTGGAAGTGACAATGATACAGATCTGATGTAGTCATGATCGAGAGTGGAAGTGACAATGATACAGATCTGATGTAGTTATGAAAGAGAATGGAAGTGACAATGATACAGATCTGATGCAGTTATTATAGAGAGTGGAAGTGACAATGATACAGATCTTATGTAGTTACGAAAGAGAGTGGAAGTGACAATGATACAGATCTGTTGTAGTTATGATAGAGAGTGGATGTGACAATGATACAGATCTGATGTAGTTATGATAGAGAGTGGAAGTGACAATGATACAGATCTGATGCAGTTATGATAGATAGTGGAAGTGACAATGATACAGATCTGATGTAGTTATGATAGAGAATGGAAGTGACAATGATACAGATCTGATGTAGTTATGAAAGAGAATGGAAGTGACAATGATACAGATCTGATGCAGTTATGATAGAGAGTGGAAGTGACAATGATACAGATCTGATGTAGTTATGAAAGAGAGTGGAAGTGACAATTATACAGATCTGATGCAGTTATGATAGAGAGTTGAAGTCACAATGATACAGATCTGATGTAGTTATGATAGAGAATGAAAGTGACAATGATACAGATCTGATGTAGTTATGATAGAAGGTGGAAGTGACAATGATACAGATCTGATGTAGTTATGATAGCGAGTGGAAGTAGCAATTATACAGATCTGATGAAGTTATGAAAGAGAGTGGAAGTGACAATGATACAGATCTGATGCAGTTATGATAGAGAGTGGAAGTGACAATGATACAGATCTGATGAAGATATGATATAGAGTGGAAGTGACAATGATACAGATCTGATGTAGTCATGATCGAGAGTGGAAGTGACAATGATACAGATCTGATGTAGTTATGAAAGAGAATGGAAGTGACAATGATACAGATCTGATGCAGTTATTATAGAGAGTGGAAGTGACAATGATACAGATCTTATGTAGTTACGAAAGAGAGTGGAAGTGACAATGATACAGATCTGTTGTAGTTATGATAGAGAGTGGATGTGACAATGATACAGATCTGATGTAGTTATGATAGAGAGTGGAAGTGACAATGATACAGATCTGATGCAGTTATGATAGATAGTGGAAGTGACAATGATACAGATCTGATGTAGTTATGATAGAGAATGGAAGTGACAATGATACAGATCTGATGTAGTTATGAAAGAGAATGGAAGTGACAATGATACAGATCTGATGCAGTTTTGATAATGAGTGGATGTGACAATGATACAGATCTGATGCAGTCATGATCGAGAGTGGAAGTAGCAATTATACAGATCTGATGAAGTTATGAAAGAGAGTGGAAGTGACAATGATACAGATCTGATGCAGTTATGATAGATAGTGGAAGTGACAATGATACAGATCTGATGAAGTTATGATAGAGAGTGGATGTGACAATGATACAGATCTGATGTAGTTATGTAAGAGAGTGGAAGTGACAATGATACAGATCTGATGAAGTTTTGATAGAGAGTGGATGTGACAATGATACAGATCTGATGTAGTTATGATAGAGAGTGGAAGTAGCAATTATACAGATCTGATGAAGTTATGAAAGAGAGTGGAAGTGACAATGATACAGATCTGATGCAGTTATGATAGAGAGTGGAAGTGACAATGATACAGATCTGATGAAGTTATGATAGAGAGTGGATGTGACAATGATACAGATCTGATGTAGTCATGATCGAGAGTGGAAGTGACAATGATACAGATCTGATGTAGTTATGAAAGAGAATGGAAGTGACAATGATACAGATCTGATGCAGTTATGATAGAGAGTGGATGTGACAATGATACAGATCTGATGTAGTCATGATCGAGAGTGGAAGTGACAATGATACAGATCTGATGTAGTTATGAAAGAGAATGGAAGTGACAATGATACAGATCTGATGCAGTTTTGATAGAGAGTGGAAGTGACAATGATACAGATCTGATGCAGTTATGATAGAGAGTGGAAGTGACAATGATACAGATCTGATGTAGTTATGATAGAGAATGGAAGTGACAATGATACAGATCTGATGTAGTTATGAAAGAGAATGGAAGTGACAATGATACAGATCTGATGTAGTTATGTAAGGGAGTGGAAGTGACAATGATACAGATCTGATGTAGTTATGATAGAGAGTGGAAGTGACAATGATACAGATCTGATGCAGTTATGATAGAGAATGGAAGTGACAATGATACAGATCTGATGCAGTTATGATAGAGAGTGGATGTGACAATGATACAGATCTGATGTAGTCATGATCGAGAGTGGAAGTGACAATGATACAGATCTGATGTAGTTATGAAAGAGAATGGAAGTGACAATGATACAGATCTGATGCAGTTATGATAGAGAGTGGATGTGACAATGATACAGATCTGATGTAGTCATGATCGAGAGTGGAAGTGACAATGATACAGATCTGATGTAGTTATGAAAGAGAATGGAAGTGACAATGATACAGATCTGATGCAGTTTTGATAGAGAGTGGAAGTGACAATGATACAGATTTGATGCAGTTATGATAGAGGAAGGAAGTGACAATGATACAGATCTGATGCAGTTATGATAGAGAGTGGAAGTGACAATGATACAGATCTGATGTAGTTATGTAAGGGAGTGGAAGTGACAATGATACAGATCTGATGCAGTTATGATAGAGAGTGGAAGTGTCAATGATACAGATCTGTTGTAGTTATGATAGAGAGTGGAAGTGACAATGATACAGATTTGATGCAGTTATGATAGAGGATGGAAGTGACAATGATACAGATCTGATGCAGTTATGATAGAGAATGAAAGTGACAATGATACAGATCTTATGTAGTTATGTAAGGGAGTGGAAGTGACAATGATACAGATCTGATGCAGTTATGATAGAGAGTGGAAGTGTCAATGATACAGATCTGATGTAATAATGATAGAGAGTGGAAGTGACAATGATACAGATCTGATGCAGTTATGGTAGAGAATGGAAGTGACAATGATACAGATCTGATGCAGTTATGATAGAGAGTGAAAGTGACAATTATACAGATCTGATGTAGTTATGATAAATAGAGGACGTGACAATGATACAGATCGGACACAAACAGATTATTTGATGTTGTAATGTAATTACTGATTTGAGCATTTGACACTTCAATTCATTTTTATGAGAAAGCATTATTTAAAACACGTTTTTGAGTAATTGCTCTGAATAGATATAAGGAAGTTTGTTTATATGGGAATTACGTTTTTGACAAGTTCCTTTCTTATTTCAAGACCCCAAAAAGGCGCAGGAAAGACGTTCTATGAATACCAAAATAGCAAATTGTTTGGAGGTGACGATCTTTGCAAAATCTTCTGACGATATAGATCAAGCTGAAAGATTGTTAGAACGTACATACAAGGAGGAGATGTCAACATACTCTGAAGAAAACGAATATCTGAAAACAATGAGTCATGAAAACGTAAGTTTGAAGTTATTGAAAAATTATTATACCTCTATTAAATTTAGAATACCATTGGCCAGTTCACACCACGTGATCTAAAACTATAGCCTAGTTGTACATGTACCTCCGATTCCAGTTATGAGGTCAGTTTTGTGACAGAAATTTCTGTCACTGACCTGAGATATTGACTCGTCACGTGATTTGTCACTTGACTGTTTGTTTTGACGTTCGCTTTCAATATGGCGGCAGCTGATGGGTTCCGATGGAATCAGGTATCGAGTCCTTGTATTTCACATAATGACATCACCATCAGTAATTAAGTGTATAGTATTTTACAATTTGAGGTGAGGTGAGATTATTCAGGGTTTAACGCCCCTTTGAATAGTACACCACTCATCTTAGCTTCTAGTATTATTACAGTGAGAGAGTCGTGTTGTGGCTATGTATTGCGCTGAAACCTGCGAGCATCGACTGGAACTAGCGAACTGTGGGGCGTACTGCACTGGAACTCAGTGTAGCATTGAACCCAAACCTTACTGGGTGTAGAACAGTTCTCTACTACAGTTGCCGAGCTCCCAGCGGGATTGGAACTGCGAATCTCTTGATCCAAAGCCGAACGTGCAAACCAATGCACTATGCCGCTGGTAGAAGATAAGGAGCACAACATTATTTATTTGAAAGGACAGGATACGAAATCATATTGCCAAGTGATTACGATATTGTTATGTTTGTCGTCTTAAGTACGTTTTTCATTGAAATATTCCTAATTTCTCCGCTTGAAAGCTGTGATTTCGTAAAGTTTCAATCAATGTATCTCGGCCAAAAGTGAACCGATTGGCTTTAATTATGTATGCTACCGACCGAACGAGGAGGGGTGTTTGGGTGCGTCACATCCCATTATTTATGTATTTATCTGTAGGTAGCTGTAAGAGGACGAATTATTTTAATTTAGAAAGTACTATTTTAAGCAATACCAGCGTCTGTGGTCACAATATATGAAATGACGAAAAATTAACAGGTTGCGGACTGCATGGGCGTTTAGGTATTATTTTTCAAAATTCGTAGAAGAAGCCCGAGAGAAACTATTTTTCAAATCATGCATGTTTTGCTTTGTGCTTGGTCCAGCAACTCGAGGAAATGGAACGACAATTCGGGGTCACCGTGGATCTGCAGAAGAAGGACGGAAAACTCACAATAACGGTATGTGTGTGTATCTAATAGTCACAGTGACGGCATGTTTGTGTATCTAATAGTCACAGTGACGGCATGTTTGTGTATCTAATAGTCACAGTGACGGCATGTTTGTGTATCTAATAGTCACAGTGACGACATATTTGTGTATCTAATAGTCACAGTGACGGCATGTTTGTGTATCTAATAGTCACAGTGACGACATGTTTGTTTATCTAATAGTCACAGTGACGGTATGTTTGTGTATCAACTAGTCACAGTGACGGCATGTTTGTGTATCTAATAGTGACACTGACGGCATGTTTGTGTACCTAATAGTCACAGTGACGGCATTTTTGTGTATCTAATAGTCACAGTGACGACATGTTTGTGTATCTAATAGTCACAATGACTTCATGTTTGTTTATCTAATTGTCACAGCGACGGCATGTTTGTGTATGTAATAGTGACACTGACGGCATGTTTGTGTATCTAATAGTCACAGTGACGACATGTGTGTGTATCTAATAGTCACAGTGACGGCATGTTTGTGTAACTAATAGTGACACTGACGGCATGTTTGTGTATCTAATAGTCACAGTGACGGCATGTTTGTGTGTCTAATAGTCACAGTGACGACATGTTTATATATCTAATAGTCACAGTGACGACACGTTTGTGTATCTAATAGTCACAGTGACGACATGTTTATATATCTAATAGTCACAGTGACGGCATTTTTGTGTATTTAATAGTCACAGTGAAGGTATGTTTGTGTATCTTATAGTCACAATGACTTTATGTTTGTGTATCTAATTGTCACAGCGACGGCATGTTTGTGTATGTAAGTGTGACACTGACGGCATGTTTGTGCATCTAATAGTCACAGTGACGGCATGTTTGTGTAACTAATAGTGACACTGACGGCATGTTTGTGTATCTCGTCGTCACAGTGACGACATGTTTATATATCTAAAAGTCACAGTGACGACATGTTTGTGTATCTAATAGTCACAGTGACGGTATCTTTGTGTATCTAATAGTCACAGTGACGGCATGTTTGTGTATCTAATAGTCACAGTGACGGCATGTTTGTGTGTCTAATAGTCACAGTGACGACATGTTTATATATCTAATAGTCACAGTGACGACATGTTTGTGTATCTAATAGTCACAGTGACGGCATTTTTGTGTATTTAATAGTCACAATGACTTTTTGTTTGTGTATCTAATTGTCACAGCGACGGCATGTTTGTGTATGTAATAGTGACACTGACGGCATGTTTGTGCATCTAATAGTCACAGTGACGGCATGTTTGTGTAACTGATAGTGACACTGACGGCATGTTTGTGTATCTCGTCGTCACAGTGACGACATGTTTATATATCTAATAGTCACAGTGACGACATGTTTGTGTATCTAATAGTCACAGTGACGGTATCTTTGTGTATTTAATAGTCACAGTGACGACATGTTTATATATCTAATAGTCATAGTGACGGTATTTTTGTGTATCTAATAGTCACAGTGATGGCATGTTCGTGTATCTAATAGTCACAGTGACGGCATGTTTGTGTATTTAATAGTCACAGTGACGGTATGTTTGTGTATCTAATAGTCACAATGAATTTATGTTTGTGTATCTAATAGTCACAGTGACGGCATGTTTGTGTATCTAATAGTCACAGTGACGGCATGTTTGTGTATCTAATAGTCACAGTGACGACATATTTGTGTATCTAATAGTCACAGTGACGGCATGTTTGTGTATCTAATAGTCACAGTGACGACATGTTTGTTTATCTAATAGTCACAGTGACGGTATGTTTGTGTATCAACTAGTCACAGTGACGGCATGTTTGTGTATCTAATAGTGACACTGACGGCATGTTTGTGTACCTAATAGTCACAGTGACGGCATTTTTGTGTATCTAATAGTCACAGTGACGACATGTTTGTGTATCTAATAGTCACAATGACTTCATGTTTGTTTATCTAATTGTCACAGCGACGGCATGTTTGTGTATGTAATAGTGACACTGACGGCATGTTTGTGTATCTAATAGTCACAGTGACGACATGTTTGTGTATCTAATAGTCACAGTGACGGCATGTTTGTGTAACTAATAGTGACACTGACGGCATGTTTGTGTATCTAATAGTCACAGTGACGGCATGTTTGTGTGTCTAATAGTCACAGTGACGACATGTTTATATATCTAATAGTCACAGTGACGACACGTTTGTGTATCTAATAGTCACAGTGACGACATGTTTATATATCTAATAGTCACAGTGACGGCATTTTTGTGTATTTAATAGTCACAGTGAAGGTATGTTTGTGTATCTTATAGTCACAATGACTTTATGTTTGTGTATCTAATTGTCACAGCGACGGCATGTTTGTGTATGTAAGTGTGACACTGACGGCATGTTTGTGCATCTAATAGCCACAGTGACGGCATGTTTGTGTAACTAATAGTGACACTGACGGCATGTTTGTGTATCTCGTCGTCACAGTGACGACATGTTTATATATCTAAAAGTCACAGTGACGACATGTTTGTGTATCTAATAGTCACAGTGACGGTATCTTTGTGTATCTAATAGTCACAGTGACGGCATGTTTGTGTATCTAATAGTCACAGTGACGGCATGTTTGTGTGTCTAATAGTCACAGTGACGACATGTTTATATATCTAATAGTCACAGTGACGACATGTTTGTGTATCTAATAGTCACAGTGACGGCATTTTTGTGTATTTAATAGTCACAATGACTTTTTGTTTGTGTATCTAATTGTCACAGCGACGGCATGTTTGTGTATGTAATAGTGACACTGACGGCATGTTTGTGCATCTAATAGTCACAGTGACGGCATGTTTGTGTAACTGATAGTGACACTGACGGCATGTTTGTGTATCTCGTCGTCACAGTGACGACATGTTTATATATCTAATAGTCACAGTGACGACATGTTTGTGTATCTAATAGTCACAGTGACGGTATCTTTGTGTATTTAATAGTCACAGTGACGACATGTTTATATATCTAATAGTCATAGTGACGGTATTTTTGTGTATCTAATAGTCACAGTGATGGCATGTTCGTGTATCTAATAGTCACAGTGACGGCATGTTTGTGTATTTAATAGTCACAGTGACGGTATGTTTGTGTATCTAATAGTCACAATGAATTTATGTTTGTGTATCTAATAGTCACAGTGACGGCATGTTTGTGTATCTAATAGTCACAGTGACGGCATGTTTGTGTATCTAATAGTCACAGTGACGACATATTTGTGTATCTAATAGTCACAGTGACGGCATGTTTGTGTATCTAATAGTCACAGTGACGACATGTTTGTTTATCTAATAGTCACAGTGACGGTATGTTTGTGTATCAACTAGTCACAGTGACGGCATGTTTGTGTATCTAATAGTGACACTGACGGCATGTTTGTGTACCTAATAGTCACAGTGACGGCATTTTTGTGTATCTAATAGTCACAGTGACGACATGTTTGTGTATCTAATAGTCACAATGACTTCATGTTTGTTTATCTAATTGTCACAGCGACGGCATGTTTGTGTATGTAATAGTGACACTGACGGCATGTTTGTGTATCTAATAGTCACAGTGACGACATGTGTGTGTATCTAATAGTCACAGTGACGGCATGTTTGTGTAACTAATAGTGACACTGACGGCATGTTTGTGTATCTAATAGTCACAGTGACGGCATGTTTGTGTGTCTAATAGTCACAGTGACGACATGTTTATATATCTAATAGTCACAGTGACGACACGTTTGTGTATCTAATAGTCACAGTGACGACATGTTTATATATCTAATAGTCACAGTGACGGCATTTTTGTGTATTTAATAGTCACAGTGAAGGTATGTTTGTGTATCTTATAGTCACAATGACTTTATGTTTGTGTATCTAATTGTCACAGCGACGGCATGTTTGTGTATGTAAGTGTGACACTGACGGCATGTTTGTGCATCTAATAGTCACAGTGACGGCATGTTTGTGTAACTAATAGTGACACTGACGGCATGTTTGTGTATCTCGTCGTCACAGTGACGACATGTTTATATATCTAAAAGTCACAGTGACGACATGTTTGTGTATCTAATAGTCACAGTGACGGTATCTTTGTGTATCTAATAGTCACAGTGACGGCATGTTTGTGTATCTAATAGTCACAGTGACGGCATGTTTGTGTGTCTAATAGTCACAGTGACGACATGTTTATATATCTAATAGTCACAGTGACGACATGTTTGTGTATCTAATAGTCACAGTGACGGCATTTTTGTGTATTTAATAGTCACAATGACTTTTTGTTTGTGTATCTAATTGTCACAGCGACGGCATGTTTGTGTATGTAATAGTGACACTGACGGCATGTTTGTGCATCTAATAGTCACAGTGACGGCATGTTTGTGTAACTGATAGTGACACTGACGGCATGTTTGTGTATCTCGTCGTCACAGTGACGACATGTTTATATATCTAATAGTCACAGTGACGACATGTTTGTGTA
Organism: Gibbula magus; assembly: GCA_936450465.1. Lineage (NCBI taxonomy): Eukaryota > Metazoa > Mollusca > Gastropoda > Trochida > Trochidae > Gibbula > Gibbula magus. Next base: position 51,494,167 of record OW388303.1, on the reverse strand, counting down.
TCTAATAGTCACAGTGACGGTATCTTTGTGTATTTAATAGTCACAGTGACGACATGTTTATATATCTAATAGTCATAGTGACGGTATTTTTGTGTATCTAATAGTCACAGTGATGGCATGTTCGTGTATCTAATAGTCACAGTGACGGCATGTTTGTGTATTTAATAGTCACAGTGACGGTATGTTTGTGTATCTAATAGTCACAATGAATTTATGTTTGTGTATCTAATTGTCACAGCGACGGCATGTTTGTGTATTTAATAGTGACACTGACGGCATGTTTGTGTATCTCGTCGTCACAGTGACGACATGTTTATATATCTAATAGTCACAGTGACGACATGTTTGTGTATCTAATGGTCACAGTGACGGTTTCTTTGTGTATCTTATAGTCACAGTGATGGCATGTTTGTGTATCTAATAGTCACAGTGACGGCATGTTTGTGTATTTAATAGTCACAGTGACGGTATGTTTGTGTATCTAATAGTCACAATGAATTTATGTTTGTGTATCTAATTGTCACAGCGACGGCATGTTTGTGTATTTAATAGTGACACTGACGGCATGTTTGTGTATCTAATAGTCACAGTGACGGCATGTTTGTGTAACTAATAGTGGCACTTACGGCATGTTTGTGTATCTCGTCGTCACAGTGACGACATGTTTATATATCTAATAGTCACAGTGACAACATGTTTGTGTATCTAATGGTCACAGTGACGGTTTCTTTGTGTATCTAATAGTCACAGTGACGGCATGTTTGTGTATCTAATAGTCACAGCGACGGCATGTTTGTGTATCTAATAGTCACAGTGACGGCATGTTTGTGTATGTAATAGTGACACTGACGGCATGTTTGTGTACCTAATAGTCACAGTGACGACATGTTTGTGTATCTAATAGTCACAGTGACGACATGTTTATATATCTAATAGTGACACTGACGGCATGTTTGTGTATCTAATAGTCACAGTGACGGCATGTTTGTGTATCTAATAGTCACAGTGACTGTATTTTTCTGTGTCTAGTAGTCATAGTGACGGCATGTTTGTGTATCTAAAAGTCACAGTGACGGTATGTTTGTGTATCTATTTAGTCCCAATGACTTCATGTTTGTGTATCTAACAGTCACAGTGACGACATGTTTGTGTATGTAATAGTGACACTGACGGCATGTTTGTGTACCTAATAGTCACAGTGACGGCATGTTTGTGTATCTAATAGTCACAGTGACGGCATGTTTGTGTATCTAATAGTCACAGTGACTGTATATTTCTGTATCTAATAGTCACAGTGACGGCATGTTTGTGTATCTAATAGTCACAGTTACGGTATGTTTGTGTATATAATAGTCACAGTGACGGCATGTTTGTGTATGTAATAGTGACACTGACGGCATGTTTGTGTACCTAATAGTCACAGTGACGGCATGTTTGTGTATCTAATAGTCACAGTGACGACATGTTTGTGTATCTAATAGTGACACTGACGGCATGTTTGTGTATCTAATAATGACACTGACAGCATGTTTGTATATCTAATAATGACACTGACGGCATGTTTATGTATCTAATAGTCACAGTGACGACATGTTTGTGTATCTAATAGTGACACTGACGGCATGTTTGTGTATCTAATAGTCACAGTGACGACATCTTTGTGTATGTAATAGTGACACTGACGGCATGTTTGTGTATCTAATAGTCACAGTGATGGCATGTTTGTGTATCTTATAGTCACAGTGACGGTATGTTTGTGTATTTAATAGTCACAATGACTTCATGTTTGTGTATCTAATAGTCACGGTGACGGCATGTTTGTGTATCTAATAGTGACACTGACGGCATTGTCGTGTACCTTATAGTCACAGTGACGACATATTTGTGTATCTAATAGTCACAGTGACGACATGTTTGTGTATCTAATAGTCACAGTGACGGTATCTTTGTGTATCTAATAGTCACAGTGACGACATGTTTGTGTATCTAATAGTCACAGTGACGACATGTTTGTGTACCTAATAGTCACAGTGACGGTATGTTTGTGTATATAATAGTCACAGTGACGGCATGTTTGTGTATATAATAGTGACACTGACGGCATGTTTGTGTACCTAATAGTCACAGTGACGGCATGTTTGTGTATCTAATAGTCACAGTGACGACATGTTTGTGTATCTAATAGTGACACTGACGGCATGTTTGTGTATCTAATAGTGACACTGACGGCATGTTTGTGTATCTAATAGTCACAGTGACGACATGTTTGTGTATCTAATAGTCACAGTGACGACATGTTTGTGTATCTAATAGTCACAGTGACGACATCTTTGTGTATGTAATAGTGACACTGACGGCATGTTTGTGTATCTAATAGTCACAGTGACGGCATGTTTGTGTATCTTATAGTCACAGTGACGGCATGTTTGTGTATTTAATAGTCACAATGACTTCATATTTGTGTATCTAATAATCACAGTGACGACATGTTTGTGTATCTAATAGTCACAGTGACGGTATCTTTGTGTATCTAATAGTCACAGTGACGGCATGTTTGTGTATCTAATAGTCACAGTGACGGTATCTTTGTGTATCAAATAGTCACAGTGACGGCATGTTTGTGTACCTCATAGTTACACTGACGGCATGTTTGTGTACCTAATAGTGACACTGTTTGTGCATGTAATAAACATGCGAGATGATGCATACTAAAAGGCATTCTGGAATTTTATGTGGCGTACATATCTACTTAAGTGAACTGTGGACTTTTGAAAAGCGGGGAAACTAATACCTATTAAAGAGTTATTCATGTTGCCGCCAACTTGTAAAACTGTTTAATGGTCATATGGGAAAAACAAAGGCCCGTGATTTGAAGTTCCTAAACATTTTGAAATTATGATTAAAAAACAATCAAATGTATGATCTGTTTTGTTCTTGGAGCATAATTCAAAGTTATATGATTACTGGGTATGAGAGTTACATGGAATGAATGGTTTGTGACTGTTAAATGAAATGAACGGTATGTGACTGTTAAATGAAATGAACGGTATGTGACTGTTTAATGAAATGAATGGTTTGTGACTGTTTAATGAAATGAACAGTATGTGACTGTTTCATGAAATGAACGGTATGTGACTGTTTAATGAAAGAACGGTATGTGACTGTTTAATGGAATGAACCGTATGTGACTCTTTAATGGAATGAATGGTATGTGACTGTTTAATGAAATGAACGACATGTTATTGTTTGATCGAAATGACGGTATGTGACTGTTAAAGACCCACAAACCTCGACCATATCACTTTTCCGTTTTGATTCAAGCATATTCCAAGATGACGAGGATTCCACTTGATATTTGTCAATTCAACCAATAAACACCTTTTATAACGCTTTTTTAGAACGCCGCTCAATTACGCCTCATAAAACTTTAGCCGAGAGCGAATTCCGTGTGCTAGGCCTTGTGACGTAATACACAGGAGTCGCTTGGCGTCTAATGACATAATCCACTAGAATTAGCTTTACTGCCAAAATAACATATTTACCTTTGTCCTTATACAACAAAATTACATATATATACGCCCCATAAAACGTACTACAAATGGCAGCGGATGTCAACACTGTTTAGCACTGGATGTGACCATTGCGGGACCCGTAATTCTGCAATGTGTTTTGGAACAATTCTTATCGTTGTCCAATATGGCGGCGGCACGCATGTCAGATGATGAAGATGTTCAAACGTCACAGAGATCTATTACAAATTTCATACGGATTATAACGGTGTTAACACGCCTCATTCATGTTGAATAATTTTTGTTTTCACATTCGTCCTTATGCAAAATAACAAAATATATTTTCAGTATTTTTGTTTATCAATGTAGTGATATGTAATAAGTGATGTAGTTGCGTTATTGACACTCTAACTTAAATAAATATTAAATAAGAGGGGAAATCGACACGACTGAACTATATAGCCTGGGTAATATTTTTTAAATTGCGAACCAACAACACATGTACACACGGCCATGGTGAGTTGATCAAAGTTCTATAGTTCCAATACTTTCATTTGAAATTGGGAAAGACACATTTTCCATATTTTTATTAAGTGATTTAAACATTATTTTATTTCCACAAACTATATGTAATATAAAATGCAAGGCCTTTTATATAACATGCTAGGGAAATGGTAGTGGTATTACACTGAATCTAAGTAATTGTAAATGTACACGCCTATAGATTTAAAGATAGCCCGAATATGTCCTTCTAAAAAGTGTAAACCAGTAACATTGATGAAAATTATAGGATTTTCTTAGTTGTAATGCAACTATTCTATTAGCAAAATAAAGTCACCATGAGAAATATTGACACAGTAGATTTCAAGCTATAGGCCTCTTCAAACACAAAATCAAGCACACAAAAAACCCAACTAATAATGACGTTTATAATAAAACAAATTGCATGATTTTTTTTTATTTTTGAATTGTCAGTTTTTCATTTCAAAACATATTGTAGCTTATTAGATAACATGACACTCCACTCGATTGGGAAAAGAACAAATCTAAAATCAGCGATTGAATATCGAAAAATGCTTCTAAAATTCCGAAATTACTTCCTACGGACGCACAAATACCCATTCTATCGGAAACTTGGAATGTCAAAACGTTCTTATTATGTTTTAAACGAATTATCAACGAAAATCGACAAATCGCCTAAGGATTTCATTAAGCAACTCCTGTGTATGACGTCACATCGCTAACGATCCTTATGCTACACTGAGGGGCCGCGGAAAACTGTTTCAAGAATGAGATAATTAGCAGGCCAATTTTACTCACTTTGAATGGCAATATCTTGATAAGTAGGTGACGCTTCGAAATAATCGTTTGTGTTTTGCTTACTTGAAAGTATTGTCTATACGAATAAACGAATTAACGTCGAAAAAAACAGAGAGATGATATTATCTTTAACTTGGATCGATGTTATAAATTGTTATCACTGATTTCAACAGGGAATGGAATCTGATGTTGAAGCAATGAAAGCCTATATCTATAAGTTAAGACTGGATCAAAAGACGACAGAAGAGGTGGTGTCGAGTGTCGAATGGCTCTATTGTGATGAAATTGATGAAAAGTGTATCAAGTTTGACACGGACGTCATTGAGAACCTAGAGAGAGACTTCCAAGGAAAGGCAGACAGCCACACGTTACTGGACAGTTCGAGAACACATTATGTGGTTGACTTCAAGAAAATGATCATGTGCCAACAGGGATGCCCATCGGTTAGATACACGGTGCGGAGAATAGAGGGTGAATAAATGATATTTACTATTTTTACAAGGAAAAAGCTAAATTATGAAATTCTGAAAGAGAGATCAAGGATGTTAGTGTTTCAAATTAAAAATAATTTGTGGAAAATATACTTATAAAGTCAATCACCAGCGAAATCTTTTATCTACAACATGACATGTGTTAAATAATTTTCATGTCACGACAATGTAATGCAATTTAGTTTCAAAGAGACCTACTCCTTCGGGTAGCGCGCGCTAAGGGTATCTTACGTCATATAATCAGAATCCCCTTTATTGCGTAAAACGTACTACACAACAGCGGACAATAACAAACGTTTCCAAAGGGTGTAGACTCGTCTTTAGCGCAGGTCGCCATAACAACCCACGTGATGCACGTGCTTCACGGGCTTCTCTTGCAAGTTACCCTTGTCACACATTACTGAATGTGACGATTGCTTTACAAACAATGTTTCTAAATGTCCTGAGAATATAAAAATTATTGCATGATTAATCTACTTTCTATTGAGATAAGCCCAGCATATTATATATTTTTTTACTCTCATTAATTATAAAGTTCAAGCAAAATACCTAGTTGGGTATAACAATTATTCCAATATATGTAGCAAATACATAATTAAATGAAATGGTAAATAAACAACCGCCAAAATTATATATTTCAATTTCTTTCATTGCTCATAATTGTGTTCTTCTATCGTGTATTTGTTTACAGTGTGTGAGCTAGACCACAATGCTTTGCGCTGGAAAATACTAGACTGGATCTATATTTTGACTGCAAAACACCTTCACTAATTAGTGCAATTTCCCGGTTTATTTTGGGTCGAACAAATTTATGAAAAATAAGTTGTATATATTTCACAGAGATAGGTTTCTGGCAATTTTTCGATATGTTCATAAACATCCTTGATGGCTCTTAAAATCAGGTTAAGGTTGTTTTGAATTGATGAATTGTTTGTACCATATGTACATGTCATCCTAAATGGTCCCCTGTCTCAAACGTAAAGTTAAAATACTTAAAATCAATGAATGAAATCACGTTCGGTTTTAACAGCCGTGAGGGCCTAACATGGTGCTACATTGTCTCAACACACACCTGCTCGTCGTTCTGCATCTTGTCCCACCGACATCTAACAAGTGTTTCGATCGTTAACACTGCTTAGAATAAACTCTTTGACATATTTTCAGCTACAACCCTTTAAGCTATCCCTTAACGCTTCTGTTTGTTTTGTCAGCTGGAGCGGATGTCTTTCCTCGCACATGGACGAACACAAGCAGCATGACCCTTGACAAGTTCCTGTTCAACGTGACCCGTACAAGTAAAGAATACGGTGACGTCTCAGCTAAATTTGCCTCAGAGAACAAGGAAATACTAAAAGTATGCATGTTTTCATGTCTTCAATTAAAAGTACACTGACGTTTCATATGAAGACATGGGGAGGGACATGGTAGATAGTAACGTTTGACCAGTGGAGGGACGTGGTAGATAGTAACGTTTGACGAGTGGAGGGACATGGTAGATGGTAAAGGTTGACCAGTGGAGGGACGTGGTAGATGGTAAAGGTAGACCAGTGGAGGCACGTGGTAGATGGTAAAGGTTGACCAGTGGAGGGACGTGGTAAATGGTAAAGGTAGACCAGTGGAGGCACGTGGTAGATGCTGTGGGTTAACCTGGGAAGGGACGTGGTAGATGGTAACGGTTGATCAGTGAAGGGACGTGGTAGATGGTAAAGGTTGAACTGGGAAGGTGCGTGGTAGATGGTAAAGGTAGACCAGTGGAGGGACGTGGTAGATGGTAAAGGTTGAATTTGGAAGGGACGTGATATATGGTAACGGTTGGCCAGTGAAGGGACGTGGTAGATGGTAAATGGTTACCAGTGGAGGGACGTGTGAGATGTTAATGGGTGAACAGTGGTGGCGGGACGTTGAAGATGGTTATGAGTGACCAGTGGATTGACGTGTTAGATGGTAAAGGTTGAATTTGGGAGGGACATGGTAGATGAAAATGGTTGAACTGGGGAGGAATGTGGTAGATGGTAAACAGTGACCGGTTTAGGGACGCATGAGATGGTAAAAGTTGAACTGGGGAGGGACGTGTGAGATGGTAAAGGTAAACTAGTGGAGGGACGTGTGAAATGGTAAAAGTTGAACTGAGGAGGGACGTGGTAGATGGTAAAGGATGACCAGTGGAGGGACGTGTGAAATGGTAAAAGTTGAACTGAGGAGGGACGTGGTAGATGGTAAAGGATGACCAGTGGAGGGACGTGTGAGATTGTAAAGGTTGAACTGGGGAGGGACGTGGCAGATGGTGATTGTTGAACTGAGAAGGGACGTGGTAGATGGAAAAGGTAGACCAGTGGAAGGACGTGGTAGATGGTAAAGGTTGACCTGGGAAGGGACGTTGTAAATGGTAATGGTTGAACTGGGAAGGGACGTGATAGATGGTGATGGTAGACAAGTGGAGGGACGTGGTAAATGGTAAAGTTTGAACTGGGAAGGGACGTGATAGATGGTGATGGTATTCCAGTGGAGGGACGTGGTAGATGGTAATGGTTGAACTGGGGAGAAACGTGGTAGATGGTAAAGGATGACCTGTGTAGGGACGCATGAGATCGTAAAAGTTGAACTGTGGAGGGACCTGGAAGATGGTCACAGTTGTAGTGGGAACGGGCGTGGTAGATGGTAAAGGATCACCAGTGGATGGACGTGGTAGATGATGGTAAAAGTTGAATTTTGGAGGGACGAAGTAGATGACAATGGTTAAACTGGGGAGGGACGTGGTAGATGGTAAAGGATGACCAATGGAGGGAGGTGTGAGATGGTAAAGAGTGACCGGTGTAGGGACGCATGAGGTGGTAAAAGTTGAACTGGGGAGGGACGTGATAGATGGTAAATGATGACCAATGGAGGGAGGTGTGAGATGGTAAAGGTTGAACTGAGGAGGGACGTGGTAGATTGTAAAGGATGACCAGTGAAGAGACCTGGTAGATGGTAGAGGTTGAACTGAGGAGGGACGTGGTAGATGGTAAAGGATGACCAGTGGAGGGACGTGTGAGATGGTAAAGGTTGAACTGAGGAGGGACGTTGTAGATTGTAAAGGATGACCAGTGGAGGGACGTGTGAGATGGTGAAGGTTGAACTAAGGAGGGACGTGGTAGATGGTAAAGGATGACCAGTGGATGGACGTGTGAGATGGTAAAGATTGAACTGAGGAGGGACGTGGCAGATTGTGATTTTTGAACTGGGAAGGGACGTGGTAGATGGTAAAGGATGACCAGTGGATAGACGTGTGAGATGGTAAAGGATGACCAGTGGAGGGACGTTGTAGATGGTAAAGGATGACCAGTGGAGGGACGTGTGAGATGGTAAAGGTTGAACTGAGGAGGGACGTGGTAGATGGTAAAGGTTGAACTGAGGAGGGACGTTGTAGATGGTAAAGGATGACCAGTGGATAGACGTGTGAGATGGTAAAGGTTGAACTGAGGAGGGACGTGGTAGATGGTAAAGGTTGAACTGAGGAAGGACGTTGTAGATGGTAAAGGATGACCAGTGGATAGACGTGTGAGATGGTAAAGGTTGAACTGTGGAGGGACGTGGTAGATGTTAAAGGATGACCACTGGAGGGACGTGTGAGATGGTAAAGGTTGAACTGAGGAGGGACGTTGTAGATTGTAAAGGATGACCAGTGGAGGGACGTGTGAGATGGTAAAGTTTGAACTGAGGAGGGACGTGGTAGATGGTAAAGGATGACCAGTGGAGGGACGTGTGAGATGGTAAAGGTTGAACTTAGGAGGGACGTTGTAGATTGTAAAGGATGACCAGTGGAGGGACGTGTGAGATGGTGAAGGTTGAACTGAGGAGGGACGTGGTAGATGGTAAAGGATGACCAGTGGATGGACGTGTGAGATGGTAAAGATTGAACTGAGGAGGGACGTGGCAGATTGTGATTGTTGAACTGGGAAGGGACGTGGTAGATGGTAAAGGTTGACCAGTGGAGGGACGTGTGAGATGGTAAAGTTTGAACTGAGGAGGGACGTGGTAGATGGTAAAGGATGACCAGTGGAGGGACGTGTGAGATGGTAAAGTTTGAACTGAGGAGGGACGTGGTAGATGGTAAAGGATGACCAGTGGAGGGACGTGTGAGATGGTAAAGGTTGAACTTAGGAGGGACGTGGTAGATGGTAAAGGATGACCAGTGGATGGACGTGTGAGATGGTAAAGATTGAACTGAGGAGGGACGTGGCAGATTGTGATTGTTGAACTGGGAAGGGACGTGGTAGATGGTAAAGGATGACCAGTGGAGGGACGTGTGAGATGGTAAAGGTTGAACTGGGAAGGGACGTGGCAGATTGTGATGTTTGAACTGGGAAGGGACGTGGTAAATGGAAAAGGTAGACAAGTGGAGGGACGTGGTAGATGGTAATGTTGAACTGGGAAGGGACGTGGTAGATGGTGATGGTTGAATTTTGGAGAACGTGGTAGATGGTAAATGTTGAACTTGGAAGCAACGTGGTAGATAGTAAAGGATGACCGGTGTAGGGACGTTTGAGATGGTAAAGGTTTAACTGGGGAATGACGTGGTAGATGGTAAAGTGTGACCAGTGCAGGTACGTGTGAGATGGTTAAGCTTGACCTGAGGAGGTACGTGACAGATGGTAAATGTTGAACTGGAAAGGGACGTGGTAGATGGTAAAGGGTGACCGGTGTAGGGACGTTTGAGATGGTAAAGGTTTGACTGCGGAGGGATGTGACAGATGGTAAATGTTGAACTGGGAAGCAACGTGGTAGATGGTAAAGGGTGACCGGTGTGGGGACGTTTGAGATGGTAAAGGTTGAACTGGGGAGGGACGTGGTAGATGGTAAAATTTTACCAGGGGATTGACGTGTTAGATGGTAAAGTTAGAACTTGGGAGGGTCGTGGTAGATGGTAACGGTTGAACTGAGGAGGGATGTATGAGATGGTAAAGGTTAACCAGTGTAAGGACGTGTGAGATGGTAATGGGTGACCAGTGGAGGGACGTGGTAGATGGTAAAGGTTGAACTGAGGAGAGACGTGTGAGATGGTAAAGGGTGACCAGTGTTGGGACGTGTGAGAAGGAAAAGGTTAAACTGGGGAAGATCTTGGTAGATTGTAATGGTTGTACTGGGAAGAGACGTAGTAGATGGTGAAGGTTGAACTGGGAAGGGACGTTTCAGATTGTAAAGGTTGAACTGGGGAGGGACGTGGTAGATGGTAAAGGTTGAACTAGGGAGGGACGTGGTAGATGTTACATGGTGACTTTTTGAGGAACGTGGTAGATGTTAAATGGTGACCTTTGAAGGAACGTGGTAGATGATAAAGGTTCAGCTAGGGAGGGACGTGGTTGATGGTAAATCCTAAAGGGTGATTTTGGGAGGGACGTGGTAGATTGAAAATGGTGAACTGGAGGGGGGACGTTGTGGATGGTAGAGGTTGAACAGGGAAGGGACGTGGGAGATGGTAAAGGTTGAGCTTGAGAGGAACGTGGCAGATGGTAAAGGGGGAACTTGGGAGGGACTTGGTGGTGGTAAATGATGACCAGTGGTGGAACATGGTAGATCATAAATGGTGAACTGGGGAGAGACGGGGAAAGACTTGGTAGATGGTAACTGTGGAACTGGAGAGGAATCTGGTAGATGGCAAAGGGTGACAAGTGAATGAAAGTGGTAGATAGTAAAGGTGAACTGTGAAGGAACGCGGTAGATGGTAAAGGGTGAACTGGGGACGGACTTGGTAGATGATAACTGTGGTACTGGAGAGGAATCTGGTAGATAGTAAAGGTGAACTGTGAAGGAACGCGGTAGATGGTAAAGGGTGAACTGGGGACGGACTTGGTAGATGATAACTGTGGTACTGGAGAGGAATCTGGTAGATTGTAAAGGGTTACCAGTGAAGGAACGTGGTAGATAAAGTAAAGGGTGAACTGGGAAGGAACGTGGTAGTTGGTATATGTTGACTTTGGGAGGGACTTGGTAGATGGTAAAGGCTACATCAGCTTGAGAAAAACGTGAGGAATATAAATTCATTCATTTCCTTGCAAGATGAATAAGGACAGAACATCCAATATGAAATGGATGTTAGCAAATGACTAGTATTAGCACGCTGTTTCAGATGGTCAACATCTCCCAAAACACTTATCGTTCAAGATTATATTAAATGTTAATTAAATTTGGATAAGTATCTTTATGTTAACTAATGTTGATCCAATATGTACAGATCCAATATATCGAGATATAAATCCAAATCGAGTTTAAGTTGTGCAACTATTATAACTACTCAAATATGGGAGTGTGAACGCGTTGCCCAGCGTTGCTCGTGCTGTCTATTACACTAACTTAATGTTGATGTTTCAGATCGAGAGAGTGGAGAACCACACTCTCTATAAACAGTACCAGAATAGGAAACAGTTGTTCGAAAAGAGAGATAACAACATCAAACCTGTTGAACGTGAGCTATGGCATGGAACTGCGGTGGAGGCAATCCCATCAATCAACAAAAATGGATTCAACAGGAGCTACTGTGGAAAAAACGGTAATCTGGCCAGACATGCATATATAATTGCAGCCTATATTCAATAACACGGTTTATGTCGATAGCTGAACGTTAAAGTTGGTAGCATCAAGTTATTATACAGTTTCATTTGTGAGGAAGGATTATAACTTTGGCATAAAACGACTGAGAGTCCTCTGCACACTGTTAACTTCAGTAACCCCCCCATTTCCCCATTTCACTGAGCTACGAGTCGTTGCCGATCGAAAATAATCGATAAGTCGTCAGTGAGTGAGTGCCCCAGTCCCCTGCAGTTGGCTTGAAGCGTAGATAAGTTTTCAGTCGTGATCGAGTCGTAATTACGTGGCCTCTATCTGGTTCTTGTCGTGTTAAGTCATCTTGTCTGTCGTATTAAGTCGTATTTAGTCGTCTTTAGTGATGATGGTTGTGTGAGAGTCGGGACTGGAATAGGTCTTCCCCTAAAAAAGTTGCCGGCCCACTCCCGACTAATGCCAACTAAAGTACGACTTATCAATACTCAAAGACGACCCATTCCAGACTAAACATGACATTAAGGCCAAATATCTCGTATGTAACTCGTAAGTGAGTTGTATCTGAGTAGCGATGAGTCGTCACGATCTTGAACGAGTCGTAAACTAGTTTTATTGTCGTGAGTGAGTCGGGAATGAGTCCTTATCAGAATCGTGGTGGCGGATTCATGTCGGGAAAGAATTGGCAGTTAGTCGTGAACGGGTCAGGAGATCCTCCTCAATATCTCTCAAGTAAGTCATAAGTAATCCGTAGAAATATCAAATTTGATAATTTGACCCCAAATTTTCCCCGACTGATGCCGACAAAGTCTTAGCCGAAAGGTTTTTATGAGTTGGGAATAGGGAATAGTCGCGAAGACTTTTGGCGGTCGTAGCTCAGTGAAATGGTGGTATAAAATAATTGCCCACGTATGTTAACTCACGTATAACTAACCAATAATGATAATCAATGACGACCAGTGACGACCCGTTCCAGACTTATTATAAAAATAAGGCCAAATAACTCGTATCTGATTCGTATGTGAATTGTAAATGAGTTGTATCTGGGTAGTGACTAGTCGTCATGAATTTGACAATGACCCCAAATTTCCCCCAACTCATGCCGACAAAGTTGTAGCCGAAAAGTTGGGAAGAGTCGGGAATAGTCGTGAAGACTTTTGGAAAGTCGTAGCTCAGTGAAATTGGGGTATAACCGTACATGTATATGATTTTTCTCTCTCCAAAAGGCGTGTATCCAGAAACTTTGAAAGGTGGATTGTTCACTCATTGAAAAGGGGGACGGGGTTAGGGGAATGCGCCACTGTCTAATATAGCTCTACTTTAACACCCTTGTTCTGTGAATACTTTCAGCCGTGTGCTATGGAGAAGGGGTGTACTTTGCCGTCAACGCGTGGTATTCTATCCAGGATAAATACGCTAGTCCAGATAAATCTGGATCCCGGTACATTTACCTCGTCGATGTATTGACTGGCGAATACACACAGGGGAAAGAAAGAATGAAAGTTCTACCCGCAAAGGACCCAGCTAAACCGGAGGATCTGTTTGACTCTGCTGTGGAGCAGCTTTCTGACCCTACTATGTTTGTAATTTTCCATGATACACAAGCGTACCCCAAATATCTCATAACATTTAAGTGAGAACTTCAACAGGGTCAAGTGACAAAAGCAACATGTTAAGTGACATGCTTCGTGAAATCCGACATTATCCCTACAGTGAAGTATATGATCAGATAAAAGAAACTAATGTCCATTGATGGAGAGTGTGAGCATACATTAGGTTACCAGGACATTATTATATACATTCATGTATTGTAGCTTTTCTTCTGAGATAGTACTGTTTTGTAAACTCACGGGCAAAAGAAACGCTTGGTTCATATTTTCTGATTTAAAGAAAACAAATGAAACGGTATCCAAACAATTATGATTATATTTAATAGTCAAAACAATCCTTTTCAGTTTGGAAAAAATCTGATATTCATATTATTACTATTTAGAAAATTAAGAGCATGTCCATTTTCTAGTAATTAATCGAGGGTACAGTTTTCAACAGATCAGATTGTCAATAACGAGTGTGTCAGCCTCTAGCATATATGCACTCTATGTCTTACACACGTTACAAGCCTCCTCACGACGACTGGGAGGATACGACGCCATTTCTGTTGCAGTACCTGCGTCAACATATGTCTGTCGCGTGGACGGTTCTGACATTGCCGAATCCCAAGATGGTCCTAGAGGTTTTCTATGGAATTAAGATCAGGGGATCGGGCTGGTCACGGGAGAACGTGTATGTTGTTGGTCTATTGAAGCAGCGTTGTTCTGAAGGAATGGAACTACGACTGGGGTCAGAACCTGGTTGATATAGCCGTTAGCGTTCAATGCAAGTTACCATTTACAATCACAAGGTCAGTCTTGTTGGCACCACAAATACCAACCCACTTTTGCACGTTTACCTGTACGTTCCCCTCTACGCCGGTGTAAGATTGAAAACGTACCCGCGTTGAAAACACACCCGACGGGTACTTTTTCAACGTTGGATAATGACCCGTGGTCACTTTTCAACGCCTCGGGTCTTTTGTCAACGTTGAATGATTACACATTCGGGTAATTAATCAACGTTGAAAAAATACCCGAGGTGTTGAAAAGTGACCCCGGGTCATCGTTCAACGTTGAAATAGTACCCGCCGGGTGTGTTTTCAACGCGGGTACGTTTTCAATCTTACACCGGTAAACTCGCGTTTGGCCGTCAACACTGAACACCTGCCCCTTCATCAGTAAAGACAACTCTGTCCCAATTCCGTCGTTGCCTTTGCTCCACAGTACGGGCTGTGAATGTTGAATGTATGTCAAGGTCATTCCTCTAAGGGGTCGATACGCTCTGATACCGAAATGGCAGAGACAGTTCTTCTGCTGACGGTATGCCAGCTAATGCCATTCTTTTCCCACCGAGATTACTCACTTTAAATTTCCGATTCTAACCTCTGTTGTTTTACGCTTGAAATCGGGGGCAGTGTCCTGATTGGTTGCAATTGAATCTAGTTGTGCAATCAGCGACGCCGTTGTAAAAGTGGCATTTGCCAATGACACGTCATAATGATAAAATAAACGTTGGACCAACGTTTTCTCGTTTAATGTGATTTCCTCGAAATATGATATTTAATTTTGTGAAAGGTATTGATAATAAACATGCTTATAAATAAAGAAAACCAAATCAGAGACAAATACAAAACATAATTCATTTGTGTTATTTACATCAGACATATTCGGAGGACATATGCAAATGAGCAAGACCCTTAGAATAAATTGCCAAGATTTTTTGAGTGTTTCGGTCGACTTGGCCGCTGAAAGATTTTCATTGGTTTATAAGCAGTGATAGAGGATGAAGTTCAGCTTTTCTCCGCTAGAGGAAATAGATTCTGCTCTCGATTTCAAGCGAAATACAACAGAGGGTAGGATCGGAAATCTGAAGGGAGTAACCTCTGTGGGAAGAGAATGGCTAATGTATGCTAAGGAAGGTTTCTGTGCACAGTTTATACAATTTCCGAATGCATCTTAATGGAAAAGCTGGAAAAACAGCATTTCATAAAAAAAAAACATTAGTGCTGCAGACCTGCAATCACCCTTCAGAAATGACGGTTGCGTTTGTGAGAATGTTTTTATGTCTAATCGAATCACGGTTTAGTTCCGCATTATAACGAAGTATATCACAGCAGCGTTTCTTTTGCCCGTGAGTTTATAATGTACATGTACCATGATTTGGGAAATATGTCTTTTTTTCTTTTTTTTTCTTGGTTATTAGGGAAATATGTCTTAACCAGCTGAAATAGATTTCACCTAGGATACTTGTTCATTATGAAATTAGAGCATGTTGAAGTGATGAATCAGCAGTTTCGCAAAAGGTCTTCTTAGCCATGGAAAAAACTGATTTTTTTACATAAGTTTTTAATATATTTCGACATATCACATATCTGTTGAAAGAGAATATGTTGTTCTATCTAAATTGTGTGGTCCTACTGGGTTTCCTATTCAAAAATATGAAATTTATGCAAAAAAATGTTCTAAAAAAATTGATTTTTCTCAAAACGTTCCATTTCGACAGGCTACTTTGAACATGTGTTTTAGATCATTGCATGAATGTTGATATCAAGAAAACCCTAGCTTGAGCTCTGTTTTTGGTATATTGTGTGTCAAGTCACGTTCGTCTCGTACTCTGACGATGGACAGTTTTCGTGGGGTTTTTGTTTTTCAAATTTAAGGTATGAGTTTAACTTTAACTTTAACCTGGATTATGGAGTATGTATTATAGTTTATAGCATCAATCACTACAAATCAGGCAAGCTGCGGAGCACATGCCTGTATACACCCATGCTTTTTACAATTTCACTTCTATATGAATATATTACCAATTAGTTATTTGTGATTTATTAGCAGTTTGGACATCTATTAGTTTTTGTTTTGACTATAACTTTTGTCTAATAAGGTTTTAAGAACTCGGATACATACTCATGGGAAAGCTTTTTGACATGTTCATATTTAAGGTCAAAGGTGAAGGTCACGAGTTCTTAAAAACATCCTTGTAAATACCATAACTTGAACAGTTTTTGTGCTATGAGGCTTTATATGAGATTATTGAGAAAGGCCAAGATTTGATAAGGTTTGGGCTAAAATCCGTCAAAGGTCACGGTCACAATGAGGTCACGACTTAAGCATGCATTTGCGAATATGCCTTATTGGAACTGTTGAACGATTTGAATCATTACACCATTTTTACACACAATGAAAAGCGACCATTGACAAGTCACGACATATAAGTCAATTTCTTGAGTTCAATTAGCAAAGGCTAATCTAGTTAAAGAATAAAGTTCCATTATAGTTTTTCCTAACCAATATATTTCGCCTGACTTATCCACCACTCTGTAAGAACATTAAGGTGCATTTTTTCTTGACATAATGTCTGAGCTTTGAGAGAGGGTTGATTAGCCCCACCTCTGTTTTCTGTTTTTATTTAATGTTTCATACTTCCTTCCATTCTATTTCTCAATCTTTTTCTTCTTATTTTCATCGAGTCAAGTTATGTCTTGGTTCTTTTTTTTATATTTTATTATCTCTCTTTTCTATCTTTTATCCATCTCCTGTTTTCTCATTATGACAAAAACCTGTTCCCAACTGGTTCAAACTATATTTCTATATATATTCCCACACCAATACAATCCATTTGACTATTTGTTTTCTACTTTGATACCTGTATGCTTGACCAAAATTTTCTCTGTGATTCAAAGAAAGCTAATTCAAAAACCGTGTTCAATCATATTGCCTGGCCATCCAATTCAAACTTTATGCATCCTGCTCATATCTCCTCTCTTTTCAGATACAAATGACTACAGGTGACATTAAAAAAAATTAAATGATCTCATCAAACTGTAGAGGATTAGGAGATAAGAATAAAAGAAGGGGGGTAATGAATATTTTTAGAAAAAAAGCTTATTCAATTATTTGCCTACAAGATATCCATTTAGCTAAAGGTGACATCAATATTATGAGAAATGAATGGGGTCTACAATCTATTATATCACCCTACAAATCAAATGCCAGGGGAGTGGCAATTCTATTAAATAACAATGTTGATCTTATTGTTCACAGAACTATTGAAGATGAGGATGGACATTTTATTATTGCCGACATTACTATTGAAGACAAAAGATTTACATTAACAAACTTATATGGACCAAACCGTGATGATCCTAACTTTTACATCAATTTATTTGAAAATATATTTTCCCTTGACAATGATTCATTAGTAATTGTAGGAGATTGAAACCTTGTGTTGGATCCCTCAATTGATTTAGAAAATTACAAACATTTAAATAATCCTAAATCAAGGGAGATACTCATAAAGACCATAGACAATTATGACCTTGTGATGTATTGAGGGGTTTGCATAAACATAGTAGAACATATACATGATGGAAGAAGAATCAAAAGAAACAAGCTAGACTTGATTTTTCCCTTGTCTCCCAAGACATGTATGATATAACTCTTGATTCTGACATCCTACCAGGTTATAAAACTGACCATTCTGCCATATCACTTACTCTCTCAAACACTATAAACCAAAAATGAGGTAAAGGATATTGGAAGTTTAATGCATCATTACTTCTTCACCCTGAATACAGTGATTTGGTGAAGATAATTTTAAAAGAGACTATTGAAGAATATTCTGAAAATAATGTATCTGAAAACAAGACTGATCAAAAGTATGAAAATATAAAACGTAATATAAGTGATTCTTCCTTCTTGGAAACCTTTTTAATGAATGTTAGAGGGAAATATATATCTTTCGCATCTTTTTTAAAAAAGGATACAAATAATGAAACTGTTTAATTGGAAAATGAAATAAAAATATGTGAGGACAACAGAAGACAAAATGTTCAAAGTATAGATGAGACCAAACTGTCAGAACTCTCAAAATATAAATTAGAACTGGAACAGATAAAGGAAGAGGAACTCAGGGGCATTCAGATTAGAAATAGAATTCAATGGTATGAAGAAGGTGAAAAACCAACAAAATACTTTTGCAACATAGAAAAAAGAACTTACCACTAAATCAATAAATAAGATTGTTACTGAAAATAATGAGCCGATTATTGATAGCACTTCTATCTTATAAGAAGTAAAAACATTCTACCAGAAACTCTATTCCTCAAATGATGATATTGAAGAAAATTTGACTTTAGAAAATATCAAAACTCCAATATTAAGTAGTGAACTCAGAGAAGAACTTGAAAAACATATTGATATAGATGAAATCACTATAGCTGTTAAAAATATGAAAAATAATAAAAGCCCAGGAATTCCCTATTGATTTCTTCAAATTCTTCTGGAATACCTGAAAGTATGGATCTTCAGATTTATTAATGAGCCTTTGAAAAAAAATTATCTTTGACAATGAAGCGAGGGGTTATAACATGCATACAAAAAGGCAAACAAAGATAGAAATGTTTTAACAAATTGGAGACCAATTACTTTACTGAATGCTGTTTATAAAATAGTTAGTTCATGCATAACAAATCGTTTAAAAAAGACTTTAGATTTACTTATAAATGGAAATCAAACAGGCTTTATTCCAGGCAGAACAATCAGTGAAAACACAAGACTACTATATGACCTCATGTTTGAGACACAAACAGGAAATATTCCAGGTTTACTTATCATAATTGATTTTGAGAAAGCTTTCGACACAGTTTCTAAAGATTTCATCAATAAAGTCCTCAATAAATTTGGTTTTGGCCCACAGATGATAATCTGGATTAATGGACTTACATATCACACAACTTCTTGTGTGATACAAAACGGCCACTTATCTGAATTCTTTGATAATGAAAGAGGTTGTAGACAAGGTTATCCCTTATCACCATATTTATTCATCTTTGTAGCGGAAATATTAGGATGTATGATAAGAAATAATGATAAAATTAAAGGTATTGTTATTGATGAGGAAGAATACAAACTAGGACAGTATGCCGACGACACAGAATTATTCCTTGACGGTAAAGAAGAGAGTTTGTATGCAGCTATTGAAACACTTAATACATTTTACAAAAATGTCAGGTTTGAAGATAAATATAGACAAAACAAAAGCAATATGGATTGGCTCAATGGTTAGCAGTAGACAAACTTTATGTACACATTTGAACAACGAATGGTTTAGCAGGGAATTTGAAGTGCTTGGAATCACCTTTACCCCCAATCTTGCTGATTTATGGGTGATCAATACAAGAAAAAGATTAGAAGAAATAAACAGATTATTAGCAGTTTGGAGAAAAAGAAAGTTGACCCTAATTGGTAAAATTACTGTTATAAAGACATTAGCCCTTTCAAAGTTAGTTCATATTTTTAGCTCATTGCCCAACCCCCCGAAAGGCTTTATTAACTCCCTGTAGCAAATATTTTTCAAATTCATTTGGAATGATAAAAAGGATAAGATAAAGAGAACCACAATGAAAAGATTAAAGACTGAAGGAGGGTTTGGTAAAGTTAATATTAAGGCATTTATGGAAGCACTGAAATTATCCACTCTTCGATTTTACTGTATACAACTTGACAATTCTCCCTGTAACATACCATTTAATAATATTTTCAAATATGGAGCAAACATAGAAAAGAACTTAATTATTAAAAACCCTTTCTGGAAAGATGTTTTAAATGCTTGGAATAATTATTGTAAACATTTGAGTCTGGAATCAGACAATATTGATCACATTCTTGCAGAGCCTTTATGGCTAAATCATAATTACAAGAATCCATGTTATGTGATTAACCATTGGGCTGATAAGGGGTTATTGACCATAAAAAGCCTTATGTGACGAACATGAATTTATGACTTTTGAGGTAATAAAATCAAGATATGGAATAAGAGGGACAATTCTAGATTACAATACAAACTACACATTTTACCTGATTTTTGGGAAAAGGCTATTAGAAGGATAAGAACCGTTCCTATTTACAATTTGTGTACCAATGTTTACCAACAAAATATAATGAAGCCCACAAAGGGTTCAATATTATTTTATGACAAGCTGGTTTCTAGAAATGACAAACTTGAGATTTGTAATAAATGGGAAATGAGTTTTAAGGATTGTTAATTCGATTGGCAAGTCATTTTTAACTTTTATAGACATAACTTGAAAGATGTTAAACTTCTTGAATTTCAATACAAATGTTTGCAAAGAATTGTTTATACTAAAAAAGAATTGTTAAGAATGAATGTCATTGACAATGATTTATGTATTTTTTGCTTTGAGTTTTCTGAGAACATCTGTCATATATTACTGGGGATGTTGTGAAACCAAAAAATTCTGGAATGAACTTGAACTTTGGATTAATAGATACCTTCCACAAAATATTACCTTTACCAAATACATGATTTGGTTTGTCCCATTACATGGAAATATCTTGATGAATCAAATCATTTTTTCAGCCAAGAATTATAAACATCTATGTTACATAAAAAATATAATTCCAAAATTCAGTAATTATAAAAAAAAGTATTAAAAGATATTTCTGGTAGACAGATTCATTTAAAAAAGAAATAATTAAATTGAAAAATTCCAAAATAAATGGCAATCACTCATCCCACTATTCAGCAACTGACAATGATTATATTATATATATCCTTCAGCAGTTTATGTACTTCCTTACTTGTACTTACTTATCTTGTATTGCACTGTTCAATGTAAATATACCTTGTAACCTATGGGAACAAATAAAAAAAAAGAAAAAAAAGAAAAAAAGTTCCATTATAGTTGTTCGCTATGTTTCAAACTTGTCCCACTTGGCGGGGGTTATAGTTGACACTTGTCTGCTTGTTTCTTCTTAAGATGAACGCAAAGCATTAGAATTTCTGGCATACCGTTCAGCAGTAATAATTTCACAATATAAACCTTTTATTGTGAAATAACTGAAGTAGTTATGGCACGCCATGGTATGAGGCGTTCTTCCGTCTGTAAACCTTTCACTTTGTCGACTTCTTCTCCAGAACCAGTGCCTCTAGAGAACTAATTTTTGATATACAAACTCCTTGGCCAATGGGAATTCTAAATTGTAGAGTTGCTGACCTGTTAGCCCTAATACGGGTCACAAGGGTTATGACCTAAAAAAATGTTTTCATTTTCGTTTCCAGTTCGAAAAGCTCTAGAAATCTGAAAAATTGTGTAAAGACTTCTTGGCCAATTAGATTATAAATTGTAGATTTGGTGACTCATGACCCAATATGGTCACAATATTTCACGAATTGAATACATGTATATTTTGAAACTTATTTAGTTTATTATTTAAATCCTGATAGCCTGATGAGCTGCAGAGCCAATGGCTCTATTTTTGATAATATATATATTTTAAATTACAAGCTGGAACTATATACATGATACTACATAGTTATTAAAACTTACGCTCTTTATAGCAGGAAGATTTTTATGGAAACGTATTTATCATATTTATAAGTTGATCATCGAAGTGGGTCATAGGTATGTAATGAAGATCGTTTATTGAAATACCTTTGAATATGTAAATTAACGAATGACTGAAATTGAAGAGAAGGGATGGATCGTTGTCTTTTTTATATTTCTATTTTGTATATTCATATATGTTTCTTAAATTGGATTTTTCAATTTTCAATTTGTAGGATGAGAACAAACGGAACATAATCAGTTCATCATGTAACACTTACTTCACAATGTAACAATAAGTTCATCATGTAACAATTAGTTCATCATGTAACAATTAGTTCATCATGTAACAATTAGTTCATCATGTAACAATAAGTTCATCATGTAACAATTAGTTCATCATGTAACAATTAGTTCATCATGTAACAATTAGTTCATCATGTAACAATTAGTTCATCATGTAACACTTTGTTCATCATGTAACAATTAGTTTATCATGTAACACTTTGTTCATCATGTAACAATTAGTTTATCATGTAACAATTAGTTCATCATATAACCTCTTATATATAACTTTCTCGGCTAGAAATGGAGTGTCCTGATTGATTGGATTGTATTTTGGATCTAGTTGTGCAATCAGTAACGCCGTTGTAAAAGTAACATTTGCCAATGACGTTTCATATTGCTATTTTTGTAACAGAAACGTAAGCTGAACAGTACGTATCTTGTTTGATGTTTCTTATTTCGAAATATATTATTTGATTTGTGGAAACAATTGATCATTTACATGCTGATCAATAAAGAAGACCAAATCAGAGACAAACACCGAAAATAGTTTAACACCAAAATTACCCAATGCTGGTGTTCCCCAGGGTTCTGTGCTTGGCCCAGTTTTATTCATTGTTTATATCAATGACATTGCAGATGAATTAGATTGTTTAACCAGGTTTTTCGCTGATGACTCCTCCCATGGATATTCTGCAGCAGATTATAAAGTAATAGAAAGAAACCTGAATAGTAATTTGTATACATTAAATATGTGGGGTCAATCATGGCTAATCGAGTACAATCCTGACAAGACCGAAGCTATCTTGTTTTCTTCAAAAAAATATACTTACAAACCGCAACTTTACTTCGATGGGATAGAAATAAGAATGGTGGAGACATATAAACATTTAGGAGTAACGCGAATAATGGCAAGTTGATTGAACATATTGATGGTATTATAAAACGTGTCTCTAAAATGGTATGTTCATTGAGACTTCTGAAATATGTATTGGGCAAAGAGACTCTAAGTAAAATTTATGTAATGTTTATAAGACCTCATCTTGAATAAGCATGCGAAGTCTGGGACGGGTGTTCTCTTGAATCAATAAACAAGTTAGAGCAGATTCAACTGCAAGCAGCAAGAATAGTTACTGGATTACCAAAATATACATCACAAAAACATTTGTATTTTTAAACTGGTTGGGAAACATTACAAGAACGTAGGAGAAAAAGAAAGTTGAACTTGATGTATAAAATTCAAAACGGATTGTCTCCCCAATACCTTGCTGATCTGCTTCCTCAGAATGCCTGTTCTAAATCTAATTACAACTTACGTAACTCACATAATATATCTACTCCCAACTCAAGACTTAAACTTTCACAAGATTCGTTCTTTCCATCAACAATACATTCTTGGAATGGTCTACCAACCGCGCACCGTCAGTCCAGATCAGTTTCAAATTTTAAATCATGTATTACTCATCGTGACACTTTTGCACCATATTATTATTCATGTGGCAAAAGAAAACTAAATATTATTCATACCAAGTTACGGTATACTGTTAGCTCATTGAATTATGATTTGTATAAAGTTGGATGTAAACAAATGCTAACTGTATATGCGGTTACAATGTTGAAAACGCTTATCACTATTTATTTAAATGTACATTGTATAATGAACAAAGGAATCAACTGATGTCGTCATTACAGCGCATTGTAGTCTCAGCATGTATTCCAATCGATCTAAAACTTTTGCTTGAGGGAAGTGCAGACCTATCAGAATGTCAAAATAGACAATTATTCATCTCAGTACATACTTATATTAGTGAAACAAAACGATTTGTTTAGCATTTTTATGTCATGCTGTTTCTCTTTATATCTTCTTACTCTGTTCTTGTTCACTTTCTGTCGTCATGCTTGTATATATGTAAATCAATTTTGTACATGATAAGGAGAGGGTATTTTAAGTTGGATAACTTGTTCCCAATCCTTTTCCTTGAGAATAAAATATGTTTAAACCAATAGTAGTTAACTAAGTCACCCTGGGACCAATCCAGGACCATGGTCCTGGATTTCAGGACCGGTCCTCGCGGTCCTGGAATCCAGGACCATGGTCCTGGATTGGTCCCAGGGGTGACTTAATTCTGGGACCGGAAGTGACATCACATGACCCGGATGTGACGTCACGTGACCCCGGAAGTGCCGCCATGACACCGGAAGTACCGCCATGACACCGGAAGTGTCGTCATGACACCGGAAGTGCCACCATGACACCGAAAATGACCATAGGACACTGGACTATGTCGGAAATGTATATGAAACTAGGTTCTAAGGTTGGATCTCTTTCGCATGCAAAACAAAAACAAAAACAAGAACAGCCAACAAAACAAAATAGATCACAGAAGACAGGTTATGAGTTCATCAAGGTTTATTCAACATAACGTCACAACATGAACAAAACAGGTCAAAACAATCCAAACGATTATGTATACATTGATGGAGAGTTGTAGCTTGGGTAGTTTGGGGTTGGTTGATCTCTCCTGAAGTCTGGTTTCCATTCCGTCGCAGTGAATGGTGGGGGTGATGGAGTTGATGGGAATGGTGCATCAGCGAGGGTCTTGTCTCCATCCTCTGAGAAGGTTTCTTGCTCTTTGTTTCTTTTGGTGTTTTTCTCTACCAGTTCAATGAGATGATCCATTTTCTGTTCCATTTTCTGTTCCATCTGGTAGATCTGAGTGGATAATTTGCTCATGTCCTCGTCCAACCTTGGTTTCTTGTAGGGTGGACCCCCCTCGGTGGTAGAGGAACGTTTACGGGTTGATTTGCTGGGACACTCGTAGCAAGGATGACCCGTGTTTTTGCAGTAGCGGCAGGGTTGAAGACAGGCTGAAGCGAAATGTCCGTCAGCGACACCACAGTTGTAACACACATCAGGTTTTTTCTGTTCACAAACATAGTGTCGGTGTCCAATTTTTTTACATAATTCACAGGTCATTGCTGGACAATACAGATAACTGTGATCATTGGTGCTGCATTTCATACATTTAAACTTGTAGTTGCTTTGAGTAGGTGCAGCAGTGAGGGATGCCATCCTGTCAAGGTTTTCTGAGGGTTCACGATCAGTCTTGTCAGCAGCCTGTCACCAAGAAGGAATGAGGAAACTGTGAAAACATCGGTCCTTTTATACACTCTGAAAAAGTTTTTTGGCGGGAAAAAGTGTTTGGCGGGAAAATGTTTTGGCGGGAAACTTCTTTGGCGGGAAACTTCTTTGGCGGGAAAAGTTTTTGGCGGGTCACTTCTTTGGCGGGAAAAGTGTTTGGCGGGAATTTTTTTTTTTTTTTTTTTGGCGGGAAAAAAGAGTATAAAAGGAGCTGGAATTTGAGGACCAGTACAGTTACAGTGCATCATAATGCCTACAGGAAGTGATGGAGTGAAGGGTTACACCCTGAAAACTATACATGTACAGAGGGCTCGACAATTTAGAACAAGTGTTCATGATTATTCATTGGCCTTTGATGAAAACTGGCTGACAGAACAAGATACATCTCGACTCTCTGAAGTTTTGAGGGACCAGTTTGATTTGGTGCTGCAAGAATTGCAACAGGAGGTGAATGGTTCCCCTCAAGATCGAGTAGGCATATGTATCAGGCACCCTGCCCTGGATTCTCCGATACGTATACCTTTTAGACGCCAAGAAAACCTCCATGGGGAAGACATCCTGGCTGCTGTGGAGAAAGTACAACAAAGCAATGGAGATCTCAACATTGATAATCAGATGGAAGTGACGTTCCTGCATGTGGAGAACCCAGAAAGACTTGGACATGGATTGGGTCGCCTCCACCATGTAACTGGACTATCTGACTTTTTGGAAAGAAAAGGGTGTATCGTTCAAATCAAGAACAAGGATAATCTATGTTTTGCTCGCGCTCTGGTGGTGGCAGAGCACTACGCCAACAAACCTAAACCTGTCACCAAGGAATGGAATGTCAAAAGAAAAGCCTACACACGTACAGATCGCCGTGACGTCCTGGGAGAAAAAGTGCAGTGTCTGTATCATGAGATGCAGATTCCCAAAGGACCATGTACAGGTTTTGACACTTGGATCCAGTTTGCACCCTACTTTACTGAAAAGAAGATACAATTCAAGATTTTCTCCCAAGATGTCTTCAGAAAACTGGTTTACAAGAATGAAGTTGTTCAGCCCAAGAAGACTCTCTATCTATTTCATCATAATAACCACTATGATGTCATCACCTCAATGGCGGCGTTCACTGGGAACAGTTACTACTGTGACATTTGTGACCGAGGGTTTAGCAGCCTAAAAACACACCCTTGCACCAAAGAGTATATTTGCATCTACTGTAAACACAACTTGTCGTGTCCTCCTATGGAAAATCAAGGGAAAAGCTGCCTTCAATGCCATCGATGGTTCCTGAATCCCACCTGCTTCAAGCATCACAAGGAAAATGGAACATGTCAACGCATACAAAAGTGTCAACAGTGTCAAGAAGAAATCAATGTTCAACAAAAACCAATGGAAGATCATGAGTGTCGTCAAGAACGACCATGCAAGATTTGCGGGGAACCTCTCATGCCTGACCATCGCTGCTTTGTTTCACCGCCAAAAGAAAAGGACCCGGAAAAAGAAGAGCCTTCTTCCCTATTTGTGTTTTATGACTTTGAATGTATGCAAGAGACAGGGGTACACAAACCCAATCTGTGTGTGGTACATTTGGGATGTGTTGACTGCATTCATCATGCCTCACAAGACCTGTGTGAAAACTGTCCATGGCGGACATGTGAAGGAGAAGATCCAAGTCGAGTCAAAGTGTTCAAGGGCCCAACAACTTTGGAAGACATGGGAGCATGGGTTTTGAGCTTGAACACAAAGAGTGAAACCCAGCCAAGACAGAAACAACGTGGACAAAAAAGAAAACATGCTGAGAATGATGACAACGACGACAACAACAACAATAACAACAATGATGGTGAGGAAGAGACCAGCAATGCCCGCTCCATTTTGTTTATCGCACACAACTATCGGAGCTATGATGGACATCTGTTGATGCAATATTTTCACAAGAATATTGTGAAAGCTCCGGAATTGACCCTCCGAGGACAACAGATTCTGAAGATGAAGATAGGAAGACTCATTTTTAAAGACTCACTGAATTTCCTCACGATGCCCCTCAAGAAATTTCCAGACACCTTTGGCCTTGATGAATTGAAGAAAGGCTACTTTCCTCACTTGTTCAACACAGAAGCTAATCAACAGTATGTTGGACCTTTACCTCCTGTTGAGTCCTTTGACCCGAAGAACATGTTTTCAAAAGACTATAAAACTTTCTTGGTTTGGCACAAGGCTCAAATGGATGAAGGGAAAGTGTACAACTTGGCTGAAGAAATCTTGGCCTACTGTCAAAGTGATGTAGACATCTTACGTCGAGGGTGTGCTGCCTTTCGAAGACTCTTCATGGATGAATGTAATGTTGATCCGTTTGAAGAAACAGTGACTCTCCCTATGGCCTGCATGACAGCTTTCAGAAAAAAATTCCTCATCCCCAAGACCATCGCTATCATCCCTCCACAAGGCTATCGCCCCAGATACTGTTACTCAAAGGTAGCTTTACAGTGGTTGCGTTGGTTGATGTACGAAAACCCTCAACTCAGAATTCAACATGCCCGAAACGGAGGCGAAAAAAACTTTCTTTGTGCTAATGGCTCCACTTACAGCGTGGACGGATGGGATCCAAGCACAGGGACTGCCATGGAATTCCTGGGCTGTTTCTGGCATGGGTGTCCAAAGTGCTACACAAGGCAACGGTGGAGACATCATGACGTGTTTGGAGGTACTTTTGCAGAATGTTTCAAGGAGACTCAGTATCGCCTGAGTCTGTTGTCACAACACCCAGAGGTCCAACAACTCAAAGTTCTGTGGGAATGTGAGTTTCAACAGGAAGTCCAGCAGAACGCTGCCATGAAAACATTTTTGACCAACTTGGATGACTATTTGACAGAACCTCTGAATCCACGAGACGCTTTTTATGGAGGAAGAACCAACGCCACAAAGCTGTTCTACGAGGCCAAGGGAGAAGAGACCATTCATTACGTGGATGTGTGTTCCTTGTATCCTTACATCTGCAAGTATGGTCGTTTCCCAACAGGGCATCCGCTCATCAATGACCATCCTCCTGTTGAATCATTACCAGAACTTCATGGACTGATTCAGTGCAAAGTGCTTCCTCCCAAGCAGTTGTACCACCCCCTTCTGCCTCTTCGAGCCAAGGGAAAACTACTGTTTCCACTCTGTCGCACCTGTGCAGAACAAGAAACCGACACCAACTGTGTGCATAGTGACGAAGAAAGAGCATGGGTTGGTACCTATACCACCTTGGAAGTGCAGATGGCAGTGAAAGAGTGTGGCTACAGAGTTCTGGTCATCTACGAGGCATGGCATTTTCCCACGTTTAGTCAGTATGATCCAGAGACAAAAGAAGGTGGCATCTTCACAGATTACATCAACAACTTTTTCAAAATCAAACAGGAAGCCAGTGGGTACCCTAGGAACTGTCAAGACAAGGAAGCCTATGTCAGAAGCATTTTTGAAAAGGAAGGTGTACAACTGGATCCAAGTCACATCAAGAGAAACGAAGGGCTGCGTATGCTGG
This sequence comes from Gibbula magus, assembly GCA_936450465.1. Classification (NCBI taxonomy): domain Eukaryota; kingdom Metazoa; phylum Mollusca; class Gastropoda; order Trochida; family Trochidae; genus Gibbula; species Gibbula magus. The sequence continues at coordinate 51,465,438 of OW388303.1, read as the reverse complement.
GGAAGATGACTTTGAATGCCTTCTGGGGGAAGTTTGGCCAGAGAGAAGGTTTTGGAAAATCAGAATACATTGCTGACCCCTACAGTTTCTTTGCTCTCATCCTTGACGAAAGAAACATCATCAAAGATATCATGGTCATCAAAGATCACCTGTTGTTTGTCAACTATGAGCCTCAAAAGAACTTTCATGAACCCCACCCTGCCTCCAACGTGGTGATTGCTGCCTGGGTGACAACACAGGCACGGTTGAAACTCTACGAGTACCTCAAACCTCTTGATCGAAGAGTGTTGTACTTTGACACTGACAGTGTGATTTATGTTCATCACCCTCAGCTGTGGAATCCACCCTTGGGAGACACGCTAGGGGACCTGACAGATGAACTGAGCGAAGGAAACACCATTCAGACCTTTGTGTCAGCGGGGCCTAAAAATTATGCGTACAAGTTGGCCAAGCCCGAGTCGAATGGAACTCAAACCGTCTGTAAAATCAGAGGGTTTACATTGAACTATAGAGCCAGCCAAAGGCTCAATTTTGAAACAATGAAGGGACTGATCTGCGGAAAGGTACGTGACCACCAGATCATCACAGTAGAGTACCCCCACAAAATCATACGAGGAGGTCTGAAGCAAAGGAACGCTCTATTGTCCAAAGACATGAAGAAGAAATACAGACTAGTTTATACCAAAAGAAGGTTGATCCTTAACGAAGACATGATACCTGTGGATACCCTTCCCTTTGGCTACATGGAATAGATTTTAGAGGTGAGAGGTACTTTCTTGTAACAAAAAAACAAACTCTGTTCTATTTATAGATTTTTGGGGTTTTCCATCTGTTCTATTTATAGATTTTAGTATCCCGCCAAAATCTATTTATAGATTATGCACGTGCACACAGTGTATAAAAGAGCTTCGATTTCTGTTTCAGTCACCATTTTGAAGATAGCTGCCGGATGAACCAGTGTCTCTGCTGCTGCTGCTGTCCCTGACTGACTGACTGACTCTTGTTGCTGTGAATGTTACTGACTTTGCTGTGTGCAGTGGCCACTTACTGGGAAGAATATAAGTTTTGGAGAGACATTCGTCAACAGATTCAACGAGTTTGCCGTGAAATTGACCAAGAAGTCAGCACCAACACCAACACCATGGTCAGCATAATAGAACCTTTTGCTATGGGAGCACCTTTTTCTGCCAATGCCATCCGTGATCATATCGAAGAACTGAATGATGATCAGGATTATTTTCATCAAATGGTCCAAAGGAGTCAGCTGTACAAGGGTTCTCTCTTTGAACACAGAATTCAGAGGCTCATCTCTACTCTTCCATTGACCCTGGTTCAATTGATGTCCAATGAAGAAGGGGAAGTCAATGCTGCACAAGCACTCTACGGGTTGAATTTGCTGACACAAGAAGATCTGACATGGATCGAAAAAAATCGAAAAGAATTGGAAACACTGACCTTGGAACCATTGACATTGGAATGCTGTCTACTCTTGGAAAGAGTAGAGGAAGAGTACTTGGTGGACCTGTGGCAGAACCTCTGGAGGGTGGTACTCAAACTACGTGGTGGACGTCCCCTCCATAAAGACTCACCCCATGAAGCCTTCTACCTCGATATCCTCAAGCATCTTCATGTACGAGACTTGAAACATCATAAGAAACCTACACGAAGGATAAAAACAGCCACTTATTCCAACTCGTTGTTTGTGACCAACCCCCGCCAAGTGGCGATTGAGATTGATCTAAGGCCTAAGAAGAAGGAGGTGAAGCAGAAGATAAAGAAGAGCAGTAGCACCAGTGTATCGCTGCAATCTCCACCACCACCACCACCACCTCCAACACCCATGACACCTCCGCCACCTTCCTCTACACCTTTACAACCACCTCAGGCACCCCGAAAAAGAAAATTGAAGGAAGAGAAGCCAGTTGCTGCTGTCAAGAAACCAAAGAAGACGGCTGCTGCTGCTCCCATCAACAACAAGAAGAAGCCATCCATGACTCTAAAGACTCAGAAAAAGACAGAAAGCAAGAAAACTCATCGTCCTCCTCCCCTGAAGATCATCCTCAAGATCAAACAAGATCCTGACCAGAATCTTGACCAGAATCTTGACCAGATCGCTGCTGAGCTATCGGCTGCTGACCAGATGATGACTACTGACCAGATGACTACTGACCAGATGACTACTGACCAGATGACTACTGACCAGAATGCTGACCAGAATGCTGACCAGAATGCTGACCAGAATGCTGACCAGATGACTACTGACCAGCCCGAAATGATCAACCAAGTGCTGTCTCAAGTCGGTGGGGGACTTGGAAGCAAGGATAAACACCTATGGTGGGAAGAGTTTGAAACTATTGCTCAGGATTTGAGAGAGATCGTAGAGTCAGAACTACAGTCGTCGTCCTCCCCAACAGTGGTTCAACCTGACCAGTCTCAACCTGACCAATCTCAACCTGAACCTGAGGCTGCTACTGAGGTAGTGAATGAACACTTTCACCAAGGACAACTGGACCACTTGAGATGTTACCAGTGCAACCCTCATGATTGGGAATCATGGTGGTAATCAAGAACTGAACTGTAAATATGTATTCCATGATTCTATGTATTGTTTTGATTCCATGATGTGTACTTTTTGACTTCATGATGATGATGATGATGTTTCAACAATAAACAGTTGAATTGAACTCTATGTCTTTTGTGATCTTTTCCCTTTGTTCTTTGTTCTTTGTTCTTTGTTCTTGTTGGTATAAAAAAGGAAAGATCCCCCTGAACTCTATCAGTTGTACACACTACTTCATAGAGAACAGATAGAACTATGACTATGGAAGAAACCAAGTTAGCATTACAGCATCCGTTTACTCTCTTGATTGCGGGTCCTACAGGCTCTGGCAAAACCTCCTTTGTCACTGCCTGTGTGGAACGCATTCATGCACCACAGTACTTTGATACACCACCTCAACATGTAGTGTGGATGTGTAATGAAAGACAATCTTTACATGATAACATTGAAGTGTTGGCTCATCAACAAGGGATTCGCTTAACCTTTGTGGAGTCCATGAAAGACATACAATCTCACATTCCTGAACAAAACATCACACCCACCTGGCTAGTCATTGATGATTTGCTGGGAGACAATACCAAAGAAGAAGAAATGGAAGTGCAACGCTGGTTCACCAAGAAAAGTCATCATCGCAACACATCTGTGTTTTACTTGACTCAAAATTTATTTGCTCAGTCGCCACAACATCGTACCATCAGTCTGAATGCTCATTACTTGGCCTTGTTTAAGAATCCGAGAGATGCTTCCCAAGTGGACAGTTTGGCCAGACAAGTATTTCCAACCCAGATCCCATTCCTCAGAGAAGCCTATGAAGATGCCACTCAACGCCCCTACTCCTACCTGTTTTTAGACTTGAAACCCACCACAGCACAAGACCATCGTGTACATGCTCATCTCTTTCAAAATCCTACCGTCCTCTACATGCCAAAGAATAAATAAAAACAACAGAGACATCTTCTGTCACTTGAACATCAACCATCATGGGACGCAGACAGAAACAAAGTCATCCCAAGAAACTCAGCGGCAGATCTGGAACAGGGATGTTTAAATCATCCCAAAGGTCCACTATGAAAACAGCCATTGGACGTGATCCAACAGAACAGAATCGATCCATGATGGAACACCTTTACACCAGCATGACAAATCCTTCTCCCCAGTTTCGACCTATTGGCACCAGTACCCCAAGATCAACAGTGAAGGCAAGTGGTGGCAACAACAGCTTGGACCGTTTGTACAAGAAAATGACATCACCTTCATCTCTTCAAAACATGGTGACCACAGCACTCAATAGCCCAGGTCTGGTGCCCATTTCACAGGTTCCCATTTCCCCAATACCGTCCTCCTCCTCCCCTCCACCGCAGACTCCTTTTATTGAACCTTTTCAATCATTGGAGGATAGGAACACCAACAACAACAACATTCGGAAAAAGCTGAAAAGAACCAGACTATTCCCTCACAAAAAAACATCGTTGAGAAGAGCAGAGCGGCCAACTTATCTGTCAGCAGAAGAATTGGCTTTGAAAGGAAGAAATCGTTTCTTGCAATGGTTTGTCATTGCTGTGAGGAATCTGAGAGCAGGACGTGTGCCTTTGAAAACACAGCATCAACAATGGTTGAAAAGACATCAGACTATCCTGACCAAAATAGCCAATCCTCGCCTCCCTGTGGATGAACGTCTGACCTACTTGATGCAGAGAAGTGGCAGTGGTACATTGGCAGGAGTATTGACACGGATTCTACTCCAATGGCAATCTTAAATGAAGGAACAAGCTCAACCCAAAAAAGTGAGAGCAGCACAAAAGAAGAAGAAAGTGAGAGAAGCACGAAAATCGGCACAGAAGAAGAAGAAGAAGAAGAAGAAACCTTCAGCACAGATCCAGCCCAGAAGACAAAAACCTAAAACCAACAAAGGTTCTAGTCGTGGTTCCAGTCGTGGTTCCAGTCATGGTGAAGCCCTTCTTCGTATGGTGTTGCGAAATCGAAAGACACCCAAAACACTAGAACTCCCACCAGCCATGGCTTAAGAGATAAAAAAAAAGCTTTAAAAAGGACCTTTCACACAATGGACAACTCAGTGTACACCAGACCCTTCATCATGTCACAACGACTACGTCAACAGCTTCCTGCTTTGTGTCACTGGTGTCAAGCTTCACCAGACATGAAAAAGATCATCATGAAACATGCTTCTTCCGATATGATCAAAGCCTTGTGTGAATGTATTGTCAACTTGTTTGCGGGCAATATTCCCATGACACGAAAACAACGTCAACAACTGGCACCCCATACCAAGACCCTGATTACATTGATGAAGAAGAAGGTTCCCCTCATCAAAAAAAGAAAATTGTTGCAAAAGGGAGGATTTATGCCCTCTGTTGGCACACTCATTTCTATGGCTCGAGCCACTGTCAAGTTTGCTCAGGACATGAAAGGGAAAGGTGGTAAAATCAATGGAAAAATTGTCAGACGTCCGATGAAGTAATAAGTACCCATGTCACTGCTACCATGGCCTCATTTCATCTTTTATCATGAAGCATGCACGTCGTATGGTCATGGTGCCTGAAGACACCTGGGAATTGTTTTTGGAAGATAAACGAAAACGACAGTTACTGAAAACGAATCTGTTGGAGCAAAAACGACTGAGTACTATGGGGACCATGGATACGTTGATGACAGAGGATCCTCGTCCATTTCGAGAAAGGGAACAAGAATATAATACCTATTTGCAACAAACTTTAGCTTTGCAAGATGAGAGTAAGAAACGTCATGAACAACAACAACAACACCAACACCATGGCTCACTACAGAATCCTGCTGTTGCTGCCGCCGCTGTTGCTGCTGCTGCTACACCTCCTGTTCTTACACCCATGGACGTAGAAGAAATTATCTCCATGAAAGAAAGAAGCAAATCTCCTCCTCCCAAACAAAGCTATTCCTTGTGGGAAGAAGTGAAATCCACTGTACCCAAAGCTAAGACTACCAAAGCGATGCAATTGATGTCCAGAATTAAATATCATCCCAATTTGAGTTGGACTGAGCAAGGTCAATTGGAAGTAGATGGGAAACCTCTTCCAGGAAGTCATGTGGTCGACTTGGTGAATGACTTAGTACGTCAAAGAACCAAATCAGATCCTCCAGAAGGATGGGACACCTTGGGACATTATTTGGCGACAAGCAATGTCCCCAGAGAACTCATAGGTAACCCACAACGCTGGGTCTGGATGAAAAAAAGAGAACAGCAAGAATCAGCAGCAGCACGTCAGCAACAAATGAAACAACAGCAACATCTCAAAACTCAGGGTGAGAAGGTATCAAAATGGAAGAAACAGGAAGAGCGTGTCCCTGGAGGATGGTTCCCTGCTACACCCCCTGTGACTCCTGTGACTCCTGTAAAACCTGCCAAGAAGGACTCTCAGAGCTACATGACGACCCCCTTTAAAACCCCACCCCAGACGCCCAAAAGGAAAAAGAACAGCAAACCTTCCCCATGGAAGACAGGAGGCAGAAAAAAATGGATTACCTATTAAAAGCTTAGATCTCCCACTCTTAGTTCAAAGACATCATGAGAGCAGGGAGGAAACAACACCGACCACACACTAAGGTAAAAAAAGGTCATCTCCTGGGTCCTTTTTGGACCACCTGGTTGAAGCGAACATATACCAATGCAAAACATCCTGCTAGTTACCGGGGATGGCGACCTTTGTGGCAAGCAGCTCAACAGGTGCCAAAGAAACGCATCAAACCTACTCAAGCTCAAGTGAAGCAATGGCTGCAGACACAAGACACTTACACATTGCACAAACCTGCACAACGTCGGTTTTCTCGAGATCAGTATCATGTGGGAGGAGTAGATCAATTGTGGCAAGCAGACTTGAGTGATATGTCAGCCTTTCAAAAAGAGAACAAGGGTATCCGATACTTGTTGTGTGTCATTGACGTCTTTTCTAAAATGGCATGGGTACAACCATTGAAAGCCAAAAATAGTGCTGCCTTGACAGAAGGATTTCAACTCATGCTTGAAGAACAGACTCAAGGACGTCTTCCTGAACAGTTACAAACCGATAAAGGCACCGAGTTTCTCAATCGTCCTTTTCAGGCTTTGATGAAAAAGATGGACATTCACTTTTACACCAGCCAAAATCCCGAGACCAAAGCAGCCGTGGTGGAACGATTCCAGCGGACTTTAAAAAATAAAATGTGGCGGTACTTTACCCAGCACCAGATACGTTACTACGTGACAGTGCTGCCTCAGTTAGTCCAAGGGTACAACAAAAGTGTCCATCGTACCATTGGCCGACGACCTGTGCAAGTTCAGCCCAATGATCCCATCATGGAAATCAAGGTGTTGGATTTCATGAGAAGCAAGAAGAAGAAGAAGAGGAAGCAGCAGCAGCAGCAGCACAAGCACACAACATCAAAACGTCCCGCCTTACTGTTGCCTGGAACACGTGTGCGTTTAAATAAAAGCAAGGGATCCTTTGACAAAGGATATCTTCCCAACTGGACCACTGAATTGTTTACTGTGGATCGTCAAGTCCTTGGGCGCACTCCTGCCGTGTACCGTGTCCGTGATGATCATGGAGAACTCTTGACAGGCACGTTTTACAGACAGGAGTTGCAACCTATCATCAAATCAAATGATGTGTACAAGGTGGACCGTATCCTGGATCGACGTCAATCAAAAAACAAAAAAGAGGAAGTGTTGGTGCGCTGGTCAGGATACCCCAAAAGTTTTGACAGTTGGATTCCAGTCAATCAGATGGTATAAAAAAGTGAATCTATGACACAAAGATTCATTATGACATTGGACCATGGAAACCCCACACCCCCACAACAATAACAACAACAACAATAACAGTGTTACCATCACCACCACGGCCAACAAACTGTCACCACCACGTTCTGGTTCATCCTGGTGTTGTTTTGGTATGAAGCTGCCCAAAAGCGAAGCCGTGTATTTTTCTCAAGTCATCATTATTTATGTCATCATCATTATGAGCATGGTTCATTTGGCTCTGGGTTACGGAGACAAACAGTTGTGGACCACCCTGCTTGCCAGCTGTTTGGGATATCTGCTTCCATCGCCCACTCTGACACCACCACCACCATCCACCACCACGCTCCACCATCCTTCCAACAACCATCCTCCTTCTCCCTCCTCTGACACCTCTTCGGCTACCAGCACCTTTTTACCTTAGGGACAACATGGAACGTGATTTCTACGTCTCACTTCCCAGCAATGCCTCCATGGAGAGTTACCCTGGTAACAAGACCAACTACTACAAAGTCAAACTCCCCATTCCTTTAAATTTGGATCGTCGAAAATGGGAAGTGGCCCTGAGTGAACTGCATGTACCCATCTCTTGGTACAATATCAGACCTCCCTTCAACTGGTTCCAACTGACACTGACCATGAGAAAAAGCACCACAACCTACAACACAGATGGTACAGTCCTACAGACCAGTGTATTGATGGAAGTCAATCATGCCCCTGTCCATATACAGGCTGGCGTGTACTCGTGTGTGGACTTGATCGAGACATTGAACGAGGGTATGAACAAAATCGTAGAGAAAGGACTCCAAGATGGACATTATGATGAAGTGCAAGAAAATGGAGTGAGAATCGTTTCCAAACTCTTCTACCCAGGGGACCTGCTGCAGTTTCACCTGAAAGACAATGGTCACGTTGTGTTTGCAGCACCACCCCCCATGTTCAAGACTAACCTGTGCCTTCCGGAACCTTTGGTGCACTCGCTTGGATTCAATCAAATCTACATTCAAGTCATCCATAAAAAAGATCTCCATCCCATCAGTGATGATCCCATACATATAGGAATGCTGAACAATGCAATGCAACTTGATGGTGCCAGTGTCACACAGTTGAAACGTTATGACAGAGAATTTTTTTAAATGACCAGTGTCACCAAAGCTTGTAATCAATGTGGTTATGATGTCATCTATGTCTACTCTTCCTTGGTAGAAGAACGTGTGGTGGGAGATGCCATGGCTCCCCTGCTCACACGTGTACCCATCTCTCACAAAATGCTGGAAGACACCATGGTGATCAAAGTTCCAAAGAACATGGAATACCTTGCACTACGTCAGAGCAATTTTGACCATATCGAGATCTATTTAATGAATGACACAGGGAAGCTTGTGCCATTTATGTACGGGAAGGTCATCGTGACACTTCACTTTCGACCCAGACACTTGTGAGTGAACACTTGTGAGTGAACACTTGTGAGTGAACAGAAAGATGTTGGGACAACAACGTGGAGGACATGCAATGGAGCACGGAGAAATGGGACCAGATTGGGCCTTCCGGGGAGCACACATTACACGAGGCAGTTCTCCCAGTCAGGACAGTTCAGGACTGGCCACATTCCGTGGAGCACGCTATACAAGGGGTAGTTCTCCCAGTCAGGACAGCTCAGGACTGGCCGCATTCCGTGGAGCACGCCATACACGAGGCAGTTCTCCTAGTCAGGACAGTTCAGGACTCGCTGCCTACAGGGGAGGTCGTCAAAGAGGTAGTGGCATGGGAGGCATTGTGAAAAAAACATTGAAAAGGGTGGGACAAAAAGCATTGGTCACCAGTCTCACGATGCTTCCTCACTTGCTGGCGGACTTGAGTCGAGGCAAGAAACCTGTCTTGAGCACACTCAAACACCATGGTAAAAAAGCCCTGAAAAATGTACTGAGGTCCACCTCTCGAGTGGTATAAGAAGATGTCCTTGGCATGAAAAAGAAACGAAAAGCACCCCTCCGATCCAAGACTACAAAAACAAAAAGACGAAAGGTTCTTTCCAGTAAAACAAGAAGACCCTTTAGATAGTTTGGGGAAAGGCCCAACATCTAAAAATAGATCATCAAAAGACTATAAAAGGACTTGGACAATGACACTCTCTACATTTTGCGACCCACTGTCAGCATGGACTCATCACTTGAAGAAAACGATCTCTTTGTGGATGCCGTGTCTGATTTGTGTTGCAACTCTCACAAGGCAAAAAGACAAAAAGAAGAATTGGGAAGCAAGTCCTGTTTTGATGATGTCCCCGATACCTGGGTATACTCTGAAGACCATGAACTCTGGAATCAGGCAAACTTAAGTGAGGAAGAGGAGAAGGACTGTGTGGGAAGCAAGTCGACCTGTGACTACTGTTATGTTGTTCCAACAAGACCACCACCACCCTCCCTGTTTACATTGAAGAATCCTCTCTATCCCAACTTCAGAACTTTGGAACAACGCTTGGCCAGTTTTGAAGACTATTGGCCCAAACAAGTGGCTCAGACCCCTTACGAACTGGCTTTGGCAGGGTTTTTCTACACCCAGAAAGCTGACAGAGTCAAGTGCTATTGCTGTGGTGTGACCCTGTTTCGTTGGGAATCTAGTGATGTGGCATGGGAAGAACACATCATTCATCACATCCGACCCTGTGAATTCTTGAAATGTTACTGCCCTTGGCACATAATGCATAAATTCAAAAACTTTCCAAAACAATGGTCAGTTGGATCCACGACGTCACGCTGTCAACATGATGCGCCACGATGCTTACGAATGCTCCAAGACCCAGTTGGATCTCTTTTCTGTACCCGCTGTGGGCACTTCTGTGGAAGAGGGTCAATGGATTCGTTATAGTCCCTTGGCATCCCCCGAAGTCTCTGGACCATTGCAGTTCAATATTGACAATCCTGTGAATGCTTATATTGACTTGCAAGAATGTTACCTTCGCCTCTGCATCCGTGTCACCGATAAAGAGGGTGTGGATACACAGCTAGATACAAGCAATGTTGCCATGGTCAACAACATGATGCATTCCCTGTTTCGAGAAGTCCGGATTCAACTGGGGAAAAATCAAGTGGAAATCACTCCTTCCATGGGGACATACCCATACCGTGCCTACCTTGAAAATCTCCTCAGTTTTGGAAACACAGCCAAAGGGACCTTTCTGAAATGTGTGGGATGGTATGCAGATGAACCCGGAAAGATGAATCATCACTTTGGTGAGGGAGAAAATGCCCCAAATACAGGTCTGGTGGCAAGACGTAATGTCATTGTCCCCACCCGTGAAGTCGAACTGATGGGACGTCTTCACTGTGACTTGTTTCTACAAGACCGCTACTTGATTGATGGAGTCCCTATGAAACTGGATCTGATCCGGAGCGAAAAGGAGTTTTATCTGATGTGCCCTGATGCCAAAGAGTATAAACTGACCATTACCCAAGCTCAGTTTTACACCCGTCAAGTCAATATCAATCCAAGGATTCGAGAACAGCATATCCTGAGTATGCACCCGAGTGACACTAAAAAAGGCATGACAGCCAAGTACCCTCTGACACGAGTTCAAGTGACAACCCATGACATTACTGCAGGTGGACGTGAGTTTAATAAGGATCAACTGATTGGAGGCCAGCTGCCCAAACGCATCGTCCTTGGACTGGTCAACAATAGTGCCTTTGCTGGATCAACATCAAAGAATCCCTTCAACTTCCATCACTATGATGTATCCAGTCTGAAGCTGAAAATGAATGGCCAGGAAATCCACGGCACAGAAATAGAAAGTGATTTTGGACCTCATAGTAGCAAGATCAAACAACTCTATATGAATTTGTTTCGAAACACGGGACAACTATGGCATGAGAATCCAACCTACATGACCCAGAATGACTACACTCGTGGTTTCACCTTGTGGGTGGTGGACCTCACCCCTGATCTTTCTGCTGACGACGGCCATGCTCATCATCCACGCCAAACAGGAAAACTGAGTCTTCAACTTCAGTTTGCCAAAGCTGTTCCTCATTCAATCACTCTTGTCTGCTATGAAGAATATGAAAACGTCTTGGAAATTGATCATTACCGAAATGTCCTGATGGTATAAAGAACAGACATGTCCTCAAGTCGGGTCAGACATCTCTCTCACACCATGCTGACCACCCAAGAGTTGAATACTTTCGTCTCCCACGATCTTCCACTTCACAATGTGTATCAAGGAACCTTTCCAAAAGACCTGGACCATGTATTTCATGACAAATCTCCTCGATTTCCCAAAGCTTACATCTTCAACACAGATGACAGTAAGGACCCAGGCACTCACTGGATCAGTGTGTACCGTCCAGAACCAGGAAGAGTAGAAATCTTTGACAGTTATGGACGAAACCCACGGTACTGGGGCGTGGAACTACCTCAAATACTGGGATACATGGGATGGCAGTCACAACAAAGCAGCAACCAATCACTGCAGTACCAATACAGTACACTCTGTGGTCTTTCCATCTTTCAAATGTGTCACAAGATTCAGATGACTGCAACTGGGTTAGGTTGGTCAGCTCCTTTATACTCTTTTTTCCCGCCAAAAAAAAAAAAAAAAAATTCCCGCCAAACATTTTTTCCCGCCAAAGAAGTGACCCGCCAAAAAACTTTTCCCGCCAAAGAAGTTTCCCGCCAAAAACATTTTCCCGCCAAAGAAGTTTCCCACCAAACACTTTTCCCGCCAAAGAAGTTTTCCGCCAAACACTTTTCCCGCCAAAATCTATTTTTTTGTACTTATAAATGTTCAATCATGAGAAAAGACTGTTTTTTTTATTATAAACAACAAATAAATATGTGAAATGATCTCTTTTCAATTCTTTCTCTTGAAAAAAATAGTCTTTAATAGGATTAAATCACTCAAAACATAAAAGTGGATCCAAATCCCACCAATCAGCATCCTTCTTTTTCAACCAATCAACACGCAGAGTGAAAAAAATGAAGCCAATCAACATCTCCTTTTTTTGACCAATCGGCATGCAGAGTGAACCTAAAACGAACCAATCAACATTCAGAGTCCTTAATCACAAACCTCTGATTTGGATCCACTGCTCCCCTATAAATACCAGACTTGACAAGCTTGGGATATAGGAGAGGTACCTGTCGCATGGAAACATGCTTCAGTAATACCACTTCTTAAACCGGGCAAGGAGGCGGCCTCGGCCAACTCCTATCGCCCGATTTCCCTTACATCAAACTTGTGCAAAGCGATGGAGGCAATGGTGAACAAACGCCTAAGGTACCACTTAGAGTCACAAGGGCTGTTATCTCATGACCAGAGCGGGTTTCGGCCGCAACGTTCTTGTCTTGACCATATTCTGCGCCTGGAAAATGACATAAAGACTGCGCAACTAAGAAAAGAATATCTAGCTGCTGTCTTTATTGATTTTAGCAAGGCTTTTGACATGGTATGGCACGATGGACTCCTCTCCAAACTTGAGAATGTTGGTATAAAAGGGAAAATGGCAAATTATGTTCAAAGTTTCCTTGAGAATCGATCAATATCAGTGTTGGTTGGGGATCAACTGTCAGAGCGACACAGTTTAGATAATGGCACTCCTCAGGGAAGCATTATCAGCCCAACGCTTTTCAACATTATGATAGACGATCTCTTTGAACATGTACATGAACGCAAGTATATCAACACCTCAAAGTTTGCTGATGATGGGGCAGTTTGGGTGAGACACCGAGAGATTTCCAAAATTAGAACATTGCTGCAGGAATCACTCGATGGTGTCGAAAATTGGTGTGACAAATGGGGGTTCATTATCTCTCCTGAGAAAACAGTGGGGGTTGTATTCAGACGGAAAGGCAACCAGGTAAGCTGCACACCCAGGCTTCAACTTAAGGGCAAGACTGTCGCATTCGAGAAAGAAGCGAAATTTCTCGGTGTCGTCTTTGACCAACATCTTACGTGGTCAAAACATATTGACCACGTGGCAGTAAGATGTCAAGGCGACCTGAACGTAATGCGAGCAGTGTCAGGGACTTCATGGGGAGCAAACAGTGACACGTTGCTAACCCTCTACAAGTCACTTATACGAAGCAAAATAGATTATGGGTGTGAGGCTTACCACAGTGCTGCCCCATCGACTCTGAAGCGACTAGATTCGATTCAATACAAAGCTCTTAAATTGGTGACGGGAGCAATGCCCAGAACCTCCCTGCATGCCCTTTTAGTGGAAACAGGGGAGCTACCACTCGATCTAAGGAGAGAACAATTGACCTTAAACTTCTGGAGTAGGAGTACTAATCCATTGGTTAAAAAGATATGGACGGGGGATATCTTCAGTAAGAACCTCGTAGCACTTGCACGCAAAAAACCCTCCATGATGCCATGCGGGTTGAGGGTGCAACTGCTAAGGCGAGAACACGAGTGTGACACTGTAGACCCCCCTGAAAGTCTTAAACCAGGATTGGTACCCCCGTGGATACTCCAGGCCCCAAATGTAGACACCAGTCTCACTAAGGAAGTGCCAAAAAGTGAGAACCCTCTGTTGCTACGAAGCATTGCGCTTAGCAGGATAGACAGTCTCTATGAGTCCGCGGCACACATATACACTGACGGCTCAAAGGACCCAGTGAGAAATAGAACTGCCTATGGTATCCTAATTAGCTCTGCTCGCACATCCGATACCCAAAGTATCTCAGTACGCATCCCCAATGGGCAATCTGTATATACAGCTGAACTTGAGGCCATACACCATGCACTCAGAATCTCTCGAGATTTAAGAGATAGACAGATAGTAATACTGTCTGATTCCCTTAGTGCACTGGAGTCACTGACCACAAAAAACTCAGCCAGTAGACCAGATACCCTACGTGATATATTAGAACTCCTCCACAAGCTCAAATATATTCACGGAAAAGAGATACAGCTATGTTGGATACCTTCTCACATAGACATTCCAGGCAATGAAAGAGCTGACAAACTGGCACGTCAGGGCTTAGAGATTGAGCATATTTCTGATTATCCTTATTCAAAAAGCGAAATCAAAAGTATGATCAGAAACTCGATCTCTAAGAAGTGGCAGAAGGTATGGGACACCAGTCCTAAAGGCCGGTGGCTTCATAGTCTACGCCCCAGTGTGAAATCGAGACCTATGCACTCGAAACACAACAGGCAGCTAGACACAATGATCACCAGACTTAGACTCGGTGCAACACGCTCCTCGTACCTAAATTGTCAAACATGCCACGTCAAGGCCAGTGTCACTCACGTCTTACTGGAATGTCCTAGGTTCGAAATGGCCCGCAAAGCACTCAGGGAGGAGATTGGAGAAAGTACATTGACAGCGAAGCTACTGCTGGCGCACTCGCAACATCAAAAAATGTACAAGCCCTTATCCAACCTCCTCCTGAAAAGTGAACTTGGCCAGTGTATATGAAAGAAATATATCAATGTGCCGCGGGTCCGGTGGGATAGTGCAGTGGTTGGCACGTTCGTTCGAATCCCGCCAGGGGCTCGGCATCCTTATAAACAGCCAATAAGGTGGGGTGCAATGCCACATTAAAACAATGTAGTAACACCCCTGGCTAGCTAGTTCCAGCCGAAGCTCGCAGGTTTCACCACAATGTTCAACCACCTTGACACTGTGGTCTTTCTCCCTGCCCAAACTCTAGCACCTCCGGGTAATAGAAATTGCCTATAAGATCAGCCTAGTAGAGGGACGCAATATTAACAGCACAATTATATCACCCAAACGGCCAAATAGAAATTGCCTGAACAAAGTGAACTGCCTACTTTGTTCGTGACACACCCGGTAACACCTTCCCCATGAGTTCCTAGGTGGAACACCCTTTCCAGGACCCTAGCCTTCTGGAATCTTCTCTTTCATGTGTGTCAATGTGACACTGTCTGCCGAAATGCCTAACGGGCGAAGGCGACATTAAGCACTTAATGCAACAACAGCTCTCATCACTCATCAGCATCATCATGATCAGAGTAGAAGAAGAAGACGAAATCATTGTCATTGTCGACACCGACGACAGCGAAAGCCTCAGTTGTCATGAAGTCTTGGATGACATGATTCCCCCAGCATCACTCATCTCAGAGAACACCCTGCCGTCCTTAACGAGTCAAGAAGTGTTTGATGACATCAATGCTTGGCTATCTGAGGTGGAAGAACAGTATGGGCTTTCTTCAATACCGGACACGTCAAGCATTGCGTCAACATATCCGGACACCCTCACCTGGACAGATGACCAGCCTGACACCCTAGATTCACCCATGCCAGATGACACCCCAGATTCACCCATGTCAGAGGAGAAGGATGGAATCGACCCGGATGTTCTTTTTCATATTGTGAGGAACCAACCGAAGACGCCCCTGCACACACATATAAAAATGGCAGCCATTTTGTGTCATCAGTGCATGGGCAGTGTGCCCGGATGGCATTTTAACCTGGAACACTGCCTTTACTGTGACACGAAAGTGAACCCACGTCAAAGAACCATACATCAACAAACCTGCCCGGGACAGTATATATTCAGACTGTTGAACATGCAGTGTATGTGCTAAAAAAAATGCACATGCTTTTACAACGGCGCTTTTCAGGGCCACCAAATGTAACAAAAGAACACTTGTTCAATGCTTATAGTCTAAAATTTAATATCCGTTGTCATGGTGACTCTTCCGGTGTCATGGCGGCACTTCCGGTGTCATGGCGGCACTTCCGGGGTCACGTGACGTCACATCCGGGTCATGTGATGTCCCAGAATTAAGTCACCCCTGGGACCAATCCAGGACCATGGTCCTGGATTTCAGGACCGCGAGGACCGGTCCTGGAATCCAGGACCATGGTCCTGGATTGGTCCCAGGGTGACTTAGTTAACTACTACCAATAGTTTAACATCAAACATATTTCGAAGGACTTTCCTAATTAACGATATCCTATGCAGTCAATGCTAAGATCTTTGAAGTTACTCTGTCGACACAGCCGATAAAAGATGAGTTTTCATTGGATACGAAGCAGGGATACAGTATGAGGTGTCACTTTCTTCCGCTAGGGAACATTACAGCGCTCATCAGGTGAATGAGTCGGTCATAAACGTCATAGGTTTCCTAAAGACGTCACAATGTATTGCATAGCTAGATACATCATGTAGGCACCCTGCAAATTAATACAGATATAAGTGTTTGTTTGATCATAATCAATCGATCATGGTATGTGATTCGAAGTCACTTTATTGCTTTAACGACATTTAATTGTTTTTCTTGAAATTAGAATGAAGGTGCTTCGACGTCTAGAATTTGATAGAGTTATTGACTCAGCACTACAAGATAAGACGTGTCCAAAGGCGACATATCCCTACACACATTAAAACATGAAAGGAAAATACAATATTTTGCTGTAGTATTTCAAGTTTCATAAAATACATTGATATGAACACCATCAGACTTGTTGGCAGTACTATTTATTTGGACTGTTTAGTAACCAAGGTTAAAGCGCGTTATTGTCCCCCGCCGCAACGCGGAACGGGGGACTATATATTCAGCGGCGTCCGAACGTCCGTCCGTACTTACGTACGTCACATTTCTTGTTAACGTGATATCTCATGAAGCGTTTTATCCAAAGTCTTCAAATTTGGTGTCGACCTACATTGTGGGAAGACGCAGACACCAGTCCATTTTGGTGACCTTGACCCTATTTTCAAGGTCACCACGACACTTTGACCACTTTATTGTCTCTTGTTAACGTGATATCTCATGAATGGTTAGATATAATGTCTTAATATTTGCTGACGGCCCATATTGGCAGTTTACGCAGACACCAGTAAATTTTGATGACCTTTTCCTTATTTTCAAGGTCACAACAATGCTTTGACCACATTTCGAACTCTTGTTAACGCAATATCTCATGAACCCAAGCACCCAAAGTTGTCAAAGTTGGTGGCAGTCTACATTAGGGGATGACGCAGACACCAGCCGGTTTCAGTGACCTTGACCTTATTTTCAAGGTGACTATGACACTTGACCAACTGATATGTCTTACTTAACTCAATGTTAACCATGTTAGTGGCAGACACTTGTTCTAAAAATGCTTCAATGTGAGTGCAGGTTGGTTCAAAACATAGTTTTATTTAAACAGAACAGGACTAATTAAGAATAATTTCGGTTAAGTGAGACTTACCTGTAGTTGATAGATGACTATAATTCCAACAACCTTATCAGAACTGTGGGGTTACAAGGACTCGCATGCATAGAAATGTTGCGATATTGCTTCTAATTGTCTGAAGCGAGGTTTGAAGTTTTTACAAACTATACGATATCTGCAATTTTGACGTGTTTTTCGTATTGGAATTACTTGTAGGACATTCTTGGAATAGTTTTATGTTTTCAAAAAGAGAAATAGCTTATTTGGGCTTCAATATCAATATTCTGACTATGACGGTAAAACTGAGAAAATAGTCATACACTGTTCTCTCGACAACACAGCCATGGTTGATAGTTCCTCTCTGGACAACACAGTTATGGTTGATAGCTCTTCCCTGGACAACACAGCCATGGTTGATATCTTTTCTCTGGACAACACATCCATGGTTGATAGTCCTTCTCTGAACAACACAGCCATGGTTGATAGCCCCTCTCTGGACAACACAACCATGGTTGATAGCTATTCTCTGGACAACACAACCATGGTTGATAGCTCCTCCCTAGACAACACAACCATGGTTGATAGTCCTTTTCTGAACAACGCAGCAATGGTTGATAGCCTCTCTCTGGACAACACAACCATGGTTGATAGCCCTTCTCTGGACAGCACAGCCATGGTTGATATATTTTCTCTGAACAACACAGCCATGGTTGATAGCCTCTCTCTGGACAACACAACCATGGTTGATAGCTATTCTCTGGACAACACAACCGTGGTTGATAGCTCCTCCCTAGACAACATAACCATGGTTGATAGCTCTTCTCTGGACAACACAACCATGGTTGATAGCTCTTCTCTAGACAATAAAATCATGGTTGATAGCTCCTTTCTAGACAGCACAACCGTGGTTGATAGCTCTTCTCTGGACAACACGACCATGGTTGATATCTCCTTTCTAGACAGCACAACCATGGTTGATAGCTACTCTATGGACAATACAGCAATGGTTGATAGCTCTTCTCTGGACAACACAACCATTGTTGATAGCTCTTCTCTGGAGAACACGACCATGGTTGATAGCTCCTCTCTAGTCAACACAGCCATGGTTGATAGCTCCTCTGTGGACAACACAGCCATGGTTGATAGCTCTTCTCTGGACAACACGACCATGGTTGATAGCTCCTCTCTGGACAATACACCCATTGTTTTTTTTTGTTTTTTTTTTTGTTTTTTTTTTTTATTTTTTTTTATTTTTTTTTTTATTTATTTTATTAATCCATTTCCAATTCATTCTTACATTTCATATGACAAACAAAGGCATTGAATAAACATTCTTTTTGATATAAATCATATAAGAATAAAAAATGCAAAGTCTTTGAAGCTAGAGATAGAAGTATCATTTGCACACTGCGTGGGGTATTGACATTTTATGGGCGCTTCAATCTATACCAAATATGACAGGTAAATGTTTCCATTTCACAATGAAGGAACCTGTCCTGTTGTTTTTTCTAGCTATAAATTTTTCAATTTTACATGTTTCTCTTAAGATTTTAAAGAATGTCTCAGAAGAAAGAGCATGTTGTTTGATACTTGAAACATAAATGAATCTTTTGGCAAGTAGAATAATATGGTTTACTATCTTATTGTGTGAGCACAATCCGAACATGATAATGAATTTTGAAAGGGTAATACTACATTGGAGATGAGTATTTATGAAATATTCTACATTATGCCAGAAGATTTTAACTAAGTCACAGTCAAAAAACACATGTGACATATCTTCTGAGGTATTTTTACAAAAAGAGCATGTATCATCATCAACTAACTTCATCCTCAAAAGTTCTTTCTTTGTTTATATTGTTCTGTAGATAAACTTATATTGAAAATCTAAAAGCTTGCAATCATCTGTACATTTCCTATAATAACCAAAAACATAATTCCAAATTATGTCCTGTTGAAATGTAGTATTCCAATATTCTAGCACTTTTGGAGTGTTAGTGTTTTTTATCAGTTTGTCATAAAATATCCTTGATCCTTTGCTATTGGAGATCATATCTTTGTGAACATGATTAATGATAACATGGTTCAAGCCATAAGTTCTGTTTTCTAATTGCTGTCTCCAGGTCTTTGGAATGTTACTTAACAAATGTTGATAATCCAAAAAAGTTCCTCTTATTTTATATTTCTTTTTTAAAACTTCAAAGCTGAAAAAACCATTTCCATCATAAATGTCTCTGATACATTGGATACCATGATCTAACCAATTCCGAACAATGTATGAAGATTTAAAGAAATGGTTTAACCAAAGTGGCTGAGCTAAGATTTGTTCTAAGTCCTCATTGTCAAAGGTGTGTTTCTTATAAAATATTCTCCAGGCAAATAAAACATCCCTCCAGTAAGGATTATCATTGTCCGATAAGCAATCTACAGCGTTCGAACCAAGAGAGTATATATGACTTAAAGGAAAGGTGTTATTAAAACTGGATTTCTTTTTTAGTTGGCACTTCAATGAAGAAAATTTCAGAGCATTGATGAAACATTCTATGTCAGTCATTCTGAGGCCTCCATCATCATAAGTCCTACTGATATTTGATCGTTTAATTTTATCCTTTTTGTTGCTCCAAAGAAAATTATAAATTATTTTTTTGAGTTCATCAATGAATGTTTTAGGCGGGTTAGGCAGTGCAGAGAAGATGTGTACTAAAGTTGAGATTGCTAGAGTTTTGATAACAGTGATTTTTTCAATAAGAGTCAAGTTTCTTCTTCGCCAGCTGGCAAGTAATCTGTTTATATGTTCTAAGCGCTTTTTTGTGTTAATTACTCATAAGTCTTTAAGAGAAGCATTAAGAGTTATCCCCAAAATTTCAAAATCCCCACTGTGCCAGTCAAAATATAGGTCATTGGCTAAGTTGATGTTACTACCTGTCATTGAACCTATCCATATAGCTTTTGTTTTGTTTATGTTCATTTTTAGACCTGACATTTGATAGAAGGTATTGAGTGTTTCATTTGCTGCTGTGAGACTTTTTTCAGACCCATCTAGATACAATTGTGCATCATCAGCATATTGACCCAGTTTTTGTTCTATGTCATTAAGCATTATTCCCTTTATATTAGCATTTGATCTAATCATAATACCTAATATTTCTACAGCAAGGATAAATAAATAAGGAGAGACTGGATCACCCTGTCTACAGCCCCTTTCTTGCTGAAAAAATGGTGAAATATGGCCATTTTGTATAACAGCTGCTGTGTTGTTACCAGTTATGATTTCAATCCATTTAATAATATTAGGTCCAAATCCAAATGCTCTCATTGTTTGTATTATAAATGGTTTGGAGATAGTATCAAAGGCTTTTTCAAAGTCAATCAGTAGTAGAAGGCCAGGTTTATTCAATTTTCTAGTTTCAAAGATGATATCATAAAGAAGTCTGATATTTTCACTCATACATCTTCCAGGTATGAAGCCAGTTTGGTTTTCATGGATAAGAGTATCTAATGTTAACTTAAGTCTATTTGCTATGCATGTACTTATAATTTTGTAGAGGGAGTTAAGCAATGAAATAGGGCGCCAATTTTTCAAAAGTGTACGCTCTCTATTTTGCTTAGGCAAACAAGTGATTATACCTCTGTTCATTGTTATGCTTATTTCATTATTTGCGAAAGTTTCTTGTATAAACCTATAAACCCATGGGCTTAGATCTCTCCAAAAGAATTTAAAGAATTCAATAGGGTAGCCATCAATTCCGGGGCTTTTATCATTCTTCATAGAAAGAACTGCCTTACCAATTTCTTCTAGGCTTATTTCTTTTTCAAGACTCTTCTCTTCCTTGTTAATTTTTGGAATGTCAATATTTAAATTTAAATCAATATCTTTCTCTTCTTCATGATGGTGTATATCTTTACTGTATAGTTTACTGTAAAATTGTTTCAGTTCATCTAAGATAGTACTGCCATCTGTAATCAAATCACCATTATCTTTTATGATACTATTGATAAGCTTACTAGTATAATTCCTATTTTCTAGGTGGCAAAAATAATGTGTAGGTTTTTCACCTTCTTCGTACCATTTAATTCTTTTTAGGAATTGAGATCTTTTTATGTCTTCTTCATTAAGTTCTTCCAAAAGCTTTTTCTTTATTCTTAGTTCTAGTAAAGAATCTTCACTTAAATTATTAAAATCAATTCTTATATTTTCCTCGAGTGATTGTATTGAATCTTCAAGATCTTTTCTTTTTTTATTCCTATCTTTTTTTAATGAATGTAGAAAAAGAAATAGTCTTACCTCTTAAATTCATCAAAAAAGTTTCAAGTAGTAAAGATTCAGATATTTTCAATTCCAATGTTCCATCCTTGATATGGTTGTTTAATTCATCTTCAGTATCTAATGGTTTTGCATATTCAGATAGAGTATCTTTTAATGTATTTTTAACAATTTGGATGTATTCTTCATTCCGTAATAGAGAAGTATTGAGCTTCCAGTAGCCACGGCCTCTTTCATTGCTTAGTTTATTTGATATTGATAGCGTAATTGGTGAATGATCAGATTTATACCCTGGGACAATGTCGGTTTCATATGATACGTTAAAAATATCCTGTGATACTACAAAATAATCAAGCCTAGCTTGCTGTTTAGGATTTCTCTTCCACCAAGTGAATTTTTGCATTTGCTGTTTTGTTTTCTCCAAATATCTATTAGGTCTAGTTCTTCAATCTTTTCTAAAACAATATTTCTGGCGTTGGGATTATTTATATTTTTATAGTTTTCAAGATCTATTGCAGGGTTAAGAACCAGATTCCAGTCACCACAGATAATGATTGATTCATTTCTAAATTCCACAATATCATTGAATAGTTTAGAATAGAATGCAGGTTCATCCTTATTTGGGCCGTATAGATTTGTCAAGGTAACATTCATTCCATCTATTGTAATATCCGTTATAATAAAATTGCCATTTTCATCAATTAGTGATTTATGAATTTTGATTTCCATGTTGTTGTTAAAAAGAATTGCTACTCCTCTTGAGTTAGATCGAAAACCAGCAATGATACAATTTAGTCCCCATTCATACTTCATAAGATCTATTCTATCCGAATCCATTGTTAAGTTCACAGTTAATATAGTGTATTGTGCCTTTTAGTTACACCCATTGTTGATAGCTCCTTCTCTTCTCTGGACAACACAACCATGGTTGGTAGCTCTTCTCTAGAGAAGACAACAATGGTCGATAGCTCCTCTCTGGACAACACAGCCATGGTTGACAGCTGTTCTCTAGACAGCACAGCCATTGTTGATAGCTTCTCTATGGACAACACAGTCATGGTTGATAGCTGTTCTCTAGACAACACAGCCATTGTTGATAGCTCCTCTATGGACAACACAGCCATGGTTGATAGCTCCTCTCTAGACAACACAGCCACGGTTGATAGCTCCTATATGGACAATACACCCATTGTTGATAGCTCGAGCTCCTCTCTGGACAATACGTCCATTGTTGATTACTCGAGCTACTCTCTTGACAACAGAGCCATGGTTGATAGCTTCTCTCTAGATAACACAGCCATGGTTGATAGCTCCTCTCTTGACACCACAGCCATAGTTGATAGCTCCTCTCTGGACAATACATCCATTGTTGATACCTTGAGCTCCTCTCTGGACAACACAGCCATGGTTGAAAGCTCCAATCTAGTCAACACAGCCATGGTTGATAGCTCCTCTCTTGACAACACACCCATGGTTGATAGCTGTTCTCTAGACAACATAGCCATGGTTGATAGCTCCTATCTGGACAAAACACCCATTGTTAATTACTCGAGCTCCTCTCTGGACAACACAGCCATGGTTGATAGCTTCTCTCTAGACAACACAGCCATGGTTGATAGCTCCTCTCTGGACTCCACAGCAATAGTTGATAGCTCCTCTCTGGACAATACACCCATTGTTGATAGCTCGAGCTCTTCTCTGGACAACACAGCCATGGTTGATAGCTGTTCTCTAGACAACATAGCCATGGTTGATAGCTCCTATCTGGACAATACACCCATTGTTGATAGTTCGAGCTCCTTTCTGGACAACACAGCCATGGTTGATAGCTCCTCTCTGGACAACACACCCATGGTTGATAACTGTTCTCTAGACAACAGAGCCATGGTTGATAGCTCCTATCTGGACAATACACCCATTGTTGATTACTCGAGCACCTCTCTGGACAACACAGCCATGGTTGATAGCTTCTCTCTGGACTCCACAGCAATAGTTGATAGCTCCTTTCTGGACAATACACCCATTGTTGATAGCTCGAGCTCTTCTCTGGACAACACAGCCATGGTTGATAGCTGTTCTCTAGACAACATAGCCATGGTTGATAGCTCCTATTTGGACAATACACCCATTGTTGATAGTTCGAGATCCTTTCTGGACAACACAGCCATGGTTGATAGCTCCTCCCTAGTCAACACAGCCATGGTTGATAGCTCCTCTCTGGACAACACAGCCATGGTTGATAGCTGTTCTCTAGACAACATAGCCATGGTTGATAGCTCCTCTCTGGACAACACACCCATGGTTGATAACTGTTCTCTAGACAACAGAGCCATGTTTGATAGCTCCTATCTGGACAATACACCCATTGTTGATTACTCGAGCACCTCTCTGGACAACACAGCCATGGTTGATAGCTTCTCTCTGGACACCACCGCCATAGTTTATAGCTCCTCTCTGGACAATACACCCATTGTTGATACCTCGAGCATTTCTCTGGACAACACAGTCATGGTTGATAGCTGTTCTCTAGACAACATAGCCATGGTTGATAGCTCCTATCTGGACAATACACCCATTGTTGATAGTTCGAGCTCCTTTCTGGACAACACAGCCATGGTTGATAGCTCCTCTCTGGACAACACACCCATGGTTGATAACTGTTCTCTAGACAACAGAGCCATGGTTGATAGCTCCTATCTGGACAATACACCCATTGTTGATTACTCGAGCACCTCTCTGGACAACACAGCCATGGTTGATAGCTTCTCTCTGGACACCACCGCCATAGTTGATAGCTCCTCTCTGGACAATACACCCATTGTTGATACCTCGAGCTCTTCTCTTGACAACACAGCCATGGTTGATAGCTGTTCTCTAGACAACATAGCCATGGTTGATAGCTCCTATCTGGACAATACACCCATTGTTGATAGTTCGAGCTCCTTTCTGGACAACACAGCCATGGTTGATAGCTCCTCCCTAGTCAACACAGCCATGGTTGATAGCTCCTCTCTGGACAACACAGCCATGGTTGATAGCTGTTCTCTAGACAACATAGCCATGGTTGATAGCTCCTATCTGGACAATACACCGATTGTTGATAGCTCGAGCTCCTCTCTAAACAACCATCGTTGATCAACCTGCTTCTCGACATATCAACATATTGCCCCCGACTTCTTTCGAAAACAGTAGAGCTACTGCGACTTAACCACCTGCTCGGGAAAGTACCCCCTGTGGCAGAAACTCCGTCTGTCAGTCTTTAGATTATAAGGAGAGGGCTTATCGGATGACGCTATAAACATCGTCATGCAATTAACAACGACAGAGTACGAGGGAGCATTTCGGGGCTCATACAAAATGACACATCATATTTCAAAGACGTGCCAGAATTCCTCATTGAACTATTGGTCTCAGTTATTCTGCTCTGAACAGTGCTCGTTCAGCTTTATCAAGTTGTGTAGCTGGTGTACCACTTGGGCAACTCCCGATGGTTAAGCAGTTCCTCAGTTTTCAACATGATATCCGCCCTGCCAAGATATGATACTACTTGGGATGAGCGTTAGTGCTTGAATATCTTAGAGATTTGAGTGACAGCAGTTAAGAAAAAAAATGTGTTTGAGTATGAAAATGGCCACTTGGGTGTTGTTGTTATCCGGACAGACTTGAGTGTGTGCTCTTAGACTGTCAAAGTGTGGAAGTGTTTTAATTTTGAGGTTTGTTTAAACAGCAGACCAAGTTATCATAAAAAAGAGATCATCTTGAAATCATACCCAAACGAACGTTTGTGGATCTTAACATTCAAAGGACTTCGATCCCTTTGGAAGGACAGGAAACTGCTCTGTTCATTTCCATACAAAAAGCAGTTAGGCCACAAAAGAGAGTGGCGAAGGACACACAAGCACGTTGGGTTAAGACTGTTCTTAATCTTGCTGGAATTCACACGACAGTGTTCAAAGCTCATAGTACACTGGCAGCATCTACTAGTGCAGCAGATTCCTCTCTGGACTATACTGGACACGGCGGGTTGGAACAATCACTGTACTCTTAGCAAGTTTTATGAAAATAGTATCATTATTAGAAATGAGTGTGAATATGTTGAGGCAGTGGTGTAAGGCTCTGGAGTAGTATCTATACACGTTACCTGCATCGTGAAAATAATTACTGATGAACATTCTCATGTCTCATTTCTTATTACCACATGTATTAAATTCATAAAAATATAACAGACAGGGAAATTTATTTGTCATTTGCGTGACTTAGTCCATAGCTTTAAAATAACCAACAGTCTATATAATTGTTGAAATATTTGTATGCCTTACTGTAAACATCTCACAGAATTCTGAGGTTCGGTTTGGGTTGAGGAAATTTACAGTAAGACTTACCTGTAAGTTGATAGTTGACTTTAGAAACCTATCAGGGATGTTGTCTATTGTTTCGGAGGTATCTTGTTTTCTCACAATGACCTTATTAGGTTTCTCTTCTGAGAATAACTTTGAGTTTCGAAAGTAAGATCAAAGAAGAGGTTTTTACTATTGATTGTAGCAGCTTAATAAATGTGACTGAGAATTATTGGTCGGTCCAATATTTATTACAACTCAATTCACAACAAATTTTATAGAAATGTGAACAAAGATAATTTTTTTAGAGTGTATAGATGACGGGAATCGAACTCGAAACCTTTTGCACTTAAACAGGACACTGTACCCCTATGCTACCAAGGAAGATAAAGTAAAAACTTGGTATTATCTCTTTCTAGTCATACCATCTCTGCCTCAATATAACACTAGTCTGGGGTACATAATCTTTATAATGCAGGATTTGGGAATATAAAAAAAATAAATTGTAAATTTTGACATTTGACGGTTCATAAATGGAGAAAATGCTGCTCGAAAATTATTTGTTTTATCAACATACTCAATGGCTCTTTAACAAGTGAGTCATGAATCTGATCATTTGATTCAAAAGATGATTAACATTTCTGACATAGATATCAATTCTATAACACCTTCTATGGCATTCCCATATTAATCAAATGAAAAATAAACTTAGTCCCATGATCAATTGCTTACGTAGTTATAATACAGATTGTCACACAAGACTTTCGAAACTCTGTACAACTCCTTCATTTTACCTTTATTTGATTGAGTGGTGGCAAAGTGGGAACAAATAAAAAATTTAGATCCTAGGCAAAATGAATATCTACATGCCTGATGATCATTCATGCCAAGTTTCATACTTTAAGCCATTTTTTTTCAATTTTGACACTAAGGGACTCCTTCATTTAGACGACTTACGTACAATATGATGTGCGTATATATAGTAAAAGTAAAATATATGCCGAGACTATCAAACCTTACGAGGAAGCCTTCCGTTATTTGTTCATGTGTCCTAAATATGATAACCTTCGATACAAATCGTAAAGGTTTCTCCATACGGGAAATACTAAGTGGTATGTTTTCCATGTCGTGTATCAATTTATCACCTGACGTGAACAAACCTGGGGTAAATTCATAATAGTCGCTGTATTTTGTCGACCATTGTGATATTGCTGACCACAACGCACCCACTGCATGCAATATTGACACGTTTACTATTGACTTTCTGTGACAGTGTCGTTATACTTATAATATTTCAGCGGATGAAGTCTTAATCATTTCTTCAGAAAATAATGGTTATAGAGAGCAGTGCTGTTATCGGTAAATAAAAGGAAAAGCAATGACCTTGACAACGTCGACCCGTTCACATCTTAATTAAACAGAAAGATAAAAGATGGAAATAACCAATCACCAACATTCGTCACAAAAATCCAATCATTGTCACTGCAATTCTCACTGTACATAACCAGTGCTCCCCACCCATTTCATCCACACTGTACAGGTGCCAGAGTCTGACATGTAAGCGTGTACGTATCGATTATAAGAGTCACCTCAATACCTGTCTGTTGCTGACCTGTCAGATTGGCACTCGACAAGCAAGCGGGGGAGCAGTGATGGTACGGTAGGTAGTTCATGCACATTCACCTTTTATAAATTTTTTAATAAAGAAAATAGTCTATTAAAAGCTTGATATCAAATATTATTGTAAACGCATGAGATATAATTCATTATTCTGAATCGTTTACAGGTGCTGATGTTGAGGCACGATTTTGGACATAAGAATACTTTTAAAAGATAAATGTTTTTCCTATAATGTTTAAAAGCACTCAAATAATAAAAAAAACAACTGTCTTTACTGAATGAATGGAGATTACATATTGCTGTTAATATCATATGGTCTATGATATATTCATATTTATCTATATTTTGATGTGAACAAAGTTAAATGTTGACTTTGTTGGCCTTTGTAGGCAGGGTGCTATCTTTTAATCTGTAATGTTTTATATCATGTGAATATTGTTTTATTATGCCATATGTGAAATGTATGTTAGTTGTATGTATGTATGTATGTATGTATGTATGTATGTATGTATGTATGTATGTATGTATGTATGTATGTATGTATGTATGTATGTATGTATGTATGTATGTATGTATGTATGTATGTATGTAAGTGTGTATGTAAGTATATAAGCATGTATGTATGTATGTAAGTATGTATGTATGTAAGTATGTATGTAAGTATGTATGTATGTAAGTATGTATGTAAGTAAGTATTTAAGTATGTAAGTATGTAAGTATGTAAGTATGTAAGTATGTAAGTATGTATGTATGTATGTGTGTATGTAAGTATGTATGTAAGTATGTATGTAAGTATGTATGTAAGTTGTATGTAAGTTGTATGTAAGTATGTATGTAAGTATGTATGTATGTAAGTATGTATGGCAGTATGTATGTAAGTATGTATGTAAGTTTTATGTAACTATGTATGTAAGTTTCATGTAAGTATGTATGTAAGTATGTATGTAACTATGTATGTAAGTTGTATGCAAGTTTTATGTTATTTTTTCTTCTTCCTATACCCCATGTCTCACCGAGATGATATCTAAAACAATTATCTCTGTATCCAATTAATCTATGCCGGAGTATCTATGCCTCAAATACAATAAAAGAACTTTGACCAAGACAAAGCCATATGTTAAAACACTATTTCTCAGCAAATCTAGACATCCATAAAACTCACTGCACTAATACCAAAACTGAAATGAAGATGCTTTACAGACAGACATGCAGAAATGGTTTATCAAAGTTAAGCATAAACATGATTGTAAATATCGCATACAAAAACTACATTCCGGCAGAAGGTGTATTTCAGACTCCATGTTATCACAGAAGGGATATAATGTTAGAGGGAAGGGTCTGCTGTATCTGCCAGTCGTTATTTGAAGTTATAGTATTTCACAGCGTTGTCTGGAGAGTTGTGTTCGCTGATTTATAACTGATTTAAAAAGTATTTTATTTCCAAATAACATATCACGTACATGAAATATGAGAAGTTAAATTGGAAAAAGGATTAGCAAACAGGCTACACTAGCCTCTTTTAATGCTTCTCCTAAAACAAACTTAAGACAAATCAGTTTGTAAATGCATTTGTGGAAATACATTAGAGTTCATAACTCGCAGTAGTTAAACATAAAAAGCATATGGTACCGAACTTTATAAAAAAAACGGTTAGTTTATGAAATCATACACAGATTTGATCAACAGTTCGTTTTCACTTTGTGACAAAGATTCGTCGCCGCTTAGAATAGCACGTAGCATATTATTTTGGTAAAAGTATTTGCTGAATCTGAATGTAGTATATAGAGGACACCCAAGGAAATAATGAAGAGGATCTTCTCGAGTGTTTCCACAAGATTTGATTTATAACTCGACATGATTATCTGTACAACAAGAAGATGTCCGTAACTTCCATGTTGTTGTTCCATATATCATTGAACCATGATGACTCGTCATGTTTCTTTAGTTCGGATTTCATACGAAACAGTACAGAGTGTGTTGATTTATTTAACAACAGTAGTTATTCAACATTAAGGCTTCACAGCTCAACGATTGAGTAAATTGTTGTATTCTAAAATCTTATTCTTATTCTTAATCCCGTTCCATTATTATTATATTAGTTAGATGCTCGATTTTACACAAATGTGAAGCATATTTGCAGTTTATCATTTAATGGTTTGCAGTGTAGCTTTCATGGTTTTGTATTTCGGTGTTAATGAGAAGTCGAGAGTACTACGGTTTACAGCTGCATCCCGTACGTTTGTTCACCTTCGTTTGTGTTTTAGTCTTATCCTGTAATTTGGGATGTATTTGAAGCATCGTATCATCGCGAAAACCAAACCGATGACTATGAATTAACCAATAGTTCTTATTTTCTCATGTTAAATATTCAGTAAGTGATCACCTGAGTCGAGAATTATTTCATGTTATACTTATTCAATGTACTTATGCGGATTTTTGTCTCATTTAAAAGATATGGAACATTTATTCGAAAGTTTTGGAGAATTTCCAATTTTGTTTTACAATTTGACTCCTTCTATCTATTTCATTATGCCAAAGTTCAATACTTGCACCTCCGATGTGCCGACCCCTTGATACGTTTCACAATGATTAGTCTACACGTGGATATAGGATGATTTGTTGTCATTGTATTTTGTGTAATTCATTGATGTTACAATGAAAGACAATTTTCACTAAGATACAGCCTTAAGGTGAACAGACGTTAGGGATGCAGATGTATTAATGACAAACATTTAAGTATATTTTAGTACATTTCAAACACATAAAAGAATATAAGGTATTATGGAATTAAAGCTTCTTAAAGGGACACTACGTGTTTTTCATAAAATTGTATCTATATTTGATTCATACAAACATATCAAATGTCCTGATTTACGTCTATATCATCTCATTCAAATATGTATCCCCTAACGTCAAATATTTGACAATAACTTGTTTACAATAAAACTCGAGCAGCGGTTTAATGCACAATGAGAAACCGAAATCATGTGCCCCATTTACATGTATACAAGTTATATTTACCATTGAACAGTACCAATCAATATCTGTCCCCTTGTCTATATATAAGTTTTCAAAATTACGTTTGAACAATTGATGCGCGCCAGCCGCGGAACATTGTCCGTTTTTTTATTATTTTATCATAATCACGACTAAAATCTGAATAATGTAACTACAGTCATTACTTCTCGATAAAATAACACCCTTGGTTACTTTTGACCTATGTTGCTATATCTAGCTACAATAACATACTGAGTGTCCCTTTAAGTGAAAGCGGTAAGCAATGGTGTTAATAAATTACCCTTGTATGTACATGTCAGATAGTGTATGCGTCATAAACCGTATAAACACTAAACTGACTACATTTAATAAAACTCCTCATAAACTTACTTCTCAAGAATAAATGATCATCGAAATCAGTTTTTGACCAAACATAAAACGTATACATTCTATACTATACACCATTGTGTTGTTTGCGTATTGACAATGACGTAGTCGATTACTGTATAAGCTATAACCTGATGATGATTAATGCTTGATGTTATCACCAGAGGAGGGGTGATGAGGACGCGTTATATTTAATATCCAGTGAATAGGCAAACCTTATTCATAAAATAAGCTTAATATAACCCTGTTGATTACCTTTTTTCTTTCAGAAGGATGTGAGAAGCCAAGTACAATGGCTTCGGTGTCCTGTCTGACGCGAAATCTTCACTGACTTATCAGCCTAATCTTCGCACCAAAGAGAAAACGTTGGAGAGACATGGAAAATGTTATCGTTGATATATGTTGCTGTTTACAATTTGATTAATCCCATGTAAAGGAACCGTAACACATTTGATCAGCTCATGGAAATATAATGACAAAAGAAAACGTGAAAGATCCGACATGAAAGGCCGCTAACACCTCTGACTTTGGTTGCCTTGTTATAGACTGACGGCACATAGACCACACCCCCCTTAGGATAACATCTAGCCTATACAACGTTGTGGGGAATACTCTCCTTAGGATAACATCCAGTCAATACCACGTTGTGGGGAATACCCCCCTTAGGATAACATCTAGCCTGTACTACGTTGTGGGGAATACCCCCTTAGGATAACATCTAGTCAATACCACGTTGTGGGGAATACCCCCCTTAGGATAACATCTAGCCAATACCACGTTGTGGGAATACCCCCTTAGGATAACATCTAGCCTATACCACGTTCTGGGGAATACCCCTTGGGATAACATCTAGCCTATACCACGTTGTGGGAATACTCTCCTTAGGATAACATCCAGTCAATACCACGTTGTGGGGAATACCCCCCTTGGGATAACATCTAGCCTATACCACGTTGTGGGGAATACCCCTTAGGATAACATCTAGCCTATACCACGTTGTGGGGAATACTCCACGTAGCGGAGGTTGTGTATACAACACGACAACGTATCTGTTACCTCAAATATATCCATCCTTTTTGGATAACATGACTACCCCATTTGATGGAATATTGAAGGCAACAGAGGTTGAAAACACCACGAGCACCGTCTTCGTCGATGTCTCCGACATGTCACAAACCTCTTGGGATAACGTGACTACCACTTTGAATGGACTAGTCAACAGAACAGAGTTTGTCAATGCAACGACCAGCATTGGAAGTGTTATTACGAATGATAGTCTGCAACCGAATGATACAAGCAACCAATCGACCAACAACATATGTATCATCTGTTCCCATGCTATCCCTGTATGGGTCTCCGTTATTCAAGCTGTTGTTGGTGTTTTCGTAACTCTTGCCAATGTCATCACCGTGACCGCTCTCATCAGAAGCACCGGACTGAAGAAAATTCAGAAAATCTTGCTTATCAACCAACTGATCATTGATACAATTGTTGGTCTCATCTATACTTACCATGCTATAACGGTGTATATCATCTGGCACAGCCCTACAGAATGTATCATACGATACGCTATACTCTGCACAGCCTCGGCGGTTTCCTTGACGATTGTCGCTCTGCTGTCGGTGGAGCGAATAGTTGCCATACAGTTGCCTTATAAATACCAGGATCTCAATACGACAATAAATCAAATGTGGGCCTGTTTCTTTTGCTGGTTTAGTCCCACCTTGACCATCGTGTTAGGATTTATGTATGCGGATTGGGACATCTACGAATGCAACTTCTTACTTTTAGTAACGCCTACGACTCTCTTGCTGTTTGGAGCCCCCAGTCTGCTTATAGTGATGGTGATCATTATATGTAACCTTATTCTCCTGCACATCGCGACAGGACACATCCGAAAGATAATACCGAACTTTGTCGGCAGAGATAAATATATCAAGGGTATCAAACTGCATTTGAAAGCAACACTGACCACAGCAAGCATAGTGGCCCCCTTCTTGTTGACGAACATCCCCCAATACATATACTTCATCGTCCTCGCCGTCTATCCACATCTTCGCAGCGAGCTCTGGGCTCTCTACTTACTGAACGTTGTCTCATCCCTAGTTCTACTCAACAGTGTTATCAATCCCATTGTGTATGTGTGGCGAATAGATGATCTTCGTCTGAAACTTCTCCGACTCCTATGTCCATCGATGGCCCGAGACAATATTAAAGCTCCTTATATGTAACCACAGATGGACCAAATGTCTGCCTAGCTGGAGGGGCTAATTAAACATTCCTGTGTGTGATGTACAGTAGTTTATGTTCAAGCCTCGAAAGACATCCTTTTTGCATTTTGTTTTCAAAACCTTTTGCTTCGTCATGCCATAATCTTTTATGTATTTGAGCTATCCTATTAGTATTATTATTATTCGCAGGTATATTAATATCCTATTTTGATCAACTTAAATGGATCTACAAATCAAAGATTTATACCATAGCCTACTACTACAGATTTGTACTCAAAGAAAAGTACTCTACATTAAGAGTATTTAAGAGACAACTTTTTATCAGTTTTATAAATATTTTGGTGTATGTTTCAGTAGAAACATCTCATGACACAAACATTATTATCAGGATAACTAAAAACTTTCATTTGTATATTGTAAACAGAGGCATGTGCTATGTGACCTTTCGCTCCCTACCCTATGGTTTAAACTGATGTGGTCTACAAAACACGATTCGGAATGTTATTGAAAAGGTTCACCTGTACTGTTTGCATGCACGATATTCCTAGGAGTAAAACTGAATAATCCCAGTGTTATGGCTTATGGTGAACGTGTGAGGTTTCCACTACATATTAACTCTTCCATAAATTGCTGTCACATTTTGGTAAATATATTTAGCATTATCTTGTTATAGAATACTGAAATTATGTTGTGGTATAGTGTTTTTGATTTGCAAAAATGGATACTAATGAAATTTAGCCTCCCAAGTTAAGAATTGATAGAAATATACATATATAGAACGTCATACTTGTGCATTTTGATCGTTTGTATTGAATGAGAAGATGCCATGAAAGCGGAGGAACAACGAGCTCGTCATGTGACGGACTGATGAACTGAAGGACTGAATCCTGAATGTTGTTTCTAATTTTGATTTCTTTGGAATTAAATTATTTCAAGCACATTTTATGTTTTCATTATGTTAACGCACTTGAAAACATTTCACACAAAGCTTTACTGGGCTGATCAATGAGCAAGTAATTAATTAATAAGGTATGAAACCATCAGTCGAGCTGGTCGAGCAACCGTCGGTGTATCATGGCGCGGTACGCCGTCCAAGTAAATTTGATCAATGGATTTTTTAAAAAACAATTTGCCTAGAAAAAAGGTATATTATAAATACAGATACCGGAACACTTTATGTAAATATATTATCCCACGTCATATGTACATTTTTGGGCCTGATGCAACTTCATTGCCAATTTTATTTATTGTTACTAGATTTCATTATCCTGAGGGCGTGGTCACAGTTTACATGTTTGAGTGTATACACATTTGTATATACTTCCGGACTTTACCTTGTTAAAAATTTTAAATGAAATTTGGTAACACGTGAATGAAGTGGTAAACGCATGCTTTTTTATCAGAACAGATTTTGGTGCATTGATAATAAGACATTCGTATTGTCAAGGTTTGACTTTAATATCAGACTCCCATGACGCATGCCTGACTGAAGATGACGTAACCCCTTTTCGTTTTACATAGTGAATCACAGAATTAGTCATTTCGATTATGTTACTCGACTTTTCAAGTTCTTTGTTAATACAACAGAAGAAGTTGTGAGTTCTGCATACTTACATCTGATATTCTGGTAGAACACATACACCAATATGCCCTGAGAGAAGGTCGCTTTGTTATGACTTCATTAGGAAGAGAAATCATCACAAATGAAGCAAATACTGTGGGAATCAGGTGCGAGAATCAACGTGCCATGCAACTACGTGGACATCTCATAGGCAGGATATCCTCCATTGTAATTCGATAAATAGATAACTTAAAAGAGCTTTGTCACAACACCCTTTTTCTAATAAAGTACAGAGTTGAAATAGCGTAATTCTTCCAAGAATACTCAAAACCAATAATGAGGTGAGGTGAGGTGAGTTGGGGTTTAACGCCGCTTTCAAGAGTATTTCACTTATATCGCGGCTGCTAGTATTATGGCAGAGAGAAAGCCCGCAACGCCAAACAATAATGAACGAAGCTTTCGTACAAATATGTCTCAACATAAGCCCATAATGAGACCACACAATCAAATTTTAAGTTAACATGAATTAACGCAAAGTTGCATTAAATCGACACTGGTTCCTTTGTTGCCCAAGCATGGGTGAAATCATTATTGGTATGTTCATGCAAACACAACTCTTGATCACAATTCGATATCGTTGTAAATTTTGTAAATTAATAATATAATGTGCTAGTTTTTCTTCAACTTATGACTTTTCTAAACAGACTATTGAAAACATACCCCTTCTAACTGCAGTTTTGTGAAATTTACAAACGATTCATGTAAGTAATAGTATGCGCAAAATCATACGCGCAACTTATGAATGTATCCAGTTTGGCAGTCATCATAGCAGTGCGTGCTACAGTTTTCGCTGTACGGATTGACGTGGTCACACTTCATATGTGGCAACTTCATTTCTTTTGCAACTGTACGCTTTACGTTTTAATTATTGATTGCAGGTTAGTGAAAGTGATTTAAAATAGTTGATTGCGTCAATAGAAAGCTTAAAGGGGTACAAAAGGCATAATAAGTGATGGACTGTCCAAAATAGTGTGAACAAGTTTGCTACAGTGCCTTTGAAGTTTTAAGCGAATTCCACAACATTACATGTGTATGTAATATACAATTACTTAAAGAATCTGCCTATAGTAATAGTAAAAGCTGCGAAAACATTATTTTCCAAAATTGTTAATTTGTATGTGAACTTTTTATTGACAATAGCGTCAAAATATGAATATGCAAGTTTATCAATACAATTAAATGTACAATTGATATTAATATAGTGTGTACAATTGTATTATGTATATAATAGCAAGTTTATCTATACCCATTAGTATATTTAATTTGTTTGTTCCTGCTATATATCTTGATCAATGTATATATATATATATATATATATATATATATATATATATGGCGATATGAGTAATCACAATGATTCTGATTTTGAAAATACTAATAAGACACTTACACATCTCGAAAGTGATTGTGTATTGATCGCCATCATTCATGTAGTAATTGAAGGCATTGGCAACCGTAACGAGTTTGTATCGGATAAATCAACCAATATAAACATAATGGAACGAGTTTCTAAACTATACGAAACAGAAAAAGATTGTGCAATGGCAGTGGCAATGGAATTTAACTTCATATAACAGCTACTGATTAATCAATGCTTTTTTATTTAGAAAAGGTAAAGACATTATTTTTAGTATACCTACGTGCACTAATATAATTGAGCGAGAGAACAATAAAGATATATGCTATTTAAATTTAAATAGATATGTTGCAAAAAGAGAACAAACTTGACCATGATCATATGGTGTCGTCTGGTTAATTGCTCACAACGTATGCAGCGGTCTCCATGTAAAACAAGTACGTGTTGCCGTATTAAACATATAAGAAGAGTGTGAATGGCACGAACTCCTGTAATTGTTATTTCAGATAATAAATCACAAAATACACTTTATTATTATATTGAATATAGGATGTCTTTTCATAATAATACAAAATATTACATTGCATTCTAGCATATTTTGGCTGAGATCAAATGAGTCGCCTTTTCTCATTCTAATCTTTAGTTTCATCAGCTGTACAGTATACATTATATGTATTACACGTATAAACCAGTTAAACAGTAACAAAGCAAACCATTCACAAAAAGTGATAAATCAACAAACAAGTTGACACAATATTCAACAATATAAAATATATCATATGATCAAATTGGTTACCAGGTGCAAAGGGGTTATAACACATAACTGAGGCATTGGATACAAGTTAAGCTAATGGTGAATGATTCTCATAACAGGCGACAAATCACCAAGGATATGTTAAGTTAATATTCGCCCATCCTGTAATCCGCACTACACTGTAAAAATCGCGTTTAGCAATTAAACACCACCGTTACATGTTTAATGCTATACATGTTTAGGATAGTGCTTAATAGCTAAACACAAGAACGATATTACATCTGTTATTAAAACATGAATAGCTTTAAAACACATTTCTAAACGTGTTTAGACAGACATTGCACCAGTGGCTAAACACTTTCCTAAACATGTTTGAGAATTTCCCCAATGGGTCGGATTACATTGGTCAGTTTGGGCGGGAGAGTTAATTAAGAACAGATGTGTATCCCTGTGGCCGCCATATTTCGCCAGCATCCTCTTGTCTATTTACACGTTGTTGATGCACACGTTTCTGGTCATTCGAAGTGCACATGAAGCGAATATATGTCTCTATGTTTCCTGAACGACACAATTATGGTTCCATCCAAGACTTTGTAAGGTAGGTTCATTTGAGATTTCACAACGTCTGATTCCGATTGCTTTCTATGTTGTTTTCATTTGTCAAAGGAGTTTGTAACAAGTCATTTAACGTACGTATATTATATGCTTAGCACCAACAGTAACATAAATATTTAAGTAATATTTGTTATTTATATAAATGATATATATGAGGGTTGTGATAATGTTTATAGATCTAAAATAAAGTAATATCCATAAACCACATGTTACTATCACATTCAAGTGTAGTGAGGTTTGATTAGTGTAAATGGTTGTGTTGAATTACTTGAATTAAGATGTGTAATAAGGGTATAGACGTTTAACAATTGTATTTACTAAATAAGTTGTGAAAGAAGCATATGACAATATGTTCATTAAATACTTGGTTGATGCTCATATAGCTCATTTAGGACCAGACCAGTATATTTAGATGTATCTATGTTATGCAGTTGGAGAAGAAGTTTTCCTGATGACATTCTGCCTTGACAAGAAAGATGCTGTGATGGAGAAATAGGAGAAACTGTAAGCATTCACTCAGTTGTGGTTAGTAAATA
Source organism: Gibbula magus (assembly GCA_936450465.1). NCBI lineage: Eukaryota > Metazoa > Mollusca > Gastropoda > Trochida > Trochidae > Gibbula > Gibbula magus. The sequence continues at coordinate 51,427,258 of OW388303.1, read as the reverse complement.
TTAAACTAAATTCCTTTATGTAAGGACTTTCACAAATGAACAGTATTTAAGTAACATATATAGAATATTACTTTTCATTATAAAGACCAACTATTGTATAAATATGCTTTGGTAAAAGATTTGCTTGTATCTGCCATTTTACAGGAGAAGGATGCCAAAGGAAATAAAATGCAGTTTACAAACGACCTTCCTGAAACTCAAATACCTTCCAAATCCTTGGATTTAATACAGGTGTTTTAAAGAGAGTAAACTACAAAAACTTGTTGTGAAAATGTTATGTTGGAAAAAAATCCAGTAAGCACCCAAGCCTATTTTAAAGGATTAATTTAGTTATTAATTCATGTACAGAAAATAATTTGTTAAACAATGTCGCTATATTGCCTTGATTCTAAAACCAATTTTAAAATATTTGTGTCTGAAAATTTTACTGCCACGTGAACATTGTCCAGGCATATATTTTATCTTTAGATACCCTTTATCCATGTATATTATGAGAATAATGATTATCTTATAAATACAATATTTGGTAATTTGGAGGAGTGTTCTTGGTGTATATGGTTATTTTATACATAATAAATCTAATTATTAAATTAATCTATTTAATAAACCTTTTCGAGGAATTCCTATTTTGAGTCATTATTATCTTAAAAGTGGTTAATGCAGACCAAATTTATATCTTGTTTGATATACTTTTTAGTAGTAGTACTACATTAGTAGTAGAATGTTTTGGCGATGACTGTGTAACATTGAAACTTGTAACTGTTTTCAACAGCCACTGGTGATTTGATCTAGCATTTTAATTTACAAGATATACAATTGGTCTTCATTGATATTTTGTACATATGCAATGCTTTCATTTTCAGGCGTGTTGGATTGTATGGTTTGTTTTGGTTCAAAGCTAAACATAATACTAAGCGCGTATCTTGTCCTGTTTTTTTTACACGTTTAGACCCCTAAACACGTTTAGCTACCTAAATGTGTAAAGGAATGTGTTTAGTTGCTAAACACATTCCTAAACACATTCATGTAGCTAAACGTGTTTAGGGGTCTAAACGTGTAAAAAAAGGGACAAGATACGCGCTTAGTATTATGTTTACATCCTAAACACCATTTTTACAGTGTAAAGTACTGTGTTTAAGCGACGTCTTGTGACAGTGATGTACAAACAATAGTGTTTTGATGACAAATTAACGACAACAATTATTTTACAACTTTAATGTGTATTTTAGTGAAGATATTGTTAAAATCAGTTAAAGGCGACATGCTAGAAAAGTAATAAAGTAGCCTAAACAATTGTGTACCTTGCAGTAACATACATTTTGCCCTGAACTATTATAACATAAATCGACTCTGCCATCGGGTTCGTACAATAATGATATAACATTTCAGGGCAACACTATATTTGCTAATCCCAGATAAGGGGCATATGAACTTAACGTGTACTATTTCTCAGCATCCCGCGCGGAACTGGCTGTCTGACCACTCCACGAATACTTGTCATATTTGCTGTGTCGACGCATTCACATCACTGTTGTAGAGCTGTTAACACGACACAGGAATGACATTCGAGTATCGCTCTTAGTGATGGCTGTTTCCGGATGCCACGTTAGCTTCATAGCATACTTTCATTGAGGATATCCCTTTGAAATAAATATAAAAAAATGTTTATGTAATTAATATGTCCTGCTTATGTTGTGATTTCGTCAAATTATGTTGTGCTATGTGTATGCTGATTGTAATGATTACTATTATTTCTAATACTTCACAGTGGTTCGTGCTATTGCAATATGATGAACGTTTGTTATTACGTTGAAGGAGTGCTATATTTTTACTTGTATATTCTATAACGTCTTTACATTTTAAAAGCTGGTGATGAACTATAGATTTAAAGGTCATTCTATGAAACTTTCAAACACTCCAAGCATAAGTATTTACCATGTTTATTGTAATTAAAGTTTTATTGTTAATCACCATGGCGTTTCAGTGATTTTAAAATAACTATCATAATAACATGTTATTACATTTATTTAAATACAGTAGAACACGGATAAAACGAACTACAACGGGCCAAATAATTGAGTTCGCTATATCCGATGTTCGCTATTCAAATTTCGCATATTATATAGGGCTTTTTACGTGACTTATAAATTTGTCTGCTATATCCGTTTGTTCGCTATATCCGTCTTTTACTGTATAAGTTTTAACACTTGATCTTATTCGTATATGTACTATTTATACTTTATTTACACTTTATTCGTTGTAAGAACGAAATGGTTATTAACAGTAATTGAACTCATCTAGTCATCACTAACGTCTATAGTTCCAACCTCTTTCTTCAGGATCGGTGCTATATTTTATATACTTTAAAGAAAAATACCCATGTATGATTTGGGTAAATTTGCCCTATTAAATTGACTGAATGTGGTCGATATTTCCTGAAATATAAACTGCATAAAATCGTGATAAGAGAGCAGTGCATAACTATTACATAATAAATTAACATAAATTTAAATAGTACTCTCATATACACACACTGCTATAAAACGTACGTCAGATGAAATACTTTGTTGACATATCATGTAAATAAAACTGAAGATTTCCGGGAATATCCTGTTCTAAAGAAAATATAAAGGGGGATAACTCCACCGCATTTAAAATGACAATAAATATCTTTGGGCCGTCTCTGTTCAACTTCCTTGAACACTCGCGGAGAGCTCGCTACGAACGTCTCAGTGAGAAGTCGCGGCTAGAGGGATTTAGGTCACACGTTGAAAGATCGTTATGATTTGTGTTTAAAAGGTAAGTAGAACACCTTACATTGCTACAGGTAAATCTAAGCTATAGGTTTTATTGCTGGGATAGTGGTGTAACGAATACACGCTGTGTTGTTTTGAATTAGGTTGTTGTAGGTAAAATCATTCATCCATGATACGAGTACACGTACTTGTGTTGCGCTCAGGTGATCTAATAAACTAAAGTAGAAGATATTCCTGGTGCGACAACAACCATATATCAAACTTCAAGAAAGTTTGACTCATGTACCCGATTTCGTTTCAACGTCTTCTGTCTGTATAAAACACGACTGATTATGAACTATATTTGAATTTAGATATATACATTAAGAATGGTTTGGTTGAAACGGTTGTTGTAATGAAACTGGTAATTTTTGTGGATTAATCATGACATGTTTATTCATTTCCCTTTGTAGTTACTATGCTAAAATTTCCTGCTTTCTGTACCACTAACTGTTAAAACAAAGAAACGCGAATTATTTCCTCTAATGTATGATAAATGACACCATGTACGTCATGTACGTTAGGAGAGGAATATATGATACATGTATTTCCCCATATTTAAGAAGCTCACAGTTTTGTTTGAACAAAGTCATCATACATGTTGACTGTGGCTATCCTAAAACTATCTGGGAGTGTGAGAACGTGGGTGTGTGGCTTGTTGGTGCAGCATAGAATAACGTTTCTTTTGCATGTGAGTGTATGTTACTATTTACAAATTCCAATAATACAAACCTTTTTTTTAGTATTAACAATGTTTCCTCAAAGAATATCCATAATTCAATATCAGCATTAAATACAATTGTTTGTTACGATTGTGTTTTCTAGATAACGTCAACAGTGGTTTATAGTAGATTTCAATTTAAGGTTAATGAGTTTCAAAACGTTTAAATCCAAAGTGTACAGGTAAATGAGATAAAATCAGGTAGAATGTTACTAAGTTACTGAGTAAATAACTGATATATACGCTTATCAACCATCCGGGAGGTATGATCCTACTTTCTCGGAAACCAGCTCTCCCACTCGAATAATGTTTGCCATAAGGTATGTGTAATGACCTTTACCATAAACATGTCATGGGACTATATCTTGATCCCCATGTCGTCCACCCGTGGAGCAAGATCATTGGTACCAAGAAGCTGGTAACCTACTATTAAAATTTTGATTATTGATTATTTAAATAAATGTATTCTTTAAAGAAATATCAACTAAAACAAAATGAAAGTTAATCATTATCATTATAATCATGAAAAAAGACAAGGATTTTTTTTTGGGATGATCAACCTCTTTATTTCACAATGGCGACGTTTCGGTATAAATTATTATACCGTTTTCATGCATGTGAAATTCGCCATTGTGAAATGAGAAAAGTTGATCATCCATAAAATATCCTTGTCTTTCTATTACACCAGTTTCTAGAATGCATCTCAAACAGTTATTCATCGTTATCATTATCATGATCATCATGATCATCATCATCACCATCATCATTATTATTTGTATTGCTCGAAATCGCCACCTGCGATGGTGCAAAAGCTATAAATATTCATTCATATATTCAAATATAAAGACAACAGATAAATCAACAGAGACACAGAATTTGAATACTACAAAAATAAAGACATAAACACATGCGACATGTGATGTACATTAATCTCATGTCAGTTAAACATGTAAAGCAGCTGTGATAAGTTTTGTAGCGTTTTTGTACTGCTTCTCTGGAACTCTTATTGTTGACTGAGATATTTTGAACCGATGTTGTATCAGGCAAACTACCTGCCCATCCAGCTCCATCATTCAATATTAACATATTAAATATGCTTTTGTTTTTTCCATCGTTACAAAGATTTCCTGTCATGCGACTGTTGCACTTGTGTTTGCTTTATGACTTTTACCCATTAAGAAACAAATCGCTTACTAACCTTTTGACCAACTGTCAACAAGTAGAGGAAAACACCCCGAAGAGGAAAATAAATTGATTGATGATATGACCGATTTTCTAATGTAAACCTTAGGGTTTATTTCCTTAATCAAGCTTTAATTTCGCTGAAAGTCAGAGTAACATAATATGTATCTGTAAATCATAAATTTAACATCAAGTTAGTTCACCTAAAGTATGCATAACTTCATATTATAATCGGAAGTTTGTTTAACTAAAGAGTTTTCTTATAATTATTTTAAAATGTATACATTATTTTTTCTCTATTTAAGTCTAATCTATTTTGGTTTCCCCCACAATTAACAAAAATACATATATCCCTTACAATGATCGATGTGATATGAACGATATTGTTCTATTAAACAGATATAAAATATCGTTAATCCAGTTCCAGTTTCTGATTATCAGTGACGATATGTATTTTTTTTCGGTTTTGGTATTATAAGTTATGACAACTAGTTAGCAATACCATTTTCATAGTTTAGTTCCGGATGTTCAGTGATCATATATCATTCTTATATTATAGTTTCATATGTTCAGTGATCATATATCATTCTTATATTATAGTTTCATATGTTCAGTGATCATATATCATTGCTATACTTTAGTTCCTGATGTTCAGTGATATCATTTCCTAAATTTTAGTTCCTGATGTTCAGTGACCAATTTATCATTGTTATAGTTTAGTTCCCGATGTTCAGTGATCATATATCATTGTTAAAGGTTAGTTCCTGATGTTCATGATCAGTGATCATATATCACTGTTATAGTTTAGTTCCTGATGTTCAGTGATCATATATCATTGTTAAAGGTTAGTTCCTGATATTCAGTGATCATATATCATTGTTATAGTTTAGTTCCTGATGTTCAGTGATCATAAATCAGTTCCCATAGTTTAGTTCCCAATGTTCAGTTATCATATATCAGTTCCCATAGTTTAGTTCCCAATGTCCAGTGATCATATATACGTTCCCATAGTTCAGTTCCTGATGTTCAGTGATCATATATCGTTCATATAGTTTAGTTCCCGATGTTCAGTGATCATATATCGTTCGAATCGCATAGTTTAGTTCCCAATGTTCAGTGATCATATATCATTGTTATAGTTTAGTTCCTGATGTTCAGTGATCTCATTTCCTAAATTTTAGTTCCTGATGTTCAGTGATCATATATCATTGTTATAGTTTAGTTCCTGATGTTCAGTGATCATATATCATTGTTATAGTTTAGTTCCTGATGTTCAGTGATCATAGATCATTGTTAAAGGTTAGTTCCTGATGTTAAGTGATCATATATCATTGTTAAAGTTTAGTTCCTGATGTTCAGTGATCATATATCACTGTTATAGTTTAGTTCCTGATGTTTAGTGATCATATATCATTGTTATAGTTTAGTTCCTGATGTTCAGTGATCATATATCGTTATTATTGTTTAGTTCCTGATGTTCAGTGATCATATATCGTTGTCATAGTTTAGTTCCTGATGTTCAGTGATCATATATCATTGTTATAGTTTAGTTCATGATGTTCAGTGATCATATATCGTTCCCATAGTTTAGTTCCTGATGTTCAGTTATCATATATCAGTTCCCATAGTTTAGTTCCCAATGTTCAGTTATCATATATACGTTTCCATTGGTTTGTTCCTGATGTTCAGTTATCATATATCATTTTCAAAGTTTAGTTCAAGATGTTGAGTGATCATATATCATTCCCAAAGTTAAGTTCCGGAAAACGTATCATTATTTTAATTTAGTTCCAGATGTTTATTGACTACATCTAGTTTCTAGATTATTATTACGGTAAGTTTAGTTCCTGATTTTAAGTTTTGTTTAGTTTTAGATCCTGACACTTTGTGATGAAGAAATGGACGATTCCAATACTTACTGGGCGAAGATATTCTACAACGGCGATGATAGACTGAAGGCAAATGCGTGAGTATTGCCATTGCCATTGAGTATTCAAACTAGAAGCAACATGTATCGTGGCGAACATTCCTAGATATAGTTTGGGAAGATTATTAATATTCCGGCGATTTAATGTACAAGTACATTTGAAATTTAAAAAAAGTGATAAACAAAAAGTGCATTTGATGGGCTAACTCAGTTTAAGAATAAAAAATATAGTTGATTTTAAGTATGAAACTTGGCATGACTTATAATTAGACGTATGGGTATTCATTTGCCGAAGATTCACATTGGTTGACTTCCGGAGCCTGGTCACGTGACTTAAATCTTAGATCCAATTGTTTTATCAATAGTTTTCAGCAAAATAATCAATAAAAGCAATGACAATATACCAAACCGAAAGTATCTTCTGAGAGCTCTTTATTGTGTGAAAGCTACATCTTTCTCTCGATCAGGGCTGGACATTATTGCGTGAAACGTGGTTTTGCCTGAATGAATTTTAGTAGATTGTTTTTCTCACGTCGTAGACATATAATGCATCATAGCTAGTTCATTCTATGAATATTTTATCTCTTCTTATCATCGGCTCTGTCCAAATGTGTCAACGTTGATCCGGCACAAGACATTGTGGTGATGGTTCAGTTACGATTTATAGTTTATGAAATCTATTTGAGGTGGAGAAAATTCAACGAAGGATGTGCTAACGGTCTTTAGAGAAATTTACAACAATGTCCGTGTAGTTTGGCTTAAAGGAAATAAGCTCATGGCAGTAATAACTGTAATTCTAGGGGATAATTAAACTAATAACATATGTTGAACCTTACGAAAGGTAAATGTTGAACAATGTAATGATAAAACATGTTCTCCGGTCACCCTAGGTATCAAATCAACTTTCACGTCACGTTTCGTACTAATGTTGATGTCTTGGCAGCACTATTATTATTACTATTATATTATTATATTTTACCCCTGAGCACATATAACAGCTCTGACAAGTCCTACGATGAACAGAACATACAATTTAAATTATATACTCTATTTGTCGATTCACAGTGCATATATACGTATTCGAAACCTAAACGTACGCCGAAGGCGTCCCATAGTTATATACCGCCTCCTCAAAAATAGTAACAAGCGGTTTGGTAGGTATTACTAATTATAACTGAGGACAAACATCCCCGCACAGTTACACATCAGGTTTTGGTGTCAAGGAAACCCTGTACAGCAAGTCGCAGGTCATGTTTTATAAATGTGTACGCTCCACTTGTGCATGTGAAGTCAGACATGACAGTGAATGCAATACACTTCCTGGTATCTTGTTCTCAGTGTGCAGACAGTTTACTTTGATCGGGCTCGTTTATTTACAGGTCCTTAGAGAACTCAAACAACGATTAAAATATCCTGCTGAACAGGTTTCTCTGTGGTGATACGTACGCGTGCATGTTATACTGGGTCCATTATGTAACACCTTCATATGACTGTAAGATGGTGATACAATAAAAGGTAGTCAATGAAATAGTTTAAGGAGCCATTTGCAATATTTGGCCTTTTAAACATGTTATTTTGGGTTGGAAATTTAAATTCAGATATAAAATCCTGCTCATTCATGTAGCTAGCCTCTTTATTCATATAGCTAACCCTCTTAATTCATATAGCTAACCCTCTTTATTCATATTGCTAGCCTCTTCATTTTTTAGCTAACCCTCTTTATTCATATTGCTAGCCTTGCTCATTCATGTAGCTAACTCTCCGTATTCATATAGCTAGCCTCTTTATTGATATAGCTAGCCTTTTTATTCATGTAGCTAACCATCTTTATTCATATAGCTAGCCTCTTTATTCATATAGCGACCCTCTATTTTCATATTGCTAGCCTCTTTATTCATATATAATAATTATTACGTCAAAGCACTCGGACTAACGTCCTCGTTATTCATATTGCTAGCCTCCCTCATTCCATATAGCTAACTTTCTTTATCCATATAGCTAGTCTTGATATGAGTGCGACGTTTCGATGCACCACTTGCTTGATAACGGTCCTACTATCTGCATCGAAACGTCGCACTCATACCTATAAAGAAGTTGACTATCCATAGAACTTGTTCTTACACTTTTCTTCGTATAGCTTACCCTCTTTATTCATATAGCTAACCCTCTTTATTTATATAGCTAGCCTCTTTAGTCATGTAGCTTACCCTCTTTATTCATATTGCTAGCCTCGTTCATTTATATAGCTAGCCTATTTATTCATATAGCTAGCCGCGTTCATTTATATAGCTAGCCTCTGTATTCATATAGCTACCCTCTTTATTCATATAGCTAACCCTCTTTATTAATATAGCTTGCCTCTTTGTTCATATAGCTAGCCCCGTTCATTCATATAGCTAACTCTCTTTATTCATATACCTACCCTCTTTATTCATATAGCTAACCCTCTTTATTCATATAGCTAAACTCTTTATACACATAGCTTACCCTCTTTATTGCTAGCCTCGTTCATTTATATAGCTAGCCTCATTCATTCATATAGTTGGCCTCTTTATTCATAAAGCTAGCCTCTTTATTGCTAGCCTCGTTCATGTATATAGCTAGCCTGTTTGTTCATATTGCTAGCCTCATTTATATGACTAGCGTTCTTGTTTTCATATAGCTACAGATATATACTTTCTAGTTTATATTTTGGTTATCAAATGAAGCGAAGACCGCTATAATGTATTGTCTTGTCACACTGATGATGCATAACGGTATATGTTTTACCAGACTGAGATAAATGTGTTTATCATATCATATATATATTTATTACCCATATGGTTGAAAATAACCGAGTTAATATTATTGATATGAGCACATGTGCACATATCACGTTTGCCTAGCAACCATTGTCTCACCGCGACCTCCCGGTTTGTGTCGTCTGTGACGTCATACAACGATTGTTCGTGACGTCAATGTAGCTTGCCGTCGCAAGAGAAGTGGGCCGTTTCCTGGCTATTTTTACGCGAATAAAATGGAATAAAATGGGTAATAAAGAAATTATTACACTCGAAAGTGTGTCATATGACTTTTACGAAACTCGTGCAAATTTGTGTATAACCCTCGCTCTCACTCGGGCAATACAAAAATTCACACTCGTTTCGTAAAAGTCATATGACACACTTCCTCGGGTAATAATCTCTATATACACACACACACACATACTGACCGACAATGGTGCCTGGAAATTAGGTTCATCGTGTAAAGGATATTTGAGCACGATGAATTCTGACAGACAAGTGCCCTTTTGCGATACCCATATGGTGCCAGCCCTATCAAACAATTCGTGACACTGTCATGATGTCAATTCGGACTATTCAAAGTCAATCATTGCGTTATGTTTTGTAAATGAAGGACATCATAATGCCACTATGAAACATTATTAAAATTCATGTACATTATTTAAATTCAAATATCACATAACGAACGAAAATACACTATGTAGGTTGAAAGATAATGTTTGTCATGATGAATTTTCACTCATATAAATTATAACTGCGCGTATTTTTGGAAGCGTACACTTCACTTATGATACACTTATGTACTTAACGGTGACAGTTTCCTTATGTGATCTCTCAGATCCAGATTTAAGTTGTCATCCGACCAAATTTATATACATTGGTATACAGATATTTTACATAGTAATGTTTAGGGACATTTATTTACTTACGGGCGGTATGTACGTTATATTATTTAATATTGTGTGTTGAAATGATATTTTACTATTTCACCGTACAACACACGTTAACAAACCCACACATAATGTAAGGATTCAGATACTAGCTTTGATATTTTTTTAAATGGACATGATACCCACCCTGTTATTTTCGATTATCCAAATCGAATGTAATTTTCGAGTAAATGTACACGATGTACAGCTTATGAATTTAATTTAACTTTACAAACTAACTAGATGTATATTTTCTTTGTCAATCGAAATATGCATGCTAATTTCCATCAACGGTCTTCAAGGATTTGATGTAATTTAATGTTGAATATATAATTATGTGTATTTTGAAAACCTTTCAAGGTCAGTTTTATTTGAAAGGATTCTGAAAACATATAACTGTTAAAAAACGAAACAATTTCGAAACTATCATTATTGTTGATGTCTTACACTGTATTGGTCTATCAGTAGCAGTATGTAATCTGAATAACGTTATATGAAAAAAAATATTGATATTTTATATTTACATAATATATACTTACAAATAAACGTAGTTATTTCTATATTTATCTTTATATGAGGAAATGAACGACATTAAACATTTGAATAGTCCACGCTGCATACGGTATGTATGTATATATATGTAAGTGTTATGTATAACTACATGTAGGTACACCTTCCCTTCCACAACTTTCTGTCCTGTGCTAGAGTTCCAGTGCTAGGGGTGCATACTATGAATGTAGGCAAACTCAGTACCACTCCGACTGTAGGCAAAGTCACACTAAATTGACTGTAGGCGAAGTGCACTGTAGGCAGAAGTAGACGTAACTACAGGACGTATCATCCTGACTGTGTGCATTCATCTATGAACGGCGTGTCATGTATATCCGTCAATCAAAGCATGTAATCGAAACTATGTCACAGTGACCACTCGAGCTACAGAGGACCTTGTTAGAGGTTACTTGGTGTTCAAGTATGTATGTATATTAGACAACACACTGTGTATACTATTCCACTGGTAGTTTGAATTAAGGACATGCTCTGTAAACTAGTGTACATGGTTAAACTTCTACTGTTCAAAACGTTTGGTTCATCGATATAAGATATAGGAGTCTTTGTCGTTTTTTGGTTTATTATTTGGCAATACGATTATTAATACTATTTTTTTATATTTTATTTAAGAAGCTATGAGGTCATAAACTAAAATCGATGTGTTCACAATGCTGTGAATCTACTGTACTACAAGTCGAAAGGCACAACTGTGTTCAAAGATTTACATCTTTCAATCAAAACGGGATTTCGAATGGTTTAGGATTATCTTCTGCTATCAACACTTGTTGGTGAAATTAGATAACACAGTTGACTCCCATTATATCTATCTACGTATGTAGTACATGTATGAGGTACCGTTTCCAAAAATAAATGCGTTTGATTCAAAATCGTTATTTTCAGAATAATTCGAAGTCTTGGTGAAGATGGAGTGTACCTTGTGAGAGATGGAACGAAGGGGGATGTAAGTACATGGAAACTGCTTATACATTATTTTAAAAAAGATATGTCTGATATAGTTAATACCTTTTTAAAAATATGCACACGTGAAATACTCTTGTATTATCCAGATAGTACTTGTGTCCTCTATTTTATATTATTCGGATCTTGTCCCCCTCTAGTTATCCGTGTAGGTGTATTCGCAAATACAAGTACTCCATTCTGACACATCTACACTTTTAAAGCAATGTAATGTGTTAAGTTTAGAGTGTCAGTTGAAATTCGATACCAGGTGAAGCGCACAGGTGCGTCAACACGCGGTATGGGATTAAACTGTTTTAATATGAAACCAAACTCGTCGGGTACCAGGCACTGTCGATGGAATAAACAACGAGGATTTTCATGTATCAAGCTTTCCAGTTAAAGAAGCCATTTTACCTACAAAGTGAAGAAAGGCCGGAAAGGCATGACTTTCAAACTACTTTGTTCATTTTTTAAAGGTAAAATTGTCGTTCAATCTGGAATGTTGCAATCAGGATAACCCTCACTGAATTCTGGCGTGCAGTTTTACCTTGGAGCTTTGGTATCTACTACAGCATACACACACCGTCAACATTCATTTTCAAATAATTCGCCATAAGCGACGATCTGTACAGTCGAGTACTAAATTTATATTGTCAAAGTCGTATGCAGCCAATCACATCAAGTCAAATAGATCTGGTTTTAAATTTAAAGTCATAGGCCCATATACATGCACATTTCAACATATATTCCATGTATAACATTTTCAGCAACTTCAAATTTAGCCAGGATTGCTTTCGTCGAAGGCTTTGCAACATATATTTACATAACATGTTCATATTTGTACATCATTGTCCGTCATCATGATTTGGGTTATCGTACAAATACACCGGGAAATGTCATTGAAGTAATCATATCAATGATACCTTTCCAAAATCTCCAAGGTGATTTGCACAACAAATCCGCATAGCTGTTTAATTAGCTCAATTTGTTGTAATTTCATGTTACGTTTCATAGTTTGCCTGCTTTAGCTGTCATGATTCCATCAGTCTCCATGTAAGATGCCCGTAGTATCCACGTCAGTTGTCTAATGTGTTACTGAACTCTACTTGGGTCAATTGAAAACAGTCTGGCGCCTTAAAACAATATTAGGAAAGACTTAATCGCCCACGCACATCTGGAATGTATTATATTTGAATTGTTTACATTGACATAATATTATGGACAAACACATTCGGATCAATTTAGGAGTTCAACCTCTGGGTGTAAATTTAATTTCGGAGAGTGAAAACAATGATCCTTTTTGGCATCGAAGTGTTTTATATAAAATAAACCCGACCGCAGTGAGTATAAGTCGCATGTACCAACACTTCCTCGCTTTGTATCGTTCAATATTCCTATTGTTTGACAGATGCGTCATGACTCAAACAGTAGCCTACAGCCTACTTCGAGGAATGTGCCTGTATCTAATAGGAAAAACACTTTCAACGATCAGAAGTTTTTTTAAAAAGAGACTACATACATGTATTAGTCGTGTATATACATCTGTGACGATATACGTTGGACTAGAAATGAAATGCAACACTTACTTACAAATTGATTTTTATTCCAGAAAGTTCTCGTTGTCTTTGCGGCTAACAAAACAAGGAAGTTCAGAATTGAACAAGTGGTATGTATACTCCATTGTTAATTAATCCTTATTTGTCTAATATCATGTATGTAATGCAATATATGTGTACAATGTTTGAATAGTTTTTTTGTTTTTGTTTTAGTCTCTCATAACCTACCCGGTGGTTTCTGTACTTTTATTCCATGTAAAATTGTGTTTTAATTTATTGACTTTGTACAGAAAGCGAGACTTTAATAAACATCATCATCTCATCATCATCATCATCTCTGTATATTCTATACATGGTAAATGGAAAATGTATGTCATTATTGTCGACAAACGAAATCAGTTTAACATATTAAAACTAATAGTAATGAATATGCGCACGTTAGTATTTCAAATATACACTATGCATTTCTATACAAATGATGAGTAGCTTAACCGTACGTCTTGCTATTCGAACGATTTTCAACTGTTTACAACCAAATTGTGCGGATAAAGGGTGTCCGCTTGTATATATCTGGAGGCTTTTGGATCATGTCCTTTGGAAAGAGAGACAGTATATGGATAACACATTTGTTCCTTTCATTGGGTTTGAACATACCAACTTCTAAACTGCTACCTCCAAAGGAACCGGTTTGTATTTCAAGACCATCTCTTACGCACATGAGACTATCTTCACAACGTCACAGGCGTAACGAAAAGATTTCCATATCTTCTTCTTCCGCCTTTGACCTCAACCCTCGCATTTTCAGTGCTAAGATTTTAATGTACTGCAGGCTAATCGGATAAGCCAATCAGAAGACAGTTGTATTGTCTCTGTGACTGTGTCGATCGTCGCTATTTTGAATTGGTTCCGAATGTAAACGGCGATTTAATTGGCTGTATGTTAGCAGATGGTAAGGGACGTAACTCGTGATCAAAATAGGTGTCGCTGATTCGTTTCACCACCGCTGCCTAGGTTGAAGGCAAGGTAGAAAATGGAGAGATACATGTTCACCTTGCCTTGGGAAGATGGAGACGTACACGTACATATATGTACATGACCGTGTATTCATAGCGTCAGTGTACCAAGTTATACATCGGAGACCAAATGACTCATATTCATGGTGATATACAAAAAGCCACAGTTGTTCACGATTTTTTCTCTTAGCGTATATAACGATTGGATATATCACTGATGTCCTGAATAGACTCCGTGACGTTCACTGCTTTATTTTCTCCACGATAAGACTCTGATTACATTTATAATTAATATTCACTCTTCCACAACGGATATGGCTGAACATATTCGGAAATCAATAAGTAATTAGAATAGGTATCCACACATTTATGACACATGTCGCTCAGTTTGATACCGATTAGCACCTGCACAGTCTGGGCTGAAGGAAACCGCAGGGAGGCGTATCAAGTAAACCTCACACTGTATAATGAGTTTTGGTAATGAGCGACCATGTCGACATGTCCAGCATGGGAGTGTTGCATATCTCATACATAGACTAATAGGAATTCATGTGTATTCTTAAGTTTTAATTCTACAGGTTTAACCTAAAGCTCCCTTACATCTAGTCTGAGATAGTCGGAAACCAATGTGCAAGTATGGTAATATGGACAAGTTTTCTGCCTTTTACACAACGAACGACATGAGTCCTCTTACAAATAAGCCCTATCGCTTTATCACATCATCGCAATCAGATTACATCGATAGGCTTATAATCTCTAGATGTTATTGTTTACGTGTTGTGTGATATTTCGTCATACTACAATGGTAGAGCTGCAACTGTATTGTATACGTTTACTTTTTACTGTTGTTCTCCGGGCCATATATACCAATCAAATCTGTTTCTCTGTCTGTCCGTCTGTCTGGTACTTACAAGAGCTTCAAAAATGTAGTCGAGGGAACCGTTCAAATAATTGATTATAGCCGTACGATCAGGCTCAGGTAATGTTAAATAATGGACTTTAGGTTTATCTTCATGCGAAGGTTGGTTAAATGTTCTTGTCGTACCCATTGTCACTTTTGATATCCGCTGGAAAGGGGTTTCAATTTGACAAATACTCGACTTTAAATTTCTAAAATCGCCCCGTAAATTATTAATATACGGCTTTTTAAAAAAAGGTGACTAATTAAGCCCCGGCGATATTATAACTAGAATGAAAGTGAGCCGGGTGGTGGTCATTGAAGCTTATCCTGCTGTGACGTACGTAGAGGCATCTCATCATGGCCGCTAATCTTACTTTAACGCGTTTTCCCAACTTTTAAACTGCTCATACAAGACAGAAATCTTCATCAAAACAACAAAACTTTTCGATAAACGGATAACTTAACTATTTAACTTGCGATTTCATATGTTTCACAACGGCTAGTTTACAGTCGAACAGCGATATCGCATTGTTGCAAAGCGTAGATTTAACATATTGACTGACCGATTCGCCAGTGTTTGCCATTCCATTTGTCCCTCCATGTACGTCACTTCCGGTTACCTTACAGCCCTCTAAGCCCCACCCGATTTTTCGTGTGTCGCTGGCCGGTGAAGAACAGACGAATTTTATGCAATGTTTAAGGCGCTCTAATTTAATATAGGAACAACGTATTACCTTTTTTGGGTCTCACTTTTCACAAAATAGTCTAATGAACTAATCGCAGATAAGGATTCAATAGAAAATATTGCATCCTTATTTGCGAATGGTTCATTAGACTATTTTGTGAAAAATCAGACCCCAAAAAGGTAATATGTTGAACAAGTTATAACTATGATTGGTTGATAGAACGGTCCTCCGGTCTCATTTAACAAGTTATAACTATGATTGGTTAAGTGGTAGGTCCTCTGGTCTCATCTTACAAGTTATAACTATGATCCGTTAACTGGCCGGTCCTCTGGTCTTATTCAAAAAGTCATAACTATGATTAGTTAAGTGGTCGGTCATATAGTCTCATTTAACAAGTTATAACTATGATTGTTTAATTGACCGGTCCTCTGATCTCATAGCCAGTTATGGTAACAAGTTTCTTATCAAGTACACACTAAATTATATGTTACAGTCTGAAGGGTATTACCTGAACAGTAATCATACATTGGTGAAAGGATCCATAGAAGAGCTGATGCATCACTACTACACAAACTGCTTGCCCGGGTATGATGTTTACCTCACAACACCTTACCAGATTCATCCAAACTACACACCGGAAATGGCAAGACCTTAGGCTGCTATCACAGAACCGATGTTCGTTTTTTCCACTCTTTCAGAAAATGAAAAGAACTCTTTCCACACAGAAGAGACATTTTCAAGTAGGATTTGAAAGAACGCATGTGATTCTTCTCTTTAATGAAGTTTATTCTTTGAAGTATGGATTTTGTAGTGTTTCTTTAAGATTGTAGATATAAATAAGTATTGGCATGAGACAAAATGTCAGTCAGTTACAATGCATTTTTGTTGTTACAAACATGTAATACTTGTGAGATGAAACAAGAGTTTGGAAAGAGTTCATCGTTGCGTCACGGAGGAAATAGTAGCACTAGGAATGGAATGATATGCTTACATCTTTAGAGAGATAGGGAAACAATAGTCTAACCTACATGTACAATGTATGCTATTGTTAATTGAACATTTGGACATGTAAAGTGTATGATATACATGGTTTATGAGTGGATACGTTATATTGAAACATTATATACAAACTGATTATGAATCTTTTTTATTTGTTTGTCAACAATAAAAATTCATATCATGTACCATCTAACAATATGTTTGTCGAAATATATCTAAATAAATCAAAACTATTGCATCACGCTTCTTTTCTTGCATTTTATTTATCGCATTTATCACAATAAATCATTCACAAAGACAATAATATATGCTAAGTAATATAACCAACATTATATATTGTAAATTAAATCCGTACGAAAGATAAGTGTACGATGGTCAAATGTCCAACAATGAGAACGTTTAATGAAGCTATGTTGATAGCTGCCATAGACATGTACACCAACGTAACATGTACAACTGCGTACCTATATGTAGTAGAGGCGAGGTGAATTGGGGAATAACGTCGCTTTCAAGAGTATCAAGAACACTTATTTCAAAGCTGCTAGTATTATTGAAGGGAGGCCAGCAACGCCATGATGGCTAAGCATTGCGGCGAAACCTACGAACTAACTAACCATGGGTTGTACTACGGTTAAATTCATTGTATTACGGAATCGTATAAGTGTCTGTCATACTATCTCCTACGTAGGAGATAGTTTGAGAGAATATTTTTAATCGTGACACTAATACGCTTCGTATTGTAGCATTGTCAAATCTTACTGTATGTAGAACAGTTTTCAACAACAATAGACAACGTTGCCGCGCCCCTGGCCGGATTCGAAACCGGACCTCTTCATCAGAAGCCGAACGTGCTAACCACTAACCCCAAGAGAGATGTCACCAACTTTAATCACAGTACTTTGCCAATGTTCAACAAGGAGTCAATCGACTACCAGGTGATGTGGAACTACCTTCCTTGTGTCATATATAGCGGCTAGGGTTAGACCAGGGTATAATCAGTCAGGGTGCTTCGAGAATAATTTATAACAACTTCCAAATGCAAGGCATAACTCTTGCCAGTATGCATTACTGACTGATTTAACCCTTGCGATATTTCCCTCGCTTTGTTGTGTCAAGATAGTGAATCACTGCACCAGAAATCCATAGCGTGTCTTGATTTATAAACACCTATTTCTTAAGGAAATACTGCAAGGCCTAAATCAGCCAGTAATGGAGACTGGCAAGAGTGCATTGGGAAGTTGAATTTATAGGTACTGAAAAGGCACTTTATACAATGTTATAATTTTAAATATTTGTACATTAGCTTATTTAATTTTGACTTAATGTTGTTAACTTTTCCAAGGGATTTTTCTGAAACAATGCGACCTGAAT
This sequence comes from Gibbula magus, assembly GCA_936450465.1. Classification (NCBI taxonomy): domain Eukaryota; kingdom Metazoa; phylum Mollusca; class Gastropoda; order Trochida; family Trochidae; genus Gibbula; species Gibbula magus. The sequence goes on along the minus strand of OW388303.1, from coordinate 51,408,886 downwards.
AGCCACAGGAAACATAAAACATTAACTGAAGTAAATGTACGAAAATATTTATTTAAAAGAAAACATATTTGTTCAGCACTATCACGCATAAAAATGTCACAAAACACAGTTTAAAGTAGAATGTTACAAACAAAGGATTTCAAAATATAACACAGAATGCATGTAACATAATATATATCATTTACGAATTTCATGAAATATGAAGTAAGTATTTTAGAAATACATCTGTTGAAAACTGCAACTACGATGAAAACTACAACTCTTCTGGCGTCCTTTTAAAGGCGTTGACTCCAGGCCTTATAATCAAACAACTGCAACCTAAATGTTTGTTAACCTGACTTCGTCAAATTTCGTCTTTGATATTTTCATTATAGAAGATCAGTTGAAATTTAATTATTTTGTAATCATTTGATATTTAGCAACTATTCACCACTTGTGTTATGACGTTTTATCACTCATTCATGATGGTCATATTTCAATACTATGATCTAGATCAAATAAATCGTAATAATGCAATGACATAATAAAACATATTTATTCCGTCGACGAAAGTTTGGTATCAAGGATAAACGTTTTTACTTTTTAATTTGGAAGTTAAAATAAATAAAGATTTCAAATTCTATGTATGTCTACATGCATGGGGAAGAAACTTTTGGGATGCAGCTGAAACATTGATGTGAGAGACAAGTTCAAATAATATCTGGCATATCTTGGAGGAAAGAGACAGCTGAGGCACCAACAAAACCATGACGACTATAATGCCAGGACAATAAATTACATGAAGATGGTTGTTAGTGAGTTATTGTCATGAGTGTTACAATGATTATTAATATCAATATACACATGAAAAAATAACGCTACACCTCTAAAGTTATAAAAATCATAATGGAATGAAGTGGAGTATTTCTGGTATCTAATTTACACTAAGTTAAGCATAGACAAATTTATGTATTTTTTAAATTTAAAATGCAATTTTATGAAAATTTGTTCCTTAAAACATACATTGATTGCTGTTATTAATGTTTTATTGAAAAGTAAAAATCAGCAATCATAAATTTGTAACAATGATTAATTTAGTAATTAAACATGACATGTATTTTTGATCACATGCCATGAATATGTAAAATACGATCATTACATTGTTTGAAATATGGAATGCATTTATTCTTTGGAAGTGTAGTATCCTCACAACTTATTCAAATATCAACATAGTTCACAATATCATTAGTATAAGTGATAAAAGAAACCTTCAACATTTTGATGTCATGTTATATAACTGTAGTAGCCTGCAGATACACGTGACAAGATTATTTTCAATCATATACTGTCAATTTCACATTGACTTGACTACATGTAAGCATTTGGAGGTCCATTAAATGATCTAAATATTCATAATGTATGGTTCATGCACACTTTAAACCTTTGAGGAATGCATCATCTATGGAATGAACTATTATATGTAGTTTAAAATCGTATTTATCATTGATGAAATGTTAGCATAACCATACATCGCTGTTAGTCAAATACTATGGCAGTCTTAGTGAAAGAGCAAATATCAAGTATAGCTATTTTATACATGTGCATACCTCTAATATAAGTTAACCATGACGTAAATAATTCCTCAAACATGTCAAAATGGTTACTGTTAAACAATGGACTTGTGATCTTTAGTAGTTTCCGTATAGTAAACGAAATTAAACAGAAACAACGTGAAGGACATTTCAATCAGAACTTTAAGGAAACACTCATATCATATCTAAACTGCAAAACAAATACACAGCCACCATTGTGGTGATTTTATATCGTTACCGTGTCCAAATATTAGGTTAAGACATAAACATGTTTCATCAGAGATTAGTTGTACGCATTTGTGCAGAAAAACGATTTGTTAAAGTCAAACAAATAGAAACCAAATTCATAACCATAGGAGTCAATACAAACAGGAAACTGCCAATATATCTGCATTCACAGACTCACAAGAAGTTAGACTTGTGACAGTATCCACTTCGTATCAATGCATTTTAAACGTTGAGACCATATGTTGATAAAATGAGACATCTATCTGTATTATATATATCAAATCATGATAACAAGTCCTTCAATATCATGAATATATAGGAAAATGCTGTCTTAATCATGGGTTCTAGAATCAACATTGAATGGAAAAATATTCCTCAAATCGACAATTTAAATATCAAAATACAGAACATGCATCTAATAACATGTAATTAAAATAAGTCTGTCATATCTTTTTCGTGATTATGTTTTTGACAAATAGCTTCCTTAGAAATTGGTTTTAACTTTTAGAATTAAATTGAGTTTTGAGATTGTATATGATTCGATGATCTTGATATCATTTAATCTGGCTTGGCGTTGTGTTGAACATTTTATATTTATGGTTAAAACGATTTAGGAACTGAGAAAATGCAAAACTAAACAATGCCCCTAGATTCCTACGTTCCAAATTCATGAAAACAATAATTATTCATCCACTGTCTAAAACGCTGTAGCGCAGTCTGTATGTAATAGTTCATATGAGCAGAAAGAACCATAAAACATATGTTTCTAAATCCTAGTAACTATTACACCATCTTACAATGAGAGGAAGAGACTTTGAAACTGAGCAGGGTTTATTGACTTATAATTTGGGTTGAGTGTGGGGTGTGGATTAACTACCGGCCGCGGATCATCATTGCAACACTTGGAGGACGAATAGTAAAGGCTAATTCCAAGGACACTATTAGTTTTATTCAATTTGAATTAACTTATGTAACTCGTATATGAAATTGTATCACTTCAGTTGGTATGTGTATAAAAAAATATGTAGTTCCTTCAACCCAATTGATGACTACAAATCGTTAGTGGGAATAGCATCATAAGAAGGTGCCATTATTACATGTTTATAGTCAAATAATTGAATAACCATTTATCAAGTTTATCTGTAAAGAAGCCAAATAAGCGCATAAACTTGCTACAGTGCCTTTAAACATATGAAGCATTGTCAAATACTAGAAATAAGGCTATATCATAAATGATTTGAGAAATTCGAGAAATTTGACTGCACTATCCCCGTCTTGAAGTGGGAGGCGCAGAGTCAGTTGTCATGGGTGATGGATCGTAGTGCCTGGAGCAGGCAGTCAGCTTGTTGTCACTGATATACTTACTCATGTCTACGTATCTGAAACACGAGGGGGAAATGGTTGAAAAAATAATTGAACCATTTTTGGCATAAACAAGGTTTCTTCTTACTCTGAATCAACTCCCCTCGCAATGCATTTATAGAACTCGCCTCAGCCTCTATCACTGGCTAATTTAAGCCTTGATATATTTTGCTAAGCTGAGGCGTATTGAACCTGAACTTGATAATCCAATCAGAAATCTCCTTATAACAAGAGTCATCAAAATATGACATATCACACCGGTCCCATATTATTTGAAAGATACTTGTATATCATTAAAGTAGGCTACCACATGCAGAGTTTCGGGAAGATATGACAATGGGTTTTTGAGTTCTGCCCCAGAAACGAAACTGTCCCTAAACAAAGTCGCAATCCAACACGTTTCTATGGAAACGAATCTTAACAAAGCACTGCTACGTATACAGTTAATGGGTTATATACATTCCAAGTTTCAGAAAGATATCGCATTCTTCTCCGGAAATGAAAACAATATGGACGCACGTAAGGACTGACAGACAGACGGACAGGGCGACGACTTTATCCCACGATATTACATACCGGCGAGATAAAAATCGCAATCGATTGCAGGATTTACGTTCCGTGGCTGCGACCGCGGCCATTTTCATTATTAAGTTAGGGGTGCTGCAATCAAGCCTGCCGCATTTTAAGAAAAATTTCAGCAAAAGAATAAGTGAGCAGAGGCCTCTCATATGTCCCGCTTACCATAGTGGTCAATGGAACATAAGATACATATATCGTACTGAATAACAAGTACATCAACACGACAAAAAACAACAACCGATAATTCATATACACCCATGGGCAAAATAAACGCAACAAACAAACATGCAAGAAATTTTCCACTAAACTTAATTTGTAATATTTTGTACAGTAGCTGTTCATGTTTTTGAAATATACGGCTTTTACAAAATCATCGTTTTGAAATATCGATATGCACTACCGAACCCACGACGTGTTGACTGAGGTAACTAATGACTGAGGTAACTAATGACTGGGGTAACTAATGACCAAAATACGTACCGGTTTCCGACCAGGAGCTGTGCTACGCCACCCTGGAATGGAGGCATGTCCGTTTCTTCCTCCTGGCCCCCAACTATTATAGTGTAGGGAACAACATCTCCACCTGTAAACCAACCACTGCTGCTAGTGTAACTAAACGACGCCTGTACATCCATGTACTCAAATGTCACGGTGCTGAAACAGGAAATTCACATAATGTAAACCTTATTTCTGAATTTATAATATAATACCTGAATGGCAGCAAAATATAATAATGGATTTCACTGAATGTGGAAATGGAAATTTTGTTTCTTTGAAAAGTATAGGAATTGTTCATATTTCATTTATTTAAGTTATACAACGGCTTACCCGATTGCACAATTGCACTCTTGTGGGTGGAAATAGGAAAACTTATGGATAGTTAGAGGATAGTTTGTAATTTTTCGATGATTGTTCTAAGTATAATGAATAAATACTAAGTATATATGTTGTATTCCTCGTGATAAATATTAAGTCTTTATTTACGTGTTTGGGCCTTTGCTCTATTATTTTAAAGGAATGGATAGTTAAGAAGATATGCATAGAAAACGTTGGTCTTTGTATATAATTGTCACGGTTTCTTCCCAAAGGAAATGTTCTTTTAATTCCATTCACCTAGAGGCATCCGTTATCTTGATAACAACAAAGGAATTATTGTCATCTTCCTTAAATGCAAGTTGTCCGTTGAAATCTGCTACACTTTCATAAATGTCAATTTCATTCTGCTTCATCGATACCACAGCGTTGAATTTCTGAAATTAGAGGGGAACATAATCATAGATACAAATTCGATATGTATGGAATGGGATGGGTCTGTCACAATGGAAAGTCGTGTATTTGTTCCTATCGATAAATGTCATGTTGCTCTTAGTGTCTATAAGACTTGGAAGCATCCTAATCAAATTGAGTGACATAATTCCAGTTATTCAAGAAACGCGATGAATAAAGTCATTTTATAGATTATTGATTTGAATTGACTTGATTTAATATTGACAGATTTCATTTGACAGAAGTTCTTCAGATCTACAATTCCCCTTGTTAACTAGCTATTCACACTCTGGATGCAACGTTTAAAACATGCATTCTTCTACCTTCAAAACGCATTCATTTAAAATAATTACCAAATATTCATATTAAATTAATATTCACAAGGAAGGGAAAATACTGTTAAACGTATATATTTAAGTTAATTATTTTTATCTTTCACCCCTTCACCGTTGTTCCTCACGATCTAGACAAAACACTGTTGAATGCAAACACTTAACTTGATCCATTTTTAGTAACGACATTTACATAATAACTGGAGCTGATGGTGATGCACGAGTACACGTAGGGTAAGGTTATGTTACTGTTAGGATGAATGACAATGTGGAATGATTTTATGACGGCTTTATTGTACGGTGTGGTGGAAACGTGTATGGTGCATTTTACTTGAAGATTCAAGTCCTACAAATTTCATAAAATGTTATAAAGTGCTAACTCGCATTTTTTCTATTTTCTTTTAATGGTGTTAAATGAGCTAGGTAACAGTCAATCAGGTTGTATGTGGGAGAGCATTTATTGTTTCAGAATGAACCACTCCCTTCTAATCATATTCAGTTGAGAAATCATATAGCAACATCATCTTGACACATACGTTGTCGATGAGGTATGTGGTAAGGTCAGGAAATCATTAAAGATATATAAAGACAGTCTAAATAAATTTATTATTAAATCAACAGTTTTCACATGAGGTTATACCATGACATGACCATGACTAAATCAATTTAGATTGATAATAAATACATAAAGAGTAACGAAGTTACGACAGCTTGAGACAGTAGTCTGGATGAACTGGATGCTGGAGGGACGACTTTCAATAGTTACAAGCTGACATCATATCTCTCATTCATTTGTCAGTCAAAGTTCATCAAAGGTCGACTCCATATGACCTCAATCAGGTATACTCCCTAGATGTAAAGATGGTCTGAATGTGCGCATAACATTACACCTAATTTTGACTATTGGTTGCCTTTGAATCTGTGTTCAACTACAACGTGTACGTGTTAATGAAGTTGACGTCGTTTATCAACATATACATCCAATGGTTTGTTCCTCATGCGTTTTGTGTGTTATGTTGTGTTCCTAGTTAAATATAGCAATACGTAATTGTACTTATATATTCCGCATCCCGATGATGTATCGATATCAATTAGGAATCAGTAAATATGATTCCAACAAAATAGAGAAACACTTTTATTCACTTCACCTCCAACATTACGACCACGTTGGTCAGCAATAGTTAACTATCCACCACATTCAGAATTAACTATACATTCATCAATGACATTAATATGACACAGACACCTTCAACATTTTGCATTCAATTGACGTAGATGTCACGACCACAGTGTTGGACTGACATGGTTCGTTGTCCTATAAACATGTTAATACATGAAGACATTGTAACATAGAGACCCCAACACATCCTCCCCAAACGGTGTAGAAGTCACGACCACAGTTTTAGAATGATGAGGTTAGAGAAGAGGGCGATGTGGCGTTAACGGTGTACAGGTAACATACTTGTACTGGTAACAGACTTGTACAGGTGAAAGACTTGTGATAGACTTGTACAGTGCATACGGGTCGACGCGTAACTTGTTATATGCAAAGGTCATGTTAGAGAAAGGGTTCGAATTGTGGTTCCATCCGATTAATAGCTACACCATGCACAAGAACTACACCACACATCGTTCGTGTAAATTGTTAAGAGGATCATGCAGGCTTATACGTAATATGTAGTCATCCAAGGAGGTTCTAGATAATTTGGAGCAACTGACCATCCCTCTGCCATGGTAATATGGACATAAAATATAAACATTGATTTCATTATTCAAGGTGCATCATACGACGTTTACAGCGTATTTTACATAGGTGTCTGTTGATAAAATATTTCAATGTCCAAAACCCAAATTGAATAATATCCCAAAATATGCATATACATAAATAATAAGATATATATGGGAAGTATATACCCACACCTTGGTATCTCAAATTGATACACTCCCTTCAACACCTACAACCATTGTCATATAAGCCTGCAAGATGTTCGAGGTGTGAAGTTATCATAATAGAGACTACCAAATGTGAACAAACGCATCTAACAGGTTAGTCATACCGTCAGTGCTATACATGATATATAATTCTATTGTTAAAAGTGCAGAGAATAAGATACGCCTGAGCCTATGAGCTGCGTTTGTTCTACATATTGTTTGTTTTCACACAACTGAATCTAAAGCATCTCTTGAATCTCACTGTCACCTTTGGTACTTCGTCCTCATCATAATAAGCCTGTCAAAACCAACCACAACCATCGATTCATTTAAAATCATTCTGAAACTTTGTTCATTTATAAATTTTCATGATAGTTTTTCACAAGTTCATTCAAATTCTACTTTAACGTAGATTGTTGTACCTTTTGTCGATATTCGTTACATGTCCCTTCAACTCCTTGTTACAACGTAGATTGTTGTAACCTTTAATGATAGTATTTTACACGTTCCTTCAAATTGTTATTGCAACGTAGATTGTTGTAACGTTTAATAATAGTCTTCCAAATGTTCATTCAAATTCTTGTTGCTACGTTTGAATAATGGCCTACATGTCATTCTCAACTCAGGGATGGCTTTGCATATCCTCTAAAATACAATGTATAGCAACCCTGGGACTCTTCATTTGGGAAAAGACGTACTCAGAAAACCAGCCCCGATTGTAGTATTGTTGTATAAACATTTGCCAATGACAAGACTTATTACACTATGAATGCAGGTGGTTTGGTAGAACTTCAAACCACCCTCTTTACGAATGCACCAATCTTTGACACAGATGGGCAGACTTATACTAAATGAGTTGGCGCAAAGGTAAAGTAGCCCTCAGATTTGTAAGGTAAGATGTATTTTTAAGATTGGGTGCATGGTTTCGAGTACGACTTTTTATAACCCAAAATCCCCGAGTGTGTTGAGGCTGGGATTATTCAACTTGTGCTGGTCGAAGTATATCACACATGAGGTATATCACACATCGATTTTATTTGACGTGTTCACTTTATCATAACTGATGTTTTTTTCCCACGTTAATGAAAAAAGTTGATCTTCTTTAATTGATATTGAATTGCAAATCATTCAGGTATATATTTCTTTTGATAATGACTTTGATTAATTAAACAATCTTTTATTTAAAAAACTGTTCGCAAATAACAGAGAGTGAATTGCCGTTACACTTAATTATTCGTCATAGAAATAAAGAAAATATATTCAAACGAGAGTATAATTCAATGTTAAGGAAATGCTATGAATTAGTTCACCAAAAGCATATCACCCACATTATTGTATTTCTACATGTACATTTACGCTTGAAGGAAACCTATATATGTAGCTGCATCCCAAAAGTTTGTTCATGACACTTTACAAAAAATTCTAAACATTTTAATTATTCTGTAAAAGTGTGAAATTATTCCGTTGATGACATTCCCTTTTGACTTATCAGTAAGGTATCTATATACAGGACTTCGATATTCGCTGTATATTTGGAAACAACCAACAAAAGTTGTACATACTTTACTGCACTCATCAATATTAAACTTTTTAATTGTTCAGCAGTCAACTGAACAACGGTGTCTTACGGAGGTAAATCCATACATCGTTTAGCACTTGAATGTGGAAATAGGTGAACAAACTTTTGGGTGCAACTGTAGTGTGAATCTAGGCAGAACTACATTTAGTAGGTAATGGAATTGTACTTACATCGCCTTTATAGTACTGCAGGACAGGCCCTGTGCTGCCCCGTGTTACAGCAATAATCACAGTTTTCGCTTCTTCAGTGGTTCCATAGTCAATGGGAGCACTGGTATTGACAAACTCAACACATCCCAACCACATCTAAAAAATTAAAGATTTGAGGTGTTTTTTGAAAAATATTAGGTTATTTTTTATTTAATAATCATTATATAAAACGTTCATAATGGAGACAGACCTTCGTTGTGATTCCCGTTTTCAGAGTGGCTTTACATGTTACATGGTCGTTCATTAAAAAACACGTGCAGATTGTATGTTTGTCATGTTGTCTCCTTTGTGGTCTCTGACGATTAGTTATCAGATTATAGTTCTTAATACATTTTAAAAAGCAGGACATGTCATTAAATGACGTTAAACTCATTTTAATTTTTTATCCAGAAACTGGTTATTTAATCCACATAATGTATATCAGGTCAAACGATGAGATGATGTTTAGAACTGTGAGTACAATAACCTCCGTCGTGTCTTATAATTATTGTTGCACAAAGTAAGTAAACGTTCAAAATTTACGAAAAATCAGCTATCATATTTCAGATCTGCATATCACATGATATTGAATTTGAACACCTTGAACGTACGTTACTCTTGGAACAGCTGCCAACATGGACACCTTCTGCTTCTGTCACTTCCGCCATCGTCATGGTGACGTCATTGATCTGCAGTTTTCTCATACAACCAATCAGAGGTCTGCAAAATATTGTGGAAAAAAATGATGAATTTTTAATTATTACTTCATAATGCTACCACAGAGAACAGAGATGCAATTTTGATTTATTTTGACAGAAATGATACTTTAAAATACCGCTTTTTCTTCAAAACTAAAATAAATAAATAAAGATCTATTAAAACAACATTTTGTTACGATTTCAAGAGTATTTGTATATTACAAAACGTGAAAGCAAACTTCAAGTAATTAGGATTGGTTCATGGAACATAATTCTTCACTAAAAGACATAACTGAGTCAGTCTCTATCACTAGATGATTTAAACCTTGCTGCATTACATCAATGTTTCTATGCCAGCTTATAAACTTGGAAGTGCAATCAGAAATATCTCACACAGAAAAGGAGAAAAACGAAAACCAGCCATTGATATAGATTGGCGAGAGTGTCCCCTTTAAGTTGTTACACATATACTCTACAACCTGATAGGATATGTTCTTACCTGAACTTGCTGCCCATGGCATGCTGGTGTTGTTGCATCATGCCACCAATCACTATACCCTGGACTGGACTCCGTATACTGACTGTAGGAGGGTTCTCTATGGAGAACTCCCCGTCCCTCCCGTCTATCTCCGGGTAGGTCGTGCTGTCTCGGTATGCTATCTTGAAAAGGACAAGGAAATATCTTAAGATGGCCAACAGTTTAAAATTATTTATTCAAATGCTGTAGACTTGAATAGTTTGTATCCAACAGAAAGTAATCTTGAATAAAGTTTAAAGACTGTTTTGACACGAAAACGAATACACTGTGTCATTTATTACTTAACTGACAAAAGGTCATAGACGACTAACGAGGTAAAGGCTTTTTTCGCTTATTCGGGCGAATTATTGGGTTTTTTAAAAAGATTAAATAACGCATGTTTATATAAATCCCTCAAATGGATTAATTTGTAATCAATATTCTAATAGTTTTCGTTCAGTTTACTGCTTTGAAGGCAGGAAAAATCTAAACAAAAACAGTGCGTTTTTTAAAGGATATGTATTGGCTTAGTTTACCACATGCAAATGATAACGATGGGACATATAATTATAACATATTTAAATTAAATGCCAAGGGTTGATTCAATTATATATAACACTTTACTTTTTATAAGATAGTAGCCACATGGGTTGCTTATACATGTACATAATGTTTCCAAGCCCAGTATTGTCAGCAATCCGTGCCCCTGTGAGAAAGTTTTACGCCAAGGTAGCAAAATGACCTTGGTCAATATGATTGATTGTTCCCTTTAAAATCATAATATCTATCAAAATGAATTTCAAAAACACCTACTTTAAGTGTGTGAAAGACGCCATCGTTGTATTTGCTGTTTTGACTCCTGAGTACAACGGCTTCTGACGGTGTTGTGGTCTCGATCAACAAGGTCCCAGCTTGCAGCTGTACCCGGAGATGGAAACCCTGCAACAGAAAGCCAACATGCAAACCATGAACGGCAAGATATGTGTATACTATCATAATGATATACGTTTCCTAAAGTAAAATGACGTTAACAAGAAGTAAAAATGAATAGCTAATAGCAGCTTCAAACCGCAAGACATAACTCTTGCCAGTCCGTATACCTGACTTATCTTGCAGCATTTCCTTAAGGTTTCCGTGCTGGAAAATCAGAAACAACTATGCATTTTAGGTGCAGCGCTTCACTATCTTAGCACGGTAAATTGAGGGGAACACTGCAAGACTTACATCAGCCAGTTGTGGAGACTGCCTTGGGAAGTTTAGCTAATACATCATGGATCTTAGTAACATTTTCTCAGCTAAACTTACCCGTTTAACAACTGATATAAGGAAGGCATCCTCCTGCCTGGTTCTGAACTCGAAGTAGACAGATTTGGTAGGGTACCTCAGCTGTACAGTACCCACCGGGTAGTGGATGTAGCCGGCTCCCTCAAACACCATGGACGACACGCTCGGGGCTGGGGAACTGGAAGGACAAGGCATTTCAAGAAGCGGCAAACTACATCTAAGATAAGGTCGGGGTCCGAGAACCTAAAGAGTTAAAATATTTTACGAATTTTATTTCATGAATGAGGTCCAGGTTGGATGGCTGGAGAAAGGAATTGTAAATTATTAGAAGGTCGGGATGGGATAACTAAATCGGCAATACATTTGATGATAAGTTTGGAGGCGGAGCACTAAAAAAGCTATTTGTTTCAAATATATGTATAGACCTTTGTCTTTTTCAATTGATCCATTAACGCTGGTAAATAGGCCAAGTGTCTAGCCTTTTAAGTTGATATAAATTATTTAAATACATATCTTTTCGCGTTTTAAAATCGATATACCTGTTAAATTGCCGAACAGAAATGTACGAAAAATTTTATTTTAATTATACGTCGGTGCAATTTGTAGATTATAACATTGTAAATAGACAGTTGACTCGAAGATTACATAGAGGATATACTATGAGTGTCTATGTCATACTTTGTTTACGACACGAGTGCCTAAATATTAGGATTTCCCGAGCCAGAGCAAAGGATACACCGATATTCAGGCACGAGTGTCGTAAATATACAGCTGTGTACCGAAAGTTTTTTCACATGCATGTGTATCTTAGTGCAAAAATCATGTAAATTGACATCCATTGTAACAACAATAACATTATGCAACAAACAATGACAGTGAATAATAATAATATATCCATGTGTAAAACAATCTTTCTCACGCATATCTTGTGATCGTCACGGTACTATTGGATGTTTATGAACTTAGGCGTAATGAAATAGACAGGAGGGGTCAAATTTTGAACATTCAAATTTCATTAATTTTCAAATAAAGTTGTCATATTGACTAAATGAGAACACATTCAACAGAAATACATCGAATGAGTAAAATAGGACATATATGATGTATGTTAAACCCAATTGATCATTTATTGTATATTTCACAGAAGAAATGAAAAAACGCAGTTTTGAAAATATTGACCCCTGGTTGAGCTGCCAAAACTATAATTGTTTTCTATGAGAAATTAAATCAGATTATGATATTGAACACCAAACCGTCTTTTTATAATGCAAAGCTGCAAGATGATCGATCTTGTTTTCGCCGTGATACGATAATTCAAAGACATGCCAAATTATTGATATTTGCACTAAAATAAACAAATAGGTGAACAAACTTTCGGTACGCAGCTGTAGTATACAAGAGACACGAATATTCTATTCTGTTTTTTACCGAATCCATGGGATTAATGAAAATACCGTAAAATCTACTTTCAATTCCAGGTTGGCGCCCCGCCGTTGCAGCATTTGGAACGCAATGTCATTTCATTGTTTATGACGTCACGTACGTCACCATGACAAAGTGATATTTTGCCCTTGGGCATCGTATGAAAAATATGAACCCCGATGCGATTGCCCTCGTACATGTAGGTAATAACAAGTTGAATAAGGACGACAATCATAACATTCTTGCAAGAAACAAAACCTGCGATATTGTTGTATAGAAGGAAGTTACAGCATGTGAATCTAATGTTAATAGGAATCATTACTATTCAATATCGAATCCGTTGAACGAAGTGTAATCTGCACGTTTTAACATGTATTATTATACATGTAAAATGTTAATCAACTGAACGGACAGTATATGCCAAGGGAGGTAACCCACCAGTGTGATGCACATGGCAAGGGAACGTTCCCTTCACTCGACTTCTGCAGTAGTCCTACTGACAACCCGTTCACTCGGAGTCCACCGATACAGCCCTTCCATCCATCCGGCTCCAGGTCCATCTGAAGTTGATACCAGTTAATCGTTTATGGATGAACAATGTGTTTCCCTTTTTCTTTCCATTTTTACATGTTATAAAGCTATCATTACACTAACGTAACCCTATAAAGTGACTAACATAAAAGTTAGTTCTTGTGTAATGCAATGTCCTGTGGTATTAAAATTATGTACACCGTTCGCAAAAATAGAGTATTGTTCTAACGGTCGTAAACCCGTAAACAATTCAGCAATATATTTATTCAAAGAAGGAGGAAACGTATATAGTAAACTTCCACGTACCGGAAGTGAGTCCGGCGCACCGCCGATATACGCTGTGGGAGGAGTTGACTGTGTGTAGTCGACGTCCATTATGTCCCCGATAGTCTCAGCTTCCGCGTCCGCTTCGGCGCGGACACTTAGAGACACGTTACGTCCGGTTCTGATAATGACACGATACGCATAATAAGTTGAACATTCATTTCAAAGGCTCGGATAAGGATAAAAGTGTGGTTGTTTTCCTCCACTTGATTGGGCCGAGATATAGGCTTAGCAAATATGGCACACAAGACACACGCCAATATCAGGGAATACGTCAACTATATTGAACTTAATACTATACCCCTTTCAAATGATTAATTTCAACGAACATTTCTGAATACATTTTGATTAATAAGGTCCGTAAGGGCTTATAAGCTAGATAAGGGGTTAAACTCAAGACGAAACTTACTTAGTTATACTTATCAGTTATCTGACTGATGACAAATGACCAATAAGATTCTTATCTTAAATAGGGCGTGTGTTGTTATAAGTACGGATAATTTTGCGTTTGAAGCAGATACTTAACTTACCTTTGTACCAGAACGCTGTACCATTTCTCAGCTTCCACTTCAACGTTGCTTGTTACATATCCAACATCATCACCATCCACATCATACACTGTCACAGTTAGCTTCTTATAGGACATGCTTAGACTGTACGAGTTCTGGAATGAAATAAATGGATTTTGTTGAATACATCACGGACATACTCTGTTGTTGATAACCTCAGGAGTAGGAATTTCGAAATATCTCCATAGTCCTTGAATGCAAATTGGCATTTTCAGAAGTTGTAGTATCTCCCTTGATAAGTCCGCAGAACAGCGAACCAATACAAGTCAATGACTATTACTTTGACAATGACGCTTTATATGGTTTGTCAGGCACATCCTCATATAAATCGAAGTATCGAATTGCTCTAATTCATCAAGTCTGCAATGTGTGATTTACTTAGTGAAATTAACCAACGTGACATAAAATGAACCACTTGCATGTTCTTCAACATTAATTGGTAAAGAGGTACAGGTGAGTTCGTGATGAGCCTCTGCCACTGAATTAAAAGTTAGGCATAAGAGACCTTGATTTTCTGGTTAACAACTTCTATGATGTGTAGATACATAAATGTTGGCAGTATATGCGTCTCATTCACAACATGATACTCCGAAACGTCGTGTATCTGCACAAAATAGAAGTTGTTATCCAGAAAATCATGGTTTTATGTTTCCCACTTCCAAATGCTCCCTCAAAGACTACTGGAGCAATGCACTTGTCTTCTGCCTATTACCAACACATATATAGTGTATACGTAAGTAATTGGAGAAGCTCTGCCTATTACCAACACATATATAGTGTATACGTAAGTAATTGGAATAGCTCTGCCTTTTACCAACATATATAGTGTATACGTAAGTAATTGGAGAAGCTCTGCCTTTTACCAACATATATAGTGTATACGTAAGTAATTGGAGAAGCTCTGCCTTTTACCAACATATATAGTGTATACGTAAGTAATTGGAGAAGCTCTGCCTATTACCAACATATATAGTGTATACGTAAGTAATTGGAGAAGCTCTGCCTATTACCAACATATATAGTGTATACGTAAGTAATTGGAGAAGCGCAACGAAAGTACTGCTTTGTGGTTCACTTACAGCGCGGTTTCCGGTGACCAGCAACACATGTCCATCAGCCACTTCCGGTTTGATACAGAGCTCAATGGAGGTTTGCATCGACTGAGATCCATCTGACGGCGTCAGGGCTAAGGGGAGGTAACCCTCGTCTTGCTTGTTGATGCTCACCTAATGTCAAAGTATCATTTATAAGTCTGCATACAAGCTTTTGTTTTAAAAGAATAGACATTGTTTATATTCATTGTACATGTAGCACATTAGAGTATCATATTTCAATACATTAATGTTTAATGTAATATCGCTATAAGTATGTCGTCAGAACAGCGTGTAGTTGCGACGTCACACTGGTCTAAGTGTCATCACAATGACTCGCGGAAATTTTAATTCAGCACACTTTCGCTTGATTAATTAGAAAGGAAACAGAATACTAAACTCTCTTCCATAAAATACTATGTTTATGAAACTCGTAAGTGACCTCAATTGGTATTAAAGTCGATCGCACGTTTAATACTAATTTAAAATTCCTTTAATAAGGATGGTATTAAATGGAAGCTTGTTTAGTATCCTACATATCATTATTCATTGTACCCGTGAGAGCCTGTATGTAAGTACAGCCAGATACCGTTTATCCGCACAATGTGGTTACAGTTGATAATTGGATGACCGGGTATTCATTGTAGTCGTGAGAGTCTGTCTGTCTGTCTGTCTGTCTGTCTGTCTGTATGTATGTATGTTTGTATGTTTGTATGTTTGTATGTATTATGTATTATGTCTGTATGTATGTATGTATGTATGTATGTTTGTATGTTTGTATGTATGTATGTATGTATGTATGTATGTATGTATGTTTGTATGTATTATGTCTGTATGTATGTATATATGTATGTATGTATGTATGTTTGTATGTATTATGTCTGTATGTATGTATGTATGTTTGTATGTATGTATGTTTGTATGTATGTAGGCATGTATGTAGGTGTGTAGGTAGGTATGTATGTAGGTGTGTAGGTAGGTATGTGTTAAGTATATTCAAATGAAAGTATATTCACCTGGAAGGAAGCCATGACGAGCCTAGCTTTGTTCACTTTTTCTCTCAGACTGGATATCTTGTCTCTGATTTCGTTCATTCTGTCGTCCATCCCTGCTACCAGAGTGGGCACCTGTCTGTTGAACGTCAGGATTGCACTGGTCGTGTTCTTAGCCTTGTTTGCTGCACAGAGAATACAATTAGCGAATAATTACATAAAATAGAACTTTTAAGTAGGATTTTAACCTATTGTTTCGAGATTTAGCATCTACTCTATTTACGGGAAGTATGATTTCGAATCCCGCTTGCAGCTGCATCCCGAAGGTTTGTTCACCTACTTGTGTTTCTTAGTGCAACTATTATGTAATATGCGATGTCTTTAAACAATTGTATCAACGCGAAACGAAATCTATTTGTTAATAATTTCATTTTCTCTTCGTAACAAGACAGCTGAATGTTTCATAACATACTCTAATCTTAAAACTCGTAGTAAACCGTAAGAGTTTTGGCAGCTCTTTGAATTGACCAGGTTTTATTTTCTTCCGTAAAATGTCCAGTATGTGATCAACTGCGTCAAACATTGATCATGTATTTCCTCATCTCATTCAATGTACTTGTGATGATATCTTTCTCATCTTATTCCCATGGATAACATTTCTAATCAAATATTTATGAAATTTGAATTTTGACACCTCTATTTACTTCATTATGCTTAAGTTCGAACACGTGCACCACTGACATGTATTGATGGTAAGTTTGAGAATCAGTATTGTACACATGGATATTGGATAAACCTATTCCAATCTCAAGTAACGCATTAACTTCAGATTGGAAATATTTTAATTACATTTTGAATTGTATACAAGGTTAATGCAACATGTAAGTAAGAAAGTACTCACATAAGTCTACATTATAAATAGATAATTTTGTTGATGAAAGTTATTTCTGGAAGAGTTGACATACAAATCATACATTATTAAACATAGACATACCATTCACATACATACTAATCACTTACATGTATGCAAGCACCTGCTGACATCACTTCTTTCACTTATTGCATGAGTGTGATGTTATACTGATTATTATATTGCATTACTTCACTCACTTGCTTGGATCGCTGAAGCGAAGTCCTGGTTACTGTTCCCATCACTACCACTGTCATCACCACGTGTGCTTCCTTGGCCCTTTTGACCTCTGACCTCCCGCAACTTCTTCTCCGCTTTAAGCACCGCTTGCAAGGTCTTCGCTTGAGTGATGTTGTAAACAAAGTCGACCTTCTCATTCACATGTTTTATTTTTTCCGATATTTGATCAATGTTCGGCTGTTCCCGGTTCCAATCAGAAATAAATTCGGTAGTTTCCGTCACAAACCGATCCCCGACTCCAAGGTTGACCATGGCATTGTTCCATCGATGTGTCATTTCTGAAACATCGATTCATACCAAAGGAACATGATCGTTATTTTTCAGTATCAGGATTACAACACTTAAATATCAAGTTTGATTTGACCTTTAACCTGTCACAAAAATAGGTGCAACAGAGCAAGTACACGACTTTAGTTAACTAGTAAACAGCGTATATATACACTTTAAGTATTTGAGCATTTAGAAGACAATCCATCAACTTAAAAGTTGTTCATCTCCTTTTCACACACCAGAGATGCTGATACAGATCAACTAAACGTTTTCTCACGAGATACTTTGTTTTCTTAATGAAAACTTCCATTCAAAATCAGTTTTAGTTTATCAGTTCTTCATGTCTTGACAAAATTAGTTTACTTACCATTTGTCCGGTTACTTGCTTTTTGGGCTCTAACCATAGTTTGGTCCCCTGATTTCTTCAACTTGATAACATGGAGTTTAAGTTTTTCTCCTGAAACAAATCAATTTTGTATACTTTTAATATATGACGCTTTTATATCTCAACCAGTTTATTAATTTTGTCTAAATAATCTTCATACTATTAGAAACTTTTAAATTACAAATGACAATGGTTAAGCTGAAACCTAAATATTTTCAAATCCATTTCTCTACCTAAAATCATTAAAGAAAATAATGTGTACATTTATCACAACATTTAATTTTCAAACTAACAATACTTCCATTCGCGTTTTTGTAATAATTTTAAGCTGCCTATTGAAGTAGAAACCAGGTATATAACCACGTGATTAAATATATATCATATACATTTATTAATCATATAAACAACATAAATATGTATATATTATTTAAACAACAAAAATAGAAACATATGTTTATTCACTTTAAACTTACCAAATCGTTTTTTAATAGATTGGGTCGTTGTCTCTGACATTTTTTCTCCTTCAAAATATAGGTCCGAATCTTCAGCCGTGTCTGTCGATGTGATGACGTCAGTGTCAGTACCATTTGCGCTTCCTGTTTCCAAGAAGTCGTCGCAGTCGATAGGCGAAGCCTCGTCATCGTAACCGGAACCTTCAGCCAACTCCTCGCACCGCACTTTCAGGTCATCCTCGCTGTATATCACAATGCGGATGCGATCCAGAGCTATCCGTATGTTCTGAAGGCGTTAAAGAGGTTATATTAATAAAATGATCATTATAATTTAGAGTTAGAATTACGATTGCACTATAAGAAAGGGTATTTATTGGATGTGATGCTGCCACAAGTAAAACTGTTCAAACTTTCTCATGGGTACGAAGTGTCTTTGTCAATTATAAATCGTGGATTACATCATTACATGGGACTGAAGAACGTTCTGATTCATGGATCACAATAAATCAGTCTAAATAGGATGAATTTTCCGAATTTGGTGATTGATCGAGATTGATCCATGTTTTGATCCATCATCTCCTTATTCATATTATGGGGAAGGATTACATTTTAAAAGAAAAACCCAAACATATCCTATTCATATATGAAATGGTTTTTACACAAACTTAAGAACTCGTAGAAGCCCTCTCAACATAATCAACAACTCATTTGACAATACTAAAGTGCATAACACAAACAAAATAGAATTGTAAAATGTACAGGAGAAAGAAAGACTTATTTCAGTGAGTAGACATGAAATATACACCCAGAGCATTATAAATGTCACTGTTATGATACATACATTATGAACATAGGATTAGAGTGGTATGTTCAGTATCAGATGCAGTTACGGAGGAGGTTTATGTATGGCACCTGTATATCTGTAACCAGCTTGGCGGCTAACAAGGAGGCCTGAGCCCTCTGCGACACGTGCCCATTCCCGCCACTGATGACACGGTTTGCACTGCTAATCACAGGCTCCAAAACTCTGGAACAAGAAACATTCGAAATTATATTTTCGGAACCCATTCAAAGCAACATTAAAATTCAAATATTGATATTGTCCCTTTACGAGCAGAACTACAATTTGTGTATACTTGTTTCGAACGAGGCAAAAAAAGGGATATTTGATTAACAATCATGTTATCAATTTGGTAAAGTCAAATCCCAGACAACGAACCTGACAATCCTATCTGCTAAATGTCTCATACTGTGGGCGTGGTCAACTGCACGATTGATGATTGGCCGAAGCCTAGCCTTTTCCTCGGCACTAATGGTCGAATGTGTACGTGAAGTGGCCCTGTGATGCGGCCGTGACCTTATGTCAGTGATGGATACCGGAGCAAGTGAAAAGTCGTCGCCGGATTTGCGTCGCCTCCAATCTTCATGTGCAACTGCATTGCCCTAAAATACGTACATACATACATACGTACATATGGATATATGAATGAGTTGGGTGTTTGATAGATATGGAATAGAAAACACTTTCCAGAGATTACTTTTATAATTCTTTATCAACATTAATTTGAACAACCTTTTGTTATGATGATTTGCATACTGTTCGTCTTATGCGTTATGTTGAGCACGCCTGCGACATACAGTTATCCAATAAAGAAAGTTACTCATTTCTAGAAAGTGCGGATTTGGCATTTGGCTACTATCAAACAATTACTTCGATATGGTCGGGTATCGCAATGATTGAATGGAAGAATACCCGTGAGTTCAATGCCGCCTGTCGCAGAGCAAGTCTTGCATCTTCTAGGAACATGCTGGCCTCTTGGACGTCCTCTTGGGTAGTACCGCCGCTCACAAACTGGAACAATAGATATTAAGCCATCGTGCCTTGTTCGATCTTTCAATTAAAACAATTCGATAATGTTCACTTAATGCAATAGAATTTCACAAGCCGCAAAATTAAAAAAAAAAATTAATACGGAGATAATACTATTAGCATTTAAAAAAAATTTATTTCTGGTTCAGAATTGACCAAAGCGAACTATTTTGCCACGATTAAACAAAGTTTATCCAAACACATCATTCAATTTGTTTGATACAACAGGAGTTTCAATAAGTTTGCGATAATTGGATAATTAGAACAATCTCACACAACCTCTTCACTAACGTATGTCAGACTATGACTGTCATTCCTGAATAGACACGATTTGGCGAACCTTTAAATTTACAGCTACTACAGATGGAGTTCTGAGCAAATTTCAGCGCATATATATAATACAGCCTGATCTGCCGAATTAAAAAAAAATCATCGTTGAGTGGTTTTTTGGTCATCGGTCGAATCTGCGCTATTGGGAGAAGTTAAGTTCATTAAGAAAGGGATGTCCAGGTTTAATATAGGGTATGATGGTAATTAGATCATTATTACCATTACTTACCATATACCTATTCAGTTTCCTGACGACCATAGCTGTATCGAACTCAGCTTGTAGTTTCCTGACGGTCATGTTGACCTGGCGTGTCAGATCCAGTAGCGCCCTCCTGTTGGTGTGTTCCTCTAAGGTCTCCTGAATCTGCTGCACACTGGATGTCTGTCTCTGGCACTCGCTGCAGATTGGACGAGTCAATATCAAGTTACACACCATTGGTTGAAGAATTCAAATGAAACAGCATAAAATATGACCCATATTGTTAACACTTCTATTGTTAAAATATAACTGATCCATTCCCATTGGCAGTGATGCTCCAAGAGGGGGTCCTGGGGACATTTGCAAATGACCCCCACAGCAGATCGTGCTGGTCAAGCAACCGTCCGTGTATCAATACGCAGCATGTAGCCTCGGTAATTTCTGCAACTTTATTTGTTTACCAATTTGCTAATAAAAAGGGGTATATAATAAATACAGAACATCATACTTGTGCATTTGGATCGTTTATATTGAACTCGAAGCTGTCATGGAAGCGGAGGAACAACTCGTTCTTCGAACTCGTTGTTCCTCCGCTTCCATGACATCTTCTCGTTCAATACAAACGATCCAAATGCACAAGTATGATGTTCTATATATGTATCGATGTCAAGTAGAGTTAAGTATGACGTTGGTTCATGAGTTTGGGTAGAAACCTCTGCAACCCCCTGGAGGTATCTATCTAAATCTTCCCAAGAAATACTTACTCTAGCATCTGTTGAACGTGATTCCGTTGTTTCTTGGACTCCATCTGGGCATGGTACGTTGTGTTCAGCGCATCAGACAGGGAGGCGAATGTAGGCATGTCTCGTTGTCGGGTGGTCGGTCTCGTTAACCCTCGTCGATGGGCTCGCATGTAGATGTCCTTCGTGAGCAGCGAAATGTCCAGCACAACGTCTTTAGTGTAATGATTTGATGTTAAATTCCCATTGTTACAGAAATCAAGTTACGCGGAATATCATTAACATCTATTGAATTGGGATGTATCAGTTATACTTCTTCTTTTGTATATTGACTATTAGATGAATAGTATATTGATGATTACTATGTACCACTCATGCAAATATTTCTACATTTGTAAATATGCAATTTGATGATTAATATATTGGAAGTAAAAACTGTGACCTCTGACGTCAATGACGCCATAATGTTGAGGCCCCAGTGTGATAATCGCAAAGTTACATGTACCGAAAGTTATACAATAACTTTTGTCTCCAGGTCGAGTATACATCACAACATCAGTCATCACTTACAAAACATGTATCATGAAGGGTTTACTATGGCATGACTTACCATACACCTTGTCGTTGGTCTGGGCAATCTTCTTGAGCTCCTCCCTGACTCCCATCATCATCGTGAAGCGGGTCCCGTTGAAGATGTAGTCGTAATTATCGTGCATCTGAAATATTTTTGTATATGATTAATTCATTCATCAATGGAAGCTAGATGCTGTATATGTATCTTAAAAGATATTTAGATATTTAGATATTTGGTTCGAAGCATGCGTAAAAGTCTTAATTTGCCCCTTTTCCTTATGATTGACAGTGCTTTCTTTTCCCGATCATTTGATTATCAAATTTATGACATTTCAATATATCAAAAGCATAGTGATGAAAAGACATATCTCAATTCCCTTATCCGCAACGACTGAATGCAATTAGCAAATCTGTCCATGTATTTAAAACACCATTTGTAAAGGTTCAATCAATTGTAAACCTCAATGGTAACTGTTTGTCGAACAATATGCATATCCACCATGGTGATGGCAAAACATTAAAACAAGGCATCAGATATTATTAAATCATTCAATTATTATTCAGTTATTGAAATAATTCTAATATAATAAATACACATATTCACATATTCTATAACGGCAATATCAAGTATATGATTTTACTGCACACTTTTCTTTAGTCGTTCCTGCTATCAAACATATTTATCGTAGTATTAGATTATCTGTGTGTTAAACATGAAATTAATAGTTCATAAAACAGAGCATGCAGAACGGGAAAGCTCGACAAGTCGATTAAAGCGAAACATTGTATGTGATATTAGGCAGTTTGGCTTTCTTTTACATATTGTTAAGACTAACAGAATAAAACAGTATAATAATCTAATAAATAGATTAATTTAATATATAATGAAAATAACTCCGATAAACATATCGTCAAACTCTTATTCAAATATTAATCTTAAATTCCAAATATTTCAGTTTATATTCTTTATACTACAGGCTGAAAGCAATGAGCTTGTATAAGAACATTCAACTACTCAAAAATAAACCAGTCCACACGACACAAATCCTTTACATTTGTTTTTCATGCCGTGATCGTATTATTTTCCTTATCATTGTAAACGATCCACACGTATTTAACATACATAAACACAACAAGCAGCGAGGTTATCAAAGGTGAGCTCAGATGTACACCGTCATAGCGGTGTGCTACCAAACACAACACCTTTAACTGAATGGAACTAAAAAACCCATAACGTCAAGTGGGTGTGACAGGTGAAATAAGGTTAATCCACAAGGTGTCATTGAACGTAGGACACGATTATTCCGCTAAGAACTTGCAATGAATGATTCTCAAATGCTTTAATAGCAGTTTCATTCAAAGTGCTGATATTTACGACGAGGTAGTAGGTTAGACTGACGGTTCAATGTATGGATGACGCAATATAGCGTATATCATCGAAATGGTGAGACCACAGAGGATTAGGAAGTTATTTCGTAAAATCACAATGAAATATGGCAAGCTTTCAAAAGTAC
Organism: Gibbula magus; assembly: GCA_936450465.1. Taxonomy (NCBI): domain Eukaryota; kingdom Metazoa; phylum Mollusca; class Gastropoda; order Trochida; family Trochidae; genus Gibbula; species Gibbula magus. The sequence continues at coordinate 51,384,938 of OW388303.1, read as the reverse complement.
CTTAGTACTCGATAGTCATGAATCACATTCGTTCACATTACGACTGTAGCTGTCTGAGCGCTAAGCGAGGTACGAGATTTTAGACCAAGGAATAGCCCTACAGGCAGTGATAACATTGATTTGAAAGCATAGACACGAACCCAGGGTATTTATCATACGTTTCACCAAATCAAATGTGTTTAGTAACCTCGATCTCACAGTGTTCTAAAACCAAACACTTTTAACAGCAATTAAAGAGCAATATTACCATCCTTAACATTGATCAAACAGTAACATGACAATCTTGAACCGCGTTCGAATAGCAATATTGTCAACTTTTACCGCGTTCCAATGAACCTTAACAGAAAGCCAATGACAATATAACTACTTAACCATGGTCACAAATCAGTTTTACAGCCATCAATAGTTATGCAATAACAATCTTACCACCTTAACCAAAATCCAATAACAATGAATTCAAACCACTTCACATTTCCAAAGCAAGCTTACCATCATTTACAGTTATTCAATAACAATATTTTTAAATTTAACCGCGATCTCAAAGCAAACCTTGAATCTTTAACCATAATCTAATATCAGTCTTACAACCTACAATTGCGACCCGTGATTGGTTATATCTTTACTTTGGATGATGTCTCAAAAATCGTCAACCACAATACAGCTTAACTGTTAACAAGAGGTGAAGGTAGTGTTATCCCAAATATAACCATGTTATATTTCTTCACTATCTAAATGGCAAGTATCTCTAATGCATTCAGCCTAGGGAGCTGCGCCAATTTACGTCTATCATAGGGGTATTGAATGTAAAATTAGCTTAAATTTCGATTGTTGGACCTCGATTTTTGTCGAGGCGAAATGGTCGTGTGGTAAGCTGTTGGTACAGTCAATGCTGGCGATAGTTGCCTTACTCTGAGAACGTGGGTTCGAATCCCGCATGGGACTCGGCCCGAAAAAGTACAAGAATTTGTTCTATTGAAGGTAGTGTTATCACAAATATAACCATGTTATATTTCTTCACTATCTAAATGGCAAGTATTTCTAATGTTAACAAGTGGTTACCAGCCTTAAATTACAGGACAACAAATCCTCCAGACTTAGCAATACTATTGACTATTTAGATTATGCACTGACGTCGTTGTCCACTACAATACAACAGAACTCCGTCCATATACATTTTATCATGTACTAAGGAATTAGATGTGTTATACGTCTTTGGATATACGCATTGGTTTGTAGAGCAGATTTTTACCGTTTGTATTTTATCTTTGAGCGCCATCACAACCCGGTCCATGGAGGAGAGAAGATGGTGGGCAGCTGTAGCAACGTTCGGGTTGAGACGTCGTTCCTGAAACAGCGAATGTTTTACCCTTATGGACATTGTAGTTACAAATAAATATTACATTACGAGTTATTAAATGCCTATAAAGAATCATATTCACCACATCAAACCGGTTCCTCCAGAACAGAGAAGGGCGGACTGATTCAAGAGGGGGTAAAGGCGTTTATATCAATTTCGAAGTAAGTAATAGCATTGTAGAACATTGATTATTTTATACTCATATGAATCAAACACTCTCAAAACAAGAAAAAACCACTATCAATGAGTTTGAATGAATTGCTGACTTGCACGGATGATAAAGGGTCTTCAGAATGCATTTTGTCAAATCCATAGCGCAAGACATTACAACGCTACTACCAATATGAGAATAAAAAATACCCACGAGTCTATCTGCTTCCGGTGGTCTATGTAGACGTCCGAAACGTCGCCTTCCGTACCCAGCGTAGTATTGGTCGTAGGAGGCAATATCGTAACGATTTGCCGGACGCCCCTCGCCATTCTGCATGATCTCTTCCGGGTCAAGGCTATGGTCAAGGTCAAGGTCGGGGTGATATTGGCCCCCTTCACCGGTTTGCATGATATCTTCTGGGGATAATTGTGTTTTCTTCTGACCCCTGTGTTTCTTGTGAGCTTTCCCCTTATTCTGCCTCCTAGTTTGTTTCCTTTGGTGTTTCCTCTGGTCTGTTGATGCTTCATGATGTTTCTTCTCGTATTTCTCATGTACTTTCTTCCGATCCTCTTCATTCAGGGATTCTTCGTTCTTTTTTTGCTTTTGTCTATCGCTGTCTTTTGTCTTGTCTTCTTCGTGTAGGCTCTTCCGATTGTGGTGGATTTTCTTCTTCCCCGTTGTTGGAGGTGTTTTTGTTGCTGTTTTTGTTGCAATCGACGGTAAACCATGTCTGTGTCTATGTCGACGTAGCAATGCCTCAATGGGAACTCGGCAACCTGGAAGAAAGAATACATTTTTTTTACACGTTTTCGATTTTGTTTCCCTTTTGCAAAGAAAAGACCTTCAAAGTGTTATTATCAATATCACTAATTTATATCCAATGTGGTGGTTCATTTATGCTCAAATAAAAACAATATAGCTTTTCCATCAACCTTACCCGTTTCGATCAAATCCTTACTAAGCGTTATGTCTATCAATTTACACCATTATCCGGTGTATAAAACAGTTTAAATTGTATGTCCAAGAGTTTTATCTTCCAAGTTTCGATCTTAACACATTAAATTCTTAAATTATGGAAGGCATCTCATTGTGATGCATATTTACCCAGGTAGATCGACGATATCATGGTACGAGATCGTACCAATAAGCAAATATGCATAGCATCCTGTTCTATATATCCATACATGGTGTCATGAAGTAAAAACATTTACAAAAGTCTACGTTCTTTTGTAAAAAAAACTGTTATTGCCTATAACGCGCCTGTGCCACGTATAAAACCAGGACATATGTCTATATATTCAGTTACACTCAGAACACAGCCGTTATATTAAGCTATTTGTGTTTTATAAACTACACCAACTCCAAGCAAGTTCTGTAAACATTTGAGCATTCTTTTGGGTCCAATTTCCCAGGTGCTGAGTGGTATTCTCAAAATGTTATTTTTGGAATCTAAACCATTGAAATGATAAGAATAAATTATATATATATTGGTATGTTCACCATTGGTTTCCACTTTATTTTATGAATGATTAAAAGAGGATTGTTACAGGAGGACTGTGTCATAGCTTTTACGAAATGCGTGTGAATATTATTACTTTGCTGGCAATGGAATAATTTCCACTGTTAATTTAAACAATGCCCTGAAATAATGTGTGACAATTGTGTATTTGTTTATAACCCATTCAACGGCAATGTAGCATAAACAGATAATTCAACGTTTTGGAACAGACTCCTAGTATAACTATATATAAAACTATAATATTTATCAAGATATTTCGAATAGTTTGATCTTTATCCTAAATTATTGTTTTGTGACAATCCCATGTAACTTATAAGCACAAACTAAAATTAGTAACTACACGTACAACTATGGAAATCAACATGCTCATTTCGAATAGGCTGGTAGAAATGTGAATGAAATCATTTCCTTAATCATCTTATTTTCACCAAAAGTCAATACAAAATCCAATAAAAAAGTCAATACAATTGTCAATACAAAAGTCAATACAATTGTCAATACAAAAGTCAATACAAAGGTCAATACAATAGTTAATATGCATCAATGGTGCGTGACCTTATGTGACCTATTGTCATCGATATGAACAGTCTACCATCGTCTACTTGTAAATGTTCAGTTTTTCTGTAGTATTCCAGAGATATATCAGACCAAACAACATCACGACTCATTGGTTCAGGTACGTACATGCATACACGGGAATAAACTGCTACATTAATAGGTATAATTAACCTGTTGTGTTTTGAAATGTACATAGATGTTCATTGGGGTATATCGAGGAAATGTGTATCAATTGGGGTATGTCGACCACCTTGGTGAACACTTTTACGTGCTATGGACTGGTACAGCTCACTGACACATTAATAGCATTTAAATCGAGTCTAATAGTCTTCTTAAAATCTGAATCACATTGGAAAATACATCTCATCCTAAAGCTATATTGGAAGTGAACAAACTGTAAACTAAAATTAACATTATGTAAGCATACCTCTCATCAGAGAAGGCATTTTGGTTTGAACATTGTTTTTAAAACAACATTACTTGAACAGAATTAAAAACTGCACGATTTTCTTTATAACACTTCTTTATAGTGAAATTACAGGACGTTTCGGAGTATATGCTTACTTCTTCCGTGTGTATAAATGTACATTAAAGAATATATTGTTTATAAGTATCAACCATTTTCACAGTATTAGTAACCAGACTTTTGTATTCCTTGAAACTCAATTATTATTGGATCATTTATCTATATTTCAACTGACTCATTTCAATCTACGATTCACATTAATACCGGAAACTATGCCGACGTGCAACTTTCCCACTTGGTTACATACAAACCCGTTTTATGCTTTCCATTTGTTCCATCCATGTGTTCAGTAAGTTTGAATTTTCGATAAAGTGGAAGCAAGTGCCAAGTACAAGTAATTGATATTTAAAATTAACATGATAGATACTTATTACGTTAAACTAAAACTAACTAAGGTTAGAAGGATCAGCAATTAAGGAGCCGCATAATTTGTGAATGGTATTACGCATTCAGTTAAAATTCTTAAATGCTTTCAGTTTTCGATAACGCGTCTCTGGTTCATAAAATACTGAAAGGTTTATCTCAAAGTATTTTTTTTGTAGACGGGATATGTGCAAGGTTTTTAACAGTATCCAGTTATCCAACTACGCAACTTGAAACGTTGCTTGATGTTGCAAGTTACACTTTACTTTTCAATCGTCCGCTATCCGGTAAATCTGAGTTGTCCTCAAACATGTAAAATTACACATCATGCATGTTCACTATGTCAAACACAACAGAGTCTTACATTTCAAGGTGTAAAACATAACCTTGATTTACAGTGAGTGATTATCTTTAACTCGATCTCCTTTTGGATATAACATTGACTGGAGCATGTTCCCATCAGATAAACATCGTTTATTGAGGATTATACCAGATTTTCATTCTTTTCTAAAAGCTCATATTGGGAAATATACCCGGCCAGAAACATATTATATGAGAAAATCGTTACATGTAGGTGTTAGTTAGGTAAACTGAAATTATAAAATCATTATAATTTCTAGCTCAAAAACTAATGTTGATCAATTCTCCGTCAGGTATACTATACACACATGACATCTCAATCTTAATCAAATCGGCTCATAAATGTCGAGTACTCGACCTGTCCAGTTATGATAGATTATATGGGATAGCCGTCTCCAATAATCAGCTCATAATTGCTGAAGTACCCGCCGTCCATCAACCGACAAGGGTGAAAGAGTGCTCCTTGCTAGACACCACACAACACTGAGTCATACTGTATTGAGATAAGGGCCAGCGAACACAGACTCAACAATGGAGTAAATGTACTACCTGGGACCTACATACACCTGTAGCGACAGGTAACCCTCTATCGGAGACGTGAGGTCAACGCGGGTCAAATGGAAACAAATCAGACTAAAAAGACATAGCCGGGAATTAACGTGAAACTTCATGTACAAATTGATAGCATCTACATTTCTAACAAGTAGGCATGAGGATCGCTTCAACCTTGACGGTCATCGGCGTATTTCATTCATACCTGTTTGTCATACATGCACTGTGGTCTTAACGCTATGTTGGGAAGACATTATCACCCGTCTGCACGCGACGCATGGTGTTGGAGGTTAAAGGGTAATTGTATCTCAACGCAACCTGTTGCTCAAACGCTATGGATTCGTCCCTGGTTATTAACAGCATACACCGAATGAGGGCTTACATTGCAGATGTATATTAGCTAACTAAGAGTCAACATTGAACCTTCACATACATGTACAAAGCTACATACTTATCTTACTGTTTGTGGAAGCATGGCACATGTCAAAGATAAATGCTCATAGTTATCTACACGAGTTAAAATCAACCGTAGGGAAATACGGCTTAACATTCAAATTCCATTGAGATTTAGTATCAAAAGGGCAGTTATATAAGCTACAAATAAATGCCATTTGTCTTACAAACCAAAGTCACTATTCGAAACACGTGAAATATGATTGTCATTGACAGCTTGATAGAACAAGTACTTATGTTACAAATCAATGTTTATGGATATTTAAACGATCTTTTACCCTTCTTAATTGGGTCTGAACCTTAATCCTAAAATCCTTTTCATTGACAATATGAAACGAAATAGTTAAAGTGATTTAGGTCTCTTAACAAACGCTACTATTCTACTCGTATGTTTGCTCTCCTGAAACAAGCAGAACTTTAATCGAAAACATGAAACTGAATGGGGTTACGGAATTTCAATGTAAGCATACACAAGAATAATGCACAAACAGGCGACATTAAACAATGTAAACTGCCAGGCAAAAGAAAGTACACACCTAATTTGTCTTCGTTTTTTTCAATGTTTTAAATTTCATTTGATTATGGCACGATACAACACCAGTTATCTACAGTTGTTTGAATGGTTTAATTGATGATTGGTTACTTTTTAGTTAAATATCTTTGTTTAACGTAGACAGAGGTAAGACATGGAACTAACACCAACATGACCCCTACCATGTTTCAAATGTTGTAAATGTGTACAGAATGAAGCACATTTATTGATTTTCACAAAGCATATATCTTCTATGTCGATGAAAAGTTGTCATTTATCCAAATTAACTTTTGAATAAATTTTTAATTTAAAATTTCATTTAACAAAAGACACCAAAAACATCGAAAAACGAAAAAGTATTCTTTGACTGATGACTAAAGGCCTACTCTTTTCAGTTTTAGAGTACGACGTCGAAAACTCAAGATATTTGTGATTGAAAATCATAGTAGACATATGATAAAACCAACTAAGGTGTATACTTTCTTTTGTCTGGTAGTTTACTTATCATGCATATTCTGGTATTCACAGTGCTGTCCATGAATGCTGATATATGGGAAGGATATGTGTCGTCAACAACAACATGATACAGACTACACGGTAATCACATCATATATAGGGGTTTCTGATTGATAACATATGACCAGTCTTACAGCAGCTTCTATTATACTAGCTCATCTCAGACGGGAGTCAATGGCGTTAGTTGGGTAATCACTTGATTATAATGATAACACATAAGCTAGGGGCTCAAGACACTAAAATGGGAATCGTTTGATGCTTAACCGATTTTCATCATCGGAATAAATATACACAGAAAGGGTTGCTGACATTTATACGGGAATCGTTTGATGCAAACGTAACCGATCTTCATAAAAAAAAACGTCTGCCTTACACCTTGCTTATGTTTCTAGAATACCAGGGTAGTAGCTATTTTGAAGGAAAGGTCGGTATGATAGCATTTGGAGAGAACAGAATTAGGTCACACATGCACATCGTGATATTCATTCATGATAGTAGAAATGTCTTGCGATAAAGGTTTCTGTAGAATGTCAGGGTGGGCGTTCAGACGATCTTTCCATTTCCAATCCATATTTTACAGATCAAGGGAGGAACCCTACATGGCTATGACTCAAGTTCAGACATTACAACAGTTAACCCGAAATGAAACAGAGGTTATACACTTAAAGATAGTTTAAGATATTTGGTACATAAACATACCCTCGCTTTTAAATGGCAAATGAAAACACATGTATGATAAGGAACTTTTGGAACACTGTAGCATTATGTAATTATGCATCATCAGATGTATAGGGGGAAATTATTACCATGTGAGCAAGAAAGTCGAAGCAGATTTTGTAATATGTTTAGGTGAGAGACTGTGACACAATGATCCGTCAATAAACTTCGTTGTCAACCTGTAACATCTATGTCGGCCAGTGGGCCTTTCAAATTCTCATTCAGAAGTAAAGCAAGATATCTGGATAACATATTTGGGGAAAACAATACATGAAATATGCTTAGTTCATCCATGAATTGTGTTTTGGACAATAACGAAGTCTTGCTTTTTTTTATAGGCATGCTTCTACTTTTTCAGTTCAAGTAAGAAGCCGACGCTTTATCACACCTTAGCACATATCAATTTCCCCAATACTGGCCAATTACAGAGGGTAAAACTAAATTAGTATGTACAATCATCATTTCATCTTTCTATTGTAGCTCCAATGATGCAGGCACCGCCCCACCAAGAGAACGATAAACATGATAAACTGTCGGTTTTAAATAAAACCAATGCACCGTGCATGCAGCGAGGTAGGTCTTGAGGTTGGATCAGCGCAAATACAATGAAACAGTGTGCACTTCCATGCAGCCAGATCATTCACACGTAATGTATACGCTAGAACTTACAGCTTACCCAGGTAAAGAGTAGGTATTGCATGTCAAGCGAACATTATCCCCACATGCACAGAAATATCCCTAACACAGCACTGCTACCTTTCACAGTTGATCAGATATCTCAAAGCATGTTCCTTTTATCCTACTGGTAGGAGAGGCATGTCTTACTTCAATACAATCTATTCAACAAGGTTCCCAATACACACAGGGAGGGCAATGTAAAGTACTTCTAAAGTGCAATAGTATACGAGGGATATCACATACACGTTATTACTGGTTCCTCAATAGTCCTGGTGCTAGCTCAAATCTGACAATTCGTCAGAGTTTCTCAACTTTGTTTAACTCAGCCATGTGTAGTGCCTTATGACGGTGTTCTCTCCGGTAGCACAGCATATATTTTAGATAAACGTCTGTTAACACCGGTGGGTGGGGACATGCTTAGTCGGCATCATTGTTATCAGTGATTCGCTCACTTTTTAGTGCTGCTTCCCATACCTTGAAATTGGTCATGTTTCCACATACATCTTTGAATAATTACTCAGTTTAAAGACTAAGTTGACAATTTAACTATACCGAAGGGAAGTTATATCTTCATTATAATGATATTTACAGTCCCAAAAGTATTGTTATTGTACAGATAACAACTACGTTTAAGTGTTTCTCCTGTAATGACGATATACTCTATTTGAATGCACGCATGTTCCCTTGAGAAATTATTCATGAAAGCCATTCTTATTCAAATTTACACAGCAGCGTTACGTAAACAGACACTTTATAACTTGATAGATGTCTAATACAATATTGCGGCCAAGGACGTGTATTCCTATGCACATATTTGCCTATGTCCTTTATATAAGAGAGACTAGACAAATATATTTCAAATTGGTATATAAGCATGCATACACATACTTTTATAATTTAGACTATTACAGAACACTACATTAAGTTGATATATAAACATGATTATGTCGATGAAGATATTAATATTTATCAAAGTGTGTCTTAGGGAAATATTTGAGAACATGTCCTAAATGAATGTATTGGCCTGGGCCTCTTTTTACAAAGCAACCATTAGGTTAACCTTAACTCCCATTCTTTAACATTCTTTACCTTAGTGACTTACGATCACCTTAATGCTTTGTGAATATCACGCCTCAGTCATGATCACTTTTCACATTCTATTTAAAAACTTGCAATATATAACTATTAACAATATCATAATTATGAATTTGGAAATCTGTCTAGTAAGCTGATGGGAACCTGTATATATCATGATCACCTTTAAGAGCTTTAACAACATGGATTCTGTGAGAACCTGAACATGCGCCATGTGATCTCTGAATATCAAGTCCGGATGTTTGCTGTAGTTAACCTGCCTGGTAAAGGTCACACAGAGAATGCAACCGCAAGTAGCTTGTCGCTGTGATAAGCAGTCCAGACCTGATAAAGCAATGAAACTCGTCAGAGCCAGTAGCAACACATTATACACTGGTGCACTGTACAAAGCTTTTTAAACCACGTTTTCATCATTTTGTAATGTGAGTTTTGGACTACTGGTGTACACACGTTGTACTTACTGCAAACATATGAACGGATTGTCATTAAACGCGCTGTAGCAAGCCGTTCTTACTGAATAAAGTGACCTCAGGATATAGTAAACAAGTGTTACCAATCGCTAGATAATACTCATCAATCAAGAGCTTAAAACGAATGTACATGTTTCGGTTAAGCTATGCGAGTCCTTTTCTCTTTGAGTGGCCATTTTTGCGTGTACATTAAAATGGCAGCTCGAAGGTAGTTAAAGTCATCTGACTGATGTAGCGATACCTAAACACAAAGAGTATAGGTATATATGTGTCATATTCTTGTCTACGATCTGATTGGTCCGTTGAGCTGGCTCTGTAGTTCACATTTCAAAGCTTCCCTCTGAATTTTAAGATAAATAGTTGCGTTTGTAAAATATCCGGGATTCATTGCTCTTCAACAACCGCAATTTTAGTTCAAAACCAACGGCGTAACGTTGGTTATACCACGACTCAAACAACAGCAGCTATGGTCTAAGGGTTTTCATACACTTTGTGTATCATCAAGAAGTGGATTATTACTTGATATCAGATACAGTTAACATAAATATTAATCGCTGCAACTGTAACTTATACAATTGCTTTAATTTGTGGATATAATTTACGAAACAAGTATGCATGATGCTTTACAGTTTGTTTTCGAATTGTAGTAAATATCAACTTCTGTATTTCTAATATAATAACTTAGAGAATAGGTAATATACATCATTAGTCTGATGTGCGTTTGTTACATAACACATAGTTTCTATTTCTCTCCTAATATGGTAAAACGACTTCTGAAATGCCTGCGCAAGGCGAGAAACATATTTCCATACTCACTAGTTGCGGGAAATAGTTTTTTCGCTACCATGTCATACCATACCACTCGGCTACATTCTTGTCTAATTACATCAAACTCACAGTAAACGACTTTACAACTCTGCCTCGTCATGTATAGTGTCAACAAATCACATGGCAATCACTGCGAAACAATACTGTAAGAACTTATTGAAGACATAGTTATACATGTAGTTACATGTCAAAACAAGGAAGAGGTACACGAAGATGTATACACTGTATATGTACATGGTGAACACTTTCTCCGTAGATAGCCTCTTGCTGGATTAAATTATTGACAAGGAGACATTACAAGCCAATCACATTTTGGCAACAATATTCTATCCTCAAAGACCAACCTCGAGCTCACACCGAGTTTCAAAGTAATGACAATAATCAACATAACTACATTTAATATAGCGCTTTGAGCATGCTTTCGAGCGTGGATATGTGCGCTTTATAAATATGCACTATTATTATTATTATTTCACAGTATGGGACACAATCCAGACTTACATAAGCAGTTAAATGCAAGTCCAGTGTAACGAGCACCTATAGTTTTCTTGCAACTCAAGGTCTGTTTTAGTTACAACGCATTGCGATCATGATGAAAGCGTGTAAATGAACTGTGATGAATGACAAACACGTAGAGCATGTGACAACACATACATTACTTCATGTCGTACAGAAACATGTCTGAGGTTCCTTCTTTAACGAGTTTATGGAAGATCTACAACCCAATCAAAGTGCACTGGGTGCATTCCCCAATACATATGTCCTTATTATCTTAGAATAAGTATACGCATTCACAACAGTAAATTGGATATATCTGTGGCTCATAAACCATAACAGCCATGAACATGACACATGCAATAATAAACATTTAATATACTAGTTGTCAGTTGCAACGTCATAATTAAATAGATGTCAGGTTTATATCTTGACATGCACATGAACGATGATAAATATTTGATCTACTAGTTCCGAGGCGTGATTGTCAAAATTGAAGGCAATGTGGTCAAGAGTACAACAGGTATGATGCATAATATTGATATGGTAAATAGAGTAAATATCATAAAGAGATATTAAAATTAAACAACACTGGTTTTGCTTTAAGAATATAATATCCAAATGCATTGAAAATCACTGTGCAGTCATGACATTTGTTAAATACAAGTCACATTGTTTCTGAGTTTTGGATGAATGTAATGCATACTTTTTTGGACATAATAGTTCATGCTTGAAATTTACAAAGAGATGATCTATATTCATATCTAAAATGTTCAAATACATACATAATTATATAAGTTGTTGTATATCAAAACCTCAGTAGAAATATACTCGTATAATTTTGTTTGTTCCTCTTTACTATATCCACCAGAGAACTAAAGCTGTTATGGTTATGATTAAGGTGACCTTAATGCAATGACGTCTTCGTGAAGGTTGGTCCAATGTGAGTTAATGATTCCTTGACCTATCCGATATACCCGCTATGAATGAAAGGCCATATACGCATGTGCTACATGTAATCTACGGTTTCAGCTGCATGGTATCACCATACATCACCTGCGATTGAATGAGATTACAATAATTGTTAGAACTGGTGTATAAAATATACCCGATGTTATTAACAGCATCTAAATAACTGCAAAAACATTTTCACGTATGGACAAATATTATCAAAAAGGATATAAATTCGTGTCATCATGAAACAACGGAAAACAAAACTCCCTATTCGTTTGCTAGCAGTCCAGATGATCTATAAGTACAGTGAAAAAAAAGAAGAATTAACATTTTTAATGTATTGCTTACTTCAAAGGTATCATGAAGTACTCTATAGGAATGAAAGCGTAAAGGAAAGCAAAAAGATGATGGATTCATTCACTTTGCACAGTTGAACAGCACGGCAAACAAAACAAACATGACCTTAGAGATTAACGCAAACGGTTTAGATTATAGCATATTGGCATGCGATTTATAATACAGTTCACCTGATTTAAACTCGATAACAATTGACCTACATACATCAGTTACGCAAACAATCACGTCAATAGGGTATATTCCATAGGCTTATTGCGCAAAAGGTTAGGTTAATAGATTTACGTAGACTCTCGTCGATCAAACGATATGGAAATCGACAACATAGTTCTATTTTTTTAACCAGTTTACTCTATTATGACTTAGGTTACATACATAAAATTTAAATATCACTTAAGTTAAGTTTTAGTTTTTAGCCCATCATGCCTGAAATGCCCGATGGGCTTATGTTATTGCATGGCATGGCGTCCGTCCGGCCATTGTACGTCCTTCCGTCTTTAAACTTATCTTCTACAGAATGAACCAGTCACTCTAGAAAGCTGAAATGTTGTGCACAGATCTAGACTCCTTGGCCAATGCGGATTCTCAATTGAAGATTTGGTGACACTGTGACCCGAAATAGAGGTCACAGGGGTCACAACCTAAATAAACTATTTTCATCTTCATTTCCAGTACGAAAATCTGCAGAAAGTTGAAATGTTGTGTACAGACTCATTTGCCAAAGGGGACCTTAAAGTGTAGATTTGATGACCCTGTGTCCCCAAACAGGGGTCACAGGGTTCACGACCTAAAATACTTGTTTTTGTCTTCTCTTCAAGAACGAAAAGGCTTCGAAAGTTGAAATATTGTGTACATATTCCCTAGACAATTGTAGATTTAGTGACTGTTTGGCCCCTAATAGAGGTCATTGCCTAATAACCTATTTTCTTCAATATCTTTGCAGGAATTTTGATTCTAGGACAACCAATTCCATCCAAATCTAGTGTCAAGTCATCTTATGTTCTGCAATGACAATTTTGAAGACTTTTTTCATAGCAAAGGATTGTGTATTATATATTGAGATCAATTTATCTCGGTTTTCTTCATCAAACAGTACAAATCTTGATGAGCTACAAGCCCATGGCTCTTATTTTGTAGAGTTACCAATAAGATACAAACATGCAAAAGTAAAAGTAATACTCATTGAAAACAATTCAAAGCCAGTAACCCAGAGTTTAATTATATAAAGGGGCGGTAGCACGTATTTTGCAAATTTTATTTTTCAAATTTCCCATTTATCATGATAGTTTATGTCATTTATTCTAGAGGGCAAAACATCTTATTACACTTATTCACAATTATCCGTAGTGGTAATAACGGTTTTGCGCATAAAGCAAAATTACCATTTTACTGTGAAAATATTTTATTATTTCGAATGATAAAAACGATTCCCATGGCTTTACGGAACCATGTACATTCATTTTTTAACTTGATTTTCCTGAAGAGAGAAGGGTTTACTATTAGTGACATTATTTTTAATAAAAATTTCATTTACTTGAATTTATTTCAGCGAAAAAACGTGCTACTGCCCCATTAACTCTGAAGTTCACCCCATTTGAACCCAAAAATAGTTATCCTTGCCTTTTGGCCTGCATACGTAAAGTATGCAGATAGTCAATGTAAATCGCACCCTAACCTCATAAGAAGTTTATCCGCTATTATGCTGCCTGTTAATCCCCGCCACGGCCAACGGATGATACAGGTATCACATTAGGATTAAAGACAATCCCTCTGGTCCCAACTGGTCGAATTTGGGTCATTTGCGTAAGCCATAGTGAGTTAAAACAAATAAAGCTATGTTTATTATACATGATCGGTCATTGCAAATCGCGGCCTTGAAGCATTTTCCGCTTCAATAGCTTTGACGTCATAAACGTATCAGCCAATGAAAACACTGGAAAAGATGAGATGGAATGTGGCATGAGGCAAGGGCTTTTAATACGGCTACGTGTGTGAACTGGTTAATCGTGCGCTTATTTGATGCTTTAAGTGAAGCAATTTTAATTTACATCTGATCATCAGATCATCCTCCGATTGAGGTTTCACTATGTCCTTTAAATGTGTAGTTGACATTGAGGGTAACATCGCGAATTGAGAGCATAAGACTTATTGTAACAGACATGTTTTGTTCGTAATTAATTTATTTTCGAAGCTTGCAATGCTCTTGATACTCACACACTCTTTAAATGAATATATCTGTAAGATTACAAATGCAATATTTTATACGAAAAATATACTAGTACATAAGACACATTTACTATTCGAAACGTATATGCATATTTTGTTTTGTTCCCTGTGTATAACGGAAAGAATATGACATTACCTTTCTAAATATATAAGTTAACATTTCGTAAAGGAAGCCTATCCTAAAAAAATTATTATGCAATAAAACTCTACAATGAGCTGCGCAATACGGCAAATGACAATAGCACGGTCTGAAACAGGCATAATCGTGATCTGAATGGCAACGATATTACTTCTTGCTGTCAATAACATAAGGTGGGTATAAAATATGCGTCTTATACAACAAGGGCTCCTTTCAGGTATGAGATATAGGCAAAGGGTATACTTTTAGAGGATGAACACCCGTGAATGAGCTATAGACTTCCTTATGAATGGGTTAAATGGGCACGTGAATACCCGGACGAACACTTGGCCCTCTGGTGGGCGGTAATGTAAACACATTCTCTCCCCATTCATGAACATCGGACGACCAGGAATCAGGTGATTTCTGTGTACCTGCCTGACGAGGCTTGTTTTGGGATGTGCAGTTTGTCAACATTATCTCACCACACAATCGGTATAATGTAAAGCGTTAGATGGGGATGAAAATGTTGAACTGTTTCACTTTAATCTGCCCTAAAAAGTAACCTTAGTGTAAATCACTTAGCAACACCTATTTTTTTCTTTAAATGTTTAATATTACTAAACTGAAAGTAAAATGTAGCTTCGCGATAAATGCGAGTTTTTAACTTTAAATACGCATTGTCTTTCCGTCAGATTTGGAACCAGCTTAACAGTAACAAAAACAGCAACTTTATAACAGTGAAGTCATCGAACGTCTACATTATACTATTCATTTCCGTAAAGAAACTCGTGTGGAAAAAAATAAAAAGATTTGTAAGAATGCAGACAAGGCGATCACATTATGTTATTTCCAAGGTTAAACTGAAACGAAACAATAATATTGTTACATTTACAGATTCAGCCAAATGATGTTGAAATCCATTAAATTAGTGTGATAGACAAGCTTAAGGTTGACGTAAGTCACCCTCACCATTTAAACGTTTCCTTATATATACATATCCCTCAACTTGTCCTTGACTAAGGACCTTGTCTAGTGTTTTCTGTCTCTTGGCATTCATAGGCGAGTTTTAAAGATTATGATTACGAACACAACTTACATAGTTAAACAATACTCAGTGTTTCAATTGAGAAGTATATCACTTTATTTTTAAATTATTAATAAACAACTTGCATTACGATGCATATATCTGGTCTCTTTAGATGAAAACAACTTTGTCTTTATTGAGAGTTAATGAAATAAACCACCTGCCAAGTAATTTTCATCTATTTTCCATCAAGAAAAAAGTTGTAATACCAATACCGTCATGACATTGCATACCGTTTTCTCGGATGAAACATAGGGAGTAGACAAGGTTACCAGTTGTCACCTGTTTATGTTGATGTATACCTCGTTTCCGCGTGTTTACCTTCATCAGTTACCTTATGTTTGTCATGTCGTCCAGTATTATATGAGCTGACACACATGAAGGTTAACTGACATCTTAAACTTTCCCCCATGTGAGCCATAAATGGGATACCCCTTTGAAGGGAAGAATACAATCCCACAACATTTTAATTATAAACACTCAGTGTTTCAATCAAAGTTTAAAATTGATAAATAACTGTAATGACAATTACCTTTCTTAATTAGAGTATAAAATGGTAGCTGATTTTACAATTTAAAAAAAAATTGCATGCAAAGTTCAAATATTGCATAAACATGCATGGTATCGAAACCACGAATTTGTTAATACTTTTGCGATTATACAACGAGCACCGACATTTTCCTGACAGGTCTGAATATTATTACTCTACTCATCACACACACTGTAAATGATTAAATAAATAAAAGTCAACGTAAATGATACAAACCATATACATGTAGATAGTTACACGTTTCCAATCAATCAATAGGACTAAACAATATCAATATCAGTTTGTGTCAGTACGCAGTACAATACAAAGCACTCCCTCTATTCCGATATTCCCTCTTATCCGACACTGTCTGTAAACCGATTGGCGGTTTAGATTAGAAGTTTTCAAACTGATCTTAATTTATTGTCCATTTGTACATTTGAGGTGCGAAAAAATACACTGTTTATGGTGTAAAGTGGCTTACAAATGACACTTTCTGTTTAAGATCTATCTGTCACTAGACCTTCATTTACAATTTGTTATTATCGTTCTTCTTCTGGAAATCATTTATGTTGTTCAGGTTTTGAAAACATGCAATCTATACACCATAGAGTGCGTCTGTGTTGTTCTGAGTGCCCATATATAAATTCCTCACCACATGAAGAAGTCTGTATGTCTGTATGTATGTCAAGGTGACGTTCATTAACCTCTAAAGCAGTATAAATGTGGTGGTTGTGTGTGGACAGTGATGTATGCTGTCTGACACATTTATGATAATAAAAACCGGTATTTCGGGCATATTTCCGTCAGTTCCATGGAATATTTAAAGCTAAAAGCTAACAGTCGTCTTCCATTCAGCGACACGCGTGATTAATTAAACGGGATCATATATCAAACCACATGAGATAAAGATTTGATTTACAATGAACACTGCAGAGTAAATACAATACAAAATGTTATTGTAGAAAGGAATATTATAATATAATTTGGATTCTCAAAATAAGAGTGAAATTTTTTAGTCAATAGTTTAAATCTTGTTTTTCTCATAGCTCACTATGTTTGATCAACAGTCCCCGAGCAACAACCATGAGCACGCATATACAGTGTAATGGAGGGCAATTTCTGCATCAAGACATAGGGTCAATCAAGGGTTTTAATTTGAACAGCTCTTTCAATTGAACTTCACTAGGCTAAATATCGGCGCATCACTTTTATTTGTGCGCGTGACAGATTTATTTTATTATATTTTGAAAAAAAAATAATTTGCCGCATCATTTTTGCCAATCTCCAAAATTCATTTGTCCACACATATATATGGGTCTGCAGAAACGGATGTGCTTCCGTTTTGTATACTTCTACCACTTTCAGGCTATATTCTTAATTAAACCCCAACAAAATGTACTCCTCCCGCATCATATTCTTTCCAACATAAAAAAAAAACAACGTCCCACCGCCTTCGTCACTTTTGAAAAAAATGTGGCCGAGGAGAATTAACTGTTTAATGCAGCCTCAGGTACAAGTATTACTGCTACTAGGGAAGTACTACTAACTGGGCTGAGTGTTACTGCAGAGTATGGGACAGACTGCGAAGTAACCATACAGGATATGCAATGATAAGGAAACCCTAACAGGGCCTCTTGCAGGTATAAACCTGTCTGGATGATGGAGTCAGCATGACCCAGGTCACCACATGGGGGACCCCACAGTCTCCCCTAAAGCAACCGGCCTACCTCCACACTATACCAAGGACGTGGGGTGTAATATTGATATGAAGATCCTTAACATGAAACCGTGTAAATACTTCAGCACTTACCAACAGCTTGATATCCCTTCTCGCTGTAATAGGCACTGCTTATAAACGTTTCACTATAAATATATCTTCTTTTCATTCACCTTACACAAGTCGACTCAATCAAGAGTCACTTCATACTATTCCTGTCACAACAACTACTAGCCCCATTAGTGATATAAATTCGCTTTTAAAAGCTGATGCAACTTAAAGTGTGGTATTTTAAAATTATTTTTATTAAATTACTCTTATTGTTTCTTTTAATGCTATTTGGGTAGATGTCAAATACTTCTACTATTAGTACTGATATTACTGTTATAGTCGAGTCAAAAGTCACAAATTAGCCACTGACTGACTACCCCTCGTCCTCCTTCCACTACCTTTACAGAACTCACTCCAAATAGTGACGTATTAGTAAAAGCTTTGTTATCAATATAGCTGTTATCAATATTACTGAAAGGGTTTATTTTCTGTAGCATCTACAGTAATTTATATCGGGGTATTTTTTGTGGAAACGGAATTCGAGGGGACAGTCCTGTTTACACATTTTGTTACCAATACTAATTATGATACAAACCAGTTGAAACATATCACTAAGGGTCACATTTTGATGACTAAGAATTTTATAATTTGATTAAGACTAGCGCCCATCCACTAACACACATAATGAGAAGTGATCCCATTCATCGGCGCTACGCGTGTGGAAAAGTTCTCTACGGCAAAAAGGACATTGTTGATTTCTGAAAAATTATTTGTCACTTTGTGGATATTATCAATGTTGATATGTGTTTGACATGTCCTTTCACGTAATGAACAAAAACATGGCTGACACTGTTTTCACTGTAGGTGCAATATTCTACCACTGTCACTTAGGTAAACCATCTTCTATTTGTGTTTAGACAACTTTCTCGTAAAGTTATTTTGACACCTCATGTTTGGAGCCCAGTAAAGTAAACTTTTACCATCACAACCATTTGAACCATTAGCCATTGTGCTTAGTAGCTTCTTGTAAAACTGCTTTATCATTCACGAGATTGACACAAGTAATACTGGTACAGCGCACTTGAATACTCACATATTTATCTTAGTGTTTGTTTCGATTCTTATGATGACATTGATACTCACCAGCATTCAGAACCACATTGTTAGATATCGTAGAATCGATAATCGCGATACTTAATGGACGTACATGTAATTGTATTGACCCTTTTTCGTATCGTGATGGTATCGTTTATTTTAGAGTGGTTAATGCTCACTTAAATTTATGGCAAATGCCAAATTTGTGCGTCTTCTTCTTTTACTTTTAAGTCTATCATTTTGTAAAGAAATAACCAAAATAGTATACAAAACTGGTAACGTTTTGAGATAATGTGGTATTCACTTGAAATACGATACTCATAAATCTTGAATCCTATGTAATTCCAAATGCTTTACAGCTTGCCCAAACGGCGAAAAATATGAATCACCCAATATAAATTTCTTAAAAACTGTATTAAATATCTTCAGCCATTCTTAAGTTGACAAGATATAAATCTTTGCTTACACAAGGAAATACAATACACGTGTGAATAGCGAAGATACTGCGCAATAAAAGTTCATAAATTATGAAATACATCGACAGTTAAATATGCTGATATATTAAACACGATTATTGTATACTTCGATGTTTACGTCTGGACAGTTTGTTGTTCTTCACGTTTTGTTCTCGTACACATGTGGTGAGTTGCGAGTACAACAATGACAAACATGAAAGTTTATTTATCATGCTCTATCACCCATGGTTCGCTACGTCTGTCCTAACCTCACAGCTTCCTACGTAATACATGTTGTATCACATACCTACTGCACATCTCAAATGAATCTGGTGTGCTGTGTATAACCTGTTTTTGGAAGTGGTATTGAATAGAAGATTGGGGAATTTGGAACAACTGTATCGGGCACCTGCATAACGTTATCGTATCGAAATCGTGTAGCTTCATTACTTGGCATGTGCCGTTCTAAATGCGGCAACAGTTGGTAGTAAGCCAATTCGCTAAAGTAGATTTGGGTATATTGTTCTCAATGTTATTACGTAGGTAACATAGAACACTATATTCGCGCCAGCGTCAAACTGTTTACGACACCCGTGTTGAAATCGGTAACTATACTCCTCGCTCTCGCTTCCTGAATACCAATATGTAGGCGCTCGTGTCGCAAAAATCAAGCTGACTATCCGTCGTTGCTGCTTTAGAACGTAACGTCAGAGGCGAAACCTGACGTTCTACATGTACATGTATGTTATTTCGCCCCAGTACATCATATGCAAAATATGAACCCTGATTTGTTTGCCATCATGATAAAGGTGTTAAAGCCCCATTGTCAGGTGTATGTGACTGTAAAATGTTGTGCGGACCTCATTGAGTAAGTCATGATATCGACATTGAGGGGTCTTTTATATAATTACGACTTCTCGTTTAACACATAATGAAGGCTTTGACATTAAAAAGAGAAACACTATCGTAAGATTTAGAAACTAACGTTTAGATGTCGAAATAATCCACTGCGTGGTCTAACTATGTAACATTTGTCAGTTCTAACTATGTAACATTTGTCAGTAAAGCAGTTAAATCTCATCCCTCAAGTTAAGGTTTTACAGAAGACTACACCTGCTTGTAATAACACACTCACGTTTAGTCATAGATATTTGATGCCTCTGAATCACCTGTTCATGTTTCTCTACAATGTGCCAACAATATCTGATAATGAGAAAAGAAATAAAATACCATCCAAGCGGAGGAACAACAGTGGGAAGAAGTCTCAGTTTTAACATCTTGTGTTAAGTAATGAAATTCGATCCACACAAAGGAACAGCGATGAGGAGAAACCTGAATTTTATTACTTGGTCTAACAGAAATATACTGCGATCCACTTGTCACTTTGTGTAAAAGAAATATAATTCGATCCACACAGAAGAACAACAGTAGAGTTTTATCCCTTAGTTCTCAATATTGGTTCCATGCCCGTGGGGGTCCTTATGTTTACACAGCAGGTGTTGGTATTCCCTTTATCTTAATGACTTCTCGAGAAGTCCATTCTAAAATTCCAAATTGCATCGGCAATTTGAAACAAACCCCAACGAAAATATGTTCGTGGGAATGGTAGAAACCCTCACGAAATTGTTTCGTGGGAATGAATGCTTTTACATTTTATTCTTGAGAACTGGATTATTTATTGTATTGAGTTGATCGGATATCATAGCTAAAGACAATAGGTTTGACTTAAGCTATCAGTTGATTAACATAACTAAGCATTCATTGTCAGTACAGTAGCTACGTCTCCTAACAAGTAATGGTTTATGGAGGGAATGACGTGTGCTACCGGTCGAAACGGACATGTTTGCCCTATCATTGAACGCCTCATATCCTCACTGAAGTAGGTGCCTCTACTGATACTATGGTTTTGGGAATCCGGTTTCATAAATTGTTGCCTTCCGGTCATGCTATCAATTAAAAAAGCAATGAGTCTTTTAGCCAAAATTGTTTTTACTGATTTCAATATTTAAATGTTCACTGTTTATTTATTCTAAATGATAGTTCAGAAACACAAACGATTCTATATTGAACATACAACTTTCAGAAACGTATTGGACCCTGGAATTAAATGTTTTAATCTTTAAATACATATTTTTGACAGAAAAGTTGTTTATATCAAGGTTCTACACATGACATTCACAGGTCAGGATAATCCATGTAGGATATGTTGATGCTATTCGACACCATGAGACCAATGATCATAGCTCCATAATTGTGGTGGTTTTGGACAATTGACGGGGCTATCACATTGTTAGTACGTGGATATAAATGTTAATATACTCTATCAAAACCTGCAATCGTGCGTGATATCAAGGGCACGAAACAAACACGTCTGATCAACATGTATATCTAGGTTCGATGTAGGCGACATGTAATGTTACCAAAGGTCAACGACTGATAGACTAGCAATCTGAACCCAATTTACATGTCAGCTGACATCGGTCATGGGTAATTTAACAAGATGTGTTTGTTAAACACTGATTTCCCCGGGTAAAACCATAGTTTGGGTTGAAATATCACATTGTTCTCAAGATCAAAAAGTACGTCTACTACCTCATGTTGATGATCCGATTCACAGTAATCATTGACCAATCAAAACTAATGCCCAAGGTAAAATGTTCGGAAAAGGCTCCATGCTCCAAAATCATTGTCGAAAAGTAAATAACTATGAACTAATTTAAAAGGTTTAATCACAAGGAATGCCAATGTCGAGTATCAAGAAAAGTATATCACTGACCAAAGTTTCCCAAGATAACGACTATGCGGCCAAAACTAATGACCTCATCTAAAGAGTCTCTCAATAAGGAATGCGCATGTGAAGAATCAAAGGCATATCATTCACCAAGCAAATGTTATGACTAAGGTTGTTTTTTTTTTAAATGTTCCAAAGCCATGGTCATGATCACGAGGTATAAATTATGACTGCATTTAAATCTAGGTCTTATCACAAGGAATGCAAATGGTAAATATTAAAGGTCTAACACTGAAAAATCAAAGGTAAGGTTAAGGTTAATGTTTTCGAAAAAAATGCTTCCTCCACCAAGGTCAGCAATTATATGACCTCATCTTAATGGTTTTGTCACAAAGGATGCACATATAACGTATTAAAGGCCTATCAATGACAATTTATAAGATATGACTAAGGTTAAGATTTTCGAGAAATGATTCCTTTGCCAGGTTCAAGGTCACGTGGTAAAACATGACCTGATCTGACAAGGGATGACACGTGAAATAAATAGAGGATATTTGACATTTCGCGTCGAATACCATGTATATCTCATCGAGTGAAGAAGAAATGTATATATTTTCACGAGTGGCGCATATGTTACGATGATTGAAAGTGTTATTTCACTGATTAGAATAACATGTTATTTCACACAGTGAAAATACGGACTTTATTTTAACCGTTAAATTACATATTTCGACACTGAAAATCTATTAAGGCGTATCATTGACCGATAGAAAGTTATAGCCAAGGTTAAGGTTTTAGTACAAACGGTCAGACAGGCGGACAGGCGAAAAACAATTACCCCCGGAATCTCCGATTCAGGGGCATAAAATATGTCTGAACAAAATGACTCGAAGCTTAATTCATTAAATCTGTGTTTAAAAACGAGTTTATCTGAGTCACGGGAGCTTGTTGGAATAACACATCCTGAACAAATGTTATCAGAACTCTCTGAACTGAACATAGCCAAAAGACTGTCTGAACGAAATCAAATGGTTTGAACTGGATCACGCCAAGTCATAATGCTCGAAAAACTGCCTGAACGAAATCAACGTGTTTGGACTGAACCAACCCAATTAATGATTAATCCACCTGTCTGCAATAACGTATCTATATGGACATGTCAACCAGATCAGTCAGATGTAAAAGTAATTCTTAACCTTGTCAATCTGTCTGACCCAACCAAATCTGTCTGAACCAAACAAATCTGTCTGAACCAAACCAATCTGTCTGAACCAAA
Source organism: Gibbula magus (assembly GCA_936450465.1). Classification (NCBI taxonomy): domain Eukaryota; kingdom Metazoa; phylum Mollusca; class Gastropoda; order Trochida; family Trochidae; genus Gibbula; species Gibbula magus. The sequence continues at coordinate 51,361,172 of OW388303.1, read as the reverse complement.
CCAATCTGTCTGAACCAAACTAATCTGTCTGACTCAACCAAATCTGTCTGAACCAAACCAATCTGTCTGAACCAAACCAATCTGTCTGAACCAAACCAATCTGTCTGAACCAAACCAATCTGTCTGAACCAAACTAATCTGTCTGACTCAACCAAATCTGTCTGAACCAAACCAATCTGTCTGAACCAAACCAATCTGTCTGAACCAAACCAATCTGTCTGAACCAAACCAATCTGTCTGAACCAAACAAATCTCTCTGAACCAAACCAATCTGTCTGAACCAAACCAATCTGTCTGAACCAAACTAATCTGTCTGACTCAACCAAATCTGTCTGAACCAAACCCAATATGTCTGAACCAAACCAATCTGTCTGTAACAAACCAATCTGTCTGTACTATACCAATCTGTCTGTAACAAACCAATATGTCTGTACTATACCAATCTGTCTGACCCAACCAAATCTGTCTGAACCAAACCAATCTGTCTGAACCAAACCAATATGTCTGTACCAAACCCAATATGTCTGAACCAAACCAATCTGTCTGTAACAAACCAATCTGTCTGTACTCTACCAATCTGTCTGTAACAAACCAATATGTCTGTACTACCCAATCTGTCTGACCCAACCAAATCTGTCTGAACCAAACCAATCTGTCTGAACCAAACCAATCTGTCTGTACCAAACCCAATATGTCTGAACCAAATCAACATGTTTGTAACAAACCAATCTGTCTGTAACAAACCAATCTGTCTTTAACAAACCAATCTGTCTGAACAAAACCAATATGTCTGTACCAACCCAATCTGTCTGAACCAAATCTGTAACAAACCAATCTGTCTGAACCAACCCAATCTGCCTTGACCAACCAAATCTTTGGAATAAGCATATATCATGTATCTTCACAATCAATAAGTTGTTTTCAAGAAAATCTCAGTGTCAATGTCCAGTTATCACAAACTTTCACGCTACATGACAGATACAGGACAGTACCTGCACCTGATACGACGCATGTTATTGGTCATTGAGTGTATAGCACTGTTGACATCACCTACAGTCGTAACGTGTTGTTATTAACTTTCATCATGTGTACATTTCATGATTGACAGCCTGTCATATCATGAGACCCTTCAGTACGGAGACATGGCTATCACACAGACGCTTCCCCCATTTAAACCTCCTCCCGCCGGATAAAGAGGGCCACATTCAGAGAAAAGAGATCGTACCAAGAAAGCGTAAATTAAATATTGACGGCGTTGCTTCCGTATTGTCAAGTTTAAACAACATTGAATTTACGAGATGGGGTGATCACATCACGTGACCATGAAGCGATCAGGTGGTCGTCCAACGCCAACCACGACGAGGAAAGAATGTTCTCTACGTGTTTTGTTGGGGATGCCTCGCTCTTGATTGTCAGGGAACTTTGTAAACAGCAAGTTGCCGGGCCCCTGTCCTTCATTAAATAGCAGTACGCAGGCCGGTCCGCCATTTGATACCTGTTGACTTAACGCGGCGAATCCAGGTGACACAACGAAGTACATATGAGAGAGAGCAGAGAACTCCGATACTTAATTAACCGGGCAATTCGGCTGATATGTGTACTTGTTTGATTTGTGTACTACATGTTTGAATATAGAGATAGATTAGTCAGATAAGATTACTTTATCAAAAACTAAACTGAACTTTGTCTTTTATTGTGATCTAACTGGGTAGAATATATTTCCAAATAAAACTTTCGAGTTTTAGTTAAAATAACGTTTACTAAAATATATTATTTCTTCATTTTTGGTTACAAGAAGCTTTGCTACATTTCGATAGACATGCTCTCGTTTGATATTTGTTTCAGGTATGAACGATTCGACTGACTAGCATGCTGCGTGTACCTTTATAACACAAATAAATTTTTTTATGTGTTTACACATGCTTAAAACTGTAATAAAACGACGTCATATTATACGTTACAGTTTGCTAAACATCTAGGAGGATCAAATTGAAAGTCATCTTTAAATCTACATCTGATATTCAAGACAACAATTCCACGTTAATTCAGAGAAAGATTGAAGAAAAAATGAACTTCAAAGACCTCCGCCGTTCTCCACATCTTTACAAATAACGTGTAGCTTTTTTTATTAGCATTCCCAAGATCATAACTGTTTTATAATAACCGTGTCACGCATATTTGACAAGGCGATCTGTTACGGCTAGGTGTATCTGTCGCTTATGATCTTGCGCCTATCTAAATGTATTTCACCTTTTTATACCGGTGCAAGCAACATTGTAAACAGGTCACCGCCGTATACATTCCCAGTTCTCTTTTGATCTATATGTAATTTGTATCTGCTCATTATAACATATACAGTGCAAAGATACAACGCAGTGATTGAATTAGTTTTCCCCTGTCTCTAATGTCCCACATGTTGTTTGTACCTGATCCCTTTAAATATTGATATAATTTATAAATTTATTTGTAGCACTATCGTGTTATCAACTCAGCCATTCCCTTTGTATTTCCCCTGCGTATTCTAAAATCGTTAACTTTACATGTTACTATTAAACAAAGCGTTTCCTCTTTTCCTTTTTCTCGGGTGATCTATTCGGTATTCTCAGTACCTGTTGATGTTATATATTCATCAACTATAAGTCACCACCAGTTACATGAATGATGTTTAAAGAAGTTTCTGTCTTTCATCCGTTGAAACAATGTATTTAAATATTGTATGGGTTTCCATATGGGTCTGTGGGTGATATTGTCTGTACGGTATCATTTTCAAAGACAAATAGCAAATTATTGAATTAACTGTTTGTATGTTACACAGTTTCAGATACAAGATCGATGAAAGGCTTTTGAATGAACATCTTTTAAATACTTTTCATATAAACAAACACCTTACCTTGCTTTCTACACCTTGAGACTTTGATGTGTGCCGACAGGGATCTTTCATCACGCCGACTTAGTCGTATTTTACCTGAATCACGCTCGTCTCGCAGTTGCCTATCATAGTTTGCCCGCTGTAAAATTCCACGTCCTTCAATAGAGTCCGTTAAGAATGTCACAATAATATATCCACAAAATATTCCTAAAAACGGAATAAATTTAGCCATGATTTATCGCCAGCAGCAAACCAGACGTTACAATCGAGTCGTATTTCCCACAGTCGTTTAGTGTTATGTCGTCTGGTGGCATGTATCGTCTGCTCAGTCACGTGACTAACGTATCGGGGTCACGAGCTAACAAAGCCGTATTTCGGTATTTGCCGATGAAACGGCCGAGTACACTCACTTTTTTACCTATCAAACATTGACTTATGTTGAAGAAGACGTAGTTTTACATCCGAAATATTTAGTTTTTTAGCTACCTTCAAAGCTGGAGTTACATTTCGAGTTTTCTTTCTATTCACTCCGACATCAATTAACCTTATTTGCTTGACTGGCTGAAATGTAAATGACAGTTTTGCTGGTCCCTTTAAAAGGATTTAATTGGTTAATTAAAGTAACCAGCCACCTGGTATCAATATAAAACATTAATATATCCTAATGGTCGATACATGGCTAAACGCTCCAGTACACAAGGTAGAAACATCCGTCTTGATGACGAAATAATATTCGTCGAAATTGTGGCGTGATGTTTTTCAAACTCTCACCGAGTGTACTTGAATCTAGAGACTTTAAGGTCACATGGACCATTTTTCTTCTTAATAATTACATTGTTTTTGCCGAATAAATGTGTAACTAAAGAATTTAATAGTTGTTTTGTTTTGTTTGATTCATTCTAATTTTATATATAAAATGGTTGGTTTGTACATATTATTTTGGTATGGTTTTATTGTTTTTTCATGTATCAGTTTTATGTTGATGTTTTTTTAAACGGTTCAAGAGGCAACGTGAGCATATGATTTCAACATATATAAACAAATAAAAATGGATTGTTTGGTGGAATGAATATCAATAATCAGTTTTACACATCAAAGAAAGTAAATGTATCTTTCAGGAGTCGTAATGAATGCCCAGTCGTGAATTTCATCATACCAAGTTTGTACGAATCTGTTTTTAGTTTCATCTCCAGCGTCAATATTCGCCAATCAAAGCCATAATTCATCTGCTCGACTGGTCATATTCGGTGTGTTCCATGTTCCTACACCTCAAGATGCCTACAATAAGCACCTTCCTAGAAGAGTTCATTTGTAGACGAGGTTATATGATCACAAACCACTCATGCATAGATGTTTTGATAATACTGTAGGCACCTCGGGAACAACCCTCATACAATATCCACTACACGTATTTAGTAAGACATTAATTAACTGCCATCTTCGTAGGTAAGACATTTATTTGGCAAAATTAACACTGGTATACTGACGTTTCGCCAACTTTGATTTGTTAACATACCAATTTTAGTGCATCCCATAGTCGAAAACAGCAATGAGTTCGTTCAGAAATATGGTCAATATATTATATCAAGCGTATTGGGTACACAATTTACGCTAAATTTGATTTAGATTTATATTCTGTTAAAATAAGTTTCATTGTGGTAGGTTGTAAGAAGTGTTTGCTACAGTTAATTATAATAAAATAATTTGATGTTGATATTCGAAAATGTAATTTCACCTCATTTTGAGAACTGTTTTACCATTTAGTGAATATGTAGGAGCATTTTGACCAACCATTTTGAAACGTTATTTTGTATATATGTCACCTATTTCTATACTTATTTCCTCGAAGATCAGCAACAATTATACAAATAAACACATACAACAATTATACAATTATACAAATATGTAATTTACTCAAATTGGAGTATACGCATATTTCCAAAATGGGATGCTACATATGGAACCTCGGGATGCAGTTACCCTGGACTACACTACTTCACTAGCTGTAGGATACACAGTCGTCATACAAGTAACATTCTTTCTGCGTAAGAACAAACACAATACGAAATCAGTTTGATACTTTGCTTTTAAAAGGTTAGGTGTTTTTGAGGGCCTTTTATCGATTGTGATTTTGAAACGTCATAACACTCATTTAAAACACAGTAATTTGAGATTTTATGAACATTTATATAACATTAATGAAAAAACATGATAATCCTCTCGCATTTCGTTTCCCAAAAATGCCACGACATGTTGTTCATTTTAATACACTTTAAAACATTGGTGATATATCGGAGTCAAAATCTGTACAATTCTACCTGGTTAATGGAACAAGCAGAGTACGGTGTGGCTATATTTAGAGTGCTTGTTTTACGTTCGGTGAGAAGCCTGACATTAAAGCGTGTAGAGAAATGCGTGTGTATGTCATGAGGTAAGGAGGGCAGGTAGGTCTACCTGACACCATTACATTGTCTGCGCTCCATATGCGTGTACCGTACTGCCTCTGATAAACTCCAATTACTAGTATCCAATAGGAGGCCTCCAATGCGATGATGTCGTTATACGTCGGGGATGAGTAAAAACGCCGGACTTTTGTGTAGCGTCCATTGTGGTATTACATTGGTTTAATATCACCTTAAAGGTTTTTTCTTATGATTAAAGGGCAAATAGTTCTAGTGTCTGCCTTAATTTTATCATTATGGGACGACCTGTATTGACTGTAGAGCAATTCTAGTATGGATGTTTACTAAACCTCAGGTTACTATCATGGTTGAATAGCTACTTACATGTACAGGCAGACATAACGCAGCGTCACTATTCTCTTGGTTTCATTGTCTCAAATATCTCCAGGTCCTATCTTCATGTTACTTTTAAAAAGGAAAATGATGTAAACAAATGTCTTTTGTGTCCTAGAGTCTGTCTGAAACAAATAACCTCCAAACAATTTTTTTGCAAAGGAAATCTATTTATAAACTTGGCCTATATTGTTTTGTAGTAACAATAACTAGATACATTTTCTTGCGCATATTTTAAGTTTGATACTATTGAATTAGCCATGTTGATAAATGACAATGTCTTGAAACAGGTACACAATTATCCATAACTTGGGTCGTTTAAGGAAGTCCCAATATCATGATTCAGTTAAATGTGTTTTCTTTGTTTTCTAATAAATACGTTTTTCTTTTCTAAATCATTTATTATTTCCCTGATACTAAATTTTATTTAAATACCGAATACGAAAAATTTTCTAGACTGACACTATTGACCCAATAGTTTGTATGAAACTGTTGTTAAATAAGACTTATTGTTGAACTAATTTTACATTTTTAAGTCAAATAATTGGAACATATCATTGTGTCAAATTTCGCAACAATAATGTTTCAATTTTGACTATATTATATTGCAGTTAAACTTAACATTCGATTAGTATAGATTTGGAACGATTTATTGAACTGTTTAAGTGTGGCATCAAGAAAAAAAATGATAAAAAATGTATACTTAAAATATATCATTCTCCTTAAGAGTGATTTCATTAAATGGGAGTAGCTCACAATAAAGGAACAATGTATCAATACTCTCACTGAATCATATTAAATATGTGAAAATATTTGACTTAGATATATAGTACGACAAATTAAAAGGACCCTGAAACGGTTAGGGTTAACATTAAACCAAGCTCAAATTTGTCAGGTACGAATCTTTTCCATTCACAGCATGTTTACATGACACCGAAAGTTTGTGCACCTAAATGCTTAGTGCAAATATCATGTAAATTAACGTTCAGTGTAAAAAGACAATGAATCATCATATATCCATGGTAAAATGATCATTCTCAGACGTATTCTGTCCCGTCAGAGGTGCGTGAAATTTGGCATAATGTAATAGACAGAAGGGGTCATATTTTGAAAATCATATTTGAAAATAATTTCATATGGACTAAATGAGAACAACTTCATCACAAATACATTGAATGAATGTAAGAGGAATATATGATGTATGTTAGACCTAGTTGCATTGAATATTAACTTTTCACAGAAAAAAAAGAAGAAATTTAAAACTTTAGTTTTGAAAAGATTGACCCCCTGGTCATTTCAGAGAGCTACCAAAACTGTAACATTTTATTATGAGGCATCAAATCAGATTATGTTATGAAACACTCAACTGTCTTCTTATTATGCAAAAATGCAAAGTGATCAGTCTAGTTTTCGCATCGTTGCTCTAAAGACATGCTATATTACATGATATTTGCACTGACTTACACAAGTAGGTTAACACACTTTCGGTATGCAGCTGTAAACCTATTATAGACTGGGATAGCTGTGAATCGTTATCGCTACACCATTACATTATGAATTCCCCTTCTATATGGAATCAACACATTTTGATTGTAAACTAGCAACATATGACCCGATAGATATGGAATAGATTACAAGCATGAGTTATTGTTGGTAACAGCAATACTTGTTCTGACCAAGTGGGGTGAGGATTTAACATTTCCAAATCTGTATTTGGTTTTCAATATCTCTGACATCATCCCTATACTTTACTTCAATCATATCTCAAAGATCGATATGGAATTGTATTTCCAATAACTGAAAAGAATTAACCCATTTTAGATTCAAGTCAACTTCCCAATGCAAGGCATAACTTTTGCCAGTCTCCTTTATTGGCTAAATCAACCAGTAATGTAGACTGTCAAGAGTTATGCCTTGCGTTTGAAAGTAGGATTCAAGTCTTCATATAGCGTGATTCTGCTACGTGTATTTGAACCAATCATAGTTGATTTAGTATTTTAACATAGACCATAAGTCCAGAAAAGCGTATTAGAAACAATATTAGAGTGTTGGGGATTGCGTAGAGGCATTCCTCAGATTAATCGAATAATATTGATACATCATCAGCAAATAGAGCTAGCAAATGTTCACTATTTACTATTTTAGGCCTTTTACTTGCTTGTTTGTTTTTAATAACATTGTCAATATTTCTGTACAAAGAATAAACAAAATCGGATCACCTTGGCAAAATCAACTACTTAACTTAAAGAATGAGGAGAATCAATTTATGAGGACGCATGCATGGTTCAGAATTATGATAAGGAATATTAACCCACTTTCGAGAGGAAGGTCCGAAATTCTAAAATTAAAGATCATTTTGTATGAATTTTCAATCAAGGGAATCAAAAGTTTTTTAAAAATTCTACTGACATCCATACTAGACCTGTATATTCCATTCCATGAAAAACCGTTTCTATGCTACACCATTATTGCATGGACTTTCTGATATGGTATACAATTTGATATCTTAACATAACAAGTGTCCCTTGCCGCTTACTTTGAGTAAATAAAGATGCATTTACTAGTTATTATCTTTTGGTCAAAAGGCGGTTCTTCATAATTTGCAGCACTAGGAGAATGTGGCATGATGATCACACTTTTTTAAGACACTGGGTTATACGGTCCATGAGATAATGTATTAACAAAACTTTTGAAAGTGGTCAATGTGTTGTGATGACGTTGAAAATAAAGGTTACTAAACAACAATGAAGGATGTCATCAACTTTGAAGTTAACCACAGTTTGGCGTTGAAAATAAAGTCATTGTTATAGATAAATTATGTGTGCATCATCCGCCAATAAACATGCTATCACCAAATTTGAAGATATTGGATTCTATGGTTCACAAGCTGTTGGTTTAACAACTGTTTGACTGTATGACTTTGAAATAAGGTCAAGGTTACCCAAATCGACTGGTGTCTGGGTGCTCCTCCCGTTGAAGACTCTGGACGCAAGAGTTCTCGCTAACAACATTTAAAAAACTGGTTAAAGGTAGGGTTCTGTCGCCATCTTGGATATTTTGCATTACGTGAAATGAAAACACGCTAAATTGTACCCAATTTTGCAACTTTTTGAAAACTAACGACATACACTGATAGAGTATTCACATAGTAACACATAACATGTAATAAAACTAATACACAATTTGTTGTTATGCTGTAGCGAAGTTTTCCCGACTCGCAGCGCCGATGAATGGCTTCAGTTCTCATTGTTCTATTTTTCAACAAACGTGCGCTTGTGTTTATTTTGAAATATGAAGTCATCAAAATGTTACCTTCATTAGTATCTTTCAATTTCACTGTGTTGTAATCATGTATTAATAACATATATGTGTAAACGTTAATATCTTCCCGAATTTCGTTTCCACAAAAAATATCCCGATAGAACCCTCCTTTTAAAGTATCGTTGTAATCTTGAAATGAGGTCAAGATCACAAAATCGACTGGTGTCTGCGCCATCCCCAAATGAAGACTGGTACCAAATTTGAAGACTCGGTGCATCGGTTCATGAGATATCGCGCTAACAAGAAGAGAGACGGACGGACTGACCGATGGTTGAATGACCTTAGAATATCAATTTTTAAAAAAAGCTTCTACTTAACTTGTGTTGAAATATCTTATGTGATGATATCGGACTAACGTATACAAATACTGATTTTTAAGTTGAGATGCAACTTCCCTCTACAATGCCTAGTCTCCATCACTGGCTAACTTTAAATTAGCCAACTCGCGGAAGCAAGTTGGTTGACACGTTGCATAAGTACACGCCGTTCTATATATTTATATATTTATCCGAACATAATCTAAATAAATTTAGATCAACTGTTATATATTATGTTACTACAAGACAAGACAGTAGTTTATTGTATTTTAGGCCACCGGCCCATATACAAAAGAGTTACATTCCAGGTTACATCAATAAATAAAGTTTTGAATAAACATACACATTATAAACTTAGCAGTTGTAAATGCTCATTGCGACGAGCAAATATATTTAACATAGAGAGCTAGATTACGTAGTGTGGTTTCATTTTTAGTTGATACTATCGCGGTAAAAGCTATTAGTGATGGTTTCGATGAGTAACCTTCTGGGATATATTTGCAGCGTAAATCTTTATTAAAATGGGCAATTAAAGGTAAAATGGATTTCGTCTTCTACTGAAGAATTACATAAAGGACATAATCTATTATGTTTAGGAATGGATATTTTCCTGCCTCTGTTTACCATTAGGTCTAACAAGCCCATTCTATGACAAAAGTGTTTCTATTGTACGTAAATGAAAGTTTAGACAAATATAATTCGGGTTCTATTAGAGTTTTAAATGTTCTATAAATATCATAACGGGAGCTATTTTCTAAAGTCGAATGCCATTCCTGGTAAAACATAGTTATAGCTCGATCACGGAATTCTTTTAAGAATCTATGTTCGTCACCAACACCCTGGCTTATCCATACAAACCCATATCCATGGGAAAACAGAAGATTCCTGATATGTGATGCCCAGGACACTTTACCCATATCATCTGCATGAACCATCATATTGTACGATATTTTTGGCAAGCGACCATCATGCATTATGAGGATTTTAAACCAGTATTTCAAACACCGTATTTGTGAATTAATGTATATAGGGTATTTATTACTCAACCGTGGTGAGATCACTCATTAGATAACAATGAGTTGGTTACACACATGTGTGATACCACCGCGTGCTGCTGTAACGTCATAATCGGCGCTTGACGTCATAGTCGTTTTTGGTTGACGTCACAATGTTAGCCGCGCGACTGCAATAGCGGGTAACCTATTCGAAGTAAGCGTCACTAAAAACGACGTTCTTGCAATTCAGCGCAATTTACATCATTGAGTAATAAATAAAATACTAAACTCGGTCCCGTCTGATAACATGTTTATGAAATTCGTGAATGGCATCGGTATTTAACTCGCTTTCGCTCGTTAAAATACCAAACCATCCACTCGTTTCATAAACATGTTATCAAACGGGACAACGTTTAGTATTCTATATATCCCACATTCACCATAGACCATACAATTTGGAGTAGCGGAGCCAACACATAAAAACTTCTTGCATGCCATAAGGTGTAATTTCTCCAAACAGTCGTAGCGTTGAAATCCCCATACTTCCGATCCATATAGTAAGATGGGTTGTATCTGGGCATCGAACATTTTGAAAAATATATTTGAACTAAAAATTCCACATTCATTCGAAATAGATAAAATTAAAATCATAGCTTTCTTTGCGCGTAAATACAGGTCATGAGCACAGCTTTTTAGATTCATGGTGTATGAAAAATTTATACCAAGATATTTATATTGATTACTGTAACATAATATAAAACTGTCGATCATAATTTATTTAGACGGCCAAAAACAGAAATCGAAATCTGTTGATGCCACGATTTTATCCCGCCATGTATATTTGAAGCACTCGTAAAATTCGTTTTATCGAAGCCTAGCACGTGGGTATGGCCACTTCTCTGCAGCCGAGTAACGGTCATATCAAGCTAACAAGTAGTGAACCAATCGTAAAGAAGATTGATCCACTTGAGAACTGGTGTTTACTCTTCTGTTTGTATATACCTGGGACTCTTATTAGAAAGTCTTTGTAGGTTCACTCTCAATTCCCCATCACCCCATTTCAACTACACTTGATCACTGCATATTTTCTCAATACCCCTACACTTTGAATTAGTTCTTCCCTGCTCACAAGTGGACTCTACCAATTAGCACACTGACTTGGTTAATTAAAGGGAAAGTTCGATTTGATGTGGACAATGAGCACAGGCTATGATTTTGTAATCGTGAAAGTGTCGTGAGCACCATTTCTTGTCTATTTTATGTGCAATCAAAATGACTGTCAGCTTATCGCTTCTTTGCTCACATTATCTAGAATGTAGGCTATTAAAGAGGTGTATTGAATTTTCATACCATTTCAACATAGCACACGTACGAAGAGTTGGGTATGTATTGTCACAGAGAGGTGGAATACAAGTATTATTATATGGATATCGCTACAGTTTGAATAACAAGAGGAAAGTGGAAATGTGTTGTCTCAAAATGCAATGGCAACCTTTCTACTGTTGACGATCTTGTCGGAAATGAGTCTCCTCACACACATGAACCTGAATCCGAAACCAATATCAAACTCTTGAGCAATCTACGGAAACAAGGCCGGGATGAAGTGTCTCCATTTTAACGCATATATGGCGAGGAGTTGATCAAGGTGGAGGAGGAGTAGCTTCAATGAGCGATCAATGAGCAATTTAAGCGCTCGCTGTTATGGAACGGAGCCCTGATACATTTTGCATTCGTCAGATGTCATTTACATGGATGGAACTTTTCATTCCTGTTCTAATCTGTGGAACCAGTTGTATGTAATACATGGTATGATTGGTGATAGGATGTTTCCTCATTTATATTCACTGATGCCCAACCGCAGAAGCTCTTTCAACACTTGAAACTGTTAGTGGATTAACAAATTGGTCAGACCTTTCAACCGTTGGTCCATTCAAACAGATGTTGAAATAACAGTAATAAACGCTATCAGGTCTTGTAATTATATACAGTTTAACGTTTTTATACATTGCATTACTTTTGCATTGTTACAATTTTTCAATGTGATTTTAATCTTTTATATTTGAAATATACCACAAAAAATTGACGTAATCTTAAAATGTACCCTCTAGGTAATTAGAGAGGCCCTGTACATGCACAACCCAACAGGTGAGAAACAAACTCTCATTCTTCAGACATTATATAATCATAATCATTAAATATGTCTCGAACACAAAAGAAGCCATGTCCTTAAATTGATAACAAAACGGACATGTCGAGATGTCAAATATGGATCGCATCATTTTTATTGCACAGATTTAATTACACCTGTAATTTTGATTCTAAACCAATTGTCACCTCACTGTAATGTACACGTAAATACAAAATATCCATGGCGACGCACCTCGTACTTCCAGGATATTGATGAATGTAACCAGTGTTTGTATATTCATGATTCTTGGAGTGTGCTTGCCGACACGCGAACATGAAATCAGTATTGTGAAACCCATACTTCAATCTGTCTAGTATGAAATAAATTGTCATTTGCATCATAACAACTGACAACATTGGCGAAATCCATCAGATACACTTATTCCATGAGACTTTTTTTTTCACAAAGAATCGAATATATTTCAAACATATTTAAAATGACAATTATTGTTTACTCACCGCCATGTACATTACATTTGACATACATAAATTTGAATACACACAAACAAATAAAGCACCGTGAAGCAGGTATGTATTTTCTAACAGTATATCACGAGCAAGGGGCGGATACAGCTTGTTTTAGAGGTGATGGCACTTTTTCCAGACCTCCAACATTCTTTCAGGGGGAGAGTTAGGGGTTGATGGTGGTCGTGGTGGGGGGAGGGTGTAATGTTGTTCCCACTACAATATTTTAATGGTTTAAGTGTACCACCTCTCTCGCAAAAAAGGGGGGTGGGGGGAGGGTGCACCATTCTTTTGACAAGTTCTGTCATGATTGAACTGCAACTTCAATATAATAGCTACTGTCGCTGATCTGAATATCAAATACATTCGCGGGTGAAAGAGAGTATGGTTACATCAACACAAGCAACACATCAACAAACGAATGGTGAACACGACTGAAATATAGCTACATCGTGTCTCGGAAAGCCGATCGAATTTATTTTGTAATTTGGAAGCAATATCACGGTTTTCAAAAACATCGTTGTTGATGTTATAGGTGACATGCGCCCACTATTCCATGTAATAATTCACTCCAGCACTGACAATAGGATAGTTTCAAGTTCCATTTTGCTGCCGAGGATGTCCCTGTCTGTTGTCTAAGGGGACGCTTGGGAGAGAATAAAGTCGACCATGTCGCTGAGATGAGACTCGAAGCCCGTGACTGTGTCTCTGAAGCCCTCAACCTCAACTTTGCCAGTCTCAGGGTAAACAGTTATCTTCATGTTCATGTCCGCAAGAAACCTCTTCAGCTGCTGCATCTGGCAAAGACATGGAACATGTTAGTGGATGGAAACGGTTCGCAATCCTACATTTCGTTTTGCGATAGTTATGCCTTAGCCTCTTATTATTTTATTATTAGCCTAAACTTTAAGTTTTGGCATGTAGAAGTTTTGAGACAAACATCAGACTAGCCAATCCTTACTTGAGGTAAGGATCAGGTCCCATATTTTCGAAGCAGTCTTAGTGCTAAGATAGTCGTAAGTCAATGTTAACGTATGGCACTAACGTCTATCTCAGCGCTAAGAGAGCTTCGGAAATATGGGTCCTGGAGATTAGTGATGCAGTGGACCATGAACGTTGTTGTTTTAAGCTGTAGAAGTTATAGCTGGTAGAATTTTTGGGAGGTTACAGGCAACCAACTAAGATGTAGATTTTAAAAATGCACTCGAAGAAGGTACTTAGTCATCCCTACTGCTTTTACATTGACGCCAAGAAATGTTAAGTATCATCATTCAATACAATTTAGTATTTCTGTTATGGAAGATTTTGTATACATCATAAATAGTACACATGTATGTGAACGTCCATCGTAAATATCTTCGAGTTTGATGTTAATTGGACATTGCTCACTAGGTCATGTGAATGCAAGTTAAATATGTATTTGACACTTAACTTTTTTGATAAAATAAAGTCATAAACGTATGCTAGTTGAGCTGGGATTCACGGCATCTTTCACGAGTGTTTGATTAAGCATAAGGGGACATTGTGCAACTAGACTGTAACCTTTCATTGCGCTGAAACCTAAGACCTGGCTGGAACTACGGGGGCTGGTGATACTTAATGCCCATGTAGTTACTACTTGAAATTCTTGTATTTAGGCCCAGGCTTATAAACGAAAAATTACTTTTCCAATGATGGACTATTTTGACTAACTTTAAGCCCACGGCATCATTATTCAACACAGACACAGTCACTGAGACCTCTTGATAAGAGACCGGACCTCCTTGTTATCGGACGTCAAAGAGGTTCAATACTTTCCATGAGATCTGAGTTTCAACTTCATTGTATTACCTGCAAGGAGCTAAACCTCGCTATTTTCATGTTGCGGAAACTCTTTTCAATGATGTGGTGATAACAAAGTTTCTCTATTTCTTCAAAGGCACGCTTCCGGTTCTCCCGACTCGGCGAGTATATGTTCACTTCCGCCTCCTCTGTTCTACCATCAGCGTTACAGAGCACCAGGTAATCAGCTTTGTCACCAACCTGCACAGGTAAAATCTATTGAAATCGAACTAACAATGCGATTTTCAACGAAGGAGTCTTCAGTACACTACTATGTAATCAGATAATCAGCTTTGTTACCAGTCTATGAAAACATAATATATTGACAAGTAGTGAACATCATATTCGATTGACAAACGAACACAACTCTTGCAATATTCCACCTCTATCAACATCTCTGATACAGTCACGTGAACCCAATCTAGTTCAGAATGAGTTGTAACCCATGTTAGAGATGACCCTTAGCTTAGATTTGTGTTTGAAATAGAATAAAAAGGACCCGCTGAGATATCTTCAGTGTTTGTTAACGTAACATAAAGACTGACATGATTCTTTATTCTCGAAATATCCGTAGCCCTTTAAACTTCTTAAGCCCAAACTGAAAACATGTCACTCTAGTTTAGTTTTGTATAGTAGGAATCCTACCCTCAACTCTCATGTGAATGTAAAATTATACAATACACTTGCATGTGAATATTGTGATAATATTTGGTCTTTATTGCATAGTCAGTATATCCGGGTCATGGTCAGCTTTGGCGATTGCTCAACTTGTTCAAAATAGATAATGTCTGTAATGCCTATGTAAGAAACAGGCCTGGTTATTGACATTGGTCAAAGTTACCCGTTTCTCTGGGTGTGCCCTATCCTCACTGTCAGGCTTGCTTCCTGGTGGGCCTTGTCTGTCGAGAGATTTCCTTGTAATCTTACTCTTGCCACTTACAACTCTTTTCCAAGCTGAAAAAGGATACTTTTGTTTACTTTTGTTGACAGAAGAGAACTTTAAAAAAAATAATTCATAACAACTGCCACCTTCAGTGATTTGTACGTTTAGCAAACATATCCGTGGTACAATAAGTTCGAATATAAATTAATGACACAATTATAAGCAATGTTTGCTGGACTTGTTGCTTAAAGAAATTAATATTTTGAGAACAGATATTGGGTGATTATCTGAATATATCTTTGTATATACGACAAAGAATGCAATAAATAAATCAAACGACAATTTAAGTTGAATATTGTTTAGGTATATTAATGTTTAATTACTTATGTACGATGAAATGATGAATTTTGCATAACAACTTACGTTTCTCATTCTCAATTTTGGCGACAATTTCTCTTAGTTTGTCGAGAAAAAGATTATGTTTTTCCTTCTCATAGATGACGACCCGGATGTCCCTGAGTGTAGATTTCCTGCCTCCATACTTCCTTAACACCGTGATGAGCACCTTACACATCTGCTCCACAGGAACCGAACCGTAACCTGGCAACCATAGGAAATCTCTTGTCTTTATTCTTCCATATATATAGCACTATTTCCACAGGGACCGAACCATAACCTGGCAACCATAGGAAATCTCTTGTCTTTATTCTTCCATATATATAGCACTATTTCCACAGGAACCGAACCATAACCTGACAACCATAGGAAATCTCTTGTCTTTATTCTTCCATATATATAGCACTATTTCCACAGGAACCGAACCATAACCTGGCAACCATAGGAAATCTGTCTTTATTCTTCCATATATATAGCACTATTTCCACAGGAACCGAACCATAACCTGGCAACGATAGGAAATCTCTTGTCTTTATTCTTGTCCATATATATAGCACTATTTCTACAGGAACCGAACCATAACCTGGCAACCATAGGAAATCTCTTGTCTTTATTCTTGTCCATATATATAGCACTATTTCTACAGGAACCGAACCATAACCTGGCAACCATAGGAAATCTCTTGTCTTTATTCTTGTCCATATATATAGCACTATTTCCATGCTTGCATCAAAGCGCACTATTTTACCCTGATAGATTTATACTTTTGGTGCCACTTCTAAGCGCTCCGCATGACAGTGTGGATCTGTACTTCCCATGTTCAGGTATCCATTTATACAGCTGAGTGGGCTGAGTGAACTAGCTTGAAATTTAGAAAAATAAGTTAAAACTGTATGTTGAACTTTTTAAAAACCTATAAAGTAAAATATAGAAAAACACCCATATTGTTTAAGGTTTTACGAAATAGAAGTATTTCCAAACACATGTATAAGTACCTAACTACCCACAAAAGAAACAATGTAAACAAACATGATATTATACTTATTATACTTAACATAGAAACATCATGTCGCCAGAAACAAACTTAAAGCATTTTTGATATTTTGAAACATTATCTGTTAATTTTTCCTGAAAAAAGAACGCGACTTTATAAAATCGTTGTTTTAGAATCCCATCACTATAGGCAAGAGGCGAGAGTTAACTAGAACGGCCACCTTACTGGATGATTTATGACGTCCTACAGTAATGAAAATCGAATCCAAGTCCAAGAGACTTTATCATGTCGACAACATATTTAGTTAACTAAATTCTAATATGTTATACTGTTTTGCTTAAATGCCAAACGTTTTGCCAAAACCCATTTTGAAGTAATATCAGTACCCCGGTAGCAATAATTTGCCATTTTACGCCTTTCTTTATTCCGGTAGTTTTTGTATAAGTCA
This sequence comes from Gibbula magus, assembly GCA_936450465.1. NCBI lineage: Eukaryota > Metazoa > Mollusca > Gastropoda > Trochida > Trochidae > Gibbula > Gibbula magus. The sequence goes on along the minus strand of OW388303.1, from coordinate 51,343,681 downwards.
CTTATATATCAACAATTTAAAAAAAACCCTTTAGAAACAAATAAAAAACAGTCTGGAATTGGACGAAATCAATCTCTGAATACTAAGGCCATAAGATTTGTTGACTTTACAGCTGCGTAGACTGCATACCGAATGTTTGTTCACCTACTTGTGTACTTTAACATTATAAGAAGATAGTTGAAAGCTCCATAACATAATCTTATTTGATACCTCAAAGTAAACAGTTATAGCAGTTATTTGCAGCTCTTTGAAGTGACCAGGGGCAGTCTTTTCAAAACTAAAGTTTTAATGTCTTTCTGTTCAGTCAGTGATCATACATAATATATTTCCTCTCAGACTTATCCAATGTATTTGTGATGAATTTGTTCTCATTTAGTCATTATGAGAAGTTTTAATGGAAAATTAGTTAAATTTGATTTTTTTCAAATTTACCACTGACTTGACGATCACAGGATACATTTGAGAATGATTGTTTTACTCATGGATATATGATGATTAATTGTTATTTTATGTGATATGATTTTATTGATGTTACTATGGGCGTCAATTTACATTGCACTAAACTACAGCTGCGTACCGAAAGTTTGTTCAAATAAGTAAATAAACAAGTAAGTGCAAATATCATATAATTTGGCATGTCTTTGAAGCGAAATCTAGACAGATCATTTTGTATTTTCGCATTATAGAAAGACAGTGTTCCATAACATAATCTGATTTGATATCTCATATTAAACAGTAACATTTCCGACAGCTCTTTGAAGTGACCAGTGGCCAATCTTTTCAAAACTAGTGTTTATTTTCTTCTGTGAAATGTTCAGTAAGTGATCAACTGGGTCAAGCATACATCATATTTATTTTAGTCAATCTGATAATTTTTATTCGAAAATTAATGAAATATGAATTTTCAAAATTTGAGCCCTTCTGTCTACCTAGAATGCCAAACATTAACATGCACCACTGACATGACAATCACAGAATGCATTTGAGGATGATTGTTTTACTCATGGATATATGATTTTTCATTGTCATTGTGTGTGATGTAACTTTATTGAAGTTAGAATGAACGCTAATTTACATGATATTTGCAAAGATTTACATGTAGGTGAACAAACTTTCGTTACGCTGCTGTATACATGTAGGTGAACAAACTTTCGGTACGCAGCTGTATACACGTAGGTGAACAAACTTTCGGTACGCAGCTGTATACATGTAGGTGAACAAACTTTCGGTACGCAGCTGTATACATGTAGGTGAACAAACTTTCGGTACGCAGCTGTATACATGTAGGTGAACAAACTTTCGGTACGCAGCTGTATACATGTAGGTGAAATTTTTTTCGGTACGCAGCTGTATACATGTAGGTGAACAAACTTTCGGTACGCTGCTGTATACATGTAGGTGAACAAATTTTCGGTACGCTGCTGTATACATGTAGGTGAACAAATTTTCGGTACGCAGCTGTATACATGTAGGTGAACAAACTGTCGGTACGCAGCTGTATACATGTAGGTGAACAAACTGTCGGTACGCAGCTGTATACATGTAGGTGAACAAACTTTCGGTACGCAGCTGTATACATGTAGGTGAACAAACTTTCGGTACGCAGCTGTATACATGTAGGTGAACAAACTTTCGGTACGCAGCTGTATACATGTAGGTGAACAAACTTTCGGTACGCAGCTGTATACATGTAGGTGAACAAACTTTCGGTACGCTGCTGTATACATGTAGGTGAACAAACTTTCGGTACGCTGCTGTATACATGTAGGTGAACAAACTTTCGGTACGCAGCTGTATACATGTAGGTGAACAAACTTTCGGTACGCAGCTGTATACATGTAGGTGAACAAACGTTCGGTACGCAGCTGTACATATCTTTGTTTGGTATAAAATGGAAGAAGACAACACTATTACCAGTCCCCAATGGTGGAAACGACACTGAAGTCATGCCGTAATGCTGTGCGGTCTTTAGGCACTCCTTCACAATTTCTTTGATATTTCCATGAAAATGTTGAAAAGAGGCGTGAATGATCCACCTTGCTGGAATTCTTGGGGCTGTAGTAACGACGATTCCATGCTTCTTCATTTCAGCAACTGGTAGAACATAATAGTGTCATTGATTGGTGTTGGACACAATACGTTAACGATATGGCATGATGATAATTGTTATTCTCTTAATTAATAATACCAATATCATAAACATGAACAGAATCAATAACCGATGCCAATAATTCATGAACCAGGAGTTGAATTTTGGAGAACTACTCAAAGGGGCCAACAGTTTTAGTGCTTTTAATACTTCTTTATATCCCTTATAAAACACAAGAGTGACGAACATCGCAATATGGTAGCCAAGACCTTGAACAATTGCACACCCTAAACTTTAAATAAAACCAAAAAATATATCTGCCAGATATGATGATAACAAAATGTAGGGAAGTTACTAGAGCAGTTATTTCTATAAATAACCACGCCATCAGACTATAGAAACACATTGAAAAGCTTGTAAAAGGCAATTCTGAATATATTTTTTTTACTGACATTTTAACTTACAATGTAGCAGGTGTAGTAATTCCTCGCTACTCACCTTTCAACTTACACTCGTCGTGAATATCTCCTCCACACGCCTCACTGATCGCCCTGGAGAGAGGTCCTACATAACACAGTGTACGTCTAGTAAGCACAATAACTACTTATTACAATAGAAAGTACCCACAAGGAATCAAAGTCAAGGAGATTGCAAAAAATTCTGGAGGACAGCTTAAATGTCAAGAAGGCAATACTAAAGTTATTTTAAATGCATAAATGGGAAATAAAAATTTCAATTCCTTACTTTCCTTTTTGAAACGTAAAATGAATGAATTTACTTTTCAATGCAAATTTTTAACTGTATATTATACACTTATAAAAGCCATACATTTTGCCTTTGATGACACAATAGAAAATTAGTATCATATGTATAATATAACAAATTACGTTCTTGATCATAACTATCCTTACAAGTAAAATACTTTAGCGTGAACTATACCTTTCGTAAGTGTAAGATCGGAGTCAGCACTGTTGACGATACCATCAGTATTTTCAGCAGTTATGTCCCCTTGTTTTATCTTCACTGTCATCTCTCCTATCCCAATCTCGTTTTCAGTGACTTTGACTTTATCTAAATATAGACATGCAAGTGCTTAAACTAACAATATAGTTAGGGAATGCAATCAAAGATAGATATTGTCTACGTTAGTGCCATGTTTTTCAATTTCATCTTACCAGCATGTACATGTAGGCCAAATGTATATGTCCCCCAAGGAAAATATTACATTGTATTCACGTACACAGGCTTGCAGGCATCATTGTCATATTCATCTTGACCCGCGATCGTTTCAGCTGTACCTGGCATCACCAATACCAATGGAAAGACACGTGTATATATATATAATGAGAATATTATTTTTAAACAAAACCAGGATTATTAAATAATTAAACAAGAATTAAGAATTTTCAATTAAAAAACGTGCAATGATCAGCTTTAAAATACAAATAAAATCTACTGTATATATTCCTACCATCCATTTGGTCATCACCTCGCTTCTGAAGTTCTGCATCGAAAAACTGAAAAGCATTGTTATTTAAAAAAAATTTAATCTTCAAAAGCAAAACTTAAAGCCCACTTATTTTGGTTTTGTTTAGTATTGTGTGCAATTGACAAGGTTATTCCTTATTGATCCAATTATGACTTTAAATGATTACTGCTAATGAATTTGAATTGATTCGATCGAATGTTGAAAAATAAAACATGACAATTATGTTATTGTCTATACATGAAGCTAACGACTGAGGCGTTTCTTAAAATGTCATTATTGATCAATCTCACATACTTATTAGCTTTAAGAAATACCATTGTACTGACAGCCTCACCTTTATTAAGTCTTTGTCTCTTGGATCGAGAACAACCGATACGGTCTCAAGAAATTCGAGTCTATCCAGTATGGGTTTAATCCCTGTCACCATCAGCCGGGCCACCTTCTCTGCAGGGTACCCCAAGTGTCCAGTTCCAAGTGCTGGAAGTGTTATACTCCTGTGCCCAGAACTTGCAGCATCGTTCAAACAAAGGAACAGAATATCCTCAAGATTCTACAGAAAGAAAGAGATATCATATTTTAAACTAGTTTTTTTTTATAATCATGCCCTTCTGCTGGACTTCTAACATTTGTTTGTAGAACTGGCAGCATCGACCAAAACGGACCAAAATATCCTCAAAGTCCGACTGTAAAAGATGATAATATGTCGTCGTTTAGACATAGGAACAGAATATCTTTAAGATCCTACAGAATGAAAGAGATATTTTATTTCAAACATAGTTCGTGTTGGTAGAGCTTATGTTTGACATCTTACAATCGTAATGCCTGTAACGTTCAGACAGAGGAACAAAATATCACCATGGTCCTGCAGAATGAAATACAGATCATATTTTATAACTAGTTCTGATGGTTTAAACATATTTATTTCTTTTCAAGAAGAACTGGATTAGTAAACAAGCTCAAACCTTATCTGAATACCGCTCCAGTGTACATAATACAATTCAAGTCATGGTGTATTTACAAAAGCATGAATATTTACAAAAGTCAACACTAACACAAATCTTAACAAGTTCATAACACTAATTGTAATGTGATCTTTCAAAACAACAAATGCCACAGAAGTCTTTCATCGTGAAAATACGTAAACGTAACAACTTATTTCTCAAATCTGCCTGTTAAATCTATGAACATGTGCACAGAAGTTAAAAGTTTATTATTTTCAACAGAAGAACAGGTTGGATTCCCAAATAGAACTGATTTCAAATCATATCATAACTAGTTCTTATTACCATGCCCTTTTGCTGTACATCTTACATGTGTTCTAAGAAATTGCAGCACTACGTTTTCTTTATACCGATAATTTTTCATACAAGATGATTTTTTTAAATTAGGCATGTTTAATCTTTTTGAGAATACAGGTGTTGTGTACAACCGTCTTTCCATAGTAAAACATGAAGAATTAAAAATATAATGGAATTCATATCCAACATTAGCTATACAACATAATTTACATTTTCTATCAGATATAGGTATATTATTCCATCTTCCTTTTTCATTCGAAAAATACTGACATGATCTACAAAACAGAAGATGTCGGAAAGCGTTAATTTGGGGTAGGGATTTCAGTTTAAGTTACCTTAAAATTGCTTCCATTCCATTTCGTTATGCAGCAATGGTATATTTGCTTGCACTGAAGCCGACCACCTGCGGTCTTGACAACGTCTCCATATTTGATACCATTGGGATACATGTTGTTACATTGGGTCTGCAGCTCTTCCCCTCCTTTCCTGAGCATGTGTCCAGACAGAGCGCCTTCAGAGAGCTTCAGAGACAGAGGCACGGTGTCCACCAGCACATCAGCCTGACAACAGGGGTACTGGTTCCATAGTTTTGCATACATCACGAATTAAAGTTACATCAAGTAATCGTCGAAGTCACATATGTAAAACGATACAAATGGTGTCATTTTATCGAAAAGTATAGTGTCATTTCAGTATTATGACAATATAAACTTGAAAGTAGTGATTTCTGATCGAAAACCGGACAATGCAACCATCAACTGTTAAAACGCAATTTTGGAAACGTATCTACAACAGTCAAAGAGACAACATTGGGTTGGTAAGTTTAATTTCTGCACCTGTATAAGGATCTTTCTTGATGTTCATTGAAAACAAGTACTAGTAATTATTAGATTTTGGCGATTGGGAATGAATATGCCAGTTGGGTGGAATTATTTTTAATCGAAATCAGCACATGTGATATATTGGAACGCATCAACGCCAAATAATTATTATGAAAAACACTAAAAGGCTCTTTAAAAGTCACTGTGTTCACTGTTGCTTTTGTACAGATAGACGTTTTTTCCTTAGTGTATACCAATGAGCGCTGATACAAGGATAAGTTTCGAATTTACCAGGACAGGCAGTGTCAAGACCCTCATTCATGTCTGAAGTGTTATAAATGGCGACCTGAAAGGAAGGCTTGGTTGAAAACATTTCCGGTCACTTGAGACATTGCTTCAGCATAAAATGTTCTTTAATTTGTTTACTTCCTCGGATTTTACAAACGAATCCTGAATGATTCCCGAAGGAATCGTATATTATATTATATATTGTATACCTGTTGTATTGCAATATCGCCGTGGATAACGTTGATGGAAACATTTTGTTCTCCTCCTGAAAAATGTGAAGTAAAATAATATGTTTGAATCGTTCTTACAATGCCTTAATTCTTTAGGATATGTTTTCTGACAAACAATGCCATTTGTTTATATTCACCGTCATTGTCATAGTATAGTTTTACTTCTTGTAAAGAACTTTAGCATTTAGCTTTTATATTGACTTCTGCTTCTGCTTGGCAACAAATAACTGAATCGCATCAATATTGGACACTGCAGATATTCATCCAGAATAGGATTATTCGATGGTTTTGTAACTGTCAATTCAAACTTCTCAATGCATCCCAAAACAATTTCCCAATAAGACATTATTTGTATTTGAATAGCACTAAGCGCTTGTGAACAAACAATCCAAGTTTAACTTCAGTCATAAGCTTTTGTACACAAAGACCAATTTCACCTGTTATCTTGGTCGTCTTATTCTCTTCCCAAAGAGGCAACTCCATTCAGATCTTCTATCCTAGCTGGGTGGAGTAACCTCTGTGGGAAGAGAATGTGATTGTCCCAGAATTTATGTGAATTAAATTAAAAAAAATTATGACTACTTGAACGTATACATACATAATAGATTATTGTATTACCAATGAAAGCGTACAGCCCTTCCCCGGCATCCACCGTAGTCTGTGTAACCTCCTCTATCCTGGCTAGTTTCTCCTGTCCAAGTCCCGAGTTGAGGAAGTCGAGTACTCGAGTTCTGGTTATAGTGAACGTGTCCTGTTCAATGTTATGCAGCAAATCATTTAAAGCTTTCACTGTCGAATCCAACGTTTTCTTTCTGCCACGGATAACTACTCTCCAATTCTGCTTGTCAAGTTTGAGCTTCACTTCTTTTGAAATATCTCCAAGTTCTTTCCTATGGTGCTTTTGCAGATATCGGAACATTGCAGCGCCAACATCGATCTCTTGAGTGTCATCACCAGTGTCATCCTCAACATTATTGTCATCATCATCTACAAATGGTACTTTTAGTTCAGTCATACTTGCTGTGTTAGCGATGTCATCATACAGTCCACTGGCCGTCATTTGACTTGTGAATGGTACCTTGACGGTGGTGCCTCCTTTCCAGTTCTTTATTGAAGGAGTTCTTTCAGGAACGAAGGGAGCTACATTCATGTCCACCCCATCAAAGTTGTGGTTTCTGTAGAGGACTCGCTCTGCATCTTAAATGATGAAATAAATCTAATACCGATGTTTTCTTTTCAAGATCTTTGTCGGTTTACATTGCATGAGCAAAATCAACTTTAATTTCAATGGAAGTTTGACGAAACTTATGAACATATCATTAACGAAATTCAAGTAGCTATGTATGTTTAGCTCTATCTTATGAATGCGAAAAACATCAGTTTGTACATACAGGTAAAGGAGGGAAATTCCCTTTCCTAGAATGATGTGTACGTTTGGTCGTAGCTTTGACTTAAACAAATAAGATTATACTTGATGGGATTTCAAGCAGTATGTACAGGACGTGTGTTGAGAAACGGACAAAGGATTGATAAGGATAGATGGTAATACATATATTTAAAATTGGATATGTTGACCAAATATGCATTCAACTTCCTGTTTTAGAAAGCAACGGTCATTATCCCCTTAAAAGCTTCTGGATGATACAGTTGCTCACCTTCTGGGTTCATAAACGTCAACACATACGTCCCATCCCCTGGCTCTGATATGGCCTCAACCGGTCCACCATCGGATAAACGTTTGTCTTCAAAATAAGCCAGAAGCCTTTTCTCCGGGAGAGGAACGTGTGTCCCAAATCTGACACTCACCGTTGCGCTCTTTGTAACTGTGCAGTGTTGTAACATGCATGATATTCAAGTGACTTCCATATCATGATAAATATGGATTTATGAAGGAGGTAACGGATTCTTATATTTTATAACGTTCCAGAATCACACTCAAGGGAAAATTATAAGTTGCACACGCATAGTGAATTAATTAGTATGAAAACAATATATTAGCACGAGTATCGCTTACTCATCGCTATAACATGAACTATTATTTAACAAACTAAATCAACCACAAGAAGAGAAAGTTATCTTTTGATAAATGCAGCTATCAATATGCACACATATTGCTGGTAATAATATGATCAAATACTAGTGTGAACTAATACATGCATCATCATCATCATCATAAGGTTAAACTATGAGGAGACCTACCGTCCGAGGAGATGTTCCCATACATCGCCATCACCTTGTGAACATGTACAGACAGCAGCACACGTCACACCTATCACCTCAAACCTTCTAGTCCAAATGTCTATTAAGACACAATGTGCATCAACTTATATAGGACAGGTACGTTTACACAACACTTGACAACTCAACTCTACCGAATAAGATATGTATTCATCACACAATGTATCCCCCTCTGTAAAGTTTGTCCTATATAAGTAATGAAGCAATTCAACAACTTAATATAATTTTGAAGCTGAAAAATCCTTTTCACACAGTGAAGTAGGCTACATGTGTATTGAAAGATAAGTGAGGATGCATGGACCTCAGTATAATGGTATGTCTTAAGCAGGTATTTTATTTAAAACACGCCCTGTACTCTACGTTAGAGCGAAATCTATTCATATGAAATAGCATACACACTCACGAAAGCTAAAATCGAAAATGAGCATGCATGTATATGTAGGTCCTTTACAGCTGTGTGTGAACATTACATGTGTTCATTTAGATCACGAAACATACAGGCAATACAGGCATGCATTTAAACATGTATATATGTAGATACAAATAAGCTGCCTTCAGGTGAAGGAAGGTTATATATATAAAAGAGTAAACATAAGGTGGTTATGGCATAGGGCTTTTCAGGTATGTGAAAAGACTGATAAACAGGTGGGAATAAGCCCATCGTATTAAAGAAGATTGATCAAATCTGTTGCAGGCAACTTAATAAGTTAAACAATACACCTGGTTCCCGTTATGTACCGTCTTCACTAGGGGTCTCCCAAAAGTTTCAGACTTGAATATTATCAAATGACCGGAAGTGACCATATTGTATGGTCATGAAGAACATTCCAACAGAGTGTAAATGGCACGAAAATCACGTGATGCATACACGTCAAGTTGCCTGTAATAGACTGTTATTCAATAGTAACCCCACTTTGTCTGGACATAACTGAATGAAAAGCTGTGGTTTGCGTTTAAAGAAACATCGTTTTAAAACAGTAGTGTGCTGAATTTTATAAGGGTAAAGTAAGCACCGAAGACGAAGCCCCGTTCGTCCATCCGATGTCACCATAGAGGGAAAAATTGACGCTGTGCTTGATACATTAATGCAAGACGGGCGTGTGAAAATTAAATACTTAGCTACTGTTCACTATATAAGTAAAACATCAGTTGAACGAATTATAAAGCATTTAAACATGAATAATGCATCATAATAACTTTCAGCACATAACTTAGACACTCATAATTGTATGAATGTTTCCGAGCTTCATACATATACTCACGTCCAAAAGAAATTTGACCCCTGATTTATTTACTTAAAATATATTTTATCAATTTGAAAATTTTAAGTAGGTATTTCCTGAGTTCGCCAGTGTTCATGGACCCGTTTTATTCATAGAAGAAATGCGACATGTCGCAATCATGCTTCACATGCAAGGTTCTGTTAAAATCGCATGTGTTTAAATTGCACGAACCACACGTGCAATTTTTGGTATAAAAGGCTCTCGGACAAACCACTGTCCTCACTGTTATTGGAAAACCACAAAAAGAATGCCGAGACTTACAGCAGAACAACGCGAACGGGCCATAGGAATGATAACATGGGAGCTTCAAGGGGTCATGTTGCATGTTGCTGTTTCGGCTGCTCCACCACAGCGATAACCAACTTGATTGAACGGTTCCAGCAGACTGGTCAGACAAGAGACAAGCCCAGATCAGGGAGACCCTGCATCACAACCTCTCAGGAAGACCGGTACATAATACTTTGCACCTGCGTAACCGATTCCTGACGGCAACGTCAACGGCAAGAACTGCGTTGGGTCGCCGTCTCAGCCGACAGACAGTAGCCAGACGTCTTCGTTCCTACGGTATTATGAACTACAGGCCCTACAGAGGAACTGTTCTGACGCCAAGACATCGGCAAGAGAGAAGACGTTGGGCACGTCAAGTACGGCGCTGGCAGATACGTGACTGGCAAAGGGTCATCTTTTCCGATGAGAGTAGGTTCTGCTTATTCAACAATGATGGGAGGAACCGAGTTTATCGAAGTCATATTTCGGTCACAAACAATAATTTCTTAGGGGTCAAGTTTCTTATGGACGTGAGTATATTATCACTACAATGTGTATTTTTGCCTTTTGTATGGTTAATACCTTCGTTTGTATAATTTATGCAATCTTTCTCACACGTTACTTACATTTTCCTGTTAGTTAGATAGATCAACTTTATTTCCTCCAAAAACATGAAGATTTTTACATATCAAAGCAACATCACAAGTTAAATATACAGTGAATCAATGAACAATTAATTTTCAAAACAATCGAGAGTGACAGACAGTCATAAAGTCTCACACTAATATCATCACCTTCTCCAATTCTGTCATATTAAAATTTCCCAGTGATGTACAGGAACCAATAAGCAAATCAACAATAATTTCATCATCATCATTTTCACGAAATTAAACAAAATCAGATATTGGTATGATATCACACATCCTTTCAAACATTTCATTTCTCAAATCATTAAAAACTGTACATGATAGTTAACATGTTTAACAATATCACAAGCTACCATTCCACATATACACTCTCTGGATTCAATCTTTGTACAGCCAACATGAATAATATTAGAGATATTGAAAAATGTATGCTTATTGATTAAGGCAAGCTCCCAGAGTCTGCTGGGTTTACAAGACTCTCGGATAAGGGGATATCTAGATAGATCCTCTCTCACTGCTATCTGATGACACAGCAACCTCTCATAAGATTGACAAATTTTAGATTTAACAATATCACTCCATTTTGCTTTAGAGCATGAAACACCTGTTGCGATATATGTGTCAAGAACGCCAAACAAATTGTACTTGAAAATGTATTCATATGTCAATCATGGTACCTTGATCTGAATTATGATTTTGTGGTGTTAATCAAGTTATACCTTATGACAATATCTGTTAAAAATTGTCATATTGTTCTTCTGAAACTTCACATTCTGCTTTTTATTAAAAATGCAATATGTACATTCCAAGGATCGAAGTTTGGTATGCCTTTTACTATTTTGAAATTAAGCTTTTCTTCTTTGACCAATGATGAAAGTGGGGTTATATAAGTAAACTGTGCTCACTATTTTTCTGCTCGAGTATTTATATTTTGTTGTCATTATAGGGTATATGTACATTTGTAGCTTTCCTTCTTATTTAAATACTTCTGAAATTATCTGGAATTAATTTGTTTGTAGATAAGCTTTTGGGGTAAAGTAGTCCTGATATTTCAGTTTGTATTTTATTCAGGTTTTGAGAGCTTGATAACACAATAGTCGATTGTAATTTTGACATCATTTATGTGAAAGCAGGGACTTTTTCATATCTTGTTTGAAAGTCACAATAACAGCAGACTGAATTCGAGTGTTGATTAAGTCCTTAACAAACTGAAACAAAGTATTTGAGTCAGAGTGTCAATTTGTCATAATAATGATACCATGCACTTGTTTCCATGCTGGAACTATAAACCATACAGTGATTTCTGTGCTATCAATCAACTGGCGGCTATCAACCTGAACGGTAATGACACATATGGTATGACGTTTTACTATCGTGTCAAAAAGGAATGTTCTATATTAATAGACCATCTGAGAGTTAAGTGATCATATGTTTCATATATTGTCAGTTTGTTTGCAAATATTACATAATATGAGGGTATTTCAGCCTTATACGTGCTTAGCCGAAGAGCAAGATCGGCAATGCGTTTTTGATTTGAGAAAATTTTCAGAAGGCCATGATTCAGTATCTCTAAACCAATTACCACCTCACTGTTATGTACACAACTACCACCTCACTGTATTGTACACAATTACCACCTCACTGTAATGTACACAATTACCACCTCACTGTAATGTACACAATTACCACCTCACTGTAATGTACACAATTACCACCTCACTGTATTGTACACAAATACCACCTCACTGTAATGTACACAATTACCACCTCACTGTAATGTACACAATTACCACCTCACTGTAATGTACACGTAAACACAAAACATTCATTGCCACGCACCTCATACTTCCAGGATATTGATGAATGTAATCAGTGTTTGTATATTCATGATTCAGTGTTCTGGCCGAGAATGCAAGCGTATGCATGCATCATAATAAATGACACCATAAGCAGATATCTATCAGATACACTTATTCCATGAGAAAATGTTCATAGAGAATCGAATCTATTTCAAACATATTCATAATTATAATTTATTGACTTAAAAATTTCATGTACATTAACAATTTGACGTACACAAATTTGAATAAAACAAACAAATAAAGCACTGCCAGGTATGTATTTCTAAAAGCATGACACAAAAAAAACGTTTAACAAAACTTATGAAGTTAACCAATTCTGACTGAAAATGATTTACAATTGACACTTCTATGAAAGCAAGTTGTGTTGATAAAGTTATGATTGAACTGCAATTTCCATATCATAGCTAATGTATATGTTCTGAATATCAACTACACTCGCGGTTGAAAAAAAGAATAGTTACATCAACACAAGATATTTGAAGAAACGAGTGGTGAACACGACTGAAACATAGTGACATCATGTCTCAGAAAGCGACCAAATTTATTTGGTAATTTTTGAAACATCATCAAGGCTTAAAAAAATCGTTGTTCCAGAATCTCCTTAACCAGAAGAGTTGGAGAATGAGATACGTCTTCTGGCTTGTTTGATGACATTCTACACCTTGGATGCGTCATCGATATAAATTCCGATGTAGATTATTCCGACAATATCGTGTACTAACATTATTTCCATATTTCATAATATTTGACCAAAAATACCAAACATACTTCACATATTCTATGATTGTCAAATGTGAATAACATCTGTGACATACTCGAAACATGGATAGAGCAAAAACAGATTCAAAATTGAACCTTTCAAAACGCAAAGTATGTCTCGAATATCCTGAAAGATGAAATATGATTCTAAACCTTATTATAACAACAGTCAAGTATAACAGATACAAATCAAAATTGAAAGATCTTTACCACAACTTCATATAACAAAACAAGATTTCAAACATGTCTACGAAATTAACAAACTCATTTGTTACTCATATTGCTATAATTCTAAATTCACTGAATTATGGTCTGCATGCCATAATCTCTTGACAGGCTAGAACACACTGCAACTTCTGTGAATTTATGAAAAATCAGCACCCCATATGTGTTGGAATAGATCTGCATTATTAAATTACCATTCTCTCATACATGACATTGTGTATATGTCCTTACCAGATATATCCTCATCACAAACATTAAAAATCGATATTATCCGGCAGAAATATCATGTTTGACTCTGTTGAAAATGAGGTATACCTTCTTTGCCAAAATAACTATTTTGTTTAAAAATAACGTTCACACACAAATACATTTTCATCATTCTTATACCTAGAGTGTGCAGATATAAGACTTGTATTAAGCCGTTACTGACACTGATCATATGGATTAGAATAACTTTTGTAAATAATATTCCGTGTGTCCAACTGTTTTCAACCATGTACCACACTAGTCTTGTTTTGGAAATTTCATTGCAACAAATGTTCATTACTTTCTGTATTGGACACTATTAAGAGGTTCATGGTTTTTCAGTTTGAATATGAATACATATACTACTTCCTTATTGGCATATGATGAACTTTTAACTGGATTGGAATCAATTTAACTTTTGAAGACATTTTCCTTCTTCATAGAAAAGATGTGATAGATGGCATGCGTCCATTATACCAATAACATCGTGCTTCCGCTCTAGCAAAGGCAATGGGATAGTTTCAAGTTTCATCATGCTGCAGAGGATGTCCCTGTCTGTTGTCTAAGGGGACGCTTGGGAGAGTATAACGTCGACCATGTCGCTGAGATGAGACTCGAAGCCCGTGACTGTGTCTCTGAAGCCCTCAACCTCAACTTTGCCAGTCTCAGGGTAAACAGTTATCTTCATGTTCATGTCCGCCAGAAACCTCTTCAGCTGCTGCATCTGGCAAAGACGTGGAACATGTTAGTGGATGGAAACGGTTCGCAATCCCAAATTGCGATATCCATGTCGTAGCCTCTTATTTATTAGTAGCATGAACAAGATAGTTTGACATGTAGAAGTTTTGGGACAAAATCAGACTAGTCCATCCTTACTGAAGATAAGGGCCAGGATATTAGTGGTGCCGTGGACCATGAACGTTGTTGTTTTTAAGCTGTAGAAGTTATAGCTGGTAGAAATTTTGGGAGGTTACCGTGGACACAGGCAACCAACTAAGATGTAGATTTTTAAAATGCACTCAAAGAAGGTACTTAGTCATCCCTACTACTTTTACATTGATGCCATATCATTTAAGGAAATTCAGTCATCTGTTATCATAAATACTACACAAGTATGTGGACGTCTGGCGTGACTAGATCATGTACATGCAAATTATGTATTTGACACTTCAGTTATTTAATAATAAAAAAAGTCAAAACGGGGACATCGTGCAGCTAGACTATGACTTTGCATTGCGCTAAAACCTAGATTTGGCGGGATTTACGGGGGCTGATATATGAAATTCCATGTAGTTCCTTACTCGTATTTAAGCTTAAAATTGAAAATCATTGTTCCATTGATTACATATTTGGACCCACGTTACCATTACTCTACACAGACAAAGTTATTGAGAGCTCTTGACAAGAGACAGGACCAATTGATTATCCAACGTCAACCTACATAATTCCATGAGATCCGAAACTCTGGAAGAGTTTAAACTGTTACCTGCAAAGAGCTAAACTTTGCTATATTCATGTTCCGGAAACTCTTTTCAATGATGTGGTCATCACAAAGTTTCTGTATTTCTTCAAAGGCACGCTTCCTGTTCTCCAGACTCGGCGAGTATATGTTCACTTCGGCCTCCTCTGTTTTTGCGTCAGCGTTACAGAGAATCAGATAATCGGATTTGTCACCAACCTGCACAGGTAAATATAGATTGAATTCGATCTATTTATGCAATTTTCAACGAAGGTGTCATCAGCACACTACTATTCAATCAGTTAATCAGGTTTCCTACCTGTTAGCCTGTAAAAAACATAATATATTGACAATTAGTGAACATCATACTCATTGAAAAATAAGCACAACTCTTGCATATGTTTACCTCTATCAACTTATCTAACACTGATTCCAATCTAGTTGACAATGAGTTGCAACCTTAGACATGAAATCTCATAATATGTTTACACACATGTTATATCGATAGTATGAATGATGTAAGCATGTTTAGTTTTATGTTTTACAAATCGAAAAGTTTTGATTACATGATAAAAATTTAGCCTTTGGAAATACATGTCCAATTTTCGGGGGAAGATATTTATAATTGAAAATAAAATTCAAATAAAGAGGACCCGCTGAGAATAAGCTTACAATGTATGTTTCATGGTCATGTTATCCAAGAATCAAGTTTAATTTTCAAGGAATCTTCAAAGAACGATATGTCATCATCAGCTCAACTCTCTGGTGAATGTACAATCTCAAACGACCCTTGAATGTTATTATTGTTTATAATAGTTGGTCTGAATATCAGGTGTATTCGGGTCATCACCCGGCATTGTCAATTGCTCAACGTTTCAAAAATAGGCAATAATTGTTTTGTATGACGAATTGGTCTGAATATTGACATTTGTCAAAGTTACCTGTCTCTCTGGATGTGACGCATCTTCACTGTGAGATTTGGTTTCTGGTGGACTATTTCTGTCGAGAGATTTCCTGGTGATCTTACTCTTGCGACTTACTACTCTTTTCCAAGCTGAAACAGGACATATATGTTACTTTTGTTGACAGAAGACAGTTTACAACAACTAATTGATTACAACTGACTATATCTATTTATATATGACAAAGAATGTAATGAATAAATCAAACAACAATTCAAGTTGGATATATTTAGGTGTAATTACTTATTTAAGATGAAGTTTGCATAATCACTTACATTTTTCATTCTCAATTTTGGCGACAATTTCTCTTAGTTTGTCGAGAAAGAACCTGTGTTTTTCCTTCTCATAGATTACAACCCGGATGTCCCTGAGTGTAGATTTCCTGCCTCCATACTTCCTTAACACCGTGATGAGCACCTTGCACATCCGCTCCACAGGAACCGAACCATAACCTGGCAACGATAGGACATCTCTTGTCTTTGAGATATAGCATTAACTGGGGGTGACTGTGGAAACTTTATGTTGTACTTATACTTATACTGTAGATTATAAGTAAAGACATAGCAAACCATTCTTAGTTTATCCAAATATAAAAACCAAACTACAGACAATAGAAACTGTCTGATTAAAATCGACCGTTTTCCGAGGAATAAAAATTCTACGGGGATATGAACTTGTATCCTTCGGACATTTCCTTGCCACAATCATCTGATAACAGTCCGTAGGCTCAACTGTTCTGACGCTATTCAGGTAGCCAATCACAGAACGTCCAACAAACGATTTCGGTACGAGAAGCTAGGGGCAGGTAACTCCCAACAGCTATATTTTCTTCGGTTTCTGTGACATGAGGAAGGTGTAAACGAATGATTCTGGATGCTTTCAAAACTACAACCGTTTCATTCGTCTGTAATAAACTGGTATAGAACACACGCCTATACGTAGAATTCGAGACAGTTTCTGACTTGATATTGTGTATTGTGTAGCTTGGGGGTGTAGTAATTCATCAAAGTTCCAAGTCAAAAGTTTGGATAGCCCGGTGTGAAAGAGGGGAGAAGGACTGGAAATTGTCAGCATCTGCCACGCTGTATAATTAAAACCGTTTTAAAAGTTAGGCTTATGATACTCGTTACAGTCCTTTATCAGGATGCATAACTTATGGGATGCACTCTTATGGGATGTGTAGGCTGTGCTCTGAGAAACTTGTACGCAGATGCTTAATAAAGGATTCAGCAAATTTTGCTGAATCCTTATTGTTATTGGCGTGTTTATTTTTATTATTTCAAGATATTTGTTCGCAAGATTCATCCAAAACGGCTAAAGCAGATGCAACCAAATTTTACATGCTGATAGCCCTTTATGTGGCATAGAACTGCGAAGCTTCTTGTCCCATTCGGCCCTGCCATAAGAGGTCCAGGTCCAATCCAAATGTCAATTTTTAACATGGGAAAAATGTCCAAAATGCTTGACTGAGACTGAGACTTGAGACTTTTTTAAAAAGATGCGCAATGGCAATGCAACTAAAAATGTAAATCATGGTGATTTCGTAAGTCACGTGGTTTAAAAAAGTTCAACCCCTTGCACCTTTGACAATCATCTCCTCTGAAGATACCAGCATTAGAAACTCATAATTACACATAATGTAGCTGAAGTATTGTATATTGTAGTTTGTTAATAGCAGCTGCCAACTGCTAATACCTTTTGCACAGTGTTCACTCAAAATCTGGCAATTTTTGAAAAATGCAAACTTCAAGGGGACATTACTCAAATACCTAGTACCCATCGAATTTTATGATTTTTTCAGGAGAGTTAGTTTGGCTATGGTCTTATGAATTAATAATAAAATCGCTCGCAAACAGTCATTTCCGGTCATAATGGAGAAAAACTTTAACATGGGGAAACTTTCAAAAACAGTATAAAGACTTGAAAACTTTTTTTCTAAAGATGCACAATAACAATTCGAGCAATACAGTAAATCATGACGAAGTTGTAGCATATATGGTTTAGTCAGCGTTTTGATTTTCTTTACAATTCTTTGATTTTGTCATGTTCATATTGGGTATAGATAGTTCTAGGGACATGTTAGAAACTTGTAACATGTTTTAAAAGATGCGCAATAACATTATAAATATGTCTTAATTCATCACATTTCAAATAATTGAATCATTTATGCGCTGAATCCTTTTATCGTCACTTGTGACTTTATTTATGATTTATGTCATGAGTTAATTTCAATTTGAATATATTCAAAATATACTTTTGACTTGATTGATAGACAGTTGTTTATGCATGAAATGGGCTGAAATGTGACAGAGCAATGTTTGTCAATATGCTCATCAGTTTGGCTACTGTTTTACTTGATTCTGTTTTTCTAATATATTTACTTAAAAATGCATTTCCACTGATTGATAATATTTTCACAAACAAAATTTATTACAAAAATAAACAAAAAGTATAGGGTACTCGGTTTGTTGAAATAATTTCCCTCCACTAGGCAAAACTCACACCTGTCTTCAAAACTGGTTGAATGTGAATATACAACATTTAGTGACTTCATTTCTCATTCTCGCCTGAAAGTTTGTCTTTAGAACTAACATAAGTCAAGAAAATGAACGAACTAGAATAAGTTGTATTTTTACATACACGTTATGTAATAGAATGAACTGTCCACATTTTGACATTTAGGGTTTTGCAAACTATTCTAATGGAAGCTCTAATTTTCTGCAGAGCACAATATGGGTGAACCTTTTACACTTCTTTGATAATCTGGGGTATAGTAATCTAGCCAGACGTCTATACGCACAGTATCTGTGAGCCCTAGAACAAACAAGATTAGGTTTTATAATATAAACTGGAGTGAGATACTCAGTAACTGTTCTATCACTGGTAATGATTCTGACATGGATACATTCGGCTAAAAATAATTATTCTATCGTTGTTACTGGTTTCTTACGAGTTCCCTATTATCGAGGAAGTCCGGGTTTAGTGACTGCCAAATCTCACATTTAGCTATTTATAGATCTTACCGTCTTTGAAAACTATTTAAGAGTGATTTTGACCATAGATTTAAGTATTGTTTAATATCAATATGTGTTGATAGAAAACATGATATGAATAATCAATCAATCAAGAATACAATTTGTCCTGTGAAACTGATTTATTCAGCGGTTATATACGAATAAAGGAAGTGTTATCTGTATTTATGGACTTTAATAAACTATCATCATATAGTTTGTTGACACCCATTTTAGCTATATGTATAATAATATAACACTTAGAACACTTATATAGAGCTTTTTCAGGCTGAATATCCTGCTAAAAGCGCACAAATAGAGCCAAGGAAGTCACAAGAAAATAAACAGGAAGCTCGTTGGAAATAGTGGGTTTTAAGGAGGCGTTTAAAAGTTTGAAAATCAGGGCAGGAGCGAATAGTTTGTGGAAGAGCATTCCATTGTTGTGCTGCGGCAAAGGAAAATGAGCGTAGGAAGGTATATGTAGACAGTTATTATTCAATGTAAGGCATATTCCACTGCTAGTTTAACCTTACAGTTTGACAGTCCCTACGTACCAAATGGTATGTCCAACTCTCTCAGAGTTGACATCTGACAACTCATCCTCACTTGATTCCTGGTGTTCAGCTACATCTTGATTCACAATAGGTTCAAGCTGATAAGGACGGATGCTGTTTATGTCTGGTGGTTGAAAATCAACACTGCGATCACCATCCGAGGAAGCCATAATAGTACCACGTACGTAGAAAATACACTGTATCGCTTATGCCTCAGCTGACATCATATCACATGACCGCTGCCAGCCTGATTAACTCGCGAGGAATTCCCGAAAACGGCGGTTTTTCAATGTTTCTAAATAAAACATTTTAATACTTTATTGATACACTATGACACTTAAACAATACTGTTAAACATAATAAAACTAACTTTTTCTGTCAAAATCATATTGCATTAACTTAAAAGCCAAACTTGCTGTCCAAACCATTTTGAAATAATTTCAGCACGTTGTATATTAGGCAGCAACGATTTTGACTGGATTTTTTAACGTTTCTTTTTCGTGGTAGTTTTTGTTATACGTAACTTATATATGGAACGATAACAATTTATGTTGGTTCTTTGAATACTGAAGATATCTTAATACATACTTTTATTTGGTATAAAATGGAAGAAGACGACATTATTACCAGTTCCCAATGGTGGAAATGAAACTGAAGTCATTTCGTGATGCTGTGCGGTCTTTAGGCACTCCTTCACAATTTCTTTGATATTTCCGTGGAAATGTTCAAAAGAGGCGTGAATGATCCACCTTGCTGGAATTCTTGGGGCTGTAGTAACGACGATTCCATGCTTCTTCATTTCGGCAACTTGTAGAACATAATAAAGTCATTGATTGGTGTTGGAGTCAATATGTTAACGGTATGTTTTCGTCATGATGATAATTGTATTTCCCTTAATCCATAATACCAATATCATTCAATTAAACAGAATCAATAACCGGGTCCAATAGTTCATGAAGCAGGTGATGCACTTTGGCATATTAGAACCTCTCAAAGGTACCAACATTTTAGTGGGTTTAATTCTACTTAAAAGATAAAAGATTGATGAACATCGCAATGTAGTAACTCAGACGTTGAACATTTGCACAATTGAACAATTCTTCCTTACAACTAGTAACACATATCGGACGAACATGATTATCAACCAACTGTAGGGATGTTACTAAATCAGTTGTTTCTACAAATATCGACGTCTTTAGAGTATATAAGCAAATTTAAAAGTTTGTAATGATGTAACTCTGAATATAAGGATTTTACTCACATTTTACATACCAGCTTAGTAATTCCTCACTACTCACCTTTCAACTTACACTGGTCGTGAATATCTCCTCCACACGCCTCACTGATCGCCCTGGATAGAGTACCTAAATAACAAATTATACATTTACTACTGTGATTCCTTACTGTCCTTTTTGAAATATAAAAGGTGAAATGTATTGATTTTTTTCTCACTGCAAATTTACAACTATATATTATACACTTACATAAGCCATACATGTTGCCGTTGATATTACATGAACATGAGTATCGCACAAGTAATATAACAAATTATGTTCTTGATCCTAAATTTCCATTAGTTAAACTACTTTTGGACATAAACTATACCTTTCGTAAGTGTCAGATTGGAGTCAGTGCTGTTCACGATGGCGTCAGTGTTTTCAGCAGTTATGTCCCCTTGTTTTATCTTCACTGTCATCTCTCCTATCCCAATCTCGTTTTCAGTCACTTTGACTTTATCTAAAGGTACATGCCAGTGATTTTAACTAACAATATAGGTGAGGTGATTTAGGGCTTAACGTTTTCAAAGTATTTCACTTCTATTAGGCTGCAAGTTGTATTGTACAGAGAAAGTATGTGGCTATGCATAGCGAACCATTTGTGGTACTACGCTGAAATTCAGTGTAGCATTGCACACAAAACTTACTCAGTGTAGAAAAGTTCTCTACTGCAGACAAAGTTGCCGTGCCCCTGGGGAAATTCGAACCGCAGACCGCTTGCTCCAAGGCCGAAGGCACTTACCACTGCACTATCCCGCCAACTAACAATATAGTTAGGGAATGCTATCGAAGATATATATTGCCTACATTAGTGCCATTGTTTTCCATGCTATCGTACTAGCATGTACATGTAGGGTAAATGGAAAATATTACATTGTATTTTTGTAAAGGGGCTTGCAGATATCATTATCATATTCATCTAGGACCGCGTTAATTTCATCTTTACCTAGCATCACCAATACCATTGGAAACACACGAATGCAATCTATATATATATAATGAGAATATTAAGTTCAGACACAATAAGGATTATTAAATAATTAAACAAGAATTATGAAATTAAATTTAAAAAAATGTACAATGGTCAGCTTTAAAATACAAATATAATCTGATTTATAAATTCCTACCATAAATTTGGTCATCACCTCGCTTCTTTAGTTCTGCATTGAAAAACTGCGACAGGAGATGAAAAGGTTAATAATCAGCTTATATCACTGAAAAACATTATCATTCATGATTTATTTCATATGCTTAAGCTAAACTGGAGGCCCGCTCACTTTGCTTTGTTTACAATTTTGTGCAATTAACAATACTTATTATTGATTCAAGTATGACTTAAAATGACTTCACTCATGAAATTGACTTTCAGTTTAACGGAATTACTCCTGGGTGTTTATTTTAGACAATCATTCTTTTGCTTCCTCTGTTAGACTTTAGAAAGTATTTCTATTAAATGTTAAAAAGTAAAACATGAAAATGATGTTATTGTTTATACATGTAGCTACCAGCTGAGGCCTTTCTTAAAATTGTTGTTATCGATCGATGTCACATACATACTAGGTGCTATATGTTCTCGGAAATATACAGATAGATACTTCTTGTGGTGATTGATTTCGCATCAATGGCAGTTGTTGATGCTTTTGTAGTTGTGAGTCAAGGAGTTTTGAGGATAAAACACCAATACCAATAAGAAACATCATTGTACTGATCATGGCAGCCTCACCCTAATTATGTCTGCGTCGCTTGGATCGAGAACAACCGATACGGTTTTAAGACATTCGAGTCTATCCAGTAGGGGTATAATTTCTGTCACCATCAGACGAGCCACCTTCTCTGCAGGGTACCCCAGGTGTCCAGTTCCCAGTGCTGGAAATGTTATGCTCCTATACCCAGAACTTGCAGCATCGTTCAAACAAAGGAACAGAATATCCTCAAGATCCTACAGAAAGAAAGGGATATCATATTTAAAACTATTTTCTTTCATAATCATGCCCTTCTGCTGGACTTCTAACAAGTATTTTTAGAACTGGCAGCATCGACCAAAACGGACCAAAATATCCTCAAAATCCGGCTGTAAAAGATGATAATATGCAATCATTGACATTGTTGTCATCTCCTCACGTCAAAATTGGTCCACAGGATTTTTTCTAGAGGAGTCGTAGGGCATCAATGATTAAATATTATAAGAACAAAACTAATCATAAAAGGTTTGATATACTGTACGAATTTTCATCTTTCTGATTGGACGAGTGCCCCTAACATTTCAATAATAGTGGAAAAGTAAACATGATTATAGTACGTTTTTGATTAAACCTCACTAGTTCTACTCACCGTTGACAACTCACCGTAGCTAATTGAGTTCTTGTCAATTACTCACTCGACCAGATATAACACTGAAGAATAAAGTGAGTTACGTCCCCATTCCTCGCTCCCCGCTAGGTGGCTCTCAGACTCACAGGAGCGGAGTTGGGAGGGGTATAAAGACCAGTGAGTTGGACCAAGAAGGTCCGAAAGCTAAGAAGCTGGAACCGCGAATGGAACAGTCTAGGAGCTGACCTTAACCCTAAGTGTTTATCTACCAACACCCCTGTTAGGTCGGCTGTACCAGACCACAGAGGTCATCAACTGATTACTAAAAAAAACGACAACAACCAAGAAAAGTGCGATTCGAAGTTTATGAAGGCGCCTTAAAAACACAAACCCCTTAACGTGACGATGGGAAACTCTTGGAGGGGTGTCCCGAGGAGGTCCGATGCTGGGCGAACACCAGAGGCGCCAGTCTCGCCACACCTTCCAGATCCAAGTAGTGGTTAGTGAACACCACTCCAGAGTTCCAAAAACAGCCCGCCATGATGTCCGCTACAGGTATGTTACTATGGAGAGCCATAGATGCTGAGACCGCTCTTATCTCATGAGTGTTAGAGCAAACAGGAGGATGGAGGTCCGCCGCCTTGTAGGCGTCCAGGACTCCCGATTTAAGGTACACCCCCAACTGCCTCTTATCTATCTCCTTGACACTTGTTACGCAGGGTCTGAACCGGAAAAAGGAGACGATTCTCCTCATGCTAAGGGTCTATTGTGAAGGAGATAGATGTTGAACGTCCTGCCGAAGTGGAATCATGGTGGAAGTGTATGAATTCTGGCGTCATCCTGATGAAAAGCCACGAAGTGGATGTATCCCAAACGGAAGGATGTTCCACTATAAGTTGTTACCTGCCAGGACGAAACTGAGGTACATGCGATGTCCCCGGAAGATGGGCATATGCAAGTATGCGTCCTGTAAGATCCAGGGATATCATTGAGTCGAAAAGGTGCATGACTGACGACACTTAGGAGAGGAAAATATGGCTGCCACACAAGGAAGCATCTGCAATTTCCTCAGGTCTTTCTTGGGCCGAATGAACACAGGGGAGTAGAACCGCAATGTGAGGTTCTGTTGCGGGATCGGCAAAAGCTCTTTTCCATCGCTATTTTAAAGCAAAAAGTATAAACTACAATTTGAGGCAACTAAGACAAAACTGTACTGTTTCAACAAAAATGTGCGGCACTAACACAAACCTCAGCTTCAAGGTCATTGTTTACCTTTTCTGGTTACACAATTGGTGTATCACAATTAGCAAAAGGGACTTTCCACGTTTGTGTGTGTTAATCGTATCGAGCTTTTTGACGGGAAATACTCCAGGGGATGAGTTTCAAAGTGAAGCAAGCGAAAAAATATACACTGGTTTCAAGAATGACAGAAAAACCCGGGTAGTGCCAAGGCATAGTCAGTGGAGCGAATAAGAGCGAAGCGGAGGTCCCACAATAATCTCAAAAGCTGGTATGTACAAACATCTTTCTTTAGTAAAATATGAACAATAAAAAACATAGTTTTGTAGTTATCCTATTCCATTATCCTCTTTCAATAGGAATATACTGGCATAATCTACGAAACAGAAGTAATTGGATAGCTTTAATTTTGAGTAGGGATTTCACTTTCAGTTACCTTAAAATTGCTTCCTTTCCATTTCTGTATGCAGCAATGGTAGATTTGCTTGCACTGAAGCTGACCACCTGCGGTCTTGACAACGTCTCCATATTTGATACCATTTGGATACATGTTGTTACATTGGGTCTGCAGCTCTTCCCCTCCTGCCCTGAGCATGTGTCCAGAGAGAACTCCTTCAGAGAGCTTCAGAGACGGAGGCACGGTGTCCACCAACACATCAGCCTGACAACACGGCAACTGGTTAGCAAGTCTTGCATACATTTCTAATTAAAGTAACAACATGTGTGTCTTTGAAGTTACATGTGTAAAACGATAGTACGCATTAAATCCAGATAAATTATTATGAAAAACACTAAATGACTCTTAAAAGTCACTGTGTTCACTGTTTCTTTTGTACAGAGAGACGTTTTTCCTTAATGTATATCAATGAGCGCTGATACAAGGATGAGTTCCAAACTTACCAGGGAAGGCTAGGTTGAAAACAGTTTTTGGAAATTGTGGGAAATTACTCCAGCATAAAAGGGTCATTCAACTTCCCCTTTTACAAACAAAATCACACATGAAACCTGAATGATTCCCGAAGCATTCGTACATTAATATGATATAGGATATACCTGTTGAATTGCAATATCGCCTTGGATAACGTTGATGGAAATATTTTGTTCACCTCCTAAAAATATGAAGTAAAATAATGATATACATGTATGTTTGAATATTTCTTTCAACGTCATAATTTTTAAGGATAGTGTGTCTGACAAACAAGACCATTTTTTAAAATTCATCGTCATTGTCAAAGTAATTTTTTTAATTCTTGTGATTTATCATAAAACATAACGATTCCGCTTGCAGTACTGTGCAAAAAATAACTGAATCTCGTGAATATTGGACACTGCAGATAGATCAGCCATTCATCAAGAATAATGGACTGTTTGTTAACAACGCTCTCAATATAAATTTTGCAAATAAAGTTAAGACATGTTTGTCAACAAAAATTCAATGTTGAACTTAGCCTCTGTACAAATAAAAAAAAGGGCAACGATCGATTACACCCAACTCTTGGTCGTCTCATTCTCTCTCTCATAAAGAGGTTCTTCCAATCAGTTCTTCAATCCTATCTGAGCAGAGTAACCTCTGTGGGAAGAGAAAGTTAAAATTTTGAAAACGGGAATTTATGACTACTTGAACGTATACATACATAATAGATTATTGTATTACCAATGAAAGCGTACAGCCCTTCCCCGATATCCATTGTAGTCTGTGTAACCTCCTCTATCCTGGCTAGTTTCTCCTGTCCAAGTTTCGATTTGAGGAAGTCCAGTACTCGAGTTCTGCTTATAGTGAACGACTCCTGTTCAATGTTATGCAGCAAACCATTTATAGCTTTCACTGCCGAATCCAACGTTTCCTTTCTGCCACGGATAACTACTCTCCAATTCTGCTTGTCGAGTTTCATATTCACACCTTTTGAAATATCTTCAAGTTCTCTCCTATGGTGTTTTTGCAGATATCTGAGCCTTGCAGCGACAACATCGATCTCTTGAGTGTTATCACTTTTGTCATCACTGTTATCCTCATCATTGTTGTCACCATCATCAGTCATACTTGCTGTGTTAGCGATGTCATCATACAGTCCACTGGCCGTCATTTGACTGGTGAATGGTAACTTGACTTTGGTGTCTTCATTCGAGTTCTTTATTGAATGGGTTCTTTCAGGGACGAAGGGAGCTACATTCATGTCCACCCCATCAAAGTTGTGGTTTTTGTAGACGACTCGCCCTGCATCTTAAATGATGAAATATAATACTGATACTTAACTTTTCAAAAACATTGTTGCATTGCTTTGCATGAACAAATATAAACTTTCAGTCGAATTATTCAAATACTTATTTGTTGACTAGACCTTGCCTCCTGAGGCTGGGGCTAATCCAATCTTAACACAGACGAAACTTCGAAACAAAGAAAGAAAATCCCTCCTCAGGGGCGGTAAACCCACATTCTCATGACGTTACCTCCATGATCCTTCCGTGCTGCTCCGGCGACTCTGACTACGGGAGGCCGTACCGATTCTACTTCTCGAGGATTTGCTCCTCAGCAGGCCAAGCCTTAACGCTTGCCTCGTAATTAGAAGAGCCTAAGGAGGAGTGGCTACTCCAAGTGCATCGCATACGCTTATCCTATTCTCATTGGGAGACCACTAGAAAGCATTATGACTTCCAATGGCAGGCATTCGCCTCCTTTTGTAGCCAGCCGATTGTTCGGACTGAAGTCACCTTCTCTATCCATCAACACCAATCTAACGGCCTTTCCTTGTGTCCACAGGAAAACACAAAGCACTTTATGGCCTCGTTGAGACTTTCCGCACTATTGACGGGAGGCGTAGGCTCTGCCCTCCTGAATCGGACCTAGCTGTGGTACTCAACCATCTCCGATCTTAGAGGTACGAACATCTAGCCAATGACCCCCTCCTCCCACTCACCATCAAGGTAATCATTTGGTGGCTGTGGTCTCCGCAGGCCGGGTCTCTGAGAGCCATGCGCTGCAGACAGGCTTTCTTCATTTTTTATCAGAGACGGCAATCGCCTCTGCTTGGTTAGCTCCCGATTAGTGAGTAGAACCTACTACTGTTGAGGCGTGATGTACAGGCTCCTTTCCAACAGTGGGGTCTGACTTCGGAGCTAGATCTCTCCCTGTGTCTGGTTAGAACCTTGAGGATGTACATCGAATGCCCTCGCAACATGGGAGCTGGCAGGCATCGGTTTTCTTACCTCACTCTCGTGTTGTGTTATGTTTGTTGTTTCTGTTACACCCTAAGGGCGTCGGAGGATTCATAGGTTAGCTTGCACTCAGGGCTAGCTTCTCGCCTTGGAGTTACATAACGAGCACTAGGCGTGTTCCTCCATCTCACTCCAACCCTAATGAGATCCGAAAGGTCTCTGCCAGGAGGCTTAGCTTAGCTGCTTCGCTGTCTCGGATGGTGGGAATGATGGCCAACCATTGACTGCGAGATATATCTAGGAGTTGACAGTCCTCTTAAAGAGCAACTCCCGGATGATTTTGCTCCAATTTCTTTCAAGTAACTGCCTATGGTTTACATGCACATTGCAAAGACATGAAATTATGTGAATCGGTTTATAAACAACAAATTCTCGCATCCCATTACCATTGATATTATGTGTGACTTTAGCATGTCGTAATAAAAGTCAGAAAACTGTTTGTTTACGTCGCTTTTTGATGTGTCGGCCATCTTGTTTTACGGAAAACACCGAAAAATCTCGATTTCCCCCGAAGGAATGAATGACGTCAACTGGAGAAAACAAACCAATGCAAATGGCGACCGCCGTATCAATAACACTGTCAGACGAGTAAACTGCGCGGGCAATAGGAATAATACCAGTCGACCATTTAATGTCAAAACTTGCAAGATATTTGCATATAACAACTTGAAGAGAAACAGAAAAGGAATATACTCAATATCAGCGATAAAGTTTTTAAAATGGTTCTTACTAGACCCGGAAGTAAATTCCCAAATAATTACTAACCGAACAGCTGATATCATACGTGTTTTAGTTCTGACATATCTAGCAAACTTACGTATTTTAGATACATCATTAATAGTGTATGCATGTAGTTAAATATTTTGTAATTTGGTGACTATAATGTATAGTTTATTTCATTTTTGGCGAAATAACTTTACCGTGCCTGCATGGTCACGTGATGTCTTCTCGGGATGCAGTGAACTCATATGCATATCCACACGTTTCGCTGAACTCGTACCCAATTTTGTTTTAGGATGAACAGTGTATTGCAATAGAAATACTTTAATTGTAGTGATATTGTTTCATAAATTTTGAAAGACATTTAAAGAAAGAATGAAAATATTGTATCGAACTGATCTGTATTTAGTTGATAAAATAAGTAAGAATAATGGTATTTTTGGTGATTGATATGTTATTTCAATAACAAGATAATTATTATTCATTTCAAAGTTTACATAAAATTTTCCTGACTATATTTTGTCAAGTATATATATATATCTGATCAAATGAAAAATTCAGACATTTATTAATAAAATCTGCAATTTTAACTAACCTGTATTTTCAGTTACAGATATATATAAAAACAAACCAAATACTTCTTCACAATGAAAATGATTAATTTTGTAAATAGAATTATCCAAAGGGACAAAGATATTTATTTCTATAAAATAGATGTGTAACAGTGTGTACATACATATAAGCATGACTGTGTTTTTTACATTTGCCTACACCTACCTGCATATCAAACAAACTTGCCTTGAAACAGACCTAAGAATTCTGAAAAAATATTATGTTCAAATTTTCTATTTTTATTGTGACATTAAAGTCACTTAAGATACAATATTGCATTTCCACTTTTTAATCATGAATAAAACAAACAACAAATATAAGAACCAAATTTATTCAACTAAGTATACATGTATTGAATATTATTTCTCTGAGGTGGCTCAAGTTTGCTGCAAAGTTGAATACAATATTTCTAAAACATTGGCATATTCTCATATCCAAGAGTAGAGAAGGATTTGGATATCAGTTCACACATTCAGCATATATCACTTCTTATGACAATGTTGTTATATATATTATTTGCAGAAATCAAAGGATCACACCTTCAGCACGAATATTTTACTGCATATACAGTCCATTCCTAATGGGTTTTGTTTTGTGTTCTCTTGTATTAGGGACTCCCATCACCTGTAACAACAATAATAATTAAATCTTTCTTGATACTGCATATGTTTATACATGATTAATTCAATACATGTTTTTTTGTATTTGGTATAGGACCTTTGATATTTGTATGTCAGCCAAGTGAAATAATTCTAAACATCTACAACCTCAGTCTAATTTCATCACAAACAAATAAACAGTTATCAAAGAAAATGTTGAAATCCTATATGGAAAGCCATTTCTTTGAAAATTTAAATATGCATATACATTCATGATCACACTCATGGCTTCTAATTTGTATTTTTTAAAATACCAGTAGTAATGTCTACTACATTAATTGTTATATGGATTTGAATTTGGATATCTGTCTATTATATTTCATTGAAAGCAAATGTCAATATTTAAAAAATAATTTCCAGAAGTTGAAGACAAATCAATTATAAAGGTTTTTTTAAAAAGGCGAGTCATGCACACATTCACATTTTACCAAAGAAATAGTTCTCATATAAGTTCTCATAATTGACATGTTAATGAATCTCAGGGTTAAAATTACTACCATCCCTGTTGGCCAGACAAATTTCTTAATCACTTTGGAAGATTGAAAAATATATCGAAAAATGAATATGCAAATCACTCGACAGCCACGGTTTGAGAGACTGATAATGTTGTTTTCCCCGACAGAGATTGAAAATTCAAATAATATTTATATTTTCGAAAGAACATGTCCTTACACATAACAAATTATGCATCGTTAGAAGAAAGAAATCGAAGACCCACTTACCGAGATCAGTCCGTGTCGACAGAGGACAAGGACCCCTACACAGAATTTGACATGTCCTTTCGGATCATAAATTCTTCTCATAATTATGTACCAAAACAAAGATTTAGCTATTTCCTCGTTGCCATTATACTTTCATACAGCAGATAATCGAATTTCACCCTCAGTTTAACTTTATTTGTGTCCCAAATCGTCAAAAAGCGATCACCGAAGTGAAGCGCTGTGTTGTTTACATTGTCACGTGGCTGTTACATCACGTTTGTTTGCCCCAGTCGACGTCACATCCGGTTACATCACCGGAACAAAACGATCGCGGCAAGTAAATGATGCTATTTTTTATAATCGCAAATAATAAAATAATCCATTGTTTTAAAAATGTTATGACCTAACGGAAAATCATATTGAGCACGATACTATGCATACAGATGCACATTAGTGTAAAATTTAGCTTGGTTTAGTCAAACGAATTTGGTCAATTTTATCCGGGAGTTGCGATTTAAGAAGGCGGACTCTTTTTCTCTGATACCTTCATATGACTTTGGGTGTGATCTGCCCGGGCTTTAGTTAGCTTACACTCAGGGCTCCCCGCCTTATTTCTACCCTGAATACTCTGACTCGCCTCTGTTCATTGGGATTCTAGTCATAGTAGGTCTAGTCAACAGATATGTATTTAAATAATGGTAGATTTCTTTTATTAAACATAATTATTTATAATTACCAGCTGTTGACAATACCTACGATTCTCTCCTGCCCAACCTCCCCACTATCGTCTGTCATTTGGCCTGTTCTTAGAGTGAGGATCATGGGAGTGACGTCACATACATATATTTAAAATTGAGTATGTTGACCAAATATTATATTTAGATATTATTTATTAAAAAATTCCCAACTCAATGTTTGCGAGTCATATTTATTTTGCTCACTAAAATATGCAGACAATGTTTAACTTTCATCAATCATGTGTAAGACATCAATTATAGAACATTATTGGAATAACAACGGTCATTATCCCCTTAAAAGCTTACAGGTAAGGGAGGGAATTTCCCTTACCTAGAATGATGTGTACGTTTGGTCGTAGCTTTGGTTTAAACAAATAAGATTATACTTGATGGGATTTCAAGCAGTATGTACAGGACGTGTGTTGACAAACGGACAAAGGATTGATAAGGATAGATGGTAATACATATATTTAAAATTGGGTATGTTGACCAAATATGCATTCAACTTCCTGTTTTAGAAAGCAACAGTCATTATCCCCTTAAAAGCTTACAGGTAAGGGAGGGAATTTCCCTTTCCTAGAATGATGTGTACGTTTGGTCGTAGCTTTGACTTAAACAAATAAGATTATACTTGATGGGATTTCAAGCAGTATGTACAGGACGTGTGTTGAGAAACGGACAAAGGATTGATAAGGATAGATGGTAATACATATATTTAAAATTGGGTATGTTGACCAAATATGCATTCAACTTCCTGTTTTAGAAAGCAACGGTCATTATCCCCTTAAAAGCTTATGGATGATACAGTTGCTCACCTTCTGGGTTCATGAACGTCAACACATACGTCCCATCCCCTGGCTCTGATATGGCCTCAACAGGTCCACCATCGGATAAACGTTTGTCTTCAAAATAAGCCAGAAGCCTTTCCTCCGGGAGAGGAACGTGTGTCCCAAATCTGACCCTCACCACAGCGCTCTTTGTAACTGTGCAGTGTTGTAACATGCATGATAAGTGTCTTCTATATTATGATTAATATTAGATTTATGAAGGAGGTAACGGAATCTTATATCATATATATATCATAACGTACGTAACTAGTTCTTTACTAGAATCAAACTCTTAAGAAAAAGAGAAGCCCAAGTAGTAACACATAGTGAATGAATCAAGGAGTACACGTGAATAAAAAGTGAATATATACTAAGTGAATGAAATAATAAAAATTAAAAAAATAAATTAGCGTGATTCTTACTGACTCATTCCATTACATGTACTATCAAGGGACAGTTCTATCACCGATTTATTGGCAGTCTCCGCCATCTTGGTTTCTTGGCATTTCGTGAAATGAAAACACGCTATATTTAACCCAATTTTAAATGTTTGTAATAATAAAACATATACACTGATAGAATATTCACATAGTAACACATAACATATAAAAAAAACTAACAAACACTATGCTATTAGGCCGCAGCGTAGTTTTCCCCATTTGCAGCGCCGATGAATGGCTTCAATTCTCATAGTTTTTATTTTTCATCAAATGTGAGCTTATCTTTATCAATTTGTGAAAAGTAAAGTCATCAAAGTATTAACTTCATTAATATCTTTCAATTTTACTTTGTTTTCAATTACTTTATTCAGAATTAAAGGCCAAGTGGCCCAGAGTACATCAGGTTTTACATCATGTATTAATAGCATATATGTGTGTAAACGAGAATATCATCTTGAATTTCGTTTCCACAAAAAATAACCCGATAGAACCCTCCTTTTAACAGACAAAAATCAACCACAAGGAGAGACACTAATCATCCGATGGATACAGCTATCAATATTAAGTTTAACGATTCTTGCTGACTCATTGCTTTACATGTACTATCATTTAACAGACTAAAATCAACCACAAGGAGAGACACTAATCATCCGATAAATACAGCTATCAATATAAAGTTTAACGATTCTTGCTTACTCATTTCCATTACATGTACTACCATCTATAGCTAACAAACTAACACATTTTGCTAGTAATACGTAATCAAATACTAAATATCGAGACTGGTTTGAAACAATACATAGAACATACCTTCTGTTCTTGACAAATACCATGTTTATCTCAGTAGATGTTTCACTAGTGGCGCTGAGATGAGATAAACATGGTATTTGTCAAGAAAAAAATATTATATTTACCATATCATTATTTCTGTAATTATGTTGAAGTGGGGTGATTTCAATGGTAACCGTAATTTCGCAAGCTTTATCGCCACTCAGCAGAGAGGTGAAAAAAGTGATGGAGTGTATATTTCACTAATGAACTAGGTATCCCACTCCAAATTATATAACATGCATGATATTCAAGTGACTTCCATATCATGATTAATACGGATTTATGAAGGAGGTAACGGATGCTTATATTTCATAACGTTCCAGAATCACACTCAAGAGAAAATTATAAGTTGCACACGCATAGTGAATTAATTAGTATGATAACAATATATTAGCACGAGTATTGCTAACTCGTCGCTATTACATGAACTATCATTAAACAAACTAAATCAACCACAAAAAGAGAAAGTTATCTTTTGATAAATACAGCTATCAATATGCACACATATTGCTGGTAATAATATGATCAAATACTAGTTTGAACTAATACATGCATATGCATCATCATCATCATAACGTCAAATTATGAAGAGACTTACCATTCGAGGAGATGTTCCCATACATAGCCATCACCTTGTGAATATGTACAGACAGCAGCAACAGCAGAACAGCAGACACAGCAGTCTATTAGAAACAATGTGCATCAAGTTATGTGACAGAGAAGTTTACACAACACTTGACAACTCAGCTCTACCGAATAACATATCTTTTACTTATCACACAATGTATCCCCCTCTGTAAATTCTGACCTATTGAAGTTATGAAGCAATTCAACAACTTAATAGAATTTGAAAGTTGAAAAGTTCTTTTCACACAGTGAAGTTTGATACATGTGTCATGAAAGATAAGTGCTACTGCATGGACCTCAGTATAATGGAATGCTTCAAGGCAGGTATTTTCTCTTTAACACGCCCTGTACTCTACGTTAGAGAGAAATCTATTCATATAAAATAACATACACTCTCACAAAAGCTAAAATCGAACATGAGCATACATGTATATGTAGGTCATTTACAGCTGTGTGTGAATATTACATGTGTTCATGTAAATTACGAAACATACAGGCAGGACAGGCATGCATTTAAACATGTATACATGTAAATAAAAATAAGCTGCTTCTCAGGTGAAGTAAGGTTATATATATAAAAGAGTAAACATAAGGTGGTTATGGCAGGTATGTAAAAAGACTGATAAACAGGTGGGAATGAGCTCATCGTATTAAAGAAGATTGATCCAATATGTTGCAGGCAACTTAATTAGTTAAACAATACACCTGGTTCACGTTACATGCCGTCTTCACTAGGGGTCTCCCAAAAGTTTCAGACTTGAATGTGATCAAATGACCGGAAGTAACCATATTGTAAGGTCATGAAAAACATTCCAACAGAGTGTAAATGGCACGAAAATCACGTGATGCATACACTTCAAGTTGCCTGTAATGGACTGTTATTCAATAGTAACCCCACTTTGTCTGGACATAACTGAATGCAAAGCTGTGGTTTGCGTTTTAAACAAACAGCGTTTTAAAACAGTAGTGTGATGAATATACTAAGGGTAAAGTAAGCACCGAAGACGAAGCCCCGTTCGTCCAACTGATGTCACCACAGAGGGGAACATTAACGATGTGCTTGATACAACAATGCAAGACGGGCGTGTGAAAATTAAATACTTAGCTACTGTTCACTATATAAGTAAAACATCAGTTGAACGAATTATAAAGCATTTAAACATGAATAATGCATCATAATAACTTTCAGCACATAACTTAGACACTAATAATTGTATGAATGTTTCCGAGCTTCATACATATTATCACTACGATGTGTAGATTTGACTTTTGTATGTTTAATACCTTCGTTTGTATAATTTATGCAAACTTTCTCACATTTTTACTTAAATTTTCCTGTTATACTAAAGCAGTCATACAATCGTACATGTGTTTCAATGAAAACTTGCTACATTCACCAAACTTGTCACACCTGTCAACGATGTCTTTTATGGGTCAGACATATATATGTTTTTCTTTTGTTTTTTTTTGTTTTTTTTTTGGGGGGGGGGGGGGGGGGGTGGTAACGTGAACAGTGACAGAACTGTTTATTCTCAAATAAAGATTTTAGCGTCATGAAAATGTATTCATATGTCAATCATGGTACCTTGATCTGAATTATGATTTTGTGGTGTTAATCAAGTTATACCTTATGCCAATATCTGTTAAAAATTGTCATTTTGTTCTTCTTAAAGCCTATCTCTGAAACTTCACATTCAGCTTTTTAGTAAAAATGTAATATGTACATTCCAAGTATCGAACTTTGGTATGCCTTTTACTATTTTGAAATTAAGTTTTCTTCTTTGACCAATGATGAAAGTGGGGTTATATAAGTAAACTTTGCTCACTATTTTTCTGCTCGAGTATTTATATTTTGTTGTCATTATAAGGTATATATAGCTTTCCTTCTTATTTTAATACTTCTGAAATTATCTGGAATTAATTTGTTAGTAGATAAGCTTTTGGGGTAAAGTAGTCCTGCTATTTCAGTTTGTATTGTAACGAGGAGTGCTTTCTCGCTCTTTTCTCCCGCCTCTCATCACCTGTATCATTATTCCATGTCAATCCTAATTGTATATATTAAAATGGGAGCTTGTCCTCTTCACATCTATGTATCGTCTGACCTTCTGCTATTATTCATATTGATGTTATTTGCAAGTATGTGTGTTACAGTCAGTTGTTTCTGACTTGGATTCTCGCCATATCCTTTATAATAATTATTTATGTATTGATGTTTATGTTAACTATATTTATATGTACATGTAGCTTAGAGTGAGCCCTATCTTCTGATACCTCACTTTGTATTGTACCACTCATAATTAGTAAAAGAGGGCAATTCTAGTGTTTTAACAAAACACATCTAAGGAGTCGGAGCTCACCCTCCAACAGTGCGGGTAGGTGGCTTTCTCCGACGTCCGCACGCTTTGTTCTTAAGAACTGGTCAGTCGTTCTGGGGGCAGTCTGGTCTCAGCCCTCTGGGCACGACGATTCCTCGCTTGAACACTGACGGGCTGGACAGGACACTACACTCTGGGAAGCTCTCTTAGGATTTGATGAGATGACTATCTTGATATCTCTGTCTTGTATGGTTTATTGATCACAAAGTTGTATACTATAGGCTTACCATTTCCACATTATTTGTAAGAATTGCTCATACCTATCCCTAAATAACTTACACCCACTGTGTGGGATATTTCCATTATAGGGTTTACTTGGTACTGTGTGCCGTAGTTTTATATCCCTATTTAACTCGCTCTGCGAGTGAGATTGTCTTCCCAGTAGAGTGTCACAGGTCCAATCCCATTGTCTACCCGTAATTAACACTTATCGCAGTTGTTACGTGCTTGAGTAGTGTCATACTCCCGTGGAGCGTTTCTTTAATCTGTGCGTATATTGTTGAGCGGTTATTTGCTTGATTGAGTGTCTCTTGAGCTAATTAGCATTCATTTAGTGGTGTGTATTGGTCAGAGAGTGGTGCCCTCCAGTGCTTAGTGGCTACTTTTTTTTCTTTTTTTTTTATATTTTTTTTTATTTGCTCCCATGATTGTTACAGAGTTATACATGTTTATTACAGTCATACATTAAAAGGCATATATGTTGTTGGAGAGTGAGTGAATATATATCATAGAATAGTCTTAGCTACTTAAAGATGGAATGAGTGAAATCCATTTTTTGTTGAAACTTTCCATTTCATTGTTTTTCTTTGATATGAAATTTTCGACAAAAAATATTTGCTTTAGAGTCATAATATAGTTTTTTAATTTTGGAATTAAATTTTTAATATTACACAAATGGATGTGTTTTTTGGCAGAAATAATGATTTGGTTTAGTAACACATCTCTATGGAGTGTACCAAACCAGATCAAGTATTTAGTAATTTTTATTTTTTGAGATAAAAAGTTATTTATCCAGAGCTCTAAATCATTCCAGAAGTTTTGGGTTTCACAACATTCCCAATAAATGTGACAAGTGCTTTCAGAAGCATCATTACAAAAACTGCACAAATCATTATCAATCAAATGCATTTTTAACAATTCTTTTTTGGTATAAAGAGTTCTGTGCAAAAATTTGTATTGGAAGTCCAGTAATTTGACATCTTTTAATCTATACCTATAAAAGCTAAAAACATTGTGCCAGTTAAAATCACAATCAGGAAATTTGTTATCCCATTTAACACAGATGTCAAGTTTATCATTTGTGGAAATAAGCTTATCATAAAATAGTCTAGAGCCTTTCGAAGTCTTTAATATATTTCTTTGGTAAATACTTATGCGTGAATTATAAGGCATGATTTTTGCGTCATTGATAATTTGTTTCCAAGATTCTGGTAAGATATGAAACAAATAGTTATAGTCTAATATTGTCCCTCTTAATTTGTATTTAGGCTGTAATACTTCAAAAGGTATAAATCCATGTTCATAACACAAGTCTCCTACTGTCAATAATCCTTTATCCGCCCAATGTCTAACAAAAAAGCACGGGTTTTTATAGTTATGATTTAGCCATAAGGGTTCAGCTAAAATATAATCGATATTAAGCAATTCAGATTTAACATTAAGCTTTCTACAATAATTGTTCCAAGCTGTAAAAACATCCTTCCAGTAGGGATTTTCAATGTTGAAAAGTTTATCTATATTTGATCCATACTTTAGGATCTTATTAAAGGGAATGTTACATGGGTTATTGGCTGATGATTTTTTACAGTAGAGTCTTAAAGTAGATAGTTTAAGAGCTTCAATAAATGCTTTTACATCAACCATGCCCAAACCCCCTTCAGTCTTTAATCTTTTCATTGTTTTTCTTTTTATTTTATCATTTTTATTATTCCATATGAATTTGAAGAATATCTTTTCCAGAGATTTTATAAAGTCATCTGGGGGATTAGGCAATGAGCTAAAAATATGTACTAGTTTTGAGAGGGCCAGTGTTTTTATAACAGTAATCTTTCCTATCAATGTTAAGTGTCTTTTCCTCCATACTGCCAGTATTCTACTTATTTCTTCCAGTCTTTTTCTTGTATTGATCACCCATAAATCCTCAAGGTTTGGAGTGAATTTGATTCCCAGCACTTCAAACTCTCCATTATGCCATTCTATTTTCAAATCATCACATAGGGTTTCTGTTTTGCCTGCCATTGAACCAATCCAAATTGCTTTAGTCTTTTCTATATTTATTTTTAAACCTGACATTTGATAAAAAGTGTTGATAGTTTCAGTTGCAGCATATAAGCTATCCTCTGTCCCATCAAGAAAAAGTTCAGTATCATCAGCATATTGACCTAACTTATATTCTTTATCATCAATAACTATACCTTTGATTTGTTTATTATTTCTTATCATACACCCCAAGATTTCTGCTACAAATAAGAAGAGATATGGTGATATGGGATCACCCTGTCTACAACCCCTTTCATTATCAAAGAATTCAGATAAGTTACCATTTTGTATCACACAGGAAGTTGTGCGATAGGTTAGTACATTTATCCAGTTAATAATTTGAGGACCGAAACCAAATTTTTTTAGCACGATATTGATAAAATCTTTTGATACTGTATCGAATGCTTTTTCAAAGTCAATAAGAATAAGTAATCCATGTGTATTTCTTTTTTTGGTTTCAAACATTACATCATACAATAACCTTGTGTTTTCACTGATAGTTCTACCCGGAATAAAACCGGTTTGATTATCATGTATGAGATGGTCCAAAGTCTTTTTTAGACGGTTTGTTATACATGCACTTATAACTTTGTAGAGAGCATTTAAAAGAGTAATTGGTCTCCAATTTTTCAAAATAGTTCTGTCTTTATTAGCTTTAGGTATGCATGTAATAACACCTCTCTTCATTGTCAAAGATAGATCATTATTAGTTGTAACATCATTAACAAATCTGTAAATCCATATTTTGAGGTCTTTCCAGAAAAATTTAAAGAAATCTATTGGGAATCCATCAATACCCGGGCTTTTATTGTTTTTCATATTTCTAGTTGCAACGGTGATTTCTTCCATGTCAATTTCTTTTTCAAGTTCATCTCTTAATTCATCATTGATTCTTGGTGTTTCGATATCATGTAAATCAATATTTTCTTCTAAGTTGTCATTTGATGAATAAAGTGATTTATAAAAATTTCTTAGCTGTTCTAAGATAGCCGCGCTATCTGTAATCATTTCATTTTTTTCTGTTACAATCTTATTTATAGATTTGCTGACAAAAGATCTATTTTCTAAATTAGAAAAATATTTTGTCGGTTTCTCTCCCTCTTCGTACCATGTTATTCTATTTCTAATCTGAATTGCTCTTTGTTCCTCCTCTTTTATCTGTTCTAATTCCATCTTATACTTTGAGAGTTCTGTGAGCATAGCTTCATTTATATTTTGAAAATTTCTTCTAATATCATCTTCATAATCTTTAATTTTTGTTTCCAATTCCTTAGTCTTATTTTTCTTATCTTTTTTTTAAAAAAGATGCAAAAGAGATTGTTTTGCCTCTAGCTTTCATAAGAAAAGTCTCCAGGAATAGAGTATCACTTATTGTTAGTTTAATATTATCTTTGTTGTAATCAATAATATTGGTTTCAGATGTGTCATTTTCAGCATATTCTTCTATGGTTTCCTTTAGTAATGCGAGTGAGATTGTCTTCCCAGTAGAGTGTCACAGGTCCAATCCCATTGTCTACCCGTAATTAACACTTATCGCAGTTGTTACGTGCTTGAGTAGTGTCATACTCCCGTGGAGCGTTTCTTTAATCTGTGCGTATATTGTTGAGCGGTTATTTGCTTGATTGAGTGTCTCTTGAGCTAATTAGCATTCATTTAGTGGTGTGTATTGATCAGAGAGTGGTGCCCTCCAGTGCTTAGTGGCTACTTGCTTGATTGAAATAAACATTGTTCGTTAATCTGTATGTTGGCTTTCTGTCTTGCTTTGATGTGTAATAGTTTATATTCTTTTCCTTATTTGGTGTCTGTGTTTGTTGAGCTATGTACACCGTGACAGTATTTTAATTCAGGTTTTGAGAGCTTGATAACACAATGGTCGATTGTGATTTTGAGATCATTTATGTGAAAGTAGGGACTTTTTCATATCTGGTTTGAAAGTAACAATAACAGCAGACTGAAGTGTTTATTAAGTCCTTAACAAAATGAAACAACGTATTTTAGTCAGAGTGTCAATTTGTCATAATAATGATACCATGAACAGTGAAAGTGCTATCAATCAACTGTATTGGCGGCAATCAACCTGAATGACACATATGGTATGACGTTTTACTCTCGTGTCAAAAAGGAATGTTTTATATTAATAGACCATCTGAGAGTTTAGTGATCATGTGTTTCATATATTGTCAGTTTGTTTGCAAATATTACATAATAATAGGGCATTTCAGCCTTATACGTGCTTAGCAGAAGAGCAAGATCGGCAATGCGTTTTTGATTTGAGAAAATATTCAGAAGGTCATAATTCAATATCTCTAAACCAATTGTCCTCTCACTGTAATGTACACAATTACCACCTCACTGTAATGTACACAATTACCACCTCACTGTAATGTACACAATTACCACCTCACTGTAATGTACACGTAAATACAAAACATTCATGGCCACGCACCTCGTACTTCCAGGATATTGATGAATGAAATCAGTGTTTGTATATTCATGATTCTTGGAGTGTTCTGGCCGAGTATGCAAGCGTATGCATGCATCATTATAAATGACACCATAAGCAGATATCTATCAGATACAAGGGTCGAATCTATTTCAAACATATTCAATATTATAATTTATTGACTTAAAATTTGTATGTACATTAACAATTTGACGTACACAAATTTGAATAAAACAAACAAATAAAGCACTGCCAGGTATGTATTTCTAAAAGTATGACACAATAGAACGTTTAACACAACTTATGAAGTTAACCAATTCTGACTGAAAATGATTTACAATTGACACTTCTTTGATAACAAGTTGTGTTGATAAAGTTATGAATGAACTGGAATTTCCATACATAGCTTATGTATATGTACTGAATATCAACTACACTAGCGGTTGAAAGAAAGAATAGTTACATCAACACAAGATATTTGAACAAACGAGTGGTGAACACGGCTGAAACATAGTGACATCATGTCTCAGAAAGCGACCACATTTATTTGGTAATTTTTGAAACATCATCAAGGCTTCAAAAACTCGTTGTTCCAGAATCTCCTAACCAGAAGAGTTGGAGAGTGAGATACGTCTTCTGGCTTGTTTGATGACATCCTACACCTTGGATGCGTCATCGATATAAATTCCGATGTAAATTATGCCGACAATATATTGTAGTAAAATTTGTTCCATATTTCATAATATTTTAAAAAAAATACCAAACATACTTCACATATTCTATGATTGTCAAACTGTGAATAACATCTGGGATAGACTCAAAACATGGATAGAGCAAAAACAGATTCAAAATTGAACCTTTCAAATATGTCTCGAATATCCTGAAAGGTGAAATATGATTCTAAACCTTATTATAACAACAGTTAAGTATAATATATAAAGATCAAAATTGAAAATATTTTTACCGCAACTTCATATAACAAAACAAGATTTCAAACATGTCTACGAAATTAACAAACTCATGTGTTACTCAGATTGCTATAATTCTAAATTCACTGAATTCTGGTCTGCATGTGATAATCTCTTTACAGGCTAGAACACACTGCAACTTCTGTGAATTTTTGAAAATGTTGCAGTTGTTCTGTACCAATATGTGTTAGTATTTCTATTGTAAATCTTTGTCCTATGAATGTAATATGCTATATATGTCTATGTATCTGAAAAAGAAAAATATTATTTAAAAAATTATGTCAAAAAAACACTTTGAAATTCAGCACCCCATATGTGTTGGAACAGATCTACACTATCAAATTACCATTCTCTCTTACATGAAATTGTGTATATGTCCTTACCAGATATATCCTCATTAAAGACATTAAAATTGGATATTATCCAGCAGAAATATCATGTTTGACTTGGCCAAAATATTTATTTTGTTTACGTTTCTTTTGTTTAACGTTTACACACAAATACATTTTCATCATTCTTATACCGAGGGAGTGCATATATAAGACTTTTATTAAGCCATTACTGACACTGATCATATGGATTAGAATAAATTTTGTAAATATTATTCCGTGTGTCCAACTGTTTTCAACCATGTACCACAATAGTCTTGCTTTGGAAATTTCATTGCAACAAATGTTCATTACTTTCTGTATTAGACACTAATAAGAGATTCATGGTTTTTCAGTTTGAATATGAATACATATACGACTTCCTTATTGGCATACGATTCAATTCTAACTGGATTAGCTTCAAGTTAACTTTTGTAGGCATTTTCCTTCTTCCTAGATAGATGGCATGCGTCAATTATACAAATAAGATCGTGCTTCCACTCTAGCACTGACAATGGGATAGTTTCAAGTGTCATTATGCCGCAGAGGATGTCCCTGCCTGTTGTCTAAGGGGACGCTTTGGAGAGTATAACGTCGACCATGTCGTCTAGATGAGACTCGAAGCCCTTGACAGTGTCTCTGAAGCCCTCAACCTCAACTTTGCCAGTCTCAGGGTAAACAGTAATCTTCATGTTCATGTCCGCCAGAGACCTCTTCAGCTGC
The DNA here is from genome assembly GCA_936450465.1 of Gibbula magus. Classification (NCBI taxonomy): domain Eukaryota; kingdom Metazoa; phylum Mollusca; class Gastropoda; order Trochida; family Trochidae; genus Gibbula; species Gibbula magus. The sequence continues at coordinate 51,300,624 of OW388303.1, read as the reverse complement.
TGCATCTGGCAAAGACGTGGAACATGTTAGTGGATGGAAACGGTTCGCAATCCTAAATTGTGATATTCATGTCGTAGCCTCTTATTTATTAGTAGCATGAACTAGATAGTTAGACATGTAGAAGTTTTGGGACAAAATCAGACTAGTCTATCCTTACTGAAGGTAAGGGCCAGGATATTAGTGGTGCAGTGGACCATGGACTTTGTTGTTTTAAGCTGTAGAAGTTATAGCTGGTAGAAATTTTGGGAGGTTACCGTGGACACAGGCAACCAACTAAGATGTAGATGTTTAAAAATGCACTCAAAGAAGGTACTGAGTCATCCCTACTACTTTTACATTGCCATATCATTTAATGAAATTCAGTCATCTGTTGTGGAAGATTTCTTAGACATCATGAATAATACACATGTATGTGGACGTCTGGCGTGACTAGACCATGTGAATGCAAATTATGTATTTGACACTTAAGTTATTTAATAATAAAAAAAGTCAAAACGGGGACATTGTGCAGCTAGACTATGACTTTGCATTGCGCTAAAACCTAGATTTGCAGGAACTGCGGGGGCTGATATATGAAATTCCATGTAGTTCCCTACTCCCGGGAATTCTCGTATTTAAACTTAAAATTGAAAATCAGTGTTCCAGTGATTACATATTTGGACCCACGTTACCATTACTCTACACAGACACAGTTATTGAGAACTCTTGACAAGAGACAGGACCACTTGATAAGCCAACGTCAACCTACATAATTTCATGAGATCCGAAACTCTGGAAGAGTTTAAACTGTTACCTGCAAAGAGCTAAACTTTGCTACATTCATGTTCCAGAAACTCTTCTCAATGATGTGGTCATCACAAAGTTTCTGTATTTCTTCAAAGGCACGCTTCCTGTTATCCGGACTCGGCGAGTATATGTTCACTTCCGCCTCCTCTGTATTTCCGTCAGCTTTACAGAGAATCAGATAATCGGATTTGTCACCAACCTGCAGGGGTAAATATAGATTGAATTCGATCTATTTATGCAATTTTCAACGAAGGTGTCATCAGCACACTACTATTTAATCAGTTAATCAGGTTTCCTACCTGTTAGCCTGTAAAAACCCCCATAATATATTGACAAGTAGTGAACATCATACTCGATTGAAAAATAAGCACAACTCTTGCATATTTTTACATCTATCAACTTATCTAACACTGATTCCAATCTAGTTGACAATGAGTTTCAACCTTATGTTAGACATGACATCTCATAATATTTTACACACATGCTACATCGATAGTATGAATGATGTAAGCATGTTTAGTTTTATGTTTTACAAATCGAAAAGTTTTGATTACATGATGAACAATTAGCCTTTGGAAATACATGTACAATTTTAGGGGAAAATATTCATAATTGAAAATAAAATTCAAATAAATAGACCAGCTGAGACAAAGCTTACAAGGTTTTCTATAATGTTAACTGATTTCATGGTCATGTTATCCAAGAATCAAGTTTAATTTACAAGGAATATTCAAAGAACGATATGTCATCATCAGCTCAACTCTCTGGTGAATGTACAATCTCAAACGACAATTGAATGTTATTATTGTTTATAATAGTTGGTCTGAATATCAGGTGTATTCGGGTCATCACCCGGCATTGTCAATTGCTCAACGTTTCAAAAATAGGCAATAATTGTTTTGTATGACGAATTGGTCTGAATATTGACATTCGTCAAAGTTACCTGTCTCTCTGGATGTGACGCATCTTCACTGTGAGATTTGGTTTCTGGTGGACTTTTTCTGTGGAGAGATATCCTGGTGATCTTACACTTGCGACTTACTACTCTTTTCCAAGCTGAAACAGGACATATATGTTACTTTTTGTTGACAGAAGACAGCTTACAACAACTTATTGATTACAACTGACTATATCTCTTTATATATGACAAAGAATGCAATGAATAAATCAAACAACAATTTAAGTTGGATATATTTAGGTGTAATTACTTATTTAAGATGAAGTTTGCATAATCACTTACATTTTTCATTCTCAATTTTGGCGACAATCTCTCTTAGTTTGTCGAGAAAGAGAGTATGTTTTTCCTTCTCATAGATTACGACCCGGATGTCCCTGAGTGTAGATTTCCTGCCTCCATACTTCCTTAACACTGTGATGAGCACCTTACACATCCGCTCCACAGGAACCGAACCATAACCTGGCAACAAGAAGAAAAGCTTTTGTCTTTGAGATATAGCATTAACTGGGAGTGACTGTGGAAACTTTATGTTGTATTTTTGAAAACATCTTAGATTATTAGTAAATACATAGAAAACCATCCTTAGTTAATCCAAATATAAGAATTAAACTACAGACAAAAGAAACAAGGCCAAACTGTCTGATTAAAATCGACCGTTTTCCGAGGAATAACAATTCTACCGGGATATGAACTTGTATCCTTCGGAGATTTCCTTGCCACAACCATATGATAACATCCCGTAGGCTCAACTGTTTTGACGTTATTCAGGTAGCCAATCACAGAACGTCCAACAAACGATTTCGGTACGAGAAGCTAGGGGCAGGTAACTCCCAACAGCTATATTTTCTTCGGTTTCTGTGACATGAGGAAGGTGTAAACGAATGATTCTGAATGCTTTCAAAACTACAACCGTTTCATTCGTCTGTACTACACTGGTATAGAACACACGCCTACACGGGAATACGTAGAATTCGAGAAGTTTCTGACTTGATATTGTGTATTGTGTAGCTTGGGGGTGTAGCAATTCATCAAAGTTCCAAGTGAAAAGTTTGGATAGCCCGGTGTGAAAGGGGGGAGAAGGACTGGAAACTGTCAGCATCTGCCACGCTGTATAATTAAAACCGTTTTAAAAGTTAGGCTGTGCTCTGAGAAACTTGTACGCAGGTGCTTAACCCATTTATGCATGACGTACCATAAATGGGACGCTAATTGAATGATCTGGTTCTCTGTTGATATATAAGATAAATATTTGCTGTAAGCTGTTTTTTAAAGGGAAGATGTTGTATTTATATGTCAACCAAGTTAAATAGTTGTAGATTTAAATATGGTTAAATCTGACAACCTGAAACAGAGGAGATACTAATTTAGCAAATTGCCAAAGTTTGAGGTACTACTGAATAATTGAACTTTCCGGTTGAACTCAATTGATTTGTTTTTAAGGTTTTTCAATGTTAAACAGTTTAAGTAAAAATAAGAGTTTCTGTCAACTTTATTTTTTCCATGCTCAAAGTTTTGTCAAATTAGCGTCCCACATACATGTATGGGACGACATGCACAAGAGGGTACAGGTTTTTTGGTGATTCACAGAAATTATTTTTGTGGTGAAATATAATTTCTTGTCTTGATATCTATTGGAAAGGATGAGTGGAAGGGTAATAAAAAAATAAAAAATTGACTGACTAACCCTCTGCTGACATATATCTATATTGACATATCAGACTTTTCTGGTGCCACGGATTATTTTGAAGATGAGGACGGTTTAAGGAGGGAATGAGTAAATCAGAGCATTGCATGTGCTAACAGTATCTCATGAAGAAACAAAAGTGGTGGTCAATATTCCTTTTCCCGCTCTCTGCAGAACTTTTAAATGTTTGAATATGATATATATATACTACGTTTTTCACGCAAAAATCGATTGATTGCTCTGCTGTAGTACACCTGTAATCTGAAATTCAGAAATGGTTTGCATTTCAGAAAGAGGAAGTCCCCAAGATGTTGTCCAACCAAAATTTATTATCTGTCAAACAATTAGTTTTTTTCATGTGCATAAAAAAAAACCTCTACCCTCTTGTGCATGACGTCCCATATATGGGACGCTAATTCTATCATCAAAATAACACGAAAAAAAAAATATTTGAGGAAATAATAACCATTGATTCACTTCATTGCAAGTTATGAACTATACATTCTCAAAATTAAATGAAAATCTGAGGGGTCATGCAAATGGGTTAATTAAGGATTCAGCAAATTTTGCTGAATCCTTATTGTCATTGGCGTGTTTATTTTTATTATTTCAAGATATTTGTCCGCAAGATTCAGGCAAACCGGCTAAAGCAAATGCAACCAAATTTTACATGCTTTTGGGCCCATTCGGCCCTGCCATAAGAGGTCCAGGTCCAATCCAAATGTGAATTTTTACATGGGAAAAATGTACAAAAAGCTTAACTGAAACTGAGACTTGAGACTTTTTTTAAAAGATGCGCAATGGCAATGCAACTAAATATGCACATCATCGCGATTTCGTAAGTCACATGGTTTAGCCGCCATATTGATTTTTCCCACTTTTGAAAATTCCCAACCCTATGCACCTTTGACAATCATCTCCTCTGAAGATACCAGCATTAGAAAGCTCATATTTACACATAATGTAGCTGAAGCATTGTATATTATAGTTTGTTAATAGCAGCTGCCAACTGCTAATACTTTCTGCACAGTGTTCACTCAAAATCGGGCAATTTTTGAAAAATGCAAACTTCAAGGGGACATAACTCAAATACCTACGCATCGAATTTTATGATTTTTTCAGGAGAGTTAGTTTTGGCTATGGTCTTTATGAATCAATAATAAAATCGCTCGCGAACAGTCATTTCCGGTCATAATAGAGAAAAACTTTTACATGGGGAAACTTTCAAAAACAACATAGAGACTTGTGTACTGTTTTGCACAGGTAACTTTTTCACGTGCACCGTTTCTTGCGGGTAACTTTTTGTGGTAGCACCTTTCTCGTGCCTCTTGTTTCGAAACTTTCGCTAGGGCAAAGCCGCATGGCCAGGACTCTCTCCCTTTTTCGGGCTTCAAACCCACAAAGTGTATGTTTTTTCATATTTATTGTTTCATGCATTTATGTAAACATGTTTCAATATCATATTTAGGCAAATTTGTACTTTTGTGCGCAGTATTTTCATCAACTTTGAATGTTGAGGTTTTTCGAATTTCGTACAGCAACAAAGCACTAAAATGTTTTTGTTATGCTATTATATTGTGCTATCTGTGTATAGAATTTAGGAATATTTTATGTATGGAATTAGGGAAATATATTTTGGCAGTTTTTTAATACTGTAGGTGGTAGGGTTCTTTTCCCCAGTAAAGCTTTGCTGTCAAATTTCTTCATTTGAAGCGTTCATAAAATGTCTTCTATTTGAACCGTTCTAAGCAAATGTATAGTCATTACGGAGTTACTTCCCTTGTGTTTTGGTGATGCTATATTGTTTATATTTTTCATGTAACATTATTTCGGACTCAGCATTTATAAATAATGCATTTATTGAGGAATATTTTGGATATTATTCAGGATTTATTCATCTTACACATACCTTTTGGAAATGTACTTTATTAGGGAATTTGTATGTGTTTTCTGTGAACTTTGGGACTTGTACTTATTATTGTATTTCTGTATATTTCAGTTTTACCCTAAATCTTCGTGTACCTGCACTTATGAGGAGATCCAATAAACACTGAACGCTTCCCATCTGTCTTTAGTTGGAAAAGGGTGAATGCTAGGACAGCATAGACTTGAAACATTTTTTCTAAAGATCCACAATAACAATTCAAGCAATACAGTAAATCATGACGAAGTTGTAGCATATATGGTTTAGTCGGGGTTTTGATTTTCTTTACAATTCTTTGATTTTGTCATGTTCATATTGGGTATAGATAGTTCTAGGGACATGTTAGAAACTTGTAACATGTTTTAAAAAATGTGCAATTAATTGAAAATAATTGAATCATTAATGTGCTGAATCCTTTTATCGTCACTTGTGACTATATTTATGATTTATGTCATTTAATTTAATTTTTAATTTAATTTAAATTTGAATATATTCAAAATATACTTTTGACTTGATTGATAGACAGTTGTTTATGCATGAAATGGGCTGAAATGTGACAGAGCAATGTTTGTCAATATGCTCATCAGTTTGGCTACTGTTTTACTTGATTCTGTTTCTCTTATATATTTACTTAAAATGCATTTCCACTGATTGATAATATTTTCACAAAAAATTTTTATTATGTTTATCCGCGAGGCAAAACTCACACCTGTCTTCAAAACTGGCTGAATGTAGAACTATACAACATTTAGTGACTTTATTTCTCATTCTCGCATGGAAGTTTGTCTTTAGTACTGACATAAGTCAAGAAAATTAACGAACTAGAATAAGTTTTATTCATACATACACGTTATGTACATGGAATGAACTGTCCACATTTGTGACATTTAGGGTTTTTCAAACTTGAATCCACCAATTCTGATGGAAGCTCTAATTTTCTGCAGAGCACAATATGGGTGAACCTTTTACACTTCTTTGATAATCTGTGGTATAGTAATCTAGCCAGACGTCTATACGCACAGTATCTGTGAGCCCTAGAACAAACAAGATTAGGTTTTATTATATAAACTGGAGTGAGATACTCAGTAACTGTTATATCAGTGGTAATGATTCTGACATGGATACATTCGGCTAATAATAATTATTCTATCGTTGTAACTGGTTTCTTATGAGTTCCCTATTATCGTGGAAGTCCGGGCTTAGTGACTGCCAAATCTCACATTTAGCTATTTATAGATCTTACCGTCTTTGAAAACTATTGAAGAGTGATTTTGACCATAGATTTAAGTATTATTTAATATCAATACGTGTTGATCGAAAACATGATATGGATAATCAATCAATCAAGAATATAATTTGTCTTGTGAAACTGATTTCTTCAGCGGTAATATACGAATAAAGGAAGTGTTATCTGTATTTACGGACCTTAATAAATTATCATCATATAGTTTGTTGACACCCATTTTAGCTATATGTATAATAATATAACACTTAGAACACTTATATAGCATTTTTTCAGGCTGAATATCCTGCTCAAAGCGCACAAATAGAGTCAAGGAAGTCACAGGAAAGAAAACAGAAAGCTCGTTGGTAACAGTGGGTTTTCAGGAGGCGTTTAAAAGTTTGAAAATCAGGGCAGGAGCGAATAGTTTGTGGAAGAGCAGTCCATTCTTGTGCAGCGGCAAAGGAAAATGAGCGTAGGAAGGAATATGTAGACAGTAATTATTCAATGTACGGCATATTCCACTACTAGTTGTGAAAGTTAAAACGATCAGTTTGACAGTCCCTACGTACCAACTGGTATTTCAAACTCTCTCAGAGTTGACATCTGACAGCTCATCCTCACTTGATTCCTGGTGTTTAGTTACATCTTGATTCACAATAGGTTCGTACTGATAAGGACGGATTTTGTTTATGTCTGGTGGTTGAAAATCAACACTGCCATCGTCATCCGAGGAAGCCATAATAGTACCACGAACGTAGAAAATACACTGTATCGCTTATGCCTCAGCTGACATCATATCACATGACCGCTGCCAGCCTGATTAACTCGCGAGGAATTCCCGAAAACGGCTCGTACGGAAAACGTGTTTTCAATGTTTCTAAATAAAACGTGACATTTTAATACTTTATTGATACACTATGACACTTAAACATACTGTTAAACATATTAAAACTAACTTTTTCTGTCAAAATCATAATGCATTAACTTAAAAGCCAAACTTGCTGTCCAAACCATTTTGAAATAATTTCAGCACTTTGTATATTAGGCAGCAATGATTTTGACTGAATTTTTCAACGTTTCTTTTTCGTGGTAGTTTTTGTTATAAGTAACTTATATATGAAACGATAACAATTTATGTTGGTTCTCTGAATACTGAAGCCATAAGATATCTTAATACATACATTTATTTGGTATAAAATGGAAGAAGACGACACTATTACCAGTTCCCAATGGTGGAAATGAAACTGAAGTCATGTCGTGATGCTGTGCGGTCTTTAGGCACTCATTCACAACTTCTTTGATATTTCCGTGGAAATGTTGAAAAGCGGCGTGAATGATCCACCTTGCCGGAAGTCTCGGGGCTGTAGTAACGACGATACCATGCTTCTTCATTTCAGCAACTGGTAGAACATAAACAAGAGTCATCAGATGATGACATATCCCACCGGTTCCACAAAATTTGTAAAATACATCTTTGACAGATACTTGTGTATCTACTACCGTACTTCAGTTAGTGGGTATTACAGTTGCTGAGTTTCAGGTATGTTAAGAGTTTTAGAGTTCTGCTCCAGAAGCAGTCAAAATCAACAACAACCAACATCCCTCTCATGTTTCTATTGAAACAGAAAAGAAAAAAAAATCAGAAAAAATCTGAAAATATCGAAAGGCACCACTTCAGTTAGTGGGTAATACACATGCAAAGTTTCAGGAAGATATGATGAAAGGTTTTGGAGCTGTGCTCCGGAAACGAACCTGTCTCTGACAAAGTCCAAATTCAACACGTTTCTATGGAAACGAAAAAAATTTTTTTTTTCAGAAATCTGAAAATATCAAAAGGCACCACTTCAGTTAGTGGGTAATACACATGCAAAGTTTCAGGAAGATAAGATGAAAGGTTTTGGAGCTGTGCACCGGAAACGAACCTGTCTCTGAACAAAGTCCAACTTCAACATGTTTCTATGGAAACGACCAAAAATAAAATTTTCAGAAATCTGAAAATATCAAAAAGCACCACTTCAGTTGGTGGGTAATACACATGGAAAGTTTCAGAAAGATATCATGAACGGTTTTCGAGTTCTGCTCCGGAAACAAAATGATTAAGGACGGACGGACGGACGGACGGACGGACGGACGGACAGACGGCCAGAGTGACGACTATATCCCACGGTATTACATACCGGTGGGATAAAAAGTCATTGATTGGTGTTGGACTCAATATGTTAATGGTATGTTTTCGTCATGATGATAATTGTATTTCCCTTAATCCATAATACCAATATCATTCAAATAAACAGAATCAATAACCGGGTCCAATAGTTCATGAAGCAGGTGATGTGCTTTGGCAGTAACTCAGACGTTGAACATTTGCACAATTGAACAATTCTTCCTTACAACTAGTAACAAATATCGGACAAATATGATTATCAACCAACTGTAGGAAAGTTACTAGATCAGTTGTTTCTACAAATATCGACGTCTTTACGGATATACGCAAATGTAAAAGTTTATAATGATGTAACTCTGAATATAAGGATGTTACTCACATTTTACATACCAGCTTAGTAATTCCTCGCTACTCACCTTTCAACTTACACTGGTCGTGAATATCTCCTCCACACGCCTCACTGATCGCCCTGGATATAGGTCCTTAATAACAAATTATACATTTACTACTGTGGTTAATAAAGTAAACCCTGTTTGCACAACAGTATATTATATCAAAATTAGTATTGGTTAGTTTTTCATCATATACTGTTTTCACATCAAACATCAATGTTTGTTTGTCCTTTTAAAACTTATGTACTGAAAAAAGAAAAAAAGGCAATACTAATTTTTTGGGAAATATATAGATGGAAAATACAAACTTCGATTCCTAACTGTCCTTTTTTAAATATAAAAGGTGAAATGTATTGATTTTTTTCTCACTGCAAATTTACATCTGTATATTATACACTTATATAAGCCATACATGTTGCCGTTGATATTACATGAAAATGAGTATCGCATACGTAATATAACAAATTACGTTCTTGATCTTAAATTTCCATTAGTTAAACTACTTTTGGACATAAACCATACCTTTCGTAAGTGTCAGATTGGAGTCAGTGCTGTTGACGATAGCGTCAGTGTCTTCAGCAGTTATGTCCCCTTGTTTTATCTTCACTGTCATCTCTCCTATCCCAATCTCGTTTTCAGTCACTTTGACTTCATCTAAAGGTACATGCAAGTGATTTTAACTAACAATATAGGTGAGGTGATTTAGGGCTTAACGTTTTCAAAAGTATCTCACTTCTATTACGGCTGCTAGTTTTATTTTAGAGAGAAAGTATGTGGCTATGCATAGCGAACCATTTGTGGTACTACGCTGAAATTCAGTGTAGCATTGCACACAAACCTTACTAAGTGTAGAACAATTCTCTACTGCAGACAAAGTTGCCGTGCCCCTGGGGAAATTCGAACCGCAGACCGCTTGCTCCAAGGCCGAAGGCACTTACCACTGCCCTATCCCGCCAACTAACAATATAGTTAGGGAATGCTATCGAAGATATATATTGCCTACGTTAGTGCCATTGTTTTCCATGCCATAGTACTAGCATGTACATGTAGGCTAAATGGAAAATATTACATTGTGTTTATGTACAGGGGCTTGCAGATATCATTATCATATTCATCTAGGACCACGTTAATTCCATCTTTACCTAGCATCACCCATACCATTGGAAACACACGAATGCAATCTATATTTATAATGAGAATATTATTTTCAGACACAATAAGGATTATTTAATAATTAAACAAGAGTTATGAAATTAAAATTTTAAAAATGTACAATGGTCAGCTTTAAAATAAATAATATAATCTGCTGTATGAATTCCTACCATAAATTTGGTCATCACCTCGCTTCTCTAGTTCTGCATTGAAAAACTGCGACAGGAGATGAAAAGGTTAATGATCAGCTTATATCACTGAAAAACATTATCATTCATGATTTATTTCATCTGCTAAAGCTAAACTGGAGGCCCGCTCACTTTGCTTTGTTTACAATTTTTTGTGCAATTAACAATATTTATTATTGATTCAAGTATGACTTAAAATGACTACTACTGATGAAATTGACTTTCAGTTTAACGAAATTACTCGTGGGTGTTTATTTTAGACAATCATTATTTTGCTTCCTCTGTTAGACTTTAGAAGGTATTTCAATTAAATGTTGAAAGTAAAACATGAAAATGATGTTATTGTTTATACATGTATCTAACAGCTGAGGCGTTTCTTAAAATTGTTGTTATCAATCGATGTCACATACATACTAGGTGCTATATGTTCTCGGAAATATACAGATAGATACTTCGTGTGGTGATTGATTTCGCATCAACGGCCGTTGTTGATGCTATTGTAGTTGTGAGTCAAGGAGTTTTGAGGATAAAACACCAATACCAATAAGAAACATCATTGTACTGATCATGGCAGCCTCACCCTAATTATGTCTGCGTCGCTTGGATCGAGAACAATCGATACGGTTTTAAGACATTCGAGTCTATCCAGTAGGGGTATAATTTCTGTCACCATCAGACGAGCCACCTTCTCTGCAGGGTACCCCAGGTGTCCAGTACCCAGTCCTGGAAATGTTATGCTCCTGTGCCCAGAACTTGCAGCATCGTTCAAACAAAGGAACAGAATATCCTCAAGATCCTACAGAAAGAAAGAGATATCATATTTTAAACTAGTTTTTTTTATAATCATGCCCTTCTGCTGGACTTCTAACATATGTTTGTAGAACTGGCAGCATCGACCAAAACGGACCAAAATATCCTCAAAGTCCGGCTGTAAAAGATGATAATATGCAATCATTGACATTGTTGTCATAGCCTCACGTCAAAATTGGTCGACAGAATTTTTTCTAGAGGAGTCGTAGGGCATCAATGATTAAATATTATAAGAATATGCCCCAACAAAACTAAAACTGGAATTGGATGTTATGTTTGATCTAAGTATATAAAAGCATCTTGAACCAATCATAAAAGGAGTTTGATATACGAATTTCCATGTTTAGAGGAGGGGTATAAAGATCAGTGAGTTGGACCGAGAAGGTCCGCAAGATACGACTAGCTGGAACCGCGAGTGGAACGGTCTAGGAGCTGACCTTAACCCTAAGTGTTCATCTACCACCACCCCTGTGTGGTCGGCTGTACCAGAGCATAGGGGTCATCAACTAATTACTAAAAAAACGATAACAACCAAGAAAAGTGCGATTCAAAGTTTATTAAGGCGCACTTAAAAATGAGACAAACCCCTTAACGTGATGATGGGAAACCCTTGGAGGGGTGTCCCGAGGAGGTCCGCTGCTGGGCGAACACCTGAGGCCCCAGTCTCGCCACACCTTCCAGATCTTTGGTAGACACGTCACGTAAGTAGTGGTTAGTGAAGACCACTCCAAAGTTCCAAAAACAACCTGCATGATGTCCGCTACAGGCATGTTACTATGGAGAGCCATAGTTGCTGAGACCGCTCTTACTCATGAGTGTTAGAGCGAACAGGAGGAGGGAGGTCCGCTGTCTTGTAGCTGCCAGGACTGCCGATCTAAGGTACACCCCCAACTGCCTCTTATCTATCTCCTTGACACTTGTTTGCGAATGCGTAGGATGTAGAGTCCGGGTGCAGTGCCTGAACCGGACAAAGGAGACGATTCTCCTCATCCGAAGGGTCTATCGTGAAGAAAATATATGTTAAACGTCCTTCCGCACTCACTGGCAGCTCAGTTCTTGCATATGCAACCCCACCCACTCTAGTGAAAGTTTAGCCGCGTTGTGAACAGGTCTATGTGAGACTTTCCGAAGTGGAGTCATGGTGGAAGTCTATGAATTCTGGTGTCATCCTGATGAAAAGCCTCGAAGTGGATGTATCCCAAACGGAATTATGTTCCACTATAAGTCGTTACCTGCCAGGACGAAACTGAGATGATGTCCCCGGAAGATGGGGATATGCAAGTATGTGTCCTGCAGATCCAGGGATATCATTGAGTCGAAAATGTGCATGACTGACGACACTTAGGAGAAGAAAATATGGCTGCCACACAAGGAAGCATCTGAAATTTCCTCAGGTCTTTCTTGGGCCGAATGAACACAGGGGAGTAGAACCGCAATGTGAGGTTCTGGAGCGGGATTGGCAAACGCTCTTTTCTATCGCTATTTCAATGCAAAAAGTATAAACTACAACTTGAGGCAACTAAGACAAAACTGCAATGTTTCGTCAAAAATGTGCGGCACTAACACACAGCCTCAGCTTCAAGGTTATTGTTTAAATCATAATATACCTTCTTATTTGGTTACACAATTGGTGTATTACAATTAGCAAAAGGGACTTTTCATTTTTGTGTGTGCCAATCGCATCAAGTTTTTTGACGGGAAGTACTCTAGGGGATGAGTTTCAAAGTGAAGCAAACGAAACAATATTCACTGGTTTCCAGAATGACAGAAACCCGGGTAGTGCCAAGGCATAGTCAGTGGAGTAAATAGGAGCGAAGCGGAGGCCCCACAGCCCTACGTCTCAAAAGACTGACTGTCCGGTAATGGAGTGGCCAGAGGTCCGTCCCACCCGTCCTACATCCTAGCGGGAAGAATCAGAGAAAATGTAAGTCCAGAAAGCCGAGCCGATGGACAGTCCACTAGCTACAAGTCTCAATCCATCACCCAGCATGGATATGCAGCAAGCTTGCCTCCAACGCGAACAATCAACGTGCACCACGTGCAACATGAGTGACCCCGTTTGCTGACCGACAGGAAGTTTCGATTGAGGTTTTAGTCACGTGACCATAGAAGGAGCAGGGAAGGTAGGTAACTCACGTGATGTTTTACCTGGTCGAGTGATCAATTGACAGGCAATTAAGGGCTAAGGTGAGTCTAAGACGGTAAGAGTGCGTAATGTTATGAAGTATATATATGGCAGCTATATCAAACTGTAATGTAACTACAGTTTACTAGATAATATAAAAGTATGAAATTAAAGAAAAGAAAAACGTTCTTAAATATGACAAGAATAACTAAAATAAAAACATTATGTGAAAGAGTATTTGAAATAAACTACCTCTCAAACAGAACTTTATTTCACTTGGGCCAAGATCCTTGGTATATGAGGTACAAAATGACAATAAGAAACATGATGATGGCAGATGAATGATTAGTTGGAATGTCTACTCAGATTTCTAATGGTCAATTATGTTTCATACACGATAATATTCTAAAATTTAAGCATGTTTAATATTTTTGAGAATGGAGCTGGTATGTACAAACGTCTTTCGTAGGAAAATATGAACAATTAAAAACATAATTTCCAACATCATCTAAACAACATAATTTACATTTTCTTTTAGATGTAGTTGTCCTGTTCCATCATCCTTTTTCAATCAGAATATACTGGCATAATCTACGAAACAGAAGTAATTGGATAGCTTTAATTTGGGGTAGGGATTTCACTTTCAGTTACCTTAAAATTGTTTCCTTTCCATTTCTGTATGCAGCAATGGTATATTTGCTTGCACTGAAGCTGACCACCTGCGGTCTTGACAACGTCTCCATATTTGATACCATTGGGATACATGTTGTTACATTGGGTCTGCAGCTCTTCCCCTCCTGCCCTGAGCATGTGTCCAGAGAGAACTCCTTCGGAGAGCTTCAGAGACGGAGGCACGGTGTCCACCAACACATCAGCCTGACAACATGGCAACTGGTTAGCATACATTACGAATTAAAGTAGCAACAAGTTTGTCTTTGAAGTTACATATGTAAAACGATAGTACGCATTAAAACCAGATAAATGATTATGAAAAACACTAAATGACTCTTTAAAAGTCAATGTGTTCACTGTTGCTTTTGTACAGAGAGACGTTTTCCTTAATGTATATTAATGAGCGCTGATACAAGTATGAGTTCCAAATTTACCAAGGAAGGCTAGGTTGAAAACAGTTTTTGGAAATTGTGGGAAATTACTTCAGTATAAAATGGTCATTCAACTTTCCTTTTACAAACAAAATCACACATGAAACCTGAATGATTCCCGAAGCATTCGTACATTATTATGATTTAGGATATACCTTTTGAATTGCAATATCGTCTTGGATAACGTTGATGGAAATATTTTGTTCACCTCCTGAAAATGTGAAGTAAAATAATGATATACATGTATGTTTGAATCGTACTTTCAACGTCAAAATTTTTAAGGATATTGTGTCTGACAAACAAGACCATTTTTTAAAATTCATCATCAATGTCAAAGTAATTTTTTAATTCTTGTCATTTATCATAAAACGTAACGATTCAACTTGCAGTACTGTGCAAGAAATAACTGAATCTCGTGAATTTTGGACACTACAGATAGATCAGCCATTCATCAAGAATAACGGACTGTTTGTTAACAACACTCTCAATATATAATCGATTACACCCAAATCTTGGTCGTCTCATTCTCTCTCTTAAAGAGATTATTCCATTCAGTTCTTCAATCCCAAGTTAAAATTTTGAAAACGGGAATTTATGACTACTTGAACGTATACATATATACTAGATTATTGTATTACCAATGAAAGCGTACAGCCCTTCCCCGACATCCATTGTAGTCTGTGTAACCTCCTCTATCCTGGCTAGTTTCTCCTGTCCAAGTTTCGAGTTGAGGAAGTCGAGTACTCGAGTTCTGCTTATAGTGAACGACTCCTGTTCAATGTTAAGCAGCAAACCATTTATAGCTTTCACTGCCGAATCCAACGTTTCCTTTCTACCACGGACAACTATTCTCCAATTCTGCTTGTCGAGTTTCATCTTCACACCTTTTGAAATATCTTCAAGTTCTTTCCTATGGTGTTTTTGCAGATATCTGAGCCTTGCAGCGACAACATCGAACTCTTGAGTGTCATCACTTTTGTCATCACTGTCATCCTCATCATTGTTGTCACCATCATCAGTCATACTTGCTGTGTTAGCGATGTCATCATACAGTCCACTGGCCGTCATTTGACCGGTGAATGGTATCTTGACTTTGGTGTCTTCATTCGAGTTCTTTATTGAATGGGTTCTTCCAGGGACGAAGAGAGCTACATTCATGTCCACCCCATCAAAGTTGTGGTTTCTGTAGAGGACTCGCCTTGCATCTTTAATGATGAAATCTAATACTGATACTTATAACTTTTCAAGAACATTGTTGCTTTACATTCCATGAACAAATATAAACTTCAATTCAGTCGAATTATTCAAATACCTATCTGTTGACTAGACCTTGCCTCCTGAGGCTGGGGCTAATCCAATCTTAACACAGACAAAACTTCGAAACAAAGAAAGAAAATCCCTCCCCAGGGGCGGTAAACCCACAGTCTCATGACGTCACCTCGATCATCCTTCAGTGCCGCCTCCCGCGACTCTGACTACGGGAGCCCGTACCGATTCCACTTCTGCAGGATTTGCTCCTCAGCAGGCCAAGCCTTAACGCTTGCCTCGTAATATGAAGAGCCTAAGGAAGAGTGGCTACTCCAAGTGCATCACATACGATTATCCTATTCTCACTAGGAAGCATTATGACTTCCAGTGGCAGGCATTCGCCTCCTTTTGTAGCCAGCCGATTGTCCGGACTGAAGGCACCTTCTCTCAAGGCGTTATCCATCAACACCAATCTGACGGCCTTTCTTTGTGTTCACAGGAAAACACACAGCACTTTATGGCCTCGTTGAGACTTTCTGCACTGTTGAAGGGAGGCGTAGGCTCCGCCCTCCTGAATCGGACCTAGCTGTGGTACTCAACCATCTCCGATCTTAGAGCTACGAACATCTAACCAATGTCCCCCTCCTCCCACTCACCATCAAGGTAATCTTTTGGTGGCTGTGGTCTCCGCAGGCCGGTTCTCTGAGAGCCATGCGCTGCAGACAGGCTTTCTTCCTTTTTTGTCAAAGACGGGAATCGGCTCTGCTTGGTTAGTTACCGATTAGTGAGCAGAACATAGCTACTGTTGAGGCGTGATGTACAGGCTCCTTTTCAACAGTGGGGTCTGCCTTCGAAGAGCTAGATCTCTCCCTGTGTCTGGTTAGAACCTTGAGGGTGTACATCGAATGCCCTCGCAACATGGGAGCTAGCAGGCATCGATTTTCTTACCTCACTCTCGTGTTGTGTTATGTTTGGTGTTTCTGTAACACCCTCAGGGCGTCGGAGGATTCATAGGTTAGCTTACACTCAGGGCTAGCTTCTCGCCTTGGAGATACATAACGAGCGCTAGGCGTGTTCCTCCATCTCACTCCAACCCTAATGAGATCCATAAGGTTTCTGCCAGGGTGGCTTAGCTTAGCTGCTTCGCTGTCTCGGATGTGATGGCGAGAATTATTTGCCAACCATAGCCAACCTGCGAGATATATCTACGCAGATCTCGGAGGGTGTTTTAAGATCAAGGTGAAGGTTGTGACCCCCTCCAGACCCAGGATTGGACAGTCCTCTTAAGAAGGCAGACTCTTTTTCTCCGATGCCTTCATATGACTGGGTGTGATCGGCCTGGGCGGTAGTGTCACCCGGGCTTTAGTCAGCTTACACTCAGGGCTAGCCTCCTCGCCTCGTCTCTACCCTGTATACTCTGACCCACCTCTGTTCATTGGGATTCTAGTCATAGTAGGTCTAGTCAACAGATAGGTATTTAAATAATGGTAGATTTATTTAATTAAACGTAAATGTTTATGATTACCAGCTGTTGACAAGACCTACGATCTTGTCCTGCCCAACCTCCCCGCTATCGTCTGTCATTTGGCCTGTTCTGAGAGTGAAGGATCATGGGAGTGACGCCACATACATATATTTAAAATTGAGTATTTTGACCAAATATTATATATTAGATATTATTTATTCAAAAATTCCCAACTCAATGTTAGCAAGTCATATTTGCATCATTGGCAGATGTAATATATTGCTTTCGAAAAAATTCGTGAAATGTCTTTGAACTTACAGATCTGATACTGGTAACTGACAAGTTGACAGTAAATGCAAATGCTCATTTACAGTACCGTAAGTCGTGTATGTGTCTTAACAATAATGTCTTGTTTCTCTCAAGGGCTGTTTTCATTTACAACTATTCAAGCATTAATGAAACAGAATAATCTTTTTGAAACTCTTTGAAAAAAAGAAAGAAAACATATTGTTAGAACTCGTCAACGGGCAACTTCAGAGTGTGTTTCCCATTTGACTCTTTCACAAGGACTGATTAATATGAAAGTAACCACTTTGAAGAAAGTGAAATGATTTGTTTGAACATGAAATCACATTGCTGTAAAGATGTTCATGGATATGTTTTATATACCAGACACAAAGGGGGAAGTTCAGTTCATTCTTTGAACGAAAGTCTAGTTTCTAATCTATCGCTAGCCACTAATCTACCCACAACGTTTTACTGTTGATGGTACTTTGTGTTTCGTTTAATCATTTTGGGTCCAAATAACTTTATTTTGACGAAGAGTGGTATTTGTATCGTTTGAAAACCTGTACTGCCATTCTTTTTCGTTTGGAAGGTGGTTTAAGATGCTGATTGTTCCTTGAGAATTTAGACAGTTCTTATATTTATATTTTTTCATTTTTACAAGTTTAACTAAACAGATTTCATTCAGATATCGTTTGACTACTTTGTGCTATTTGCATTAAAACAATTCTGCTATTGTCGTGTCCAGGAAACATTATTGTGACATTTAAAAATGAATGTTAATAGTCGGTGTTGTCATGTGAGTAATTTAATTCTTTCAAGTGAACTGAAGAACCTTTAGTTACTGCCTTTCAACAAAAAGTCGCTAATTACAGCAGTATGAACTTTGAAAATATTTTTTTTAGGAATGAGACAAATTTGAAAAAAATGCTTACTGAAGAAGTCCGGTCGTTATTACTGTAATGACACTTCTATATCATAGAGAAGTTTTTGTTATAAGCAAATAGAACTCATAAAGATCTCTATTAATACTAAAATCGTATGATATTATTTTTATCAATAATTGTCAATAATTGCTGACAAATAGAATGAAATTTCAAGAACCAGTTACTTCCATATTTTGCATGATAAAATATGTTTTGATGTGTGAAGGTCAACTTGGCAACAACATTTGTGTTTTCGTTTTATTTTTATCGCGTAGTTTCGACACAGGAACAATATAATAGTATAGTTATTGTTGGTAAAAAAAAACCCAGTACCATTGTAGTCGTAATTGATAGAAATGTCAAGAAATTGAAAATATTAGTCATAAAAGATCTTATATGTATGTTCTTTGTGTTTCATTCAATCAATTTATCCTAATATTGCCACAGCATTTCATTTTTTGGTATAAATGTGATTTTACTGTATATTGTACTTGATAAAACCAGTTAGAATATCTGACAATTTTGAAATTGTAAATACAGATTTATTTATTAATGACATCCTGATAGCAATCATTAAAAATGCTATACCCCTTACTTATTTTGCGCACTAATTATAAAATATGCAGAGTATGTTTAACTTTCATTTATCATTTGTAAGACATCATTTATATAACATCATTGGAATAACAACGGTCTTTATCCCTTGAAAAGCTTCCAGTTGATACAGTTGCTCACCTTCTGGGTTCTTAAACGTCAACACATACGTCCCATCCCCTGGCTCTGATATGGCCTCAACAGGTCCACCATCGGATAAACATTTGTCTTCAAAATAAGCCAGAAGCCTTTCCTCCGGGAGTGGAACGTCTGTTCCAAATCTGACCCTCACTAGAGCGCTCTTTGTAACTGTGCAGGGGTTGTAACATGCATGATATAAGTGTCTTCTATATTATGATTAATATTGGATTAATGAAGAAGGTAACGGATTCT
This sequence comes from Gibbula magus, assembly GCA_936450465.1. Taxonomy (NCBI): domain Eukaryota; kingdom Metazoa; phylum Mollusca; class Gastropoda; order Trochida; family Trochidae; genus Gibbula; species Gibbula magus. Next base: position 51,281,202 of record OW388303.1, on the reverse strand, counting down.
TATATTTCATAACGTTCGTAACTTGTTCTTTACTAGAATCAAACGCTTAAGAAAAAGAGAAGTACATGTAGTAACACATAGTGAATGAATAAAAGGCGAGTGAAAAAGATACATGTACTATCATTTAACAGACTTAAATCAACCACAAGGAGAGACACTAATCATCCGATAAATACAGCTATCAATATAAAGTTTAACGATTCTTGCTGACTCATTCCCATTACTTGTACTATCATTTAACCAGACTAAAATCAACCACAAGGAGAGACACTATCTTCCGATAAATACAGCTATCAATATAAAGTTTAACGATTCTTGCTGACTCATTCCATTAATTGTCCTATTATTTAACAAACTAAAATCAACCACAAGGAGAGACACTACGTCGCAAGAACACTGCTAGTATACTGACCAGTATACGTCTTGTCAACTACCCTAATTTCCTGGCGTATACTGGTTTCTCAACCACCCTGATTTCCTAGGCGTATACTGATCAGTATACGAGACATTTCCTAAGCTTAGGAAACTTCAGTATACCCCAGTATACGCTAGTATACCCCAGTATACCTCAGTATACTCTAGTATACCCCAGTATACTCCATTATATAATAGTATGTGTCATACTTAATTACAAATGAAATATAAATAAATTTGTTGGTTTGTTTATATAGGAGTTTTCTGTTAGCTTAATTATATCAGATTGAACTATGCTAGACAAACTTTGTTTATGTCTTGGGTTTTATCAGATGAAAATGTCCGTGTGACAAAGTTGATAATAGCTATATATGCATTCAAATAAACTATATTTACTTGATTATTTAAGCCGAATAAATGTAAACATGATCAGCAGAAAGGCATTATGAGAATTATGTATTTAATAGCAAACACGATATTTTGCATTGGATTATAGGCACTGGTTACTTATATCGGATTTAAATTCTGTGTTCAGTAAGTCTCAATTATGATCGTGGTTTGTTGTTACTCATACAGCATCAATTAATGGACTGTAGTATAAAATGTCTCATCATTGTATATATAATTAGCAAAATGTGTGAAAGTGTGTTATCGCCATACAAAACGTTTCACACTTTAAAAATCTCATATATATATATAAATGTGACAATGGATATATTGCATTATTGAAGACTTACCTTTGTCAACGAACATATCCGGAGGAAAAATTTAAATATCCAGATGACCAAAAGAACACAACTTGAAACAGTAAATCCCTAATCGAAACGTATGCGTTTGGGTCACAACTGATGTAGAAAAACATCACCGTTACGTAATTTATTTGACAGTAACTGCTAATGATGATGGCGTGGTCTTTCAACTGAGGGGGTAACTGGTAATGATGATGATGATGATTATGGGGATTTAACGAGCGATTTTCAGCGGAGCTGATCTCTCACTCGGGCCACTAGGGCCATTAATAAAAAGTTCCGAAATGTTTCCAAAAGAGGATGATTTTGATGGCACGGCCGAAAAGGGTTGGAGGCTAATTTTGAAATTTTGAAATTTAAGCCGGGGGTGGGGAGAGGAGGGGGAGGAGGGAAGGGGGGGGGGGGGGGGGGGGGGGGATTTATTTGTTAATTTTGGAGGGTTTTAGATTGTTTATGTGTTTATGTGTAAGTGCCGACCGCTTAGTGGGTACTATGGTTATTGTTTGGATTTAGGATTTGGTATATATTATGTGTTGAGATATTATTGGCCCTTAGGGTTAGTTTCAGTATTTGGCGGAAGGCCACATACTGAGGGCATTCGGTAAGAATGTGTTGAATTGTTTCTCCTTGTGGGCAGTGTGGACATGCGGGAGATGCTTTTATTTTTGTTTTGTGTAGATGAGAGTTTAATTTGGTATGCCCCGTTTGGAGCTTAATTATTGCCCTATCGATATTTTTATTTTTGGATAGATTTTTTGTTTGCCTAGGGGTTTAGAGAGAAGTTGTTTGGTGTGGTGTGCTTTGTTGGAGTTTGCATATTGCAGGTGCCATGCTCGCTTTGCATGAGATTTTGATAGGCTTTTGGCCTCTTGTTTCGAATGAAAAAGGGGGAGAAAATTGGGAAGTTTAAGGCCCTCCTTGGCAGCTTTGTCTGCTTTTTCGTTGCCAAATATGCCGACATGTGCTGGTACCCATAGGAGCTTTACTACCTTGCCTTGATTATATAGGTTTTGGATTGAATTTAGGATTTTGGAAATTAAATCAGGGCGGTTTTTGGTGGATTTGTTTTGAAGTGCCTGAATTTTTTGAAGTGCCTGAAGGGCACTGAGAGGGTCCGAAAGAATGAGAATTTTGCCCTAATTTTTAATTTTTGGGTGGGATAAAGCGAGTGCTATGGCCATAAGCTCAGCAGTGTAGACCGATTGGTCGTTTGGGAGCCTATTGGAGTAAGATAAGGGTTGGGGATGTTGCATGTGTATGCCTACACCAGTCCTGTTGTGCGTGCTTCGGGGTCCCGGGACCCGTCTGTGTATATGTGACACCAATCGGACCAGTGTTCCTGTATGTAGTTGAGTGCGGTGGTATGAGCGAGTTTGGGGTTTTGTTTGGTAGTTATTTTGCTAAGATGGAGGTTTATTTTGGGGGTGGGTAGTGGGGCGATAGGGTGATGCACCGTATTTTACGGAGGGAGTTGGATATGGCCCATCTTAGCATGGGATAGTAGTGTTTGGATGCGGTGGGAAATGGAAGCGCGAAGTTGATGGTTATTAAAAATTGCCGTGTTACATTTAGAGGTACCGTGAGTAAGCAGGTCCCTGATAAGTGGGTCCTCCGAAGATCCAGCCCAGAAGTTTAAGGTGAGTTGGTCCCTTCTCAGTGAGAGGGGAATTTCACCAGTTAGGGCTTGGAGAGCTTCGAGTGAGGTACCCATTTGGGTGCGGGTAGCTGCCTTAAGTGCCTGATATTGGATAGAATTTAGAGTATTTATTTGGGTTGGATTTAAAGTGTTATAAATGGGTGCGCCATAGTCCAGTTTAGACCTTATTAGGGATGAGTAGAGATTGAGAAGGTTTTGCCTATTTGCTCCCCAGCCTGTGCCAGAGATTGCTTTCATGGCATTAAGGTCTTTTGAGCATCTTTAAGGTCTTTGACATGAGCTTCCCATGTGAGATGCTCGTCAAACATTAGCGCTAAAAATTTAGTTTGTTTTTGGAATTTAATTAGGTTATTTTTTAGATATAGGTTGGGGGAGATAGGGTTTTAAAAACTCCGGGGAGTAATTAGTGTTGCTGCTTGCAGTAGCAAAGTGTGATGCGATTGCGTTAGCTTTATCTTTAGGGTTTTTAAGGTTATTTATAGGTTGGATATTACTTCTGCATTTTCCGCCACGAATGACTCGGAGTTTATTCCAGACTTGTCTTGTGAGAAGGGTATTGATTGTTTTGCAGCATCAATGATAGCATTAGTGAAGTTATTGGAAAATGTTTCGGGGTCTTTATTTTCAAGGTCTGCTGGGTTAAGTTGATTGCAAAGTGCATTAAATTTGTCCCAGTCAACCTTGTTGTAATGAAATTTAGGGTTTGGGAGGGGGGGGGGGGGGGGGGGAATTTGGAATATTGGAGTTATTGGTAGGTAAGAAGTTATTTAGAGTGATAAATATAGGAAAATGATCACTTCCCCACGGATCATCAGATACCTGCCACTCGGTATTTATAGCGATGTCTGGGGTAGTGATAATCGATAGCGGACATAAGGTCCCTGTAGCTATCGTACCTAGTTGGAGAATTATTGTTATGGATTACAAGATTGTTATTTATGACCCAATCGGCAACTATTTTGCCGTTGGAATCGAGCTTATATTTTACTCCCCAATTCGGGTGGTGGCTATTGAAATCTCCCAAGTACATGGAACGACCAGGAGAATAATTTTGAAGGGCCTGAAGGTCTTCTGGTTTAATTGCCAAAGCTGGTTTATTGTAGATATTGTAAATATTTACCCTATCGTTTTGGTGGATAATAGTTATGGCGTGTGCCTCTAAGGAATTTAAGGTAATATTTAGTTTATTGAAATTTAATTGTTCCTGGATAAAAAAAGCTAGGCCTCCCCTGTAAGGACCGAGATGAGTTTTGGGCCGGTCAAGCCTTACTAAATTATATCCAGGAATTTTGAAATTAGACCTAGGGCCGAAATGGGTTTCCTGAATGGTAATAATATGGGGGTTTAGTTGTTTAAGTTTGATTTTGGCTTTAAGCTCATGGCCGTGTGCCGAAAGGCCATTAGCATTCCATTGTATAATTTGCATGAATGAAAAAATAAGGAAAGAGAAGCAATGGAATATAAAGTAAAAATTTACTTTGTGCTGTATTATTGGTTTAGGGAAAACTTAACTGGTAAAGGCATGTCCAAATATTTATGAAGACGTCATGCTTATGTATTTTATTGGTTGTTAGTTTTTGCCTCAATTCTTATTGGCTAACTTTAAATGCCCAACCAGACGCGCGAAGCACATAGCCAGACAGACATAGTGTTTATTAGCCTGTCGCCAGGTCGTTTGCATGTTGATAACAACTAAATTCACACCTGTCAAGCTCTTCAACGCACAACTGGTCTCTCAGTAAATTACTAGCCTGAGTGGCTTAAAGTTTTGTCCAAATAAAAATGCTAATTAAGCATGCATTGTCCCTCAAACAGACAGACAATGGTTTAGTTTCGCCTATCTTTGGGCGTACAAAAAAGCGTTATACCAATAACCAACAACAATAATTATTTATCTCATTTAACCATAAATTTATATTTTAAGAAGAACATGAACTAAAATAAGATGGAACATATCACACAGACCAGGACATAGCTTCATGATATTACTGCATCACAGTTACGTTGGGATTTTTTAAATTGTGAGAACACATGAAATAAATGTACATAAAAACAGGATATTCATGGTGAAGCAACAACAGTGGTGTTAAAGAATCCAAAGAGTATAAATGAGATTAATCATAAATCATAATTAATTTATTAAATTCATAATATTGGAACACCTGTTGCCGTTTTATGTGAAATAATTTGTTTTAAATTACGCGAAATAATATAAATATAAACAGACAATATCTATGCAAAACAATATGAGTTGGTACAGTTTGCTTTTGTTAAGACTCCACTTCACAAGTACAAACATAATATACAAATAGTAGATAATATATAGATAGGATATAGATAATGAAATAACAACAAAGTATGTGCACAACAAAACGAAATTACATAATTCTAGCAGTTACTTTTCATTGCTTTTTTACTGTTCTCTTTTCTTTAGACTGCCTGACCTGATGAAATCGCTAAGTTTTGCAAATAAATTGGTAATGGGACGCATCGTATATGTAGGTCAAAATCCTCAGTCGAAACAATCACCAATGAAGTGAAGGAATAGTTGGTCGTATTCAATATAACACAATTTAGAGGTTGTATTCATTGTTTCTAATATCTGTACTTTTTACTTTACATGTAAAAATAAGTGTGCATCCTCATTGCCATATGAAGACGAACATTCAGAATTAGTTGATATATCTATATATATGTTTACTTTAGATAAAATGATATGTAAATTACTACTACTATTAAGGATTAATTAACAAAGTTAAGACACTTGTTATCTGTAATAACATGATTTAAACAGGAAATGTATCCTTAAAATTACTATCAATGTAGTTTTCATAATCTTCTTAAATTACAAGATGACAATTCAAGTTAATACCATACTCTTATTGTTTCTTTATATAAAAACTGTTACTTATTTCCGTTACTTTTTTCCTATTACTTTTTTTCAGTTACTTTTTTCCTACATTTCTCTTAACCTGATCAGCTAGCTTTGAGTAAACCTGTAACAACAAACAACAATTGTGATGCTTCCAAAAATATTTATTTTAAACGCAAGGATTGGTAAATAGACTAGCAGTTTATCTTAAAGGTCTTTAAAGGTGACATCGTGCTATGAAATGTGACATTGTGCTTGTATATTATTTGACAAACTCTCACTGTAGTTTATACAGTTATACCCACTGGGGATTTTGTCCTTGGGGATTTTGTCCGTCCACCCCGCTGGTCTCCATAAATCCAGAAAATATATCATAAAGACTACCATTCAAACTAAAATAACATTACATTTTATAAAGTAAACTTGTTATCAGTAAATACTTAAATGCACTGGGATTTAATTCTGCCCTCTCGCCTACGCAGGCTATTTGACTTATGTTCAGCCTAATTGAGTAAACGCTGTAGCTGTAAGAGCACTTCTCTCGGTTTAAACATATTTATTTCCAGGAACCGGATTGGTAAACAAGCAAATGCTTATATAAATACCCCTCCGGGGTACAACCAAATACAAAACATGACATTATGAATGTACAGTATAACAATGAATACAAATCAATGTTACAATCTGAAAAAGAACGCCAATAAAATACAAATTATGATTGTGCCATAGAAGCACTACTTTAAATCAAATCTGCCTGTTAAATTTATAAACGAGTGAACTGAATTTAAGAGTTCCATATTTACAGCTGGGGAAGAAATGTGACTTCCAAACAAAATTGATTTAAGGTCAAATCCCTTTGCATAAAAATACAGACTTTGAACGAATAACGCTATAGAGAGGACATACAAGGAAGTAATGAATAGAGTCTTCAAAGATATAACCACATGAGCAACCTGGTGTTGGAGATATAAACAGTTGATATTTATGTGTATTAAGATCACTACATTCCAGTCGGAGACGAGAATGTATTATTTGACAAAATCTGCTACCGGTGTTTAAGTTAAAAGTGGCTGTATATATTAGTATTGTTCAGAATGGCAGTTTTAAATCTTGACACTGGCTGTAGGTTCAGGTGGCAATGAATTACATAGTTTAACTGCATCTGTGGGGAAAGGACCTGGCATAACTTTCAGTTTTACAATGTATAATCTTAAGATTCGAATCATTGCGAAGATTATAATCAGTGACATCTGAGCACTTCTCTCCTTAGAAATGATCAAAAAGAGAGAGGATAAATTTAAGTCTCACCTCACAAATTAAAAACGAGATGCATGCTGGGTAGGAGAGAGGACGTGTCCCGGGAGCTCCCGACTCAGTGATGAAATTTTGATGAAATAACGTTCTAAATACAATGTGAACAATATCTACACTTATTGAACTGAATATTATATCAATATAAAATACGGATCAACAATATTCACCGCTGGATGACTATCCATTTTGGACTCCCGAGACGGATTTAATATGTGAGTGACAACACTGTGAGAACGCCATATTCACTTCTCGGATTTGCATTATATGTGTACCCGGACAACACCGTGTTGGACTTAGTAACAGAGTAAGTAAATGTATATTCAACTTAAGTGTTTACTCTGTGAATGAACTACGAAGACTCTAATAATAAAACGGGTAAATTGAACTTGAAATATTTTCACACTATGTCTGAACTATATTACTATCAGTCTAAACATCGCCGAAGTTCTCCTGACTCTCCTGTGACAGACTCCCCCATATCATTCTTCAAACGAATAAGGTCTCTATCGGATAGCTCTGTTTTCCTTCCAAGTGACGATCTAAATATGACTTCCAGTCCTCAATGTCAAGATAATGTCGTCGCCCAGATAATTCAAGCATTTAAATCACCCGAGATCATGAACACTGTTGGTCAAGCATTGGCTAACGATATTTTACCAAAAATAAATGCATAACTTGACGAAAAACTAGACTCGCTTATTAAAAATCTGGATGATAATGAAGAGTAAAGTCGAAGAGCTTGATGAGAAACTTCGTCACAAGAGCATGCAAATCGACGAGCTATACCAGTACAGCAGGCGTAACAATGTAAGGATCTTTGGCTACAGTGAGGAGTCTGATGACACACCGATGTGATCGTCTGGAGGCTGGAGATGGGGGTTGAGTTGGGTATCGACGACATAGAGCGCAGTCACAGAACCGGCGATCCGAACAAGTTCACAGGCGATAGGAGTCGTCCTATCATCGTAAAGTTCATGTCAAGCCGAAAGAAACGTGAGCTGATGAGAGCTATTCCAAAGCTCAAACACAGAAAACCTAAGATCTTCGTGAACGACGACCTAACCAAGGAACGATCGCGTCTAGCATCTGAAGCCCGTACACTCGTGACGAATAAGCGACTCGCTGGAACTTGGGTCAGGGATGGGATAATTTTCGTCGAGAAGTTGAACGACAGTGTCGCGTTGATCACGAAACGCTCTCAGTTCGAACAGCTCCTTGAGTCCTTGCGACTCAGAGTGAAGATCCGTCTGCCCTATGACTCACGTCAACTGCGCGAGTATGCTGATCAGGAGGATGATGCGGAGACGTCAGTGAAATCTGTGTAAATGTTGAAATATGTGTAGATTCTGATGTATACTACTACCACGTGGAGTGATTTGTAAACACTGCATTTGTAAACATTGTGCTTTTCAACCATTGGTTGAACCGACAGGCAGCTATGACTCATGAACAGTAGCAGCCAATGAAAGCAATGTGTCCCGCTAAACTTTGTTGACGCATGGGCTACATGCAAAAAACGTGCAGCATGCAATCATCGCTGTTCAACGGTGACTAAGTTTGAGTACTGTTGTTTTGTTTTTCTTTATCTAATCCCAAATTACGACTCAAAATTATATGTCTTTTAGTCAAAACATCGATTGTGTGATTTATTTTTAGAACAGTTTTCATATCAGAAGATTGTTGACATGTATAATTACTGACTTTGGAAGGTTGTTATTTTCTTTGGTGAACATAGCGCTACAACTAAGTTGCATCATATACAATTATACATTAACTTGACTACACGGTTGAAGAAAATTACTAACTCTCATTTGGGTAGGGGCTTTTCCTCGTTTTTTCTTTATTTACTCACTCTGATAGAACATGTCAATCTATTTTTAGTTTTTCTTTTCATATTATGTTAAAACAAAGAACTTAAATCGTGTTTCTTTTTTCGTTTCAAAATGACAAAGCATTCTCATTCCTACAACATGCCACTCATCAATACTGAATACACTGAAAAACATGTCTTCATGAAAAACTTGTGTTCTCGAACAAATTTCAAATGTATACTTCAGTTCATTCTACCCCTTTTCTCAGTCTTATACATACTTGTGAGATTACTAGATGGGGGTGGACATTGTACAATATCGACAGAGAATTGGGGTATTTAACTGCAAATCGTTGAAGACAAAGGGTAAAATAGATATATCTACTTTCTAGCTGGTGATGTTAGTCTGCAGACTTGGCATAAGGGGTATCCGTGTAGCACTAATATTATTGCTCTGCTGTGGAGATATCCACCCTCATCCGGGACATGTGCCAGCAGATATAAGTATTGTACATACTAATGTTCGTAGTCTTAAGGACAAAGAAGCTTTAGTGTATGCAGAATTGCATGAATATGACGTCATATGTATTAGTGAAACTTGGTTACACGATGGTATTTCTAATGCTGATGTTAGCATTCCCGGATTTCACCCGCCACTTCGTAATGACAGGCAGACAGGGAGAGGTGGGGTCGCTATTTATGTTAATGATTCAATATACTCTAAGCCAAGGTCTGATTTACAGCTTCCTGGATTAGAAGCAGTGTGGGCACAGATTACCTGTAAGAATAAGCGTTATCTTGTAGGTACTTTCTACAGGGCAAATACTAGCTCTCACTATTGGGATCTCATTGAGGAATCGATTTGCTTAGCCATAGACACTAACATCAAGACTATAGTCCTAGGGGATTTCAATGCTAATCTATTAAATAGAATTGACCCAAATATTGAACATATTAAGTCGATATATTGCCTGACCCAATTAATTAACTAGGCAACACGCATTACCCAACATACGACAACACTAACTGATCTTATTTTTGTATCCTGTCCTGAAATTGTAACATCTTCGGGTGTATCCCCTCCATTCTGTAGCGACCACTGTTCTGTTAATGTATCCCTAAAGTCCACCAAACAAACACAGAAAGCATATTCAAGATTGATTTACAATTATGAAAACATCGATACAAATACTTTTCGGCAAAATATACGGGATATTGATTGGGCTTTTATCAAGTTTGATGATATCAATACAAGTACTCCAAAATTTTTGGATATTCTATTAAATCTTTGTAGGTCAAACATTCCAAATAAAACTGTTCTAATTCGCCCAAATGACGCCCCATGGATGAATGGCTTTATTCGAAAACTCATGCGTAAGAAAAATAGAATTCATAGGAAAGCAAAGCGAAGCAATTTTACTAAAGACTGGGACAATTTTAGAAAATTCCGTAACAATCTTATATCGGAGATACGAAAATGTAAGTCTTTGTATATTGATAATCTTGACAATGTTGTAAATACAGAACATGGTAGTAAATCATGGTGGCGAATTGTTAAGAATTATCTAAAGAAGACTGACAAATCTAGTACATTTCCACACATTGAGCACAATGATGTTGTATATGAAGATGATATTGACAAAGCTACCATCTTCAATGACTACTTTGCCAGCATGGCCACCGTTAACAATCCACTTGATGACGTAATAGTTGACTGTTCACGTGATCAAGCCCATCCTTGTCTCTCTGATATCAGCTTACACAGTGACGAAATACGAGATATTTTACTTTCGCTTAATGTCACCAAAGCAACTGGCCCAGATCATCTTAGCAATCGTGTCTTAAAACTTTTGGCTGAACAGTTGTCATTTCCACTCTGTGATTTATTTAATAATTCGATAACAACTTCATGTTTTCCAGAAATATGGAAATACGCATCTGTTGTACCAATACATAAGAAAAATGACGTACACCAATGTGCTAATTATCGACCTGTGTCACTTACAAGCTGTTTGTCAAAAGTATTTGAGAAGTGTGTTTTTAAGCATGTATCAAATTTCTTTTTAGATAACGGAACGATCACATCATTGCAATCAGGTTTTATGAGTGGTGACTCAACATCATACCAGCTCACCCACCTATATGATTATATCGCTAAGGCCATGGATAGGTAAGGAAGTAAGAGCTGTGTTTTGTGATATTAGTAAAGCCTTTGACAGGGTTTGGCACAAAGGTCTTTTGTACAAGCTTTGGGCTAATGGCATACGCGGTTCTCTTTTATCGTGGTTTGAAAGTTATCTGACAAATCAGAAACAAGTTACAGTAATCAATCGATATAAATCCAACGCCAAATCAATTGAAACGGGTGAACAGTTTTAGGACCATTACTTTTTCTTATATATATTAATGATATTGTCCAAGATATCCAGTGTAATATTAAATTATTTGCTGATGACACATCGTTATATGTGATTATTGATGACCCTATCTTATCATCCAATTTGTTAAATGATGACCTAAAATTAATAGCGAAATGGGCTAAAACATGGAAGGTAGATTTTAATCCAAATAAAACAGAAACTATAGTTTTTTCTAGAAAGAAAGCAGTGACAATAATGCCAGATCTTGTAATGAATGATACAACTATTACATCTGTTGACTCTCATAAACATCTAGGATTGACTTTGCAAAGTGACGGCCACAGATATATTCAGTTGCGCCTTGAACACGTTAATCCTCCCTAGTTCCTGCAATTTATTCTGCACAATTGTTTACCAAGTCCTTTTGAATGGATCCCTATCAAAGGTACGTTGTAATGTCATTTCTCATGTTAATGTATAATGTATGATGTATAATGTATGATTTATGAACTGATTTTAAGATCGAGGTACAGATAACTTGAGATCGTAAGTTATAAGATACATTAGGCTGTCGAGATTTTCCAAATCAAAGTTTTGGTAAAAAGAGAAGGTTCGATGGTTTTAGAAAGGATATTCGAGAGGAGATTGCTCCAAGTTAAGCTAATAAGGGTAATATTAATATTCATTGATTTGTAAAATCTAGCGTACATTCATTACAAAATACAAAACAATTGAGAGTGTAGAAAGGTTTGCTACTGCATAACAAGACATTGTTGATTAAATAATTAACATCTAAAAATGTTGTGAATATTCAATCACTACATCAATATTTGAATGAAAATACATCATTATCATTGTAAATACGTCTCAATATATACTTTGTGATAAGAAAGTGGATGTGTCTTATGCGTGAATAAAATAAATGAGAATTGATATATACTAAATGATGGTATAGGAAATAATAATATCTTATTTGTATAAAGTTACTTGAACCATTACTCTAGCCCATTGGTTGTTTCGTTTTGAAAAGCCGAATGCATTTACACCCAATTTCTGATGTTGGATACCTGTCGCTAGTCCGGTTAAATTAAACATTTGATTTATCTCTGTTTATTATCAAACTTCCTGTTTCCTGTGACGTAAATGCATGGGGACACTAGACTAGAAGGTTACTACCTCGTTTAATTCTGCCAACGGCAGCACATGAGTTAATTGAAACAAACATGATATTTACAGTAAGATGGCAAACATGTTTTTGATCGTGATTCTTGAGCACTTATGTATTCCTATTACACATAAGATGATAAATGTATTAAGTGTTATATAGTTGGATATTTATTTATTAAATATAAGCGTTGATTTGATAAAGCATTACAATTAAATAAATAATGAAATTCATCTCCTATCTGGATGGAATTACATAATGTACATATTCGTTTTTGACGGGATATTGTGGTATCGACCTTTTTCAACTGGCAAATTAAGTATTACTAACAATAATAACACAATATTGGTTTGTACACCATATTGGTTTCGTTCAGTATAAAACATTGATAAAAACACGGGGAATCCTTAATGACAGCATAGTAGATTTGATAATGTCACTACGCTATGTCTGCAGAATTTATCTTTTAAAACATTGAATATCGTTTTAACTATCCATTCCTTACAGAAATACTAGGGATAATGGAAAATAAGTATTTGACCACATGCTTTATATATAGTTTTAACATAATTTAACCAAGGATATGATTGTGGTGCTTATATATAATTATGCATAAGGCTTTTCCAGACTGAACAAGATAGTTTACACAGTACGTATTAAACGTTTTGCAATTTGCATACGTAGGGGAACTCTCCGAGTTCACCGTCAAGTTTGCTGTTGACATCTTTAAAGCTGCTTTAAAAAAAATTAAAATGAACGCGCTGTTTATGTTTTCAAACCCCCAAATTTCACAACCATAAAGCAGAATAGGAAGGACAAGTTTATCAAAGGCAGGTAATAGACATCCAAAGGTAAATTCAGGTTTCTAACACAAAGCCTTGAAGCTTTATTACCCATATCGGCAGCATGCTCGACATCTATTATAGTCTCTCATAATCCCACTTGTGGATGGCCCTTTTATGTACCGGTATGTATTTATTGTATGTTTTTATATTGTATTGGGGTGAGACTCTAATAAACACTTGTCTGTCTTGTCTGTCTGTCTCGTCTGTCTGCCTGTCTTGTCTGTCTGTTATCATCCTGCCATTTCTGTGAAACGAATTTCCAAGGTAATTAAACGTATTTACAATATCTAGCGAATAATCTTTATAATAGAAAATGTTTTTGTTCTTTAAAGCTGGGCCCGTTCCAAATGTTAGTATTTTAGTCTTACAGGTTCCATAGATCACAATAACACAAAAACTAATTAAGTGTCTTTAAGTGTAAGACTGCTCTCAGCTAAAAGTACCGTGTTGTCGGCATACAATAGACCTAACAGTTTTATATACATATATACATCATCGTTGTCTATCTCGAAACTAGTAGTAGAGTGAGTGAGTTATTGTTTAACGCCGCTTCGGCAGTATTGCAGCCCTTAGCGGCGAGACTAGTAGTAGACAAGTGTGGTGTTTGCAACAACACGAATGCACGTGAGGATTTTCGATGCGATTGAATTTGGGAACAATGGGTATATTCTGATGATGATGAGCATACGGGTAACACCAAATTCGCAAATGGAAAAGAAACGATATCTTTGGAACGTTTTTCGAGAGAGTTTTGGTTATTGCAGATTCGTGGTGATGGTAATAAGCGAAACATTTATATGAAACGTCTAGCGCACATTAATTCCAAAACAAAAACAATGACTATTGGCGCTGTATTGTATAATTCTCGCAATTCCTTCATTACCTATTAACGAAAAAGTCTTTGTACCGTGGACGTATTTTGTTTTTGTCCCTGTTGAAAATGTGTTAGCGTGGCCTACACCCCATATTGCCTACATCCCAAAAAAACCCTCGTATCGCCTGCACTAAATGCAGTCACTTCCACACCCCTATTGTATAATATGCTACCGTCCACTTAGCAATTAATGAACTTGTTCATTGTTATGAAGTCATATATGGTACGTTATACATAATGACATAGATTGAACAAATATACATGAATATAACAAAAACATTAATGGAGCATACGAAAGTCACGTTTGATATGCAAAGCAATTCTTACTAGTATTGGTTTGTATGTGATGGACATAAGTGAACTATATGTTTACAGTAATAAGCAGGAATATATTTATTTCTCAATTCATTTCTGTTTACCGCTAGTATAAATAATAACGAATCACTGCATCAATAATCTAACAATAAGAGGGCCATCTCAAAGTTAAAGTTGCAAATATCAAATATTCGAATTATAGTAATCACGTTCTAATCGGATATAATATATATATAATATATATAATAAAATCAACCACCAGGAGAGACACTAATCATCCGATAAATACAGCTATCAATATAAAGTTTAACGATTCTTGCTAACTCCATTACATGGACTACCATCTTACAAACTAACTAACACATTTGCTAGTAATATATGATCAAATACTAAATATCGAGACTGGTTTGAAACAATACATAGAGCATACCTTCTGTTCTTGACAAATACCATGTTTATCTCAGTAGATGTTTCACTAGTGGCGCTGAGATGAGATAAACATGGTATTTGTCAAGAAAAAATGTTTTCATTATTTCTGTATTTATGTTGAAGTGGGGTGATTTCAATGGTAAACGTACTTTCGCAAGCTTTATCGCCACTCAGCAGAGAGGTGATAAAAGTGATAGAGTGTATATTTCACTAATGAACTAGGTATCCCGCTCCAAATTATATAATGACTTTACCATCATCATAAAGTCAAAATACGAGGAGACTTACCATTCGAGGAGATGTTCCCATACATAGCCATCACCTTGTGAACATGTACAGACAGCAGCACACGTCACACCTTTCACCTCAAATGTGCAAGTCCAAATGTCTATTAAGACACAACGTGCATCAACTTATACATGACAGATAAGGCTTTGGAATCCCCCACCATATAAGCGCATGGGGAATCATTCCTATTTCTAGTTCACTTACGTGACGTCACTTCCCTTCTCGCTTCCCCGTACTGTGACGTTGCAACTGTTCTACAAATTGAGTACACATTGAATACTTCGATTGCGTCGTCATGCCGACACAGGCTACACTGACCTTATAGCTGTTACACTGTTGTTTTGTTTACTATGAGTCATTCTAAAAAAAAGTGCACAATTCCGGACACAAAAATTTGAAAAAATTTATGCAATTTTTCAGAACTTTTTTTTCACCAATATGAAGACATATCATTAAAATATGAGAAAAATAAAAACGCGGGGCTTAATGAGATATATTAAGTCTGTGGCCAATTAATTTAATTACCTAGTATGACCATGAGTGTCTTTCCTGTAACAGTTATATTTTGTGGTAAAAATGTTGTAATATGGTGATTATTTCAAATTATTCAAAAGCATGTTATAACCTTGTCTTTGAAGAAGTAAGTGTATCACAAAATGTGCTAATAATTAACTTAGGAATTAAAAATAATAGCGACCAATTGTTTGTCTAGGAAAACAGAATGCTCGAGTAAATTTTCAAAACCTTCAGAATCCAAAATAATTGACTTTGTAATAACAGATTTTACCGACATTGTCACATATAGACCTATAGTCTGTGTTGCTTTCAACAACCCAGATTAAATTACAGACTCATACTTCTTTCAAACTAGACAGCATGTGAGAAATAAGTGTTACAGGAACGACATTGATTAAAGTTATACCTTGAAGTTAAGTTTTTTACCAAAATTATCTGTCTGAATTCCAAAGCACATGGCTAGTTTTGTGAAGCAAAATATAACACTGACCATGACAGGACTTTTTCCTGGCAGAAACTTAGGGATCATCTATTCGTTCAAGATTATATGGCACTGTTACAGGAAAGACATTTTATCCTGTGACAAACCTAAAGTAGCTAGAAAATAATATTAAACGTAAGCCTAGATTGAGTTGATACACATAAGAAGTGCTTAAATTGTTGTTACTTTCAACCACATGGGGAATTAATAATATTCAGAATTTTTATTTCAAATGGCAGACGTTTGAAATTGCATTTCTCTTTGCTGGGACATAACAAATTAACCACTTTAAAATCTTATTAATCAATTTAAAAATTAATAGGGTACCTATTTACAAATGAAAGTGGTGTTTTAGTCATATTAGATGTTCACATTTATATTAAACATAAAAACAGCTCAATCCTGGCTGTTCTCCCTGATTTAGACACCTTAGAATATGGAGGACAGGAATTGTCAACATTTTTGAGAATGACTCATATACGGAAATAAAGAATTCATCATGACTTGTGTTGTTTACATATACGGGAATAAAGAATTCATCATTACTTGTGTTGTTTATTATACAGAAATATTGTATTGTATTTCGGTTTCTGTTTTTTTTGTAGTATGCTTCATTTCCTTTACATATTTTATATTGGTTCATTTTTGATTATTTTTTAAAGTTTTATTTTCTGCATTTATTAGATTAACAAGGTTTTTTTTAGGGGGGCTTGTCCCCCTATTCAATGCAGGGGAAGTGGAACATTCTTTTATTATATTTTTTTTATTTTTTGGTTTGTTTTCTTCTTTGCTATGTTGTCATTACGTAATTCAACCAAGCAAGACACGCAGGTACATGCATGTTAACCAAACGTGGCAGATGTTCGAGGGCTTCATCAGTTTCAAGTCGGTGGGCGGGATATGGTCACTGCAGAGGGATAGCACCAGGAAGATTATCTAGAGGATATTGTCGTGCTACTTCGTTAAGGAAAGCATGAAAAACATCCCCATCACTCCGTTCTACCTTGACTCGCCAGATATGTTCGTTAAGGTAAGATTGAAAAAGTCCTTTCACTGTACCATACTTGTTCATTGAGCGTTTGACATGAAGCCACGCCCCTTCAATTGTGTTTGAATGTGCACCTGTGGTCGGATCTTTGAAGTTTTCAGAGTGATTGACAATGAGGTGTGTATAATCCGGATCGTTATCTAAACAGTAGTAGGGTTTCCAGCAATCGGAAATGAGGTTACCCCCATAACTTAGACGTCCCATAAACCATACGGCCCAATACTCAGACGAATCAGTCAGGTGTGACTGTGGTTACAACCTACTGTTACCCATTGGTATAATGGAGCTATCCCATAGACTAACGAGATAGACGCATTGACCAGAACAAGATTATAACTTTTTGCAAGTGATAGTGAGCAATATGTCCATTTTCAATACCATGAAATATTTTTTAAAATCATTTGGAAAGTGATAGAGTATTGTCATAATTGAAACAAGGTTCATTTCCAAATTTAAAAAAAATAGAAATATGCAAGCATAACGACAACTTGTTTGGTAATTAACAACAAATGATTAATTAAAATTGCTGTTACCGCCATTAAAAAATTATTTTTTTAAAAAAGTAATCAATTCATATAACTGATAACCATGTTTTTATTATGAATTCCTTCCAGCTAAGACAAAGTTGTCATTATTTTATTTTTTTACTTTTAAGTTACAATAACAGCATAGAAATGGAGGTAACAACAGAGAAAGTATTTGTGCTGTTACCACCCTTACAATTGTTTTATCAGAGAAATTAATTAATTCACAGTGCTAAGACTTTTTATTATGACTCGCTATCCATGTTAAAATGTTTTGACTGAGAAAAGTGATAGCTATGTATTATTGTTTTACCTACAATTACGGTAACAGCATGGAAACTGTTAAAATATCTTCCTCAACCCATAGACCTTTGATTTCTTGGATCAAGTTTGGGTTTAATCTGAGCCTCACCACATGCCTTCTATATTGACTGTACAAAAAGTGGCTTGATTGACACAGAGCCTCACTTTGGTTAGTGGGGGAGAAATCATTATTCCATGATGATTTATATGATGATAACAGCATAGAACACCCAGTATTTCCCAATATAATTACACCTCAAACATTGATATGATATTTGTTTGCTGTAGGTAGAACATATTTGTTCTATATATGTTCTCTGTTTATTCCTTTTTGAAAAACTGACAAATTATGTGTGTAAATGTAGTGCTCAAGTTTTTGGACAGGCTGTTTTTGACACACCTCTGAACTGAATACTGAATGTGTATTTTGTGCTTAAATGTAGTACATTTTAAAATATACAGAATTTTATTGATGAATATAGTGATATAATTTTCAATTATGGAAACACATTTTTATGTTGAATAATATACTGAATGTATATTTTGTGCTAAAGAGTAGTATATTACACAGAATTTTATTGATGAATAAATTTTATTTATTGTTTTTATGTTGAATAATATCAAGAATAAACTCATTCTCTATAAATATAAATTCTTATTCTTTGGGCCAGTCCATTAGTTGGGAAAGGTTACAATGGAGTCATCTTCAGTGCAACCAACCATTACGGATGTTGTTTTAACGCGTCTGAGTTATGGGACGTCTGGTTATGGGAGGTTACCGGAAATGATGATGGAACCAGGTAAAATCCATTGTTTGATTAATGGGATCAAAGTTTCAGTATCTCTACTCGCTATTGGTACCATAAAGACCTTGTGAGATTGAATTGACCATCGGGATTTCCTTTTAATTACAAACGATTGGATCGATGTTTTCGTCTAATTTAAAACTCTGTGTTTAAAACTCTCGTCTTTTTAGACGAAGTTTTAAATTAAACTTTTGCCAATAAACACGAAAATGACCTCTGTTTTGGCCTTAAATGTCTCCTTACGGAGATCAGCCCGCTATCGCGTGCTTCTCTATATATAGAGTAAGCTGCGTACGCAGTTTACGGCCGAAGGCAGTAAGCACTTCTTGCCGAAGGCAGGTACATGTATTAACGTGCCGAAGGCGCGTGTTACTGTTGTACCACGTGACTTTACTTCTGGTGAGGGATTCTGGAAGTGCTCCACACTTGACAACTCAGCTCTACCGAATAACATATATTTTACTTATCACACAATATACCCCCCTCTGTGAATTCTGACCTGTTAAAGTTATGAAGCAATTCAACAACCTAATAGAATTTGAAAGCTGAACAGTTCTTTTCACACAGTGAAGTTTGATACATGTGTCATAAAAGATAAGTGCTATTGCATTTACCTCAGTATAATGGTATGCTTCAAGGCAGGTATTTTCTCTTTTAACACGCCCAGTGCTTTAAGAGAATTCTATTCATATCAAACAACATATTCTCTCACAAAAGCCAACCTTGCTAAAGAACATCATGTGTATGTTGGCCATTTACGACTGTGTACAATACATGTGTTCATTCAAATCACGCGAACGTACAGGCACACGCACGCTTGTACGTATAGTAAACATGTATAGAAGAATAAGGAAACGGAATGACTTCAAACATGAAGATACTTGCTGACTCATTTCTATTACATGTACTATCATTTAACAAACTACAGTACACCACAAGGAGAGACACCGATCTTCCGATAAATACATCCATCAATATAAAGTTTAACACAAGTAATATATGATCAAATACTAAATATTGATACTTTAGTGAAATAATACATAGAGGATACCGTCTTTTCTTGACAAATAGCATGTTTATTTCATCGAGTGAGGTGCAAACGTAGATAGTTCACGAGTGGCGCTGAGATGATATAAACATGATGGGTTAAAACATGAAGTCATTGAGGAAATGTTCTTAACACAGATATATCATTAACCACTACACCCTGCATAATACCAATAGAAACATAGCAAATGAATGCATTGTCAGTCGAACGTAAATAGACAGGACATAGAAAATCGGGTTTAAATTAATGCATTGCATAGCATCACTTTGAGGTGGAATAGACGTACATTGTCTATTTTGTTGAAGGTAACTTAGTAAGTTACACAATACACCTGAACACAGGATTTACCGACCTATATAAGTAGCGTCACCGAAAGTGCAATTCTTTCATGGATTTTTATTTTTTTACATACAAAGGAATATTTACTTCCGATGAAATTTTTCCAAGAATTTTTTTCTCGTCATTCTCGTCGCTCTTAACTTTATGGCCAGGGAGCTCTGTTTTCAGTCGAGGGAAGAGAAAGAAGCCTGAAGGTGCCTAGATTTGGAGAATAGACAGAACTGAACCTGAACCAACAGTCCTGTGCCGTACTGACTGCAACTTGGGTGCACAGGAGCAGTGTTCTTCGGGAACAGCTTGTGAATTATCTGGGTGACATAACGTGTTTCCACTGCATGGTGTTTGTCTCAGGATCAAAATTGTGAACTCGCTTTTTTCCATGGGCCAAGAATGATGTTGGCTATACGTGGTATTCGTCAAGAAGTTGCTGACTGGCCATGACCAATGTTCAGGGTTAGACACAGCAATTTGGTTTTGGGAGGATGAGGAAGGGTTGACAGGTTCCACGAGACACTGCATGGATAGAATGACTTAAATTTATTTTACACGTCAACATGTAACAAAGGTCAACATTCTTAGTAAAGTTCACAAACATTATATTTTGCCAAAGCCAACTATGGCCCATTGGAAACCTCGCCCATGGGAAACTCCGCCCATTTCCAATTTCCTTTGTGCGGGGGGAGTTCATAAATACCCAAAATATGTTACTGCTGGACCCATTATTAACAATTAGAAAATATGTGTTTGTCTAAAACCAATTTGAACAGCTTCTCGCCCATGGGCGAATTTTCCCATCGGCCAGCCCATGGGCAAGGGTGTCTGTATCTCACGTACAGTGCGGGGTAGAAAGTTTGAATGTTCGTCAATATCTTAGTTAAAGTATAGAAATAGGTTTTTGATTGAATTTTTAACTTCTCACTTATGTTATTCTTGTTGGTCAGTTATTGAATCCTCGGGTTTCCTTAATAAAATCGGGTCGCCTTCAGTATGGTAGTATGACTATGATAGTATGCATACATGTAGTATACTTGTAATTGAAATAGTTTATTCAGTACAAAGGCCACAGGCCCATGTACAATATACAAAATTCATTTGATGAAATTAACAGATTAGGTGCAATACTGAAATGTCATAACATTTGTTTACAGGTTTTACGTGATATATACATACAAATTACAATAGTGAACAATGTAACATAAAAGCTTCTTTGATATAGTGTGAATATACAATGTAAACGATTGATATTTTGAGTTTGCAAAAGAGTAGCTAGAGATGTTTTAGTTTTACATTTCAAGTCTAACATATATTAACTCCTTAATTCGTTATACATGGGGTATAAAAACATAAAATGTATTTCATCTTCAATCTAAAACATTTATACAGAAAGGAAAAATCTTAATTCTCTAGGGATATTAATTCTTCTTCCGAGGTTTTTCATTATTTTAAGTTCACCTATTCTTAAAAGTGTTAAAATCTTTTAATCTTTTATTAAAAGTCTTAGTACGTAAATATGATAAATATAATTCCATTTTAAGAGATGTTGTCACAGACGAATAGAAATCTAAATTTGAATGCGCATTTAAAGTAGACATGATAGTTTGAGCATTACAAACAATAACTCTTTGAGAGAATTTTTTTTATAAATAAGTCAGCATTGATGATGTTTTGAAACTCCCATGCGTAACTAAAACCATACATGTATGTACAAATTAGATTTTGAATATTGCTTACCCATGATCGACGATCATTTTCAACAAAAGGTAACATTGTTTCGGGTATCTTTTGTCATTCATATTTAATAATTTGCACCAGTATTTTATACATCCTAAACTTGTTAATTTACAGAATATATTATGACGCCCACATTCAGCTAATTATATAGACCGGCTGCATTAGTTGTCTTAAAACCAACACCAAGAACAAATATTTTTAAATGAAAGCTTTCCAACATCTTCCATTCATGAATACCCCATATTTTGGAACAATAAAGTATTATAGGCATTATTTGTGTGTCAAACATTTGAAATAAGGAGGGAGATTCTTAGGTTTATAATGGAGTTGTTTGATTGGAATAAGCGCTTTGTTTGTTTTATAAATAAGTGTTTGGACTGCTTTAGACCAAGACAGTCTGTTGGAGAACATAATACCCAAATAACTATAATAGGTTAAAGTTTATTATATAATATCGTTAAAAAAAACATTTTTCAGTTCTCTAGTATCTTCAAAATGCCCCCATTACGAAAAACGAGGATCTCTGTTTTGGAAAAGTTAACCCTTTAACCCCATTTTGTACAAAATTTCGATAACACATTTATTTTCTGTTGCAAACGTAAAACAGTATCTGAAAACAGACAAAGATCATCAGCATAAAATAACAAAAAGAGTTCTAAGAAGTCTGGACAAACAAAAATGCCTCTATCGTCATTCATCACTAATTGTTATTCAAGTTGGTTTATAAACATACTGAAAAGTAAAGGACTCGGTATACAACCCTGTCGAACTCCACTCATCGAGTTGAAATATTCTGTTATAGTAACATTTGATGTTTTAACAGCAGACATTGATTTCTTATACATATTGCGCACTATTGATAGCATTTTACCACGTATATCCTTATGAACCAGAACATACCATAACAGTTCTCTATTTACACTATCAAAGGCTTTGGGAAAATCGACAAACAAACAGTAAAATCGTCCTTTGGACTTTGACAAATATTTTTGAACTAAAAGCTTGCAGAGTAAAAACATTATCAACAGTAGAGTAACCAGAGCGAACATCCGCTTGTTGTATAACTGGCTGGGGAACACAGGGACGTCTAACGCTAAGGAACAATGTTAGAAAGACAATATGCCTGTAGACCCTACCCTATTTATATATAAAAGGTAAGGGCTGGTACGCATATTTGTCTCTCTAACGCGATACACGCCCCTGTGCTGTGGAAGGGAGATTCTCACCCCTACATCCCTCTCGTGATCACCACAAGCCTGATCAATACTTATAGTTAGATACTTATATCATAGAGATTAATTCAAATTCCCAGGTTTTTAGAGACCCACTGTCTTTCCAAATACAAATTACACTATAATGCATGTTCACGTTTTCCACAACAAACTGAACACTACGTGAAACTACAACCATTTTGAATGTACTTGTGAACCGTTCTAGTGTGGAGCTAGTGTAACAACTGCCATGACAAACAATGTAGTCAAGGAGCAGTAGTCTTATGTAAAGAAGGATGATTCAGCTCGTTCACGCACCCTATCTTGTGTCACTTCAACCAGGAAGTACTGAGGGGGATTCCCCTTCACCCGCACACTTGACGGTTCGGACATAGCTCATTCTTCTGACAGTGTGCTTCCACGGAAAGCACTTCACTGCACGCTTTTGTGTATTCAAACAGGTATGTACACATTCATGTTATTATTATTATGCTATTTTGAGTATCTGATTTCACGACAGTTCATGTACGTCTTTTGCCCATTTTACTGTATATTTATCCCATTTTCCATTTATATTTGTGATTTGTAATACCCTTCATCGCTTTGAAGAAAATTGAATTGATGTCATACGTAAATCTTATCATATATACATGAATCATACGAAGGGAAGTCCACATTTGAACGGTCTGAGCATTATATATCAAAAACTTCAACTACCTCGATTACCTGTAGTGATTTTTTTACCATGCATGTCATGTATTGACATGAGTTCTCACTTTCGTTTGAAACAAGGTTTAGTAAAATACCACTGGAGTCTTCGTGGTAACCATTGCGTTTACCAAGTAACAATCTAAAATCCTTCAAAATTCCGAATACTATATTGTACTTGCCCTTCTCTTGGTGCTAACTCAAATTTACCGGAGCCATGACTTATTGAGTCCAGTTTATTGTTAACTACTTGATGTAGCGAAAATTAATGAAGTTATGATAACAAATTATGTTAAGGCAACGTTAAAGGCGCTGTAGCACGAGTTTCTTACTGAACTAAAGTGCTCTCACAAAAATGTAACTAAGTGTTACCAATGGTTAAATAATATTCCTTGATCAAAATAAAGAGTTCTAAAACGGAGGTACATGGTTCGGTTAAGCCCTGCGAGTCCATTTCCAATCGAGTTGCCATTTGAGTGTATTTACATTCAAATGGCCGCTCGAAGGTAGTTCAAGTGATCTGACTGATGTAGTCACTCAAAGTAGATGTTAAACGTATTAACGTACCAATATATAAACTTCAATACTAAATGGCAAATTTGAGAAAACATAATGTGGAAAAAACGTGTTTCACGCGAGCCGATTGTTTTGTTGCGTTATTTGAAGGGTATAAATGCATACTGGGCGAAGCGAGTTGGCACCATTTGAACTAAGCCCCTTTAACGGTTATACACTACGAAGCCGATACATATAGTTATTTCTAACATATTAATTATTCATGTTCTGGTCAATCAGTTTCAGTTTCAGTGTACCTCTAACATTACCTTGGGTGATAGGTAACTGATATCATATGAGTCACATATCTACAGTGTATATGACGTTGTATTCGAATTATACTTATGTTTCCTCTTCGAAACTCCTAACGATCGTTTTGTACTTTCAGTTTATCAATTCAATACAAGCTATGTACATACGACCATTTATGGAGTTGTAGTGCTGTACAATAACTATTCATTATTACGTATCGCTTCACTCTACTTCAAATGTATTCTTAGATCACACTCGCTAACGTTACAATGTACAATGTATTGTGTATGTGAATTAGACATGAACAAGAACGTAGGACTAGAGTGCTCAGAGATCACAGCATACCCCACCGGGAGCCGTGTTGATGTGCAGTCGATCCTTTATTGAAGTTATTAAAAGGTAAGAGTAATGTAATTGTTTTAATCTCTGAAATTCATTTACGATGAGTTTGACGTTGATCAGCAAATCATGGTTTCATATGAATGGTCGAAAAAAAGGGAAGCACATGTGAAGTATCATATGTCTATGTTACCACTGCATTGTTAAAAGTTTCAGAAAATGGTTCCTACAAGAAGGTCATGTTATGGGGTTAAAAGATACGACTTCATTTTGTGACAAGGGGGACATGTGCAGATTACAGATTTATCAAATATTTGTGTCACAACTTCTATATATAATCTTTCCGGTTAAAATGAACTATAACGATTAACAATTGAGGAACGATATCAGTATTATATCAGTATCGCCAAATAATACAAATCATTCGTAATCTTATTCATTAGCAGAATTAAATTTCCCGTGTACTTGGATTGAATGTACACTGTCTGGCAAGAGAAACACATGCACTGTATCTTATCAGATTTCCTAAAAACTATAAAGAACATGTTAGCAATATTACAGCAATATGAAGTTGCACCATTTCTATACAACATTTTAAAGTTTCAGAAGTTGTTACAAAGGAATGACGATTGTTTAAATGAGAGAATGGTAACAGTACAGTGCAGTATTCGAGCAGTGTTTTATCAGTGAAGTGACATTTGAAGCAAGCACCAGCTGTATTGGTGATAAAGTGCATATGCACCTGGTCACGGTGCGTACATATATCAACAGGAAGTACCGGTTTACAGTGCACAGGGTTTTCTTAAAAGTTATTGACTCGAATCAAACCTTTTCACGATTTCAATGGACTGTCATATTAACAATTGTATCATCATAAATTGGAGACGCCCATTAATTACTCGTATTTCAGAAAGTATTTCAGTCTACATCTAAAAAAAAGGATGTCAGCTTTTATTTTGCCTGGTAGTTAGTGTTAAAACAACAATATACCTCACATTAAACATCCTTGTCTCACACCTGAATGCACTCAACATACGTCACTCCCTAACATTCATGTACGTTATTTATACAGGTGACTGTATACTTATTGGGTGTTTAATAGTGTTCATAAATCAAGATCAAGAGTCAAGATCTAAAACTAGTTGGCGGTGTGCACTGTATGAAACACAATCAGACAACAATAGGGAAATTAACTATCCATAGTCTGAAGTATCAAACAGATTACGGATCCAATTTGGCATTTAGTATCAAATATTCTATAATTTACCTTGAACTTACTTTGACGTGGCTGGCGTCTGTAGGACATTATTGTGAAGACCCAATTATAATCAATATTAAAAACTTCTAGTAAATGTTTACTGGTGTAACAGTTTACGGTTACAGTTGCGTTTGTACAATCCATATAGTCTGTTTGTGTACAGCCAATGGTGTAAGTATCAAACATGTGGTAGCTACAGTTTTGATTATATACTCCCTATGTCCTATGATAACCCATCATATTTTTGTTGCAGAGATGGACGACAGAACGGTAGTGGTAGCCCGAGAAGACGGGGGGATACTCCCCGGTGCGTTGATACTCAGAAAATACTTTGAGAGCACTGCTGACTCAGGAGGTGGGGTTCTCGATGTTCTCGAGATGAGGGCTGATGGGACAGCTCTCATTTCCTTCAGAAGTAGTGATCGTAAGAACTTTACCTAACAGTATTTCCTTGATACCGCCACTGTAGTATAATTACTTTCTTACAGTACGGCATGGATAAATAAGTTTCTTGATAATCTTAAGGAAATTATATCTGTAAAATAACTTTGCGATAAGTCTGTGTTCACAATTTGCAACTGAGAAACTTAAAGTCGTCCACTGAGATCTTAAGGGTTCAACTTTTCAAAGTGACAGGAAAAGGATACATCTATAATTTGGCTTTGTTGCCATGTTGATCTCATGTACATTGCAAAGCTTAGCTTATGTGTTCTATTTCAAAATTGGTCTGTAGAGCTTACAAGTAATCCATGAGATCGATAAAGTGCAATAAAAACAATATCAACATTTGAGAAGGCTTGTTACAGCGATGTTTATGTTTGCAGAGGCTGCCAATGTAGAATCGAAAAGTCACGAAGTCGACGGTGTCGCCTTGCTTGTCTATCCCTTTTATGGAAAAGTACTTAACGAGTTTGAGTCAGATTACGATAACACTGCAACACTTACTCGCAAGAAGATGACAAAGTCAGAAACCGATACAAACGAAGAAGACAACATAAACTTTGAACTCCAAGACCCGGATGAAACAACGGAGACAGATGAACTTCACATGGGGCCTGGAAAGATACGGTTTATCCAGCAGTTCAAACCCCCAGACTTAACGAAATTAGCAAAACAGTTCAGAAAATGCTCATTTCAGGAGGACAAGATTGTGGTCACAGATGCATCAACAAAGTTCAGTGAGAAGATTCAGGAGCTGAAGCTGGAGCTACTGAACATACACGAGGAGACGTTCGACCTGACGAAACCTCTGGTGTATACCCTGCTGACCTCTGAGAGAGGAGTTGAGGAACTCTCCAAGATTGAGAGGTCACTTGAGTGCATCATTCAAGTCGATCAAGGTTTCTATACGACCAGAGACGAGGAAGAAGGTGAGAGTGTTTATCTAGTGATTATCACTGTAAGGACGTCGTTGTAAGTGTCGCGAACAAGCTAAGAGAGTATGATTTTCCCATGCTATCGGTATTTGACTTCAAGACTCAACATGACAGTAGTTCATACATTAATGAATGTGATAATGGCTTCACATCTTTTTATATTCAAAACTGTATATACAGTGGACTTGGTGATATGTAGAAGATCATACATGCAGAAGGCCATTCTTAAATAAATCCGTTAACTTTTGATTCACTTACATGCATGTGTTGTTCTTGTAGATATTCCAGAAGAGACTGATCAACAGGAGTCTATAGTTACCTTGGTAACAGGGGATGTAGCAGATCAGGAGGTAGGGATTATCTTTTATTATTTATTCAGCATTTATTACCAAAGGATTCACATTTGGTATATCATAGATGCATGCATAATGATGCTTTTATCTAAGGTAGTCGCCTATTTTAAGCAATTCATATTCATCAAATATGATAATTCTTCAAGTTCAATCCAGCTACAGTCATACCTCGATAATCCGAACACTTCCGTTTTTCATCAAAAACGTTCAGATAGTGAAATGTTCGGACTACTGAAATGAACCAAGATGGAGTTACTCCCTTTTGAATTTACATACAGACGACAACGTATTTAGAATATCAAATGAGTTTTATTTCATATACACATAACAACTGGAATACATTTATTAATAAAACAATCATTGCACAAAATCGTTTCTGAACATACATGCACAAAACATGTCAAAACATTCAACGAACTCATTAATGTTTGAAGAATTTGCCGATTACAGATTGTGTACTCAATAGCTTGAAGGACCCACGCATAGTGATCAAAGTTTCTAAGTTCTTTTCGGAAGCAACGGATTAATGAATCCACATTCAATGAGTTTATATAGAGATTAGTTTGGTTACAGCTTGCTACCGTTCGGACACTGCGAGATTCGGATTATCGGTGGCCGGACTATCGCGACTTGACTGTACTTGTAATCTAGAAACTGTTAGTCATTCGTGTTTGACTGACCGACATCCAAGAATCATAGAATTGACAATGTATGCAAACGAATTAGTACAAGCATTGCATTGGTTGATTTTCGCGAAGTCTGACATCAACGAAATGCATTATCGGTGAATATACTATCAAAACTATTAGGGTAATAATTGTTCCAGGTTGATGTCCTTGTTAGTTCCGTTGATGAAGATTTGACCCTGGAGACCGGAAGTACGTCTAGTAAGCTGTTGCGCATGGGTGGCCAATCTCTAAATTCTGATTACAAGAGAAAGTACCCACAAGGAATCAAAGTCAAGGAGATTGCAGGAGTTTCCGGAGGACAACTTAAATGTAAAGAAGTATTCTTTATACGTCTTCCCGACTTCCCCGACGACCAAAAGCTCAAGGTATA
This sequence comes from Gibbula magus, assembly GCA_936450465.1. Classification (NCBI taxonomy): domain Eukaryota; kingdom Metazoa; phylum Mollusca; class Gastropoda; order Trochida; family Trochidae; genus Gibbula; species Gibbula magus. The sequence continues at coordinate 51,252,203 of OW388303.1, read as the reverse complement.
GTTGAAGAAGAAAATATAATCAGAATCTTATACGAATGCATCATTAACGCATCATCTCATAACCATTATCAGTAAATGATGAATATTTTCATTCTATACAATTAAGACAGCTTATAGTTACCTTTCGCTATTTTCCCTTCAGACATTAGGATCATTGGTATACAAGTGCCTATACGAGTGTAGCGAGAGAGGCTACAGCAGCATAGCCTTCCCAGCCGTGGGCACCGGACACAGAGGATATCCGCCACATCTCGTGGCAGAGATGATCTTCAAGAAGATGACGCACTTCATGACGTATGCATCAGCTATTAAAGATGTACGGGTTGTGGTCCAGGCGAGAAAATCTTCTATTATGAAGGAAAGTATATTCATAGTTTTTGACGTTGTTTATCCATTGTTTTGATTGTAAGTATATTATGTATCAACTATGGTGGGAGAAAGGGTGGAGTGGAGAGGGAAAACGGAGAACTACGCGATATCATGGGAGTGGAAATTAACATTACTTTAAATAGCCATTTCGTTATAATGTGGTGGCTATTTCTAACTGTGTACCGCAATACCAAAGCAGCTATGAATTTTTACTAAAATCGCGAGTAAGAACTAATTAGAACATGAGAACATCATGTAGTTTCAGGAAGCATTGAACCCAAATCTTCCTACAGCTGACACAGTTGCCAATTTCTTAAAGGATTCTGTAATTACGGACCTCCTCAATCGGTTCATATGCTGTTACCACTATCTTATCTTCTCTAATTAAGTAAGAGATATAAAGAGATGGAACTGAGATTCAGAATTGGATAGTTTATGGGATGTTTGGCTGCGGACTGGTATTTGGATAGGAAAGTGGCGTGAGGGTGAAGTATATAGCGACGAAAATAGCGAATAAGAAATAATAACATCACTTACTTGGTAGTGGTGTCAGTATCAACTCCAAAACATCGCATCCATTGTCATAGAAAAGTTGACTATCCAAAGATATTGGTTCTCCGTCATACAACAACTTCTAAAAGGCCTCTTACAGAAATAATAAATAAGAAGTTCACATGAGTAGGAGCAGAATATATTGATTATTAGGGTTGGTTTGTGTGATATAACAGTGATCGACAGTGAACGGTTTATACATATATTCCCACCTCATTGATGAACAGCAGAACAATCACATTAATTATGTATTCTATTATGTATATTACTCCTGAATTATTGCACATGTCTAATGTCTTGATTTGACATCTTCAGGCGTTTGAAGAAAACAGACCGTCTTTTCACATCAATCACGGTGACCAAGGTAATGAAATCTACAAAAAAATTTTTTCGAAAATTAACAATTTAGAAAAAGACATCAAAGACGAGCAACATCGTCATGCGCATTTTTTTATATCCAGATAATGCACGTATTTGAGGAACATTCTATCATGATAATAAATTAAATGCTCGGTTACACAACTTTGTAATTACCTTTTTACCAGATGGAAGCGATGAAGTGGACGCTGTTGTGTCACGTGATGATTTTCGAGTTGGCAATATAACAGTTCACGTCAAGCAAGGGGAGATAAGCAGAGATAGAAGCCAGGCACTGGTGAACATTGTCAGAACTGCTTCCGCTCTGAATGAAGGTACGTCATGGTGTTCGTCCACTCTACTGAAAGGGGGGGGGGGAGGGGAGGGACAGGGGGAGGGTGGTGTCAAACCTTTGAGTAAGCTTAATATGAAATGACCAATCGTATCCCTTGATAGTCATGGTCATGACGTTGACTGGGCACATGAACATTTTTTCTTTAAACTTTTAATTTTATCGTATGGTTTACCATACAGGTTCTGCTGCCAGCGATCTCCTCCAGGAATGTGATAGAGATATTGACATCCAGTGTCGTATAGCAGGTACAGTGAACACCTTTAATTACAATCGAGCAATGTGAGAAGCTGGCCTACATGTACGGTTAAATACGTTTAGCATTAATTGACTTTAGAGAAACCCGTCGTAACAAACTAATTAATGAGAACTATCCACCATTGTCTTATCCTTGAGTGTTTCGAAACTTGATAATTATATATATTTTAGTAGAATATATCCGGCAGTTTAGTAACCAAACTTGAAAATAGAGTGATAGTTGATAAGTATGATAATCACCTGCATGTATATTTCATGTCCTTTTGTAGATATTCCATTCATTGTCAATTCCTACATAAACCACCCTCAAACTTTGTGCTCGTAAAATCGGAACCGTCACCACAACCTGTAGAACACTCAACATATTACTGTCCTGAAGGCCATTTAAAAGTTGAAAGCATACAAGCTATGGATGACAACTTCTTCATTACCATAACACAAGCATACAGGATCAGTGCTTATTTTTAGTCATGAATTAGAAGTGAATGTTGAATGCGCAACTGATCAAGGGAACAAAAATAAATGATGTACACCAAAGGTACTAATCACCCATAACAACCATTTGACGTCAGTTTAAGTAATGGTTTACTTTTGTTGGTATTGTGCAATAAGAGTTTTGGCTTCTCAGCGTACGTATTTATGTTCCCTTGTCTCGAAATCTGTAAATATATATCAATATATAATCTAAAACGTGTTGGTCTTCCCAATAAATGTGTGTCTTAAATTCTGGTCTCTCACATTGAGTTTATCTCTGCATTCCATGATTTACTGCAGTGAACACGTTGCACAAGACGGGCATGGCATTAACCACAGCACCCGGACTCCCTGCCCAGTACCTGCTGCACGTTGCCCTGGACCACTTCAAGGGGAGTCTGAAGGATGTCACCAAGTCCTGTCTCAAGACAGCCAACGAACACCGCATCTCCTCCCTGGCGCTACCAAGTCTCTGGACAGGTATCCGAATAGTCTGTCACCCACACCCATGAGTAAAATATTCAATTGACGACCAACCAAGTCTAGAAAATTATAGCAAGTCTAGATAACTCAAATTAAGGCATGTTTAGGGCTCCATTTGGTATAACTATTTGAATTGTTTGTTAAATGTTGCCTGTAAGAAACAAAATATTTCTGAGACTAAATGGTAGTCTAGTATCCGAACACGATATTGAAATATGACCAAACCTTGCAGACAAGTAACCCTGTTAATTAAGCGATTACTGTTAAGTCAGCTTGTTAACATGATATATAGGATGAAATGAAAAGCCCGTTGACTATAATTTATCTTACTTCTAAACGAAGGTGTTTAATGATATAATAAAATGAAGCGTCAATAAAATATAGTCTTTATCTCCTTATTCTCATGTTCTAGCTAGGCAAGGTCAATCTTATCAAGACACTGAATATTTCACGCTAGCCTTGTAGTGACAACAATGAGAAAGCAAGCTGCGGGTTAAGAACTCGAACTGGAATTTGGCGCTAATCATTTGCGGTTTAGAACGGTTTTTGTTACAATGTATATCATTAAACCGTTTCATTTAACGGCGTAAAGTCAACAGATTAACATGTATGTTTACAAGCTAAATACCACCAGTGAAACATGTATGACTTAGCGGCTGAAGTGGGGCAAGTTGGTTTATATAAATTATGCATATGTGTCAGACACACTTTTAGTCATACTTCCTGCCTTCATACTTATATATCATAAGTCAGGACGATAGTGAAAACTAGTTTTTCAAGTAGAACGATTAGCCCCCAGGTCCTAGTATTCAATGTCATCCTCTATATAGACAGCCACATATACGTCTCTATATATTAGTCGACTGAACATAGATGACATCAACTTATGAATTTCAGAAACTGACAACATGGCTCTGAGGAACATCGCCAAGGTTATGGTGAAGAGTCTGGAGGAGTGTGAGAAGAAGTCGACGTGTCTGAAGGAAGTGAGCCTGGTGATCCAGGAGGAGACAGACTGCTCCATCTTCCTCTCTCTTCTCCACGAACTCATTACAAAGAAGGCACTCAAAGCAAAAGGTTCGTCTAGGTATTCACTGATGGTGCATCTTCGTCGGTCCTGTTCGCCCGAATTTACCGTAAATCCTTGAATAATCGCCTGCCTTGAACAATCGCCTGCCTTGAATAATCGCTGGGTCTAAGCCATCCTTGAAATAAATAATCGCCGTTAGCAATTTTAGCCTATGTAAATACACTAATGGATATCTCCTTTTCAAAAACAATTTCGGCATAAGCATATTTATGCGAAGATTAACCTCAGGACAAACACTTCGTTTACAATATTCATGATTTAAAACTTACTGCAATGACTATTTTTTAAAATGTTTGCTGCGAAAATATAATCGCGTGCCTCGAATAAATGCCTACCTTAAATAATTACCGGGCCTAATCGGTGTTTGAAATTAGTAATCGCCGGGCGATTGTTCAAAGATTTACGGCACCTATCTTTATACAACAGTATTTGTGATCATATTTGAGCCCAATGCACTATTCAGTTACATAATCACGTTCAGGCCTAAAGCTCCAAGCTCCAGAATGTTTAATTACTTAAATCGGCTAAATGTGATAGGAAATTACTATCAAAGGTAACTAACCATATACATGTTGTCAATATAAACTCATATATAATAGTACGTTTTTGATTAAACGTAATTATTTATACTTACCTGTTGACTAGACCTACTTTGCCTTACCTCCCAGGGGTAATGCTATTTCAACCTTAATACAGACGAACTTGAAGAATGGATGAGGGGTGCGTAAAATCCCTTATCCAAGGGCCGGTAAGTCTAGATGGTCTCGTGACGTCACTACCGGTTCATATCACTCTCCGAAAGTCCCAAAGGCAAGACAGACCAAGTGGGGAGGATGGGAGGGCCTAGAGCGTAGGTCTAGTCAACAGGTAAGTATAAATAATTACGTTTAATCAAAAACGTACTATTATTTAAATACCTATCTGTTGACTAGACCTACTTTGCCTAGAATCCCACCGCAAGGAGGCGGGTCAGTAGATACATGGTAGTGACGAGACCAGCGACTAGCCCTGAGTGTAAGCTAACCTACGAGTCCTCCACCCTGTGGTGAGGACAAGGCACAGCCCGGGAGATACCATCTCTACCGCTAAGCGGATCGAAGAGACAACCCTGCCACTCAACTTCCGATCAACATACCGCCCCCCAAACCCCAACAGGGAGGGGGGGGTCAAAACGAAGTTAAAGAAAAAACCAACAGACACGAGAGTAAGCAATGTAACCCCTGTTTATTTACAATAAGTCCCAAACGCGTCTAAGAAGGATGACCCCTTCTTGGTCTGGTTGGGGGGACCACCTTCGTCTGCGCGAAGACCTGTGGACCCAGCCTAGAGATGCCTTCAAGATCAGCAGTGGAGACATCTCGCAGGTAATGGTTGGCGAAAACCTCTGATGAACGCCAAAAACACCCTGCCATGACATCCGAAACCGCGATGTTGCAGTGATACGCCATCGTGGCTGAAACTGCGCGGATCTCATGAGGATTGGAACGCGACGGCGGAGGCAAATCAGCGGCCTTGTACGCATCAATTACCGCCGATCTTAGATACACCCCCAACGCTCGCTTGTCTAGTTCCTTGGTGCTCCTGGGTGAGTGAGGCAAGAACAGACGACGCCTGCCATCCCTCAGCCTGCGGGTACGCTGCGTGTACACCCTTAAGGCTCTTACTGGACACAAAGAGAGATCCACCTCATCTGAGTCCGAACCCAGAGCTGGGATAGAGAACGTACGTCCCGCTTCATCCGCTGCTTGGTTCTTACAGACAAAATCAGGAGCCAACCCCAGCGAGGCGGAGCCCCCCTCCCTGACCTCAAAACGTAGCAGGTCCGCCTGCAACGCATGGATCTCTGAAATCCGCGCTGCAGAGGCCATGGCCACCAGAAAAATGACCTTGATGGTGAGAGGGAGGAGAGGCACGTCGGAGAGCGGTTCATACCTATCGGAGCGCAGGTGGTTGAGCACAATGGCTAAGTCCCATTCAGGTGGGCGAAGCCTGGACCTGCCGTCCACCGAACGGAAGGTCTTAATTAGGCCCTTGAGGACCGACACATCCAATCCTGGCGATCTCTTCCTGAGAACCGACAGGATGGCCGACATGTTGGTGTTAATTGACGACGCCTTAAGATGTCTAGTGTTGCGAAGGTACACCAAGTACTCCGCAACCTGAGGCACTGAAGCCTCTGCCGGAATGAAATCCCTCTGAGCACAGAACGAGGCGAAGGCCTGCCACTGGAAATCATAGAGCTTCCTAGTGGTTTTCCTATGCGAGGTAGCTATTGCGTTGGCGACGCACTTAGAGTATCCACTACTCCTTAACCCTCTTTTAATACAAGCCAAGCGTGAAGGGAGAACACCTGAGGGTTCTCGTGTAACCTTCCGCTTGGCCTGCTGATGAGCAGATCCCTCCGTATCTGAATCGGAACCGGTTCCTGCCGACAGAGCCGACGGAGAGGAACGAACCACGGCCGGGCTGGCCACCAAGGGGCGACCAGCAGGAGACGAAGAATCCGAGTTTCCCCTATCTTGGCTACAACTTGGGAGAGGATGGCCGGCGGCGGAAAAGCATAGGCGTCCATCCCCTCCCACCCTAACGAGAGCGCGTCTAAGCCCATCGCTAGCGGGTCTGGCACTGGGGAGATGTAGGTTTGCAATTGGTGGTTGAGACACGTCGCGAACAGATCTATCAGCGGGGTGCCGAACTGGAGACACAACCCCCTGAAAACCACCGGATTCAGTTGCCACTCCGTTGGGGGAGGGGCATCCGGACGTGACAACGCGTCCGCCAAGACGTTCTTGGCACCTGGAATGTGGACCGCTCGAATGTCCAGGTCCACCTCGTCCACCAACTCGAAGAGCTGGAGTGACACGCGTAGCAGAGACTGTGCCTTGGTGGACCCCTGCTTGTTTATCGACCAAGCAGCCGCCGAACTGTCCGTGTGTACTAGCAGGCACTGGCCCCTCAAGGGGACCTGCCAGTGCTGAATGGCAAGACGTACTGCGTCCAACTCGAGGACGTTGATGTGTAGGTTCCGCTCTGATGGGGACCAAACTCCCGCCACCTGTTCGTGACTCATGTGCGCTCCCCACCCTTGGGTGGAGGCGTCTACAAACAGGTGAGCTGAGGGGGGGCGAGGACGAAGTGGAACGCCTGCGAACACACTCTCGTCTACCCGCCACCAAGCTAGGAACCGATGTAGGTCTGGGGTTAAGACTATGTCGTGACGACAACGCGTCTCCCTGATGTGGGGATTCAGGAACACCTGTAACGGGCGAAGGAACAACCTCCCCCTGCGGGTCAGGTCCTGAGCTGACGTTAATAACCCCAACACTCTTTGCCACTGACGTAGGGAGAGCGAGGCATCGAGCGCGCGATCCATAAGGCGATCGTAACGAGCCATCCGCTCCCTCGTGACGAAACCGCGGAACAGCCGGGTGTCTAGGATAGCCCCTAGGAACTTCAGACGAGTTGCCGGAACCAAGTCCGACTTCTCTAAGTTCACTAGCCACCCCAGACGACGGAACAGGTCCATCGTAAACCTGAGCTGCGCCTCGAGAACGACCGGGGAGCGGTCGTGAGCGATCCCATCGTCCAAGTACATTAGGAACTGAATGTCGCATTGGTGAAGGAATTGGACGATGGGCTGAGTCACCCGTGTGAATAACCAGGGGGCGGACGAGATCCCGAACGGGAGCACGCACCACTGAAAATGTCTGCCGTCCAGGATGAAGCGGAGGTACCTGCGGTCCCGATAGTGAATCGGCACGTGCAGGTACGCATCCTGTAGATCGAGAGACACCATGCAGTCTGAGCGCTCCAAGGACCGCATCACTGAGGGAAGCGTCAAGAGTCGAAAATATGGCGGCCGAACGAGGAAGGAGCGGTTGAACACCTTCAAATCGTGAATTAGCCGCCATTTTTTCGAGTTCCTTTTGGGTATTACGAACACTGGGGAGTAAAACCCCGGCGTTAGATGCGGGGTCAGGACCTCCTGCACCGCCCGTTTGGAGATTAATATCTCCACCTGTTCCAATGTCAATTTGAGCCGGTCCCCTGCTAAGGGACGCTCCATTGGAGTACAGGTGAGGGGCGGCGGAGACGAGACGGGAATGCGGAACCCCTGACCCAGAATCCGACACACGTAAGGGTCTAACCCTAACTGTACCCAGTTGCTGACAAAGTCTTGGAGGCGACCCCCCACCAAGCCCTCCGACACCGGAACGAGTGGAGGAGGGAGCAGCGGGGGTGACCACGAGTCACTTCCTCCACTTCTTTTGCGGGGTACGACCTCCGGCGCCAGGCCGGGGGGACTTGGGGGACTGACCCGTGGATCCACGGCCACGACCTCCCCGCCGAAAGTCCGTTTTCGCTTTCTTGGGGGAAGGTTGGCCACTGCCCTGCCCTTGCCCCTGACGAAAATTGGTCTGCGGACGCTTTGGTGTCGTTTGCCTCTGCGTGACGAGCCGATTAGTGAGGTCTTGCTGTTGGGCCTCCTGTCGTGCTCTCAAAACCTCCGGGATACGACCACCAAACAGAGTTTCAGCGTGAGCAGGGGCATGTCGAAGGAAATTCTTATGATCTGGGTTGAGACCTGACCGGTAGAGGAAATTGTCTCTGCGAAGCACTGTTATACTCGATGAAATCCGCGACGCTGATAACATGATCTGCGCAAGGTCCGCAGCCACATCACCAAACGCTTTGAACAACACCGGGTCCCCCGCCTCCATGCCCGCCTGCTTAGCACAAGCCAGCATCGCCTGACATGTGAAAGCCACGTTGTTCCCCAAGCCTAACACCGAACGCGCCTCCCTGTCAAGATGAGAGAACTGTGCCTCAGACACGCGGTGAAGCAGGTTGGTGGTAAACAACCGGGACGCCCCCTGATCAAGGGGAGGCGGAACAAGCTGAAAAGGGACCGGATACAAGGGCAGACGCCGTCTGCGCTTGTCCGGCACCACCAAAGGCGGAAGCAAACGATTGGGCATCGCAGATGATACGACTTGCTCCATATCCTCGGTGGCCTCCAAAAGAAGCCTATGAGGTGGAAGGGCAAGACGCGCGGGAGGTACCTCGCCATCGGGGCCAAAGGAAGCCCTCCTGGCCGCCGACGTGCGCGGACCCGTCACGCTGACTTGGCTAAGTGGAACGTCCGCGAACGAAGCCACTTCGGATAGCATAGCTATTGCGTCAACCACTGGAGGATCCTCCGACGATCCCGTACCCTCCGCCTCCGTTTCTATACTGATGAACGGAGGGTTCGACACGTCCACGTAACGGGTGTCACGTTCCGGTGAGTCCGGCGAGGAGTCACGTAAGGGTGACATCACCGTGACACGCCGCTCCGGGGTGCGAGGGGTACGCGAAGGAGTCGCGGGTGCGGAGGCCCTAGCGGACGAGGAACGCGCACCCTGAGGTACGTCATCCGCATAGGGCTCACACGAACGCGTAGTCGTAGTGTGAGTAGGTAAGTTCCGCGGACCCAAACGCGCATCGAGCAAGGAAGAGACCATATCCTTGACGGATGCCAGAAGGAGGGAAGGATCGACCTTGTCGAACCTAGCCTTCTTGGACTTCTTCTTCTTGCTCTTGGGCGTAGCGGGTCCGCCCACCTTAAGTCTAAGCGGAGACAACCGTTGGTCCGGCGAAGGAGGGGACAACGGGTGAGTCCGCGAACGAGAACCGGAACACGACGGCGGAGGGGGGGAGCGTAACTTCGACCCCCCAGCGGGTTCGGACAGGTCCGATTCCCTGTCGAATTCATCCGCCCCTTCCGTGAGGACAATGTCAACATCCTCCACCGGAGACGGATGACGAATGGGAGACACCTCCCTACGTTGAGCTGACGACGTACGCTTCTGTGACGCAGCCCTATCGGCCACCGACTTGCGTATGGCGGAAACGTACGCGAGGAACTCCGATTCGGAGAGAGGAGCGCACTCGTCGCAACGGTAATCCTCTTCGCAAAGGTCCTTGCACTTTCTGCATAACAAGTGCGGATCCTTAGAGGCGGACTTCCTGCCTCCGCAGTTCGTGCAGAAGGCGGAGTACATGGCGAACGGTAACGATAAAACGCGTAACGTAAGCGAAGGTAGAGACAGTCGAGTCACCTACACAGCGTCGCAACAAAAACTCTGAACTCGAAGAGCACAAAGTCAAAATCAAGTAACCACCCGCCAAGGTAAACAAAGACGAACAAGCCAAACCAAAAAATAGGCTAAACACTAACAAGATAATTCAATCTTTATTCACATAACATTCGTGCGTGAACCAAACCTTAAGTGACTGGCGTAGCGAGTCACTTGAACCAAAGTGAGTCACCCTAAGGGTGAGTCACGTATAATCGACCTAAGTCGAACCAAACCCTAAGCGACTGGCGTAGCGAGTCACTTGAACCAAAGTGAGTCACCCTAAGGGTGACTCACGTATAATCGACCTAAGTCGAACCAAACCCTAAGTGACTGGCGTAGCGAGTCCCTTGAACCAAAGTGAATCACCCTAAGGGTGAGTCACGTAGAATCCACCTAAGGCGAATGGTAGGCGAAAGCTAGCAACGGGCAACGCGAGTCACTGACGAGGAGTGTATCCACTGCTCCTTAACCAAGCTAGTGACTCACCTAAGGCGAACAACTAGCGAGCCAGTGACAGGCGAGGCGAGAAGCCAAGCGAGACGCGAAGCACTTGAGTACGGACCGCAGGCGAATGACAAGCGACAAGCGAATGACAAGCGAGGCGAGTCACCCGCGTAGGAGAGATACCACTGCTCCTTTACATTACGCAAGTCAAACCCACAGTTTCCTAAGGTACAGACCGATAAGCGTAAGCCAAGCGAGAGCGAATGACAAACGAAGCAAGCCAAACGAATTAGGAGAGATACCACTACTCCTCTACGATACGCAAGACAAACACTTAACAGTTAGCACTAGAGTACAACCGACAGGCGTATGACAAGCGAATTAGGAGTGATTCCACTAGCTCCTTTACCGTACGCAAGTCAACAACCCACAGTTAACACTAAAGTACAGACCGAAAGCGCGTGACAAGCGAAAGCGAATGGCCAGCGAAGCGAGTCAAACGATTAGGAGAGATGCCACTACTCCTCTACCAGACGCAAGACAAACACCTAACAGTCAGCACTCGGAACGAATGGCGAATGACCAAGCGAAAGCGGATGACAAGCAAGCGAGTCACCCCCGTAGGAGAGATACCACTGCTCCTTTACCCTACGCAAGTCAAACACCCAACAGTCAGGTGAGAGAAAACAAAGAATCACGAGCTGCACGTGCGGCGCATGCAATCCACCTACTCCGGATGGTCGCTAGCTAGCACATGTCAACAAGGCCCCTTGAAATCTAACACCTACTTGAAAAACAGATTGTAAACACAACCTGCACTAACGAAGAACAACGTTGATGATATCTCTTGAACTAACAAGAGAAAAATAGCAAGTTAGCAACCCAAGTCGCTAAAACCCCAGTCACAGAACAAAACACGTCTGCCTTGCTCTGCAACTTTTAGGAGAGTGATATGAACCGGTAGTGACGTCACGAGACCATCTAGACTTACCGGCCCTTGGATAAGGGATTTTACGCACCCCTCATCCATTCTTCAAGTTCGTCTGTATTAAGGTTGAAATAGCATTACCCCTGGGAGGTAAGGCAAAGTAGGTCTAGTCAACAGATAGGTATTTAAATAATTGTTTGTTTCCAAAGTATCGACTTTTAAAAATACCTTGACTTTGAAAATATAAGAAGAAAGTATTTTGTTGGTGAAATTAACTTTGCTAAATTTCCGATTTTGAAATTAAATGTTTTGTATGAAAAAACAAATTTCGATGAATAAAAATGGTTTTTGAGAAAACAGTGATTCCACGTCATGACTGCATTTCTTCTACCTACATGTTCAGTAAATGCCAACTTTCAATCACCAGAGTGTAAATCGTTTTTTAGGAATATACTCATGTCAGGCGTTGCTTTCATATGGGCCCTCAGAGTGGTACTGTGGCTGAATAATGGTACTGTTACTGTTTATCCCAATGTGTCAATTGATGATTATATGTAACGTACGTGCGATTTTATAGTTGTGATCCCCAGGATATTGTGGATTATTAGGTCTTCAAGACATAGTCTGGAAGACGTATTGTTATTATGCGAATCCTTATTATTAGGTCTTCAAGACATAGTCTGGAAGACGTATTGTTATTATGCGAATCCTTATTATTATTATTATTATTATTATTATGATTTCCAGAACATTTTGTTCGCCGATTCCTGAATTAACGGCTTAACCTATTTTCATGAAACTTTCAGGGATGGTAGATTTCAATGGGATCTGGAAAAATGTCGAACGGATTTTCGATTGCTTTCCTCATTAAAGGTCCAGTTCGATTCAAAATTTCGATTTTTAACATGGGAAAAAAAATTAAAATACACCTAGAGATTTGAATCTTTTTTTAAAACATGCGCATTGACAATCCGAGCAAAAAAGTAAATCGCGGTGAAATCGTAAGTCACGTGGTTCAGCCGCCATCTTGGATTTTCTAACTTTTTCAAAATGTCTGACCCCATGTACCTTTGCAGAATCACCACTCCGAAGATATTAGCACCTAAGAGCTGAAACTTAATTTATATATAGCTGACACATTGGGGACTAACAAGTTTGTTCTTGTTTGTGCGAATTTCTAATACTTTTCCGACAGTGACCTTTCAAAGTTGGGCGACTTGTTACATTGGACCTACTTCAAGGGGACATTACTCCACTTTCCTGATCTTACAATTGCATGAAATTTTCAGGGCTACTACATCAATATATTGTCTTTAGGAATCAATAATAAAATCGCTCGCGAACAGTCATTTCCGGTCACAAATAAGGCTGAAAAATGACAGGAAATCACGATTTTGAATTTTAACATGGGGAAAATTTTTAAAATTAAGATAGAGACTTGAAACTTTTTTTAAAAGATGGGCAATGACAATGCAAGCAAAAAAGTCAATCATGGCGAATTCGTAGGTCACGTGGTTTTGGCGCCATCTTAATTTTAAAATTAAATTTATGATTTTTTTTAGGTTTTCTCAGTACAGTATAAGATGTTACGAATGGAAGTTTTGACAGAACAATGTTTGTGACATTCCTCGATCAAACATGGAGCTGAGGGTCAAGCAGAAGTCTTGAAGACCTAAGTATTGACGCGTCAATCCTAGTTTATGTTATTCTTATCGTTGACAACTGAAAACATCTCTATGTATTGACTGCCTATTTGATGTTGACAGCCCGATTCTCGTACAGGAGACGAGATGTCACCCGAGCAGCAGCAAGTAGAAGCGCCACTGAACAGGTAAACAATGAATGTCAACTACACAGAATTGTTCTGATTAGGGTAATTGCATGCATGTACCCGTTTAACAAGAATTTTGTAAAACTTGTGAAAGGTATATGTATCTAACTCGATTTTGCTCGTTGAATACTAAACCACTCACTCGTTTCATAAATGTCATGAAACGGCACATCGTTTAGCATTCTCTATTTCTCATCCAAGATTGACTCCCACAGTGAATATCGCTTCTACAATTTTTGTAGATCAAATCATTTTAACACTGCTGACAATGGTATGACGTCACCGAGTTGTTAAATTAACAATGCTTTGATGCCATGATGTTGCTGACGTCACAATGCCATGATCTCAATGTGATCACTGCTGAAGAAGCTAAATGGTAGTTATGTGTTTCAGATATGTTCATTATTTTGCCAATAATGGTTTAAGAATTATTTTAATGATAAAGAAAATATCACCCTCTCGCCTCGGTCATTTATACTTTTAATCAATTCGTGTTCATATATTTCATATCTTATTCATATTTCATAATTAACAAGTGACCATCTCACCTAATTCCCCAATGCTAATAACTTGACATGGTTAACAGACTGTTGAAGAGATGTACGTCAAGAATGTCCCTGAATCTGATGCAGAGGTGACGGTATATGCTGGAACTCGATCAGTCCTACAGACGGCCTTCAATAAGGTTGTAAAGCTCTATGAATCCCAGTTTGTGAAGAAAAGCATGCAGATGCAGAATCTCAAACTCTTGTCACCCGTAAAGGTAACGAACTTTAAATAGCATAAAATATATAAATCAACATTTAAACCGAAAATCGCTCATTTTAAAGTTACTTTTATATAGATCTCTTCATTTGTATAAAATAAAATATTAATGTTAATAGACTAAATGTATCTGTTTTCATTAGACTACAATATGTGTCCTGGCCACCTTTAACAAAGCACTAAGGTGATTATAAGTTACTAAGACAACATTGGTGCAATGTTTAAGAATTAGAGTCTATCTAAGTAAATCTAAGTTAGGGTTGTTATGTGTATAAAGCCGCTTGACGACCGCAAAGGAATACTGTAATAATGTATCAGTGTATAAAATAAGTTTAAAATGAGGCCTCCTTGAAATCACAATTAAGTCAAATAAAAAGAGAGCGCCAAAATGGAACGCAAATCTTTGGATTTTTGTTGAATGCTGTATTTCTCTACATTTATTTACAAACAATTTGACATTCCCTTCTACCTTCAGTTGATTACATATACCTGTCACTCATGATATATATATAACACTATATATAACAGGTAATAGATCGCTGATGTCGAGAGATTGATCTTAGCTTTTAACGGAACCTAAACGATTGTAATATAGTTGACATTTCCCTCTAGATAGTAATATCCTCTGTTTATGTTAGTATGTCATGTGATAGATAGCTTGTAAAATATAATGAAACATCATCTGATGTAATATTGTTGTAACATAATGTAGCATTTTCCTTATTCACTGAGCAATGTGACCTTTTCTGATATGATATTGTTCCTGTGTTCCTTGTTCTCTGATCAATGTAAGTTCTTGTTCGCTGATTAATATAAGTTGTAATATTGCAGATCGTAAGCCTCCTGATACAGTGAAACATCATTTGAAATGATAGTGTTGAAACATCCTGTGTTTCTTGTTCGCTGATTAATATAAGTTGTAATATTGCAGATCGTAAGCCTCCTGATACAGTGAAACATCATTTGAAATGATAGTGTTGAAACATCCTGTGTTTCTTGTTCGCTGATTAATATAAGTTGTAATATTGCAGATCGTAAGCCTCCTGATACAGTGAAACATCATTTGAAATGATAGTGTTGAAACATCCTGTGTTTCTTGTTCGCTGATTAATATAAGTTGTAATATTGCAGATCGTAAGCCTCCTGATACAGTGAAACATCATTTGAAATGATAGTGTTGAAACATCCTGTGTTTCTTGTTCGCTGATTAATATAAGTTGTAATATTGCAGATCGTAAGCCTCCTGATACAGTGAAACATCATTTGAAATGATAGTGTTGAAACATCCTGTGTTTCTTGTTCGCTGATTAATATAAGTTGTAATATTGCAGATCGTAAGCCTCCTGATACAGTGAAACATCATTTGAAATGATAGTGTTGAAACATCCTGTGTTTCTTGTTCGCTGATTAATATAAGTTGTAATATTGCAGATCGTAAGCCTCCTGATACAGTGAAACATCATTTGAAATGATAGTGTTGAAACATCCTGTGTTTCTTGTTCGCTGATTAATATAAGTTGTAATATTGCAGATCGTAAGCCTCCTGATACAGTGAAACATCATTTGAAATGATAGTGTTGAAACATCCTGTGTTTCTTGTTCGCTGATTAATATAAGTTGTAATATTGCAGATCGTAAGCCTCCTGATACAGTGAAACATCATTTGAAATGATAGTGTTGAAACATCCTGTGTTTCTTGTTCGCTGATTAATATAAGTTGTAATATTGCAGATCGTAAGCCTCCTGATACAGTGAAACATCATTTGAAATGATAGTGTTGAAACATCCTGTGTTTCTTGTTCGCTGATTAATATAAGTTGTAATATTGCAGATCGCCAGCGTGAAGAGAGAGATCGACGGCATGAAGGTGTACTGCTGCATCGCCTGGTGCACGGGGGAGGTGGAGGTGGAGGGTCTCCACCACGATGTACAGAAGCTGGAATCTATCCTGAAGAATGCGATCTGAACGTAAATCACTTCCGAAATAACAGTCGTTTGCACAGTATGTCCTCTCACCTATTGTTCCCTGACGTCCAAGGACTTGGAACTTCAAATTGTAATAGTTTCGTTTGGACGATTTTGCTCAACGGGTATGAAGCAAGAAGACTTAATCGTGTTGGAAGCCATCTGAACATAATAATTTTGAATAATCGATTAAAAACAGTCACAATTGCAATTGATTGGTTAATTTGTGCTTTGCCATCTAAACTGAAACTTATTAGCATTGAGGTTTAGGTCATCTGTAAGACCAGTTAAGCTTGCCAAATTACCTGTCTTGAGGAGTGGATGGAGTGGACGGATGGTACTACTGGCTACAGTTTCGTATGGATTCGCTATTGATCAATCAGAATTCAACAATTTTTACCTACTGATAAAAAAAATAATAATCTTTTAAATGGTCTGTGAACTGTACATGGACACAATAAAGTCTGAATAAAATCTAACATTTACAGAGGAATACAGCTATGAACTATCTTATCCACTGGCATACAGCTCTTTGAATGATAGCCATTCACCTGACTCACTTTTCTGAAAGATACATCCATTGTGTAAAATTGTATTTTTTTTAAACGTTCAAAATACCATACATGCTAATTTCAGTTCAAATAATTTCGCTCAACTTGCAAATTCATCGCCAATCGCCATCATGATTACTAGTTTTCAATAATAAAAAAAATAGAAATGCCATTATACATATGCAGAAACCGAATATTACACGTCCTATTTACACGCACAGTAGTTATATGACCTGTTGTTAATAGTTTTCCAACATTTCGTTTGACTAATTGACGGGCGTCAATCGCTGTGCATTGTCCGGTTCTCGATCAGAGATCACTACTTTTACTGGAAAATAAAATGCGATACATTTATTCCTATACATATGATTTGGTTGCTACGTTTATCATTTCTGAAAGAAATTGAATATTTAGAAACCATTGACTTATATATAATAATACTCTCTATATATGATCCAGCACACATTTGATGTATGTATCGATTGTTTACCTTACCGTGATTCTCATGCTAAGTTTGTGAAGTCAGACAATATTCATTTTACACTCGCTAATATTATCAATATACCAATGAATAGATTGCCATTTTATTAAAAACGGACGATAGGCAGAATTAGCCCTCAAGGTCCTAGGTGCTCTAGATCTGTGTCCCGGGTTGACTTTCACCTCGTCCTCATGACTTTAGGCTTCCACTTTTCTGGTCTGTCATGTAACAAAACTGTCAACTCGTCGATGTTGAGCTAGTTACAAGGAACAACATTATAATGCAATTGATACATGACATGTAACTCACAGCTTTGACAGTATTATCATTCTAAAGATGGATGGTTTTGAGGGAATCTACATGGGTCATACACGGCAAAAGCATGTAGAGAGGACTGTATATGAATACATACACATACACATACAGTTTTCCCTTGATGTCAAGAATTTTGAAATCTGTTAAGACTTTCAGGTGTATAGAAAAAATACACGCACATTTCATAGATGATTGCAATTCTGTTCGTTTGAAACTAAAGTGAAAACTGTTCAGCAATAACAGGTTTTACGTGTATATTAATATTTTTGTTGAAAAAAAAAAAAATTATGATATTCAGGTACATTTTATTTAGGCTAAGTCAAATTTCTTTGTTGTTAATATACATTAATGTTATTTTATCTCCGTCGCTTGAAATGTCAACTTTACTCATTCAAACTTTAACCATGTCACTGATAATCAACAAAACATACGATACACTATAATGTACCAGACAGTGCTAATATACGTGTATATGGCGATATGTTGTGTGTTAAGCAGAGTGCAGCGCTCTTTCTTGTCTTTGTTATACCTTCATTTGAAAATCTTTAATTTCTGTGTTTCATTTTAAGCTTACACGAGAGCATTACATTGTGATGCTCCCATGTAAGCTTTTGAGTTAACATAGATATTAAATATATTCAAATGATCAAATACGTGAAATTATATATAACTGTGCTCTTGTTTAATATTAATCTTGACTTTTTATTTCTACGTTATATCATCATTCATTAATGTTATAAACAAACTAATGTAGCTAACGTTCCCCACTACACCTATTAAACATCCATTTAAATGAATACCACTGTTTTGTTTTTCTAAGTTTGTTTTTTTAAAAACCTCAATAATTAATTGATTTTGTAACCCTCATCATCGTTTCAGACAAAGTTTACAAATATCAACGTCAGCAAATTACGTAGCTTTCTCGAGTGCCGAGGCGATGTATTTTAATCAGTGTTTTATATGACACTCGAGATTTCTGAAGATGTCTGGGGTTCGAATCCTGCCAGTCGCTCGGTAGCTCTGTGTAGTGTAGAACACTGAACTTCAAGCCGTGATGTTAAAATAATACAGGTTTATTGGTAGTCAGTGTTGAGCACCTAAGGTTCCAGCCTATGCCTCGTTTTTTACCGTGATAGATAATATATCCACAGTGGCATTGACGACTTTATCCCTGCAATACCTATGCAATACCATTCTCTTCCCACATAAATTACTCCCTGCAGATTTCCGACCCTAAACTCTTTTCTTCTATGAGGACTTTCTCGGCTAGAAATTGACTGGTTGCATTTGAATCTAGTTGTCCAATCAGCGACACCGTTGTAAAAGTGACATTTGCCAATGACACGTCATAATGCTATTTTTGAAACGGAAATGTAAGATATATATATGCTATTTCATTTTGTGAAAACAATTGACCATAAACATGCTGATAAATAAAGAAGACCAAATCAGAGACAAAAGCCGAAAATATTTATTTTTGTAATTACATAAGATATGTTCGAAGGATATATGCTAATTAGCAAGACCCTTTA
Source organism: Gibbula magus (assembly GCA_936450465.1). Lineage (NCBI taxonomy): Eukaryota > Metazoa > Mollusca > Gastropoda > Trochida > Trochidae > Gibbula > Gibbula magus. Next base: position 51,233,334 of record OW388303.1, on the reverse strand, counting down.
CAGTGAAATGCTAATATCTTTGAAGATACTCAGTCGACGTAGCCCGTGAAAGGTGTTTTCTTTGGATAAGTGAGATACAATTAGAGGTGCCTATTTACCCGCTAAGAGATTTTGCTGGAACCGAGATATCTAGCCTAATATGATACTGGTAAGGATAGGAAATCAGAAGGGAGTTTGCTCTGTTGGAGGAGAATGATACGCTACTGACAGACAGACTCATTAGTAACTGCGATGGAAACCCTACTTGCAAAACAATGGTGGTTTGGATGAACGAGGATGTTGTCGAGTGTTTTTCTCACATCTGCTCTCTAGTACGACTAACATTTATTTCTTCCTCGTCCTATCACCATAAACACCATACATTAAAACAACGTTGGCCTGTTTGTGTGCTTAGTAATCAAGACAATGGCTAGTTCTCGCAGTATTAAAGACGGTAAGTTTCAAACTGTTTTCTAATCGTGTCGATAAGTCGCTTTGTTTTTTTTTGTTTCAGTAAAGTATTTTGGTCGGCTTGTAAGCTTGATGTTAAATTTGTATTACCTATTCAGGAGCCTTGTGCACAATTTTGAATATCAATAACAATCTAGGACATAAATAGGTTCTTGGAACTTGAATCATTGAACAAGAGAGATGAGATTTTATGGACGACTCATTATTTCCTGAAAATATTTGCAAACTAATTCATGAATAAGATAAACAATATCAAGTGAATATTATCTACAACTCTTGTTGATCAACCTCGGGAATTACAATATCTACAAATTAATGTTTATTCAGTTAATTGGAGTCAAATCTGATGCATTTGTGACATTTTAGCAAAAACACTATTTTAAAGAGCCATTGTTTGTTGATAAACATATGGATCCTATGAGACCAACCTTTCAGCCAACCTTTCAACGTGTCGAAAAACGTACGTAGGTTTAGATTTTAGATTCTTAGTTTTCGGTGGGAAAAATCATCATGACATAATAACATTCGATATAATCAATATTTTATTTTATATACGTTATGCAAACATGTAATGAGACTCCTCCAGTGCTTTGTTCGCATCTTCCTCTGTCGGATAAACCTCTTCTTACAGCTTCCGAGTTAATCTCCACGAACATTTAAGGACTATTTAAAGGAGAATATTTGTAAAGATTTATATTCTGGTATAATAAAATATACTTTTTAAAACATATTCCCCGGAAAATAATATTGAAAGCCGTGTTTAATTACTAATTACGCGACATAACAACCGCACCGACTGTTGCCTGTGCGCGTATGCATATTTGCCGGTAGCCTTCGGCAGGTTTAGGCTGTGACGTCAGAGATGCTCTACGGCCCGCCGTAGTCCTAAGCGCAGTGAAAGGGAAAGCATTAGTGTGAATGACGAATCGGTTGAATACGTATAATTCGGGTAGTTTCGGACTTGATATGGTATATTGTGCAACTTGGGGGTGCAGTAATTCATCAAAGCCTGGACAGAAGTTTAATTTTTTTAAATTTCTAAGTGAAAAGACGGATGAAGTTTGTTTGGATAGTGTCAAGAGGAAAGTAGGACCGAAAACCGTCGGAATCTGTCTCCCTATGTTCAGAGCATTTTGAACAATTTTATTATACAGTTTTATAAATAAGTAATAGTTAGTCTTAGAGTACTCGTAATTAACAGTCGTTTATCAGGATATAACTTATAAATGCCTTCTTTTAGGATGTGTCATCCTCGGTTACCCAGGGTTTTATATATGCTCCATTACACTCCAGCGGTAACCGAGGATGGGGATGTGTAGGCCGTGCTCTGACTGTGAAACTTAGTACACAGTTGTATACTTATTTATCATTGGCTAATAAATGTACTAAACTGACGGGTAAAAGAAAGTATAACACTCACTTGTTTTCGATTAATTCAATATTTTAAAAACATGAGATGCATTTGGTTATGATACGATACAATAACACCTTTCGGCAGTAGTGTGAATGACTTAATTGGTGACTGTTTTATTTTTTAACTAAACTATCATTATTTTAAGTAGACAGGGGTAAGAAATGAAATTTACACCAACATGACCCCATGTTCAAAATGTTGTAAATGTGTGCAGGGTGAAGCACATTTATTGATATTCACACAGAGTATGTGTTATATGTCGATGAACTATTGTGTTTTATCATAATTAATTTGGGGGAATTTCAAAATTTAAATTTTAAATTTTAATTTAACAAATTTCAAACCGTAGAGGTATTCTTTGACTGATTTCACAAACTAGTCCGTTTTTTAATACGACGTTGAAAACTCGAGAAATTTTCTTTGAAAAGTATACATATGATAAATACAACTGAACCATATACTTTCTTTTGTCAGTCAGTGTATATTAATTTCAATTTAATATGGCCACTGTGGCAGCTAAAATGGATTGTCAAACACCAAAAATATGCCCTGGTATAATAATTTGCTAAACTATAGTAATATTCAATGCTTAAAGGATATCTATCGCTTAGATTACACCCCACCACCCCCACTTACTAAATTCTAAATCTTAACCGAAAATTTTGTTGGATTCTGTTTTTCTGATATATTTACCAAAGAATGCATTTCCACTGATTGTAAATATTTTCACAACAAATGATTATTGAAAAAATAATTAGTTTCAGTGTTCAATCCGTGTGTTCTACCAGCAGAAGCGTCGATGCTTGGTTTGTGTACTTGTGATAGAAACACATAACAGTCTAGCACTTCAAGTTGAATAAATTTTTGTCCGCATGGCAAAACTAGTAAAGAGCACACGTAGAAAGTGATTGAAAGTGAAAAAAAGACTACCCTGTTAGTATAAAGGACAAAAGTTTATATATACAATTTAACATCTTAAAATTCTTTATGCGAGAACCAGGGATGAAAACAATATTTAGTTTTTGCCATGCGTTGCTGATGATATACTGTGTCTTTAGCCCCTTTTGGCCCTTAGGATATTTATAGCGAGTAGGATATTTATAGCGTAGTTTAGCGTCCCCCCTCTACGGTATGAGTCATCGCTTCCCCGGGGTGAGCGGGGATACATACGAGCGAACCAATCAGAAATTGTGAATTTATAACCGAAATCGTGACGTCATAGCGTCATGGTTCGATCTAAATATTTTTTCTCCCACAGTCGTTTCATTTTCTGTTCGATCCATTCCTCAGTCTCTTCTAGGTCCTCGTACTCTCGCCTCTGTTTCTCCATTTTATCTCTGCTTTGTTCTACTTCCACCTCCCAAGCCTTGTCCAAGTAAAAATCTTCCCATCTGGTATCACTCCCATTACCTATCATCCTTTGTTTTTTCTGGATTTGATTGTTACCGTTTTCATCTTCTAAGTCCCTTTTCAGTCCCACATCGGGTATTCCAGGTGGCATTTTTATGGACGATTTTTCCGGACACCAGGTTTTGATATGTTTCTGCAAGTCGTGCATGTCTATGAAGACAATACCGCAGTCGTCGCAAGAGGGCATGTTCGATTCTTCCTGTTCATTCAGAAGGTCTTCCTCGCACGACTGTTCGCTCAGGAGGTCTGACTCGTAATGCCTCGGTTTCGAATCACTCTCTTCCTTTATCGAAGGATGTGGCTCTATGTCCCTGTCTGCCGTTGTAGAAGGACGTGTATCTATATCTTTGTCTACCATTGTAGAAGCACGTGGCTCAACACGATTTTCTACCATTTTGGGTTTTGACATTTGCGTCTCAGTAGAAAGAGAATTTACGCATAACCGATTTGCGTTTGGTGTCTGCGGTTTCAAATCGATGAGTAAGTAACCGTAAGGGACGGCTATGGCCTCGTCGTACTTCCTCATAAAATACTCAGTATTTCCGGGGTACATCTGTCGTGCCAACGTCATCGTAGACAATTTATCGACTGGGCTATTAAACAAAATAATATAATGCGAATTTCTACGTTGGGTCGGGTCCTTATTATAGAACATGTTTTGATTGATAGCGATGACGGAGAGATTCCTATGATGACTTCCTTCGGTGAAAAGATCGGTGATACGGGGATCCTTACTCGCCGTCGACATAAGATCGTCGAGAACGATTACGTTTCTAACTCGAGGGTCTATGAATTGGTCTTTTTCCAAATCTAATGGGATTCCCTGTATAAATTCAACACGCGGTAGAACAGTTTTGCTAATGATGTCATATAACGGTTGCCAACGTTTGTACAGCCATATGATTCTTTGGGGAAGTGGATATATTTTTTGCTCTTGTAATATATCTTTGACCAAAAAACTTTTTCCGGATCCCGTCGGGCCCGAAACGTTTAAAGTGAAGGGATGCTGTAATTTAAAATATTGTCGTTCATCCTCGGCTGATGTGTTTAACTTTACCGATAACTGCTGCATTGACGATGAAGGCGTCGCTAAATTTGTACGGTGTGTATATCTCCTGTGTCTTAACATAGCATCTCTTCTCGAAAATGTTCTCCCACAATCTGGACATGTTGCTTCCATGATGACTCCGTACCGAATGAGAAATATTCTGCGAATATCGTTCTATATATATATATATATATACTTTGATGATGTCCCTAAGATGGACATGTCAGGATGTCATTGTGGTCAGTGTGGTGATGTCAGTGTGGTGGTGGTGGTGGTGGTGGTGGTGGTGTGAGTGGGTGTCAGGGTGGTGGTGGTGGTGGTGGTGTGGGTGTCAGTGTGGTGGTGGTGGTGGTGGTGGTGGTGGTGGTGTGAGTGGTGGTGGTGGTGGTGGTGGTGGTGTAAGTGTGGGTGTCAGGGTGGAGGTTGTGGTGGTGGTGGTGTGGTGGTGGTGGTGGTGGTGGTGGTACAAAAGGTGGTGGTGTGGGTGTCAGTATGGTGGTGGTGGTGGTTGTGGTGTGAGTGTGGGTGTCAGGGTGGGTGTCAGGGTGGTGGTGGTGGTGGTGGTGGTGTGGTGGTGGTGGTGGTGGTGGTGGTGGTGTGGGTGTCAGAGTGGGTGTCAGGGTGGTGGTGGTGGTGGTGTGGTGGTGGTGGTGGTGGTGGTGTGGGTGTCAGTGTGGTGGTGGTGGTAGTGGTGTGGGTGTCAGTGTGGTGGTGGTGGTTGTGTGAGTGTTGGTGTCAGGGTGGTGGAGGTGGTGGTGTGGGTGTGAGTGTCGGTGTGAGTGAGTGTGGGTGTCAGGGTGGTGGTGGTGGTGGTGGTGTGAGTGTGGGTGTCAGGGTGGGTGTCAGGGTGGTGGTGGTGGTGGTGGTGGTGGTGTGGTGGTTGTGGTGTGGGTGTCAGTGTGGTGGTGGTGGTGGTGGTGGTGTAAGTGTGGATGTCAGGGTGGTGGTGGTGGTGTGAGTGTGGGTGTGAGTGAGTGTGGGTGTCAGGGTGGTGGTGGTGGTGTGGTGCTGGTGGTGTGGGTGTCAGTGTGGTGGTGGTGGTGGTGTGGGTGTGGGTGTGGTGGTTGTTTGGGTTTGTTTATACAAAGAAAACAAGGCACATGATTTATTCCTTAATAATTTTTTTATTGAAACTATGTTTTTTGTTACAAAGATCATTTTCAGACTTCTTCAAGTTATTGCTGTCCGAATGAAACTATGACTGTTACTTCCTAGAGAGATAAGTCTTCTTCTTTTTACGTACAGTTCTCCGTTTCCGATTCTCTCTCGGATGAGATGTGTTTCTTTTGCGTTTCATGGAAGAACTGACAGTTCGAGGTCTCGAACCTCCTTCTTTTGTAGCCTGAAGATCCCGTTGAATCAGGGCCCTGGCTCGTACGACAGCTTGTTGGGCGGGGGTCACAAAATTTATCGTGGGTCCGACGTCCTTACACTGTACTATTTTCTTCTTTCGCCATTGAGGATCGTATATCTCTAGCAATCGGTCTACGCTATGCATGGACGCTCTTCCGCCCCCTTTCATCGCTTCGTAGTTGGTACCCAACTTTCCTTCCGCCTGTAATGTGTAATATCGAGTCCATTTCTCCGTGTCGGGCACGTAGAGTTTAAATTTCTGAGACATGATTCAAACCAGATCGGGAGCGGTTTCAAATGTAGCGTTGCCGTCACCGTCCCAGTGATAAATGAAACCAAAAGACCCTTCTGATCCTTTATATATAGATCTATGGTTCTCAACTCATGAGATTTGATAGGAACGTCATTCACACACTCTCGGTTTCACGGTCAAAATGACATAATTATCATTTCCTACATGAATCCCTAGTTTCTTGGCTTGTCCCTGTTTCAGTAGATCTACGTCTTTATCGATTTGACCAACTTCACTTTTCAGTTCTAACGATTGAGTCAAACGAAATTTCACACCTTTATCGGATGGAATTGGTCTTTGATTAATGATTTTATACGTTCATACGTGAATAGAAAGGTCGTTTCCCATATCGCACCTGCAGGATATATTTTGTCTCCTAAGTCAGAGTGAAAACCTTGTTCCATGTTGTCCTTGAAATGTTCACTATTGTCAGCACATCTATACCCTTGCAATTCTCTTTTTCCAAATGATGCGAAATTTGAACCAGTGCTTATACAACCAAACGCGAAAACGTTCAAGCGTCGCTAACAAATCACCCAAGTTACACTCATAATCCCATAGCTATTGTACCATCCGAAGGATACGTCAAAAAGGATCAATTCAGTCAGAAGTTTTTGCAAGGTTAGAATTTAGAGTCTCTCTCTGAAGAATTATGAGCTCTCAATCTTACCTCGGCTATATAGGGGATGGTTACCGTTCACCGATTGGTCGCACTTTTGAGTGTCAAAGTTAGGGTCCCTCCCTATTGAATACATTTATAACGTAAAATTATGACGTCACTTCTCAATCTCAATTTTGTTGAGAATTGCTGCCTTTCTCGAATGCAATAGTCGTCGTTCCGTTATAAAATCAATATCCTATCCGGGGCTTGGGTCGTTGGTGATGCAATCCCACCATGTTAACTTAATGGCAGGATGGTGACCATTTTTCGTGCTCTTCCCAAGGATCGTCGTTCAATTTCCAGTCTTTCAGGCGAATGTGGCAAGAAAAACAATACACTTTATCTTCGCAATTGGTATACACCAGTCCAGCACATGCCATCTCTGAAGGTTTCTGCTTCATCTGTATCGGCCACTTGTCAAAAGATAACAGTCGATCTTCGTACTTACTGTACTTACGAGGAGACGGGGAACTCATACTGCCCGCTGAGTCGGTACACAAATCCCTTCGGCACACGTCCATGGTCGTAGCGAAAATGATCCAGTACTAATATAACCAATCTTTTATAATCAACGAATATCGTGACGTCAAAGGTTTTCGTATAACATGTCTCTATAAAATGTTGGTGTAGTATTCACATCTTCCAATATCCCATCCCTTGATACCTTGACTGACAGGTTTCGTTTAAAGTTCTTCATTAGTCTGTTTCGGTTCAATGGGGATGGCATAAGTTGAGGAGGCACCCTTCTCTCTGTCATCTTGTGAAACGCTCGTATTAGTCGTTGGTAGACCTCGTGAATCAACAGGACCATTGCTTTCGCCTCGTTTCAAATAGCGGTCCAGGGCCTTCACACACGTGGGTATAATAAAATGAACTGAATACAACAACTCGACCAGATTTTTCTGTTTGAATCCTGCCCTTTGTAGCCGTTGTCTGGAACTATATTCCGTTTTCCCAGAGCTCAATAAACGTATTGCCTTTCTGTGTCGACTCAACTTCTTGTCCTCTTTTTCCGTCAAGGGAATATTGCCGATCAAAACGTTGTAGAACAGTGTAACAATCGCTAACTGTTGAAATGTTGACAGAGTTTTGAGGAGAGCCTTTCGTTTCGAAGACTTACACTTTCTCAATTTGTGGAGTATACTCATATTCTCACGGATGTGCCGACTCATGATGCGTATACAGTACTTTGGAGTAAATATAACAATCCCACACATTTGGTATTGATATACCATGACGCTATGACGTCACGATTTTGGTTATAAATTCACAATTTCTGATTGGTTCGCTCGTATGTATCCCCGCTCACCCCGGGGAAGCGATGACTCATACCGTAGAGGGGGGACGCTAAACTACGCTATAAATATCCTACTCGCTATAAATATCCTAAGGGCCAAAAGGGGCTAAAGACACAGTATATCATCACGTTGCGCTGCGCTTCACGCGGGAGTCGTCACGCTCTAAGCGGATCTGACGTAATTTCATGACGTCATGTGTGTGCGATCGCACCTTTGTGGTCACTTCAATTTCGGAAACCTTGGCGGAAGGACGCATCAAAATTGGTATTAAAAGCCTCCACCTCCCCAGCCTCCTCCTCTTTTGTTCCTGTATTTTACATGTATGTATAGGGCGCTAATTTACCCTCACCTTTGGGGAATAAATTTGTCAATTACCTACAAATTGAAATGTTCAAGTTCAAATGGGTAAATTTTTACTCATATTAATTATATATTGTGATAAGTGCCGCTCGAAGGCGGTATTCATTCCATATTTATGTTAATAAACTTGTCCGCTTTATGCGGGACTTTACAACAATTTCTCTTGACTTTTCTTCCCCAAATAGAACTGGTCAGCCTCAGGTATTTCTCGGGTTTGAGGATAAATACTTTTAAGCAGTGCCCCACCACCACACAACCCAAATGTTGTAAGCAGTTGTCTGTAAAATTATTCATTCTGGCAAGGTTACATTCGGTTAATGATTGTATCTATCTGTAGATCTTACTCTCTTGTATTAGGATTAAACATTGGTTTGGACATTAAATCTTAATAATAATAATATTTAGTATCAATACATTTTTAAAGCAAACATGATTTGAATAACGAGAATTAAGATCGTACATTTTGTCCTATGTAACTGGTTACTTCAGCGGTAATATACGAATAAAAGTAGTGTAATTTGTAGTAACGGATTTTAATAAATTATCATCATATAAGTTGTTGACACGCATGTTATCTATGTGTAGACAATAACTAGTTGATGTATGGCATAATCCACTACTTATTGTGAAATTGTAATGTTACAGTTTGCCAGTCCCTACGTACGAATCTGTATTTCCAACTCTCTCACTGTTGACATCCGACAGTTCATCCTCACTTGATTCCTGGTGTTCTGCTCAATGTTTATTCACAATCGGTTCACACTGATAAGGACGGATGTTATTTATGTCAGATGGTTGAAAATCAACGCTGCCATCGCTATCCGAGGAAGTCATAACAAAACTACGAATGTTGAAAAATGTATACTGCATGTTGGTTGCCAGCGTGGGTAAGAGCATCTTTGACGTCATATCAGGTGACTGCTGCCAGCCTGATTAACTCTCGGGGATTTCCGGAAAACGACTCGCACGAAAACGTTTTTTCAACGTTTCTACATAAAATGTAGCATTTTAATATTTTTTGGACATACTTTGTCTTAAACAATACTGTTGAACATGTAAAAACAAAGTTTTTCTCTAATATATTCCTTTAAAATCATTTCCTCAGCTTTTAATTTTCTGAGGAATGCATATTGCATATTGTCTCATGCTGTCCAGCTACAGCAATGTAAACAATCATACTAGCAAAGCTAAGCTGGTGTTCGGAGCACTGACACTGAGAATAAACCAATGAAAACACTATTTCAACTTGGTATCCAGGCTATTTCATTATGGTTTCCCTCAAAACTTAAACGGAACTTTTCAACGGATGCGGATGGTATCCATGGTGACTCTTTAGCGGCGCCCAAGTGGGCTTTTCGTGAATACGTTTATTGTAGGTTTCAACCTTGTTTCAATGTTGTAGTTTACAATTGGTCTCAACTTGGTTTCCATGTTTTTTATTTATTGTAAATTTCCTCTTGGTGTCAATGTTAAAATTTTCTGCAGTTCAACGTGGCAGGTTTCAACCTGGTGCCCATGGTATAGATTCTCAAAGCTGCGATAAACAAGCACATCAAGCATGCTATGATTTAAATGTTCACAGTGTTAACACCTACTGCATCAACTACTAGCTTCATCAAAAGTAATAATGCTTCATACATAATAATTCTAGTCATGACAAAAATAAGTGTACTATTTCATGAAGTTTATTAAAAAATAGTATTTATATCATATATCAATAGATACTTTGGGAAAATTCTCTTTAACCCTACCATGCCTCTAAATGTCTCCCACACTATAAGCATCTGCATCCCGTTCACCTTTTTGTGTTTTTTTGGGGGCGAATATCATGTAATTTGGCATGCCTTAGAAGCAAAGTATCAACACGAACACAAATGAAATTTGAATTGTCAAAATTTCATTATGGCAAATTTCATAAACATGCACCACTGACGTGACTATCACAGGAGACGTTTCAGAGTGATACTTTTACACAGGGATATAGGGTTCAGTGTCAGTGGGCGTGATGTAATTTTATTGACGTTACAATGAACATGAATTTACATGCTATTATCACGTAGGTGAACACACTTTCGAGATTCAGGTGAATTATAAAGCAACTGCTGTGTCAGGATGTTTGGTAAAATTGATAAGATATTTTAATTGAATTATTGAATGTAGAAATGGTATTAACATTATAAGTAACTTAACATTTAAGGTGCCGAAGGTGTGACCTTGACCTCTAGCCCTCAAGAAGTAGAAATATACGTAGTTCCCATCGCTCCTGATACAACACAGGCCATCAAGAACTCTACTGACAACCTCCCCAAGCATGCTTCCCTTAGAGAAATGGCGAGCAGCGGACCGTACGAGAATATTATCATCCCCAGAACAGGCGAGGTTATAAGGCCGTTTCTAGAGGGTATAGAGAGTGATGACAACGATGATGACGCTGGTGATGACAACTATGACGCTGATGAGGGAGCCACTCAGGAGATAGAAGCTGCCACTTCGATGCTCCGGTATCTGCAAAATCATTACAGGAAAGAACTTGAAGATGTTTCAAAAGAAGTAAAGTTAAAACTCGACAATCGGAAAGGAAGGGTTGTCTTTCGAGGCAAAGGGGGAAAATTGGATTCGGCAGTGAAAGCTATAAATGGTTTGCTGCAAAACATTGAACAGGAGTCGTTCACTATAAACAGAACTCGAGTACTCGACTTCCTCACCTCGAGACTTGGACAGGAGAAACTAGCCAGGATAGAGGAGGTTACACAGACTACACTGGATGTCGGGGAAGGGCTGTACGCTTTCATTGGTAATACAATAATCTATTATATTGAGGATATATATACGTTCATGTAGACATTAATTCTCGTTTAAAAAGTTCTAAGACAACCACATTCTCTTCCACAGAGGTTACTCCACTCAGTTTGGATGGAAGGACTAATATATATATATATATATACATGTATATGTATATATATATGTATGTATGTATATATATATATATATATATATATATATATATATATATATATATATATATATATATATATATATATATATATATATATATAGGTGCAAGTTCAATCAAGAATATATAATGCATTAATCTTTAAATAAATAATAACGATAATTAATAAAACGATTATAAAGAACACCTGTTCCATTTTTCAGAGCCTGAAAACGAGATTGATATCCGAGTAATCCAGGGCGATATTGCGGAAGGACAGGTGTGGTTTTACTAACATTGCTTTAGAACAACATCGCTTGATGCCCGACAATATTTGCCGCCACGCTCTCTGTTCATGTTCGCCACGCTTTGAGTATACTGTACAAATATGGCAAAATACCGTGAATAGGTCGCCGTGTTAGATATTCATACGAGCACTCGCCATTTAGTTTTATCAGGGCCGAAGTCATAGCATATTAAACTATTCAGTTAAAAAAGCTTTGGAAACATCTGCAAAATGATCCAGGACCTTGTTATCCTTGCTGACTCAATCCTGTCCTGATATTCTGTCTGTGTGTCCGTTTGTTTGCACTTTTGGCTTCTTGCATGTCTCTCTCTTTCCCTTACTGAAAGAAAATGTAATCAGTGGCACACATTAACATTAATTTATTAGAATGTGACCAAGCACCTTGCTAATGACTAGTACTTTGTGGACAGACTGATGTCCTGGTGGATACTGTGGGTCCTGACCTGACGCTCTCTGATTGGCTGCTGAAGGCAGGAGGACGGCAGCTACAGACTCAATGCAATATGTTGTACCCGGATGGTGTCAAAGAGGATGACGTCGTCAAAACCTTTGGAGGTTTACTCAACTGCAAACAAGTTTATTACTGCTGCCTACGGAAATGGAATGGAAACAATTTTAAGGTAGAATTTCTTGGACCCAAATTCTACGTTCTTTGTTAATACCCTACGACATCCAATAAGTAGTCTAATTTACACCAAAAACCTTTGCGGGACTATATTGTTCAATTAAGATTAAGAAACCCAGGGCTGAATATTCCCTAAATCAACTTATATTAACTCCTCTTGAAATACAAAATAGCATTGTCCGCCTTACATTACTTCTTTTATTTTGTAGGACCGTGCGGAAATTATGTTCCTATTTTTGTTCGATTCTGGCAGGTTCCTGTAACATCTCCAGCAGAAGGGCATGTCAACGAGAAATATTTAGTTTGTAATATAAATTTCAGTCCGTAGGACCATGAAGACAGTATGTTCCTCTGTAAGCCATGGCAACAAAAACTATCTTGAAAATAAAATATCTCTTTCATTTTGTAGGATCTTGTGGATATTCTGTTCCTTTGTCTGACCGATGCTGCAAGTTCTGGGCACAGGAGTATAACGCTTCCAGCACTGGGAACTGGACACCTGGGGTACCCTGCAGAGAAGGTGGCTCGTCTGATGGTGACAGGGATTAAAAATCTGCTGGATAAAGTCTCGTGTCTGGAGACTGTGACGGTTGTTATCGACCCACGAGACTCAGCCACAAAGGAGGTACATAGACGACCTCCCCGTATATCAATCTTTATTAAATACCTTAAGGTCACATGTCTGTAGTACACTTAGTGGAAACAATATTTAAACATTTGTACAATGCATGTAACATAATATTATCACGTCAAATATGATATCTGTCATATATTGTCACATCAAGTCACGTCTCATTTAATCACGTCATAATAATTATATATTAATATCATAAACTCACGGGCAAAAGAAACGCTGGGTTCATATTTTCTAATTTAAAGAAAACAAACGAAACGGTATCCAAACAATTATGATTTTATCAAAATAATCGTTTTCAGTTTGGAAAATATCTGACATTATTAATATTTCCAAAATTTAGAGCATTTTTGTTAAAGATGTATGATTGTCCATATTCGATCATGTCTATTTTCTAGTAATCAATCAAGGGTACAGTTTTCAGCCACATTTGATTGTGAGATTTAGATCAGGGGATCGGGCTGGCCAAGGGAGACCGTGTACATGTTGTTGGCATTTAAATAGTCTCTTGTTACACGTGCAGTATGTGGAGTGGCATTGTCCTGTTGAAGCTGCTTTCGTTGGTTGTTCTGAAGGAATGGAACTACGACTGGGGTCAGGACCTGGTTGATATAGCCGTTAGCGACCAAGTTACTATTTATAATCACAAGATCAGTCTTGGTGTCACCACAAATACCACCCTAAATCACGACACTGCCACCGCCATTGGGTTGCACATCTTGAACGCAACAACGTGACGTACATTCCACTCTCCGTCGTTACACTCGCGTTCGGCCGTCAACACTGAACACCTGGGCCATGTTCAAGAGAGGTTTCAAAGTAATAGCTCAATGATAACTTTTAAACCTCTCTTGAACGCGATTGCGCAATATAGCGCTGCGTAGCAAGGTGAGCAAACTTCGAAGAATCGTATCGTGTCGTTCAGGAGAGAATGCGCTACATTGAGCGACCAATAAGCGATTGTAAGCGCTCGCTGTTTTGGAACGGAGCCCTGGAACCTGCTCTCCTCCGACAACTCTGTCCCAATTTCGTCGTTGCCATTGCTTCACGGTACGGGCCCACCTCTTTCTGTTGAGACGATGTCAGGTCATTCCTCTCAGTGGTCGATAAGCTCTGATACCGAAATGGCGGAGACGTTTGGCTACGGCGTGTGGAAAAGCAGTTCTTGCTGATGACGTCACAGAAATAAATCTATAATAAACAGCGGTCTTCGTTTACCGTAGTTACCCGTGGTCTTCCGCTTCGTGGTCTGTCTGATGTCCGGCCAGTATCCCTTACACGTTATGTGGCAGTTAATGATTTCTGCAACTCTGTCTTGAGTTGCACCGGCGTGCAACATCCCAATGGCACGGGCAGCCATGTTGCCGATCTAAGGGTCTATTCAACATTAGGTCAAAAGTTACGCTAAGAATTAGTGACATTCACAAATGAACGCACGTACTTATCAATTATACATTTCTCCGCAACACCTGGCTGATTTCCAACATATGTCACCCCTAAGATAACTTTAATAGCTCTCCAAACTCGAAAATCGACCACAAAAACCTCTCCCGTGAACGTTAGCCCGCAGTAGATACCCCTTCGACCGTTCTGATTGCTTTTAATTAATAGTTCAGCTCAACGGGCCAATCAGTAATCATGCAATCATGTGTCTCTTTATCAAGCAAACGTCTAAGAAAAGGGCGCCTCTCTTTATATAGCAAATCTAGCAACATTGTGGCACCTACCTTAAGTTTGCTTCTAGCTACTCCTTCCTACTTCCTGCCACCGAACTAGAGCCTATAGCTAAACAACTCGGTGTGTCTGTGACCTACCTGAGACAGCAACTGTTTTGAAGAATTTAGTATAGAATTTATCAATGCGAAATAAGAAAAATACACAAAACTCAACTTCCAAACGCAAGGCATAACTCTTACCAGTCTGCATTACTGGCTGATTTAACCCTTGCGGTATTTCCCTCGCTTTGTTGTGTCAAGATAGTGAATCGCTGTACTAGAAATGCACAGCGGGCCTGGATTTCTAAACACAGATTTCTTAAGGAAATACTGCAAGGCCTAAATCAGCCAGTAATGGAGACTGGCAAGAGTTATGCCTTGCATTAGGAAGTTGCACAAAACTATAATGTAGACAATAGCCTTGCGTTTCAATATAACGTAATAGTGTGGTGTAATAGAATAACATGTTTATTGCTCAAGACTATTTCACATTGCTTTTCACTGATTATTTTTATTTTCTTTTAACGTGTATAATTTGCACATATTTATCAAACTCACTTTTCTTATCACTTTAACATTGGCAATATATTTTATTTTTGCAGTGTTTTAATGTGGAACTTCAGAAGAAAGGTGCAGATCCTGTGACTGGTACAATATTGAAAATTACTTGTCTGAATCGTTGTACTTCCAGTTGTCTTTACTTTTAATAATCTTTACATCAAGGTTACACTGAATAGGACCTATAAACATTTTCAGATCCACACAAATAAATTCCAATATAGATTTGAAATTTTGTAAAGAGAAAGTGGGCATTATTACCACGTAATTGCGTTCAGTGTTAGCAATAGCAGCTAATAGAGTCTAAGGGCGTGGTGTTGATACCCACAATGCAACTGTCCAAATTACAAAATCCGTTTTGAAACAATGTGACCCCAAATGTAATATCGTTAAAGTTTGAGTCTACATTAGCAAACTAAAAAGAGATTAATTTTCAGAAAAATAAATCCATTTCACTAGTTCCTACTACATATGTTTGTATTGTAGAGTCTCATATTGAAATTCATTTGTGATTTTCAACTTATCATTTCACTATTTACGAATTATTTTATTTAAGTGAAAGTGACGGAAAACGAGATTGGAATAGGAGATATGGTGATGAAGATCAGACAAGGGGACATAACTGCTGAAGACACTGACGCTATCGTCAACAGCACTGACTGTGAGCTCACACTTACAAAAGGTACAGCTCGAGTCAAAAGTATATAACAAGTTATAAGTTTCTATAAATGGTACACATAGGTCACAAATACATTGATTTAATGTTTGACAAGTTTGAGGTTAAACGTCAGAAAATATTATACTTATAAAGAATGCTTCTACGTTTGAAACTAGCAGTTAATACTTTTTAAAACTTATTAAATATGACATTTAAAATTCCCATTGACAGTAATATGATCAACAGTTTGAGAGTTTTGTGTTATTAAGAAGACTAAGACGAGATTAGGCCTAAAAAGTTAAAAAAATGTTTCTTGTCTTTACAGCCTGACAAAAATGATACTATTCCAAATAGTCAATAATCTCACCCCTACACTCCATCTCAACAGACACGAGTGACATTTTCTATGTCCAATATTTTCGGAGGCTAAAAAAGTACAAAACATCTTTGCCTCCTCTAGAAATATCATCATTTCAGATTTTTAATCCTATCTTATATGATCATAGTCTTTCTTTGTTACTAGGAAATGCATGTTGGTGTATTTATAAATAGATGCATTATTGTTTGTTACATCTAGGACCTCTATCAATGGCAATCAGCAGAGCTTGTGGTGAAGATATTCACAATCAATGCATGTTGAAAGGTGAGATAGAAAACATAATGGACAAGATGCATGAATGGTCTGTCTATATGTATATTGTGTTAGTTTAAAAAGTGAATTCGAATTCGAATTCCTTATTCTTATTGAGGACATTACATGGCTCTTGAGTTTATAATAGATACAATAATTTAACATGAACTCAGTCAAAGGTTACCAAACGACATAGACGCAATTCCTGTTAATGATTCTTGATAATGAATGTTCATTTCGGTTTTGGTCGTTTACCTGTTTAATTGGATAATTATATTTGACTTACTGTGCGTATTTATGCATATGTAAATGTTGCACCTAGATGTGTTGTTGTGTCCAAAATTCCTAGAACATGATTTGAGTAGCGAACATCCTTAAGTTGTAAGTTGTATTGTTTGTTTATATATATGAGAGTCAAAAAATTATCAATGTTACTACTATTTCCTACCAGTTGCTGAAATGAAGAAAGATGGAGTAGTGGTCACTAGTGCCCCCCGAATACCGGCTAGGTGGATTCTCCACGCCTCTGTTCATCATTTTAATGGAAATATCAAAGAATTGGTAAAAACATGTCTGGAGACTGCCGCGGAACACAACATGACTTCGGTGTCATTTCCTCTGCTTGGAACTGGTAATATTGCCAACTGCCTCATTTTCTACTCAGAACTCAAACTGCATTCAGTAGTAGGAATAAACACAACGTTTCCCGGGCATGTTAAGATATACACATGCAGTAGACGATATGAAAAAAAAAAACATTAAAAAAAAACTGTTATATCATATAAAAAAACTTTTCATTTTCTTGTGGTCAGTCGAGTTTCTGTATGCTCAAAGTAATGTCAGTGTACTGTTAAGAAATGATTGTAAAGATCAACTTTTGAAAGTTCTGTTTTATATTTAATTATTTATATGTATATGTTGTTCGTGTGAATACGAAATAACTGAGTGTGTAAATAAACTGTGCATAAAAATGTTTTACATATTTACATTTATGTTAATATCCTGGGAAAATAATCTGATTATAAACTACTTTTCAACACTCAATTAAATTTAGATATGAACAATGGTATAGTTTATACGACTAAAAGCATTGTTTCCCCGTCGATTGTCCCTAGGCTGTGGCTTGGTTCCGGTAGAACAGATGTGCAAAGTACTGTTAACGGCGCTGAGAGAACACGACGGAAATAACTCATCACTTCTGGAAATCCGGGTCGTAATCTTTGAGAGAGAAAAGCACAGACTCTTTCTCGAGAAATTGAGAGAAATTGTTGCCAAAACAGAGAACGAAAAAGGTACACCAATCATTCGTTCAAGTTTATGTTGCAAGGATAAAATTTAATAAACATCTAATCACAAAGTTGAAGGAGAAAATAATTTATGTAGGTGTGTATGTATGTATGTATGTATGTATGTATGTATTTATGTATGTACGTATGTATGTATGTATGTATGTGTGTATGTATGTCGGTCTATTTTCATCGAGTAGAACTATGAAGTCATATAATTGGTAATGGCGTCACCATTAAATAAAATATCAATCAAAACAAAACCAATATTTCTCCCCCTAGCTTGGAAGCGAGTGTGGAGCCGCAAGAATAAAGTATCTAGAAGGTCGTTGTACGAAGACGGTTCTTCAAAGAGCAAATCGAGACAAAGAGACGTGTCTCCTACAGCACAGCAGGTAAATAGAATCGATTCCAGAGTTGTTCATTGTTGTATTGTTATACATTTATTTACATTTTACTTTTTCCAAGGGCAATACGCATTCTTGCAAACATGTTACCCGAGCCGGTAAGCGACAGAGAACATTGTATTTCACTGACACTGATCATGATTCGATGATTACAACAGGGAAACGAGGAACATGTTTCCTTACATATTGTTATGAAACTCCTTTCTATGAAATACCGCGTGGGTAATAATTTTAACTTAAAACTCAAAAAGCAGTTCATGAGACAGGAAGTTGAGCACTCGAGAAAATCAGATTGCAGTGCTAGTTAGCCCGCATAACACTGAATCTAGCTAATATATTTGCTTAGACAATATACTAGTATATACAGAGTCTATACCTCGCTCTACCAGTAATTCACAAATCATGCACTTGGCACCTGGCGTCTATACCCAGGAAGAAAACAAATAGGAATTCACTGCTTTGAAGTACATGTATATCTTTAAAAAAAATTAAATATGGAGATGGATTCGAAAATGATTTCAAAAGAAAGTGGAACAGATTGTTGGATGACTGTTATATGTTATGGACCCATGATGATGAATCCTTAACAGACGTCATTGATGTTTATTTAGAAAGTTGACCCTACGGCGCTCCACTCGATGGATCTCTAGCTTGGACGACTGGCTTATCCTGCTTGTAAACATTATAATATAGCTGATATTACCCTGGTGTCATTTCATATAACATCGTGTTCGTAAAGCCTCTCAATAATGATATTTCTATGTAAAGTTTATATATATAGTTCCGATAGCTAAAAGAAACATGTCGACTCAATAGTCATCTGCCTGTTAACCAATGATAAAAGGGCATTTATCATTAGAGGACATTTGAAAAT
Organism: Gibbula magus; assembly: GCA_936450465.1. NCBI lineage: Eukaryota > Metazoa > Mollusca > Gastropoda > Trochida > Trochidae > Gibbula > Gibbula magus. Next base: position 51,214,421 of record OW388303.1, on the reverse strand, counting down.
ATCCTGATGACAATACGCTTGAAATGATGATACATTGTCAGATCGACTTCAGTAGATTTTACCTGTGCAGATTGGTGATACACCTGAGAATATGATTACATTGTAGTGTGCTGATGAACATTGGATTGTTAGTTCGATTTCAATAGATTTTACATGTACAGGTTGGTGACAGACCTGATTACCTGGTTCTCTGTAACGCTGATGGGAGAACAGAGGAGGCGGAGGTGACCATATACTCGCCGAGTCGGGAGAACCGGAAGCGTGCCTTCGAAGAAATACAGAAACTTTGTGATCACCACATCATTGAATTGACGTTCCATAACTTGAAATTAGCTGCCTTATGGGGCACACACGTAAGTCAACACTTGTACAGCTGAGTTGTTTCAATCCATTCATTCAGGTTTATAGAAGTATACTAAACTAATCACGTATAAAGTAAACAAGTAAATAATAAAAGTTTAGAAGTAAATACATTTAAAAGTATGAAAGTTATTAAAGTGATGTTTGCAGTATCAAACGATCTTGGTTTGTATTCTAAGCCCGTTGTTGTCTTTCCGTTCCTACCCATTTCTGTTTGATGTTGTAGATGAGACGGTTGAAGAAGTTACTCAAGGGCATGAAGATGAAGATAGTTGTCTACCCGGACACTGGCAAAGTGCAGGTCGAGGGTTTGAGAGATGCAGTCATCAGTTTTAAATCACATCTGAATGATGTGATCGACTCTCTGCTAAAACCAAACTCTCAGTGATTTGATTCATTGTTAAATGTTCAATCGCGTCGCCATGTATATACCTACACCACTGATGGCACAATACTTGATTACACTTTTTCTTGCTTGCACAATTTCCAGAGGTCACCACATGTCTACCTCTGATCGATTTCACGAATTGTTGTCTTCCTTTACTATCCTTTAAACATCATCACAACCTATATCATTGATTATCGCTACACGACACGAAGTGTCTACACCCTCGATGATGTGATGGATTGCTGACTGCATCCTCTACCTGAAGTCATCACACATCTAAGCGTTACCATTGACTTACACGAGGTTGATTACCTGAAGTCATCACACATCTAAGCGTCACCATAGACTTACAGGTGGTTGATTACCTGAAGTCATCACACATCTGAGCGTCACCATAGACCTACACGTGGTTGATTACCTGAAGTCATCACACATCTTAGCGTCACCATAGACCTACACCTGGCTGATTACCTGAAGTCATCACACATCTGAGCGTCACCATAGACCTACACGTGGCTGATTACCTGAAGTCATAACACATCTGAGCGTCACCATAGACCTTCACCTAGCTGATTACCTGAAGTCATCACACATCTGAGCGTCACCATAGAGCTACACCTGGCTGATTACCTGAAGTCATCACACATCTGAGCGTCACCATAGACCTACACGTGGCTGATTACCTGAAGTCATAACACATCTGAGCGTCACCATAGACCTACACCTAGCTGATTACCTGAAGTCATCAAACATCTGAGCGTCACCATAGAGCTACACCTGGCTGATTACCTGAAGTCATCACACATCTAAGCGCCACCATAGACCTACACGTGGCTGATTACCTGAAGTCATCACACATCTGAGCGTCACCATAGAGCTAAACGTGGTTGATTATCTGAAGTCATCACACATCTGAGCGTCACCATAGACCTACACGTGACTGATTACCTGAAGTCATCACACATCTGAGCGTCACCATAGACCTACACGTGGCTGATTACCTGAAGTCATCACACATCTGAGCGTCACCATAGAGCTACACGTGGATGATTACCTGAAGTCATCACACATCTAAGCGTCACCATAGACTTACAGGTGGTTGATTACCTGAAGTCATCACACATCTGAGCGTCACCATAGACCTACACGTGGTTGATTACCTGAAGTCATCACACATCTTAGCGTCACCATAGACCTACACCTGGCTGATTACCTGAAGTCATCACACATCTGAGCGTAACCATAGACATACACCTGGCTGATTACCTGAAGTCATCACACATCTGAGCGTCACCATAGACCTACACGTGGCTGATTACCTGAAGTCATAACACATCTGAGCGTCACCATAGACCTTCACCTAGCTGATTACCTGAAGTCATCACACATCTGAGCGTCACCATAGAGCTACACCTGGCTGATTACCTGAAGTCATCACACATCTGAGCGTCACCATAGACCTACACGTGGCTGATTACCTGAAGTCATAACACATCTGAGCGTCACCATAGACCTACACCTAGCTGATTACCTGAAGTCATCAAACATCTGAGCGTCACCATAGAGCTACACCTGGCTGATTACCTGAAGTCATCACACATCTAAGCGCCACCATAGACCTACACGTGGCTGATTACCTGAAGTCATCACACATCTGAGCGTAACCATAGACATACACCTGGCTGATTACCTGAAGTCATCACACATCTGAGCGTCACCATAGACCTACACGTGGCTGATTACCTGAAGTCATAACACATCTGAGCGTCACCATAGACCTTCACCTAGCTGATTACCTGAAGTCATCACACATCTGAGCGTCACCATAGAGCTACACCTGGCTGATTACCTGAAGTCATCACACATCTGAGCGTCACCATAGACCTACACGTGGCTGATTACCTGAAGTCATAACACATCTGAGCGTCACCATAGACCTACACCTAGCTGATTACCTGAAGTCATCAAACATCTGAGCGTCACCATAGAGCTACACCTGGCTGATTACCTGAAGTCATCACACATCTAAGCGCCACCATAGACCTACACGTGGCTGATTACCTGAAGTCATCACACATCTGAGCGTCACCATAGAGCTAAACGTGGTTGATTATCTGAAGTCATCACACATCTGAGCGTCACCATAGACCTACACGTGACTGATTACCTGAAGTCATCACACATTTAAGCGTCACCATAGACCTACACGTGGTTGATTACCTGAAGTCATCACACATCTGAGCGTCACCATAGACCTACACGTGGCTGATTACCTGAAGTCATCACACATCTGAGCGTCACCATAGAGCTACACGTGGATGATTACCTGAAGTCATCACACATCTAAGCGTCACCATAGACTTACAGGTGGTTGATTACCTGAAGTCATCACACATCTGAGCGTCACCATAGACCTACACGTGGTTGATTACCTGAAGTCATCACACATCTTAGCGTCACCATAGACCTACACCTGGCTGATTACCTGAAGTCATCACACATCTGAGCGTAACCATAGACATACACCTGGCTGATTACCTGAAGTCATCACACATCTGAGCGTCACCATAGACCTACACGTGGCTGATTACCTGAAGTCATAACACATCTGAGCGTCACCATAGACCTACACCTAGCTGATTACCTGAAGTCATCAAACATCTGAGCGTCACCATAGAGCTACACCTGGCTGATTACCTGAAGTCATCACACATCTAAGCGCCACCATAGACCTACACGTGGCTGATTACCTGAAGTCATCACACATCTGAGCGTCAACATAGAGCTAAACGTGGTTGATTATCTGAAGTCATCACACATCTGAGCGTCACCATAGACCTACACGTGACTGATTACCTGAAGTCATCACACATTTAAGCGTCACCATAGACCTACACGTGGTTGATTACCTGAAGTCATCACACATCTGAGCGTCACCATAGACCTACACGTGGCTGATTACCTGAAGTCATCACACATCTGAGCGTCACCATAGAGCTACACGTGGATGATTACCTGAAGTCATCACACATCTGAGCGTCACCTTAGAGCTACACGTGGTTGATTACCTGAAGTCATCACATATCTAAGCGTCACCATAGACCTACACGTGGTTGATTACCTGAAGTCATCACACATCTGAGCGTCACCAAAGACCTACACCGCTTCTTAGCCTCGACGTTGCTTGTAGACGTTATGCTCTTCTACGTGTCGCCATATACCTTCATGTTTGAAAAATTGATTGATTGTTGACTTATCCACTTCTACACGTCACCAAATATCTCCACCCTCGACAGATTGAATGATTGCTCCTTAATTTCAGCTTACTCCAAATCCAAGACGGTTCATTCCAAAACCGCCAAATTCATATCAATGACCGCTTATTCGAAACCAAAAACATTCATATCAGTGATCGCTTTTACCACGCACAAGGATGAGCCTATCCAATTGTCACGTTACAAAATTATCCATTCATGTTTTACATATGTTGACATATTCATGTTCATACTCCTCAGACCCTGAAACATGGACCCTTCTCTTCCCACAGAGGTTATTCCTTCCGACTTTCTATCGTAACCCCTGTTACATAATATCAATCACTCTCCCGGCTAGGAAAAGAGAATCTTTATTTGTTGCATTTGAAGTTAATTGTTAATTGTTAGTTGCGTCATCTCTCTGATACCCACATATTGTTTACAAGACGGAATTTGGTCGCAGATGTTAAAGTATGTTACAAATAAGGAAGTTTCCACTGTTGCATACTTTCTCCGCCACGGGATTCTACGAGAATAGTGACATGTCTCTTGCTTGCAACAGAGTTTACGATAGAAATTTTGTTTTCAAAGTGCTCCATGTCTGATAAAACGCCTTGTTCCTATATATTGTTCAACTACTAGGATGAAAAAAAGAAATAAAAATGTTATTCTCAATTTGATTTAGTACTCTCTTTTCCAACATACAATTGGATATTAAGTATTGATTGTGAACGTTTTAGCGAATAGTCCAACAGTATATTAATGTATTTTAATGTAAAGTCTATCAAATTTTTTCGCTCTATATTTTCAACAAAATATGATCGGAAAAAACGTTGTTCCATTTTGTGAACAGAACATACATTGTACATAAACTGTGACACATAACAATAACGACACTTTTTCAGCAATACAATTACAGTCGGACCCCGTTTTTCTTGTAAAAGTTGAGATCTTTGAAAAGACATGCGGTTAAGCGAATCACCATTTGCATGGAAATGTAAAGAGGAGATTTGAAATACTACCGTACGGATAGCCGGGTTTCCGGGTATGCGGTGTCCGGTTAAACGAGGTCTCATTGTACATTGGAAATTCAGTTTGTGCGTTTTTCACCCGGCAGTCACAGTGAGGCACCAGGGCTGTATTCAAGATATGTTTCAACGTATAAACCTCTCTTGAACGCGATTGCTCAATTTAGCGCTACATAGCAAGGCGAGCAAACTTAAAGGAATTTGCACTGTGTCGTTCGAGAGAAGAAGCGCTCATTCAGCGCTACACTGAGCGATCAATGAGCGCTACGAAGCGTTTCATTTTGTTGAACCGCCGGCAGGGTTCCGCTTATAATCGCTCATTGATTGCTCAATGTAGCGCTCAATGCAGCGCTCAAGTAGCGCTCATTCTCTCATGAACGATACGGTGCAAAACCTCAAACTAATACTAAAACCTCAAACTTTGCTACGTAGCGCTATATCGAGCAATAGCGTTCAAGAGAGGTTTAAAAGTAATCGTTAATTGAGCGATTACTTTGAAACCTCTCTTGAACACGGCCCTGGTCAAGCGTTGTTCTATCCTTACAATGCTGAGTGTTAAGCAAGGAAACAACAACTGCCATCGTTTAACGTCTTTTGGTATAACGCGACCAGGATTGAACCCCGGTCTTCAAGGTGATGAGCGGACACTCTACTAACTGAGCTACCCCATCACGAACCATCTTCCTCTACTCTGACTGGTCCCTGTTAGTGGATGGACATTCTGTGTAAAATGTTGCACGTATGCTTAAACCAATTACCAAAATTATGGACATTTTGTCAAAGCATATAAGGGTATGTACAATATAAGTTGTATGATTCTCACGAGGGTAATACGGTCTCATGTACCATCTTTGTACCAGTGTCTCCAGAGCCTTCAGGCGAGGGATGACACTGGTACAAAGATGGTACATGATACCGTATTACCCGAGGGAGAAGTATACAACGTATTTATCTTTCAGTCATGTCAATACAATTAGTATTATTATAGATATTGCGCTTTGATTGCGAGTGACTGATCAGCTGATATCGCTTGAATGACCTTGACCCTAAACGCAAACAAAATGGCGTCATGCGTCTCGACTGAATTGTTAAATGTTGTATAAAGTATTACTAAACGTTTTTAAATGCCTTAACACAAGTTAATATTAGTTTAATTGAGTGTGGAAGCAATGCAAAATTGAATTTGTTTCAAAACCAAGCAGCAAATAAGGCGAAAATAAGTTTGTAATTAATAGACTCATCAACAGCTGATCGAACTGTTCAAAACTCCGTACACCGCGTACGTCATTTTATAACGTCATCTTACCATAATGCGACACCTACTCTTAGCTAGGAGCTGTTACTATAACAGCGGGGTACATGAAATTTGTACACCGTGAGAATGACGGGGTACATAAGAAAAAACGTAACGATCGTTATCCAATCAAAAACGAGTAGTTTACTGTAAGGAAAGATAAAAGTTGTTATTAACAGTAAGAATGAAGGAACTCAGACATATAAACCACATGACGGATTGTTAACTCTGCATTGTTAATTATATTAAACAATGATAATTCGTTGATTCTGAATTGTGAAGTTATTCATTACAGAAGAAAGATCGTCCATTCATAAATGCAGTTACTACACCACACTATTGATATTCACAAACCTCTCATATATGAACCACTTTTAAACCAATAATAAAGTCGTTCACTACACACCAAGCATCGATACCCAAGCTATGTCAAATATAGATCCTCAATCAGATTGACGTCTTGTACTTAATCCAGCTTGACTTCCACGATAAAAATGTGCTTGTACAGAGGTATTGTGTTTCGTAATTAGCTGGTTATAATGATGTTAGCGTGACGTCCCGTGAAGGAAAACGTCAGTCAGGGTAGTGGAAGATCTAAAACAATGATTATTCTGAAAGTGAAAGCCTTTCTCTGTTGTTTGTTATGGCAGGACAGTCACTAAGAGGATAATAAGGCCGATACCAGGTATTGTCTGAAGCTGTCTACAGATGGGGGATTACACTCTGGTCTCGTGTTCCCTCCAAGCAGTACACACCCCGACAATAGGCAAGGTGGAGGAGGGACAGGGTTTTATTAACTCGCGTCTGGCTGTATTGAATTCGAATCATGTTTACAGGTTGTGTGAGTAACCCTATGAAAAGGTTCTTTTCGTCGCTGTCAGTTCGCAACATATGCTTCAAGGATAAAGGGGTTCAGGTGTGAGAGACTCAAGGCGGTATATATATACTGACATGATGAAGTTTTAAAACAATGAAGCTTTAAATGCTAGATGTTACTGGACCCCTACGAGTCCTAAGGCTTGCGATGACGGCGGTGATTTCTATATGATTGGACACTTACCTGTGGAATAACTTTAGAACTCTTGAGTACTCGTTACCATGACGATGGATCCCTTGGACGTTCAAGAGCGGATGCAAATGCAATATTTTGGTAAATAATCAAGAACGCGAACCTTACACATGAATATAAACGCATCTTATTTATTTAATGTGACTTTAAACGGACTCACAATAAGTGATTGAATGAGAACACTTCTTCAAAGGAATATGAATCCACTTTACTTCTAAGACAACGGAACCCAGACCGACTCCTAAAAGAACAGATGGTCCTTGTAAAAACCGACGTGGGATCCAAATGACTTATGACAAAGTTTTGAACCAAGATGTCATTCTTAAATGCACGACACTCTGTCCTGTCACTCTTCCATTCCCTGTATTAACAAGCTCGTACAGATCTGCTGGTACATGAGTTTCAACTAGGTACAGTGTAGCCCTCAACCACTGCCTTGTTCACGCCATGCTGTAGCAATACGCTTCCTTCAGTCAGGCCAGTATCACGCATGATCATCTTTCCTCATAAATTTGTACTAAGGAAGAGGTCAATCTGTGTCATTGAAATCTCTCAGGCTGGAACGTATTAAGGTCAGTATATTAACCCTGTGGATTATTTTACACTGAAGAATAAACGGGTACTTGTCAAAGTACACATTAGTACACTATGACTCCGTTGTGACACAGTTGGATGACTGCTATTAGTTGAAATTGACATTCCCTAATGGCAAAAAGCAATCAAGAAGAATGTGACTCAATAAATGGACGGCAATGGAAAGGCGTTTTATGTATAGCGAATGCATATAATGCAAGCATTTTCAGCGTGTACATTTGTAGATCGGGTGAGAAGTACCATGTCAGAGAAGGTATGTTTTACAGGTGCGTGGATAAGTGTGGATACTAGTATTTCATTGGGATTACATGTTAATTTGCCAACGTTTGATTACGAACTTTCAACAGTATCCTTCAATTCACCGAACATTCATGCTGTGTTGCCAACGTGATTTAAAGGGATCATAGACATTGCCGTTTTCATCGATTCATTATGATATTATGTCTGTTTGAGGACGTGCGAACAACCTTGTCATTGTCGCCGTAATCTATGTGATTATTTGCATTCAAGAACGAAGGAATATAGCTTATAAACATATATATCTATATCTATCTGGTTAGTTACGTGTGTGTATGCGTGACGTTAAAAACACAAAGAATCCATGGATGATTAATACGGGTTTATGGAAATGAAGTATCAACTTCGCCAAGACAGTTTTATGTTGAATGTGCCGAAGGTTTCGGGTGATGATTAAATCATGGATAATTGAACCGACGTCTTCAAAATGACTCGCCATGTCAAATTCAGTCAAAGGACTTCCAACAGCGATGATCTTAAACTACCCAGCATTAACATCAACAATAGGTAAGCAAGAACACTACATTGCGTCACCCCTAGTGAACATACTTCATGCATGGTGTAAACAATATCTCACCCAATGTTGCTCGTAACTTAGTTATAGTTCACAGTGGGTGGGCAATACTTAAAGCAGTAGAACACGGTTGTAAATGTCGATCAGTTTTTAATGAAAGGAATAATGAACACGAATTGGATGATTATTTACTTTACGAAACTATACCGACATTACCTTTGTAGAGGCCAAGCGTATCTTTGAACATTATAGGATTATTATTGAGGGTAATCTGCTGATGAAGCAGACACACTTTATGAAATAACAAGAACCACTTGCTGATACCGAACTGGTATCTACAGTATCTAATTATAGGAAAACCAGGATATCGTTTTCAAATACCTCCCATTAAACATTATGAACATATGGGTTTTCGAAATATGTTTGCTATTTTGAAATACGTTTTATTTATACATCAAAGGTTATTAACGGTTTGTTTTATCTCAGTGTAAATTATTTCCTGGGAACCCAGAATAGTTTGTAGTGTCACATATTTAACTAGGATCTCGGAATAGTTTTCAAATTCATGTTTGGAACGCATGTTATATTCTTACTTACGGGCTTATTTGTAATGCGACAAGTTCATTATTTATTGATTGTGGTTATTTTATTCCTATTCAGTAAACAGGTCCTGTACATGTTCATGTATATCAATTGCTCTCGCTGCAGTACTTCCATTATTGTTGAGCATTTTCGTCAAGTACGGGGCCTCTCATATTTGAAATAAAATCTTCGAAGTCAATAAGTATGTTGACTGTGTTTCCGTATACTCTCTCGCCCAATAACAACTCTAAACCGGCGTGGTTTTAAAGCTGTCACGTCTAGCCCTAGACACCATCTGAAAACATATGGTTGCTATGGACGCTGTCTGACGCTGTGTAGCTCTTATCAAGCAATCACAACAATTATTAGAAAGTGAAACCCGCCTCAATGAAATATCTAATCCCCATAGCGAGTCGTGTATGCTTGAGAACGCACAGCAGACTCAGAGGGGGTACCTGTATGCGTGGGTCTTGAGACTTATTTGATAGATCGTCGCTCAGTATTACTTTTTGAGTTGACTTACAATCATATCATAGTATTACTTTATATTAGTTTACTTCACTTAACATATATGACATAAGAAAGAGGAGATATTTTCTGTCACTATAACTTACATGTATTTCATGAACGATAGTGATATCGATGTGTGTTAACTAATGCTGTTCTTATAACTTTTTAGAATTGAAAAGGTCAAACCGCCCCAAAATGTGTATCATAACATTGAAAAAATGCTTTGGTTTTTAATCGGTCTTTAATTCAAAGACTGCATTGATCGTCAGGACAAAATAAAAATAGCAAAATAGGTATGCAGCTAAGTGAGAAACATGATACCCCAAATGGACTCACTCGATATTTCATGTTCTAGATTGTTTTCGCGTTTATTTCACCTGACACTTCCTTCAATATTCGAATGTAAAGGCAACTTGCTACATTAAATTAGCTTAGCCTCATATTTGTCCAAGAAACATATTTGGGAAAATCTATGGTAATTATTAAATCAATCATGCAAGATGATCTTATCATTTATTTCAAAACTTTCCAAGTTGTTTTCTGACACTGTCCATCAACGCAAAAACAAAATCAGTGTCTGAGTTCGGATCGTTGACTATTCGGACGTAGTCATAAATAAGCGATAAGTTAATGTGCTTTATGTTAATTTTGGGAATTGAACTTGTTAAATCTTATATTAGAGATCGAGTTATGTCTTAGTCTATGGGTCAGTTAGAACTGAAGTAAAACAATGGCTGTCGTGAATTATATCCACTAACTTATAACACAACCAATCGAAATTGAGTATCTTGCGCTATATCATGGCAGAATTGAAATCTTCACTTGGAATGCCGGTGAACTGCAGATTTACCGGAATGTAACAGCTTTAAACTATGGAGAAGGGTGTACCCACTATGCATCACCAAACGAATTCAGAACGAGACATTTTACGTACGCTTTTGAAGGACACTTTCACTGCTAGGGGTATGATTATTGACTATGCAGTTCCTCCAAGAACTTGAGGACGATTTATTGAATATGCATTTAAAGGGGCATAGAGTATGTTGTTGGGACTCGCATGTTATCAGTGTTATTGTATCGAGAAGAATAGACAAATGTTGAACTTCCGATTTTAAATCATACTAGCTCAGCACAGTGGTGATATAAAGGCTATGTAAACTACCGGGCAAAAGAAAGGACTCACCTCAGTTGATTTTATCATATGTATGTTTTTCAATTGCAAATATCTTAAGTTTTCGATGTCATAATCCAAAACTGATAAGTACAGGTGTTCAGTTAGCAGTCAAAGAATACTTCTACATGTTTTTTAATTATTTTTTTAAAAATGAAATTTTAAGTTTAATTTTGTTTTTTAATTGTTGTTGATGATACACAACTGTTCATCGACATAATATATTATAAGACATATCCTATGTGAAAATAAATAAATGTGCCTGATTCTGCACACATTTAAAACATTTTAAACAGGGCAGGGGTCATGTTGGTGAAAATTTCATTCTTAACCCTGTCTTCATTACAAAAGATTTTTGAACTAAAATTTAACCTCAGTCACCAACAAAGTCATTCAAACTACTGCAGATAAGTATTATTGTATCGTGTCATAGTCAAATACATCTGATTTCTTTTAAATATTGAATTAATCGAAATAAACTTAGGTGAGTCCTTTCTTTTGCCCGGTACTTTATATGCAAGTCGTGTGAGATCCTTTGAATATAACATAGCATTTTCTTTTCATATAACAATATCAAACATTGTCTGTATGAAATATGGTCTATGCCACTTTAATTTGTAACAGGAATAAGATATAGCTTACAAAAATGTAAAAAAAAAAAATTGCTTACACTAGAAAACACTTCCCAACAGGTCTCTTTTTCTAACAACTACGATACGAAACTTAATCATCCACATTGTGTTCTAGCCATGTGGGCAATGCATCTGAATAACAAAGGGAACCTAGTGTTTATATACGGTTGTCGAGTTATGAAATCACACTGACTACAAACACACAAACTGCAATCGACAAGTTTGAAATTTAATATTACACTCCTTTATTTTCCGCCCCTTCTAAAAAATCAAATCAAACAGCAACGGAGGCAACAAAGCGTAATGTCGGTAGTTATCGTAGTAACTAACGGTTGTATGGCGCTGTCGAAGCTCTCACATGCTTTTGGAGCGGAACTGAAACGGTCTACTGTAACAATAGATATAGCCATTGTTAGAATAACATTAACCCGTATTAATGTTGATCTGTCCAGAGAAAGAAAAGTAAATCCTTCCGTTAAACATATCGAGAATGCAGTAACCCTTGACGGTATTGGAGAAAAGGGCTAAAGTTTTACCCCAACTTTAAACGCGTTTAGAGTGGAGCAGTGATTTGAGGATGGGTGATATATTTCATTTGGATTTGGAGGCCTACCTTCCATATGTACTGGGTGATGTTACGTAAGTATTCTTCTGACACATTGCATGGTTAACTGTTTACCTTTTCTTAAATCGTTGAAAATAACCGATTCTGCAGTCGTATTAATACTACAGATCTGAATCAGAAGTAATACATCGGAATAGAATCACGATTGTTATCGACCCCAATATGGTTAAGATGTATTCATGTTTCGATTACACAGAGTCGTATTAGTAACTAAGTGTCTGAATAAGTTTTTCACGCTTCTATAAATTTCACATTAAATATCATGATACCCGTTTATTAACCATCTGTAAAATGTTCCAAAGAACATCTTGGTGACTGACTTTCGTTTTTTAACACAGCGGACTTTTGTGATCAATTCTAATGTCAATGTGGAGGGTGTGGGTTCGAACCCCGTTATGGTCTCGTCCCGGACAAACAATAACAGAACTTGTACTACTGCAGATAGTGTGATCCCTAATAAAACAGTTGTACATTTGTTCTATCAAAATGTTTATGTATTACTGATTCTAATGCCGTTTTAAGTTGACAATTGTGATCTTGGTCATGAAATTATAATCATTTCCTATAATAACAAAAAAATCAAAGCACTTCGTATGGTATACTCATGATATGTACTTTTATAAATGAATTGAGCTTGCAACTGACAAAAAATCAAATGGACAACAAAAACTAAGAAACAATAAATCGTAACGCCATTACACAAAGGGACTGTAAACAACCAGCCGCGTGGTGAATACACGTCGACCTTTATATATCAAAGCAACCTCTTTTGTCTACGAATAGCAACACATAAACAAAGAAGTTTTTTAGATAAAATCGTCATGGTCATAATGAAGGAATTCGCAGGTCAACTGGTTCACGGTCAGGAGCATTCCGTTAGTCCTCGTCTCGATACATTGCCTCATAGTTTAATGTATCATTCAACACGAATGTCGTAAATATATTCACTCTATAAGGTGAGACTTAAATAAAATATTTGTCTGTCTGTCATAACGGTATAGCCAACAGTATACAAATCTAATACAGGTGCAATGATACATGAGTTAAGGAGAAATGTGAATGAATCACTGCCATATAAACTAGTTCTCTAAAGTATGTTTCCTGCCCTTCAGATGAATGTAATAAGCAAATGTCTCTTACCAATAACTTAGTAACAATAACTAGTTTATTCTATTGCGTACAGGAACCCAGGTCTATGAAGGGATTTGGAAGTGGCATACATAAGAACAGGACTATCTTCTGGATAACAACTTGTTAAATGTAAAGTTGTTATCCAGAAGATATTCCTGTTCCTATAAGAACCCTATTCTCAGTAATGAATTAAATATAAATAATGTATCAATACTGAGCAGTGATTTCTTCAGTGTGGGTGTGTGCGCACCAGAGAAAATGGAATGGGGTGTTGATAGTGAGACTTTAAATGTGTCCACTGTTTCACTGTTTACTGACGTTTCCGAGTGGTTGGGAATTCCAGTCTATTATTGTGTGGAAGACGAATGAGTGTTTGTAGGTGTCGGTCTGGCAAGTTTGGATGATGATAGTCTTTGGTTGTCTATTTCTGGCTGTCTGGTGTTCTGTCGGATATATTGTATAGTTATTGTGTACAGGAGTGTATTACACTAGGGTTGTCGCCACAACATTGACGATCTTCTAGACCTCTGTTTGACCTTCAAATCATATTTAATTGTCGACATCCGTTGAGTTGTGAAGAAATCATTTCGTACACATATCACACATGATACACAGCAAAAACCGCAAAATTTCAAATTATTTTAAAATTTTCAACTTGTAGCGGGAAAATGTCATTGCACACAGCCTTTGGTTTGGTGTCAATGACTGGGGAAATGGTTTGCAAAATTCAACTGAATTAAATTATTGTTTTTGAGTTATTGAGGTTTAAAGTTCCAAATTGAAAGGTATATAAGTTCTGAATTCGCCAAAACTTCAATGATAGTTTTACTTTTTTAAAAATGTTTTTTAATAAGTTATCACGCATAACTGTATATAATGTCATCAGATGACGTTTAAAGACGACAACTGTCATTTTTAATTTTCAATTATAGCGGAAAATCTACAGCTGCATCAGGGAACTGTTCATCTACTTGCGTATCTTAGTGCACATATAAGGTAGCAAGTCGCGAAGTGTATTTTGTAGTTTCAATTCAGAAGTGACGATTGAATGTTCCATGACGTAACTTAAAGGTACATCCATAGTATTTCATAAAAATGTATTTGGCTTTAATATACGCTCCAACTCACCATATGTGCTGTTTACAATACAAACCAATTCACTCAGCTTGCATATTCATCCCCAATCGCCAACTAAATCAGAATGATTAGTTTCCAATTAAAATAGAGTAACATCATTATGCATGTGCAGAAACCGAAACTGTACGTCCCATTTACATGCACAGTAGTTATATGACCTATTCAACATGATCAACCCAAATTTGTAATTTTGTCTGTTTTTAATTAGATTCCAAAATTACGTTTGACTCATTGGCGCGCGTCAATCGTGATGCATTGTCCGGTTTTCGATCAGAAATCACTACTTTTATCTTCATATCGTCAATTTACTTTGTCACCTATCATCAAAATGGTAGTTTTCGGTAACAGTCGGTAACGTAACACCATTTATAACGTTTGAAATATGTGACCCCCAACAAGACAATGGATGTATCTTTAATTTCATAACTCAGTTAACCATAACAGTCTTGGTAGTTCGTGGAAGTGATCAGTTGTCAACATTTCAAAAACTCCACTTTTTATTACTCTCTGTAACAAATTCAAGAAGTGAACAACAGCTTCAAACATTTGTCAAACTGAGTCGTGGCATTTAGCAACATGTCCTCAACTCAATATTGCAACATACATTAGCTTACATTAGCCCTACCTTATATAGATTATTGTATTCCTAACATTCAAACCACAAACCAGATCAAGTCTGTCAAGACCTAGTTAATATATTATTATGTTCTTAATACTCAAACTACAAACATAATCAATCGCAAAGAGGTTATCACTGCCTCGATGATTGCCATTAAGAATAACATGTAAACCGTATAATTTGTCATCAGATATCCTCACATGTAACCAAATCTTATCATGATATCATTGTGTAATTGCATATCTCATATGTGGTCGGTCGTAAGGACATTTCTATATAAATATACGACTATGATATTCTAAACAGAAATGGTATCTGAATATAAACATGATGACGTATTCTTTTTTATCAAGCATGCATTCAGTTGTCCTTCCAATTTACGAGGGTTCTAATGGGGTATTTTTGTGGAAACGGAATTCGAGAGGATATCCCCGTTTACACACATATGCCACTAATAAATGATTAAAATACAGTCAAGTTAAAAGATAATAATAAAGGTAATATTTTGATGAATTTATAGTTCACAACTGAATAAAGACAAGCGTACATTTGTTGAAAAATAAAAACAATGAGAACTGAAGCCATTCATCGGCGCTGCGAGTGGGGGAAATTTTGTTACGGCATAATAGCAATGTTTTTATTAGTTTTATGACACGCTATGTGCTATAATGTGAACTTTATATCAGTGTACATATCTTTAATCATTAACATGTTGTAAAATTAGATAAAATATAAAGTGTTTTCATTTCACGCAATGCACAACATCCAATATGGCGGATTTTGCCGACAGAACGGCCCCTTTACTTTATATCTACATTTTCTTTTCAATTCATGTTTGATGTCACTTTGAAAGTTACCGGAAAGTTAACAGATCATTCTGTGATTGGAGTCTGGTTATATATTTTTCTGTAGTTTGTTGAAATTTGAAACCGAAAGTTTTCTACTTTAACATAAGCGAGGTATGTCAAATAATTATAAAAAAAACTAAAACATACACATACCAAATATTCAATCACTCATGTTATCATGAAACATATATGATTTCGTAATGCTAAAATAAAACATCGCATCAGTGGTTAAGTTGAATTTTATTGTCTACACAGGAGATCTTCAGATATAAATCAAAACATGCACTTATGAACATGTGAACAGATTGCAGTGATGCAATTTGTCCTCTGAGTTTACATACTGAACATTAGGCGAACAAATCTTGAATATACGCGTAAATCCAGGTTGAGACGACAGCGTGTATAGTGAACATGATGTTGACAGGAGTATGGAGTTGCGCGTAGGTAAACAAAGGAATCTGAAAACAGTGTTCACCTCAAGTTATAGATGAACTACAGTATCATTAGGGACATGGGACATGTTCCCCAGCCCTTAGCGGAACATTCAGCGTTTTTCATAATATTTCATTTGATTTTGATGATTTCAGTTCAAATGTACAAGTACATGTGCAGGGACCGTAACTACGCGCCCCATTACGGCATGGACAGTAGTTATATGACAAATTAAACATTACCAACCCAAATTTGACAAGCTTGACTAATGTCACGCTCCGGTCTTTCACCAGAAATCACTACTATCCCCAATATACCGGTAACAGTCATTACTTCTGGATAAAATAACACCATTTATTATGTTTTAAATCCGTGGCTCAAGCTTCATACTGAATGTCAGTTTGGTCGAAAGGTATCCATGAAAAACTGTTATAATCTATTTCGAGGTGCATACAACCCCCTTCAAAATTAAAACCCCCGAACCCCCCGAATCCCCCTCTAAATCCGCCACTAGTACTGTGTTTTATCTCCTAAGTTATCATGATTCATTTCTACGAATGGTATTGACTGCGGTCTAACGTTCACGGGAGAGGTTTTGTGGTCGATTTCGAGTTTGAAGAGCTATTTAACTTATCATAGGGGTGACATAGGGTGGAAATCAGCATGGTTTTGCGGAGAAATGTTTTGGTGATAGGTACGTACGTTCATTTGGGAATGTCATCAGTTTTTAGCGTACATTTTGACCTAATGTTGAATGAACCCTTAGATCGGCAATATATGCCCGTGCTTCTTTACTCTATGTTATATAGGGAGTAGTTTTTTTTAAAACTACGTTTTACCTACATTTTACTTACGATATCGAGTTCCTGTGATGTGGAATGTAGAGGACCAACAGTTGCTCGACTTGCTTTTTTCAAATACAAGTTTACAGTAAGAAACATAGATAGGAGATGTGTTAACTTTAAAATCAAATGTTAAACATGTCTTCATTGGGTTTCTGTCAACAACGTTCAAACGAGTCTCAGAGTTACCTCCCTTTTGTATCTAGCGTATAAGTCCTAACAGTGATGTGACGTCTCAGAGTGTCCCTAGTCTTTATCGAAGACGGAGTTGGCTTCATTTGGTCTGCATGTAATATGTAATATACCATCTCGTAAGGGTAATATATTCACTGTGCCCAGAAAGGGTGAACGGGACTGTAACAACCTCGTAAATTGCACATACATGTATCCGGATGTCCCTCAGAAAATACGACATTTACAAGGGTCTGACAGTTTTATACGTCCTTATGTAACTAAACATTGACTTACAGTCCTGTATATCCTTATATAACTAACATTCTGACATAACCTGGAAACGTGATTTCATTGACAATATCCTTAACTAACTGACGATGTGGTTGTTTTCACGACTAGATATAGCCGCTTTCAATTATTAATTGACATCTTTGAGAGGCATTTTAGAAGTTGTAGAGATGAAGAAAACCAAGATATATGGATAGTCAACTTCTTTATTGCAATGAATGCATTCATTGCAATAAAGAAGTTGACTATCCATATATCTTGGTTTTCTTCAATTATTAATTGATTCATATCATTTTTGTTGGACACACAATGGTTTAACTTGTGTTTTATCGAACACTTATCATGGTGGTTGCATTTATACAATCCTCTGTGAGACATGCTTCTATGACTCGGTATGGTCAATCCTTTAAGCATTGTGTTTATACCTTTATCCGTGCGTCCCAAATACCATTGTTTCTTTAACGTTGACCATTGGGAATAGACAGATACAGATCAATGTTATTAGGATATTTATGGGATCTATATGAATGACCCTTTCCTCCCAGTCACTCTTTTATTCTTAGTTCTTTATTTTATTTGTTACGGTCAGTTTGCCCTTGGTAACCCACGAATGACCTGACAATATACAGTTACAATGTATTGTATCTGTATTGGATTTGCCTAGCTACACTATTTTGTAGATAAATAAACACGCTTCACTCGGCATACTTAAAGCAATATTTTCATACAAAGAAGAACTTTTTCAGAACGTTTCAGTCATCAAGTCACAATGCTTTGTAACATCTACGAACTAATGTGATATAGTTTATCTGAAAAGACAGAGAATTACCAACAATCTTAAACTTTATACATCACTGAACATACATGAACTAATCTCGTTGGTATAAAAAGTGATTTCCACATTCATTTTAATATAAGAGGGAGTGGTGATATAAGCTTATATTTACATTATATGTGGTTCACATCTGAATAAATATATTAGGTCCCAAGCTTCAGAGTCTATATCTCATTCATACTAAAAGTAGATTGGACACGGGACAGACAATACAGTGTCGTGTTCTGGTATAATGTCACAGTGTTCCTCGCTCCGCGCACCTGTCTGCTATAGTCCTACACTGTACACTGCTGACAAGATCTACCTTCACTACATGTCTATTGAACTGCTAGATTTCATAGATATTGCACGATGGGTTGTGATGGTTTATTTGATAAAGACCTAATGGTTTACGCTTTCACTTTTGTGGATACTTGACATGAAGAATTTACCTCTTCGTTGAGATATATTACACCTGTTTGACTTCAATATTGGACTTGTGCGACCAGTTTCATTCATTTTATATATGGATTAACACCTTTTCCATATGTTGGATAGTTTTGATGGATTCTGTGTTTCATTCTTAATCATTTGAGGAAGGTGGTAAATAAAACATATTTAAACGAATTCTGACGATGCCATTACACTAGGATATAATTACCTGTGAAGAGGTTTACAGATACCAGAAAAACGTCTGCTCGTATTATAAATTTAGTTCCATACATATGAAGCTGTTCGCATTGGAATGATTTACATTGGATAAACTTTCGGGACATATTGTTTGCAACTGAAAGCTGCTTGTTGTATAACAATTTTGTCTAGGAAAATGGCAGATTCATTAACATTGCCGTATCTGGAGCCAAATTCGCAAGAAACAAGACACTCTGGTAAAGGCAAGAGGTAAGACTAAATCCCCATTGCTGTTATATTTTCAAGTTCAAATAATAATCAAATATCAATAAAGCGTTAACGTGTGAACACGTATTTCGTAAAATCAAAGTTTCTATCTATATATTAATGATATGTTGAGTCCAAGCGGAGACACATATTGGAAAGCAATGATTCAACTTTAACAGGACGTTGAGAGCATGACTTCCGTTGGAGCTGTTCTGTTAATTTAAACCTTAATAAATTATACTCATGGTAATAATGGTTGACACCCCCTAATAGTTATAGGAATGAAATGTTATATAAACAACGTAAAGTGTCATGTTCGATTATTTTTTTGATAAAACATGTTACTACTGAATGTCTTTTTGTGAATAGCATCCTTGAGCATTTGATATTTCTCCACTTGTACTTTAAAATACCAAAGGAAGAGGAATATAAGAAAACTGAAATTTATTTTTAAAAAATCATTCCTTGTGTCTTGAGATCTTGGCATTGATATATTGTTACAGTGTTTGAGTGTTGGTTCAAATAGATAATGAAAAGTTGAATTTGAAAAAAATAATTCTCCTGAACCCAAATATACACAAAATCTTTCGTCGCGTCTCATTCGCACACGATACATACATGGAGAGTGTCATACAATTTACATCATGTGTTTGTGCCATTTAATTTCGAAAATACCATAATATCGAACAACATTAATTAACCATGCATTTAATTTGCTAAAATCCATTTTCTGTTTAGGGGTGTCAACCATTTTTACCACGAGTATATTTAATTTAAAATATCGAACTATTCTCAATAGTTGCTGGAAGACTTGTCAATCTTATTTATTTGTATGATATTTTGATGACGTAGAAAACGTCGTATACGTCGTCATGGCTACCACGGAGATGAATCTTCCTCGTGGACACTCCTTGCAAGGTAGACTATGGTATAGACTTTAAGTTAAGTGGTTCTTGGTTTTTTTTACCTGTTTAAAGTGGATATTTCTTTTTCATCTACATTGATTAGAGGATTCGGATCATTGAATTATCAGTTTAATTGATACACTGTCTTGGCATTGGAGTTGTGGATCATTTGGAATGGGTTGACCATTTTATATGTCATATACTCAGCTTAATACATGTTGTGCTTGTTATTATATGTAACTAACCAATAACAACCATATCGTTATTATTGTGTATTGTATCACATTATGATACTTTCCATCACATTATAAACTGATGATGTACATGATTAATATATGGTGAAAGAAGTACTTACCTCGAGAAATGTATTCTGGAGACTGCCAATTCTAATCACATTTATAGTTGTTGTTAGTATTCAAAGAAATATGGATTAACATTAAATCATTGAAAATATCGCACAAGATGCGTTTTTTTCTGAAACTGATTAAGCGTCTCTTTTGACAATGAAATATGATACACTTAGAAGTTTACCGAAGTCGGTATTTGTTTATCAGTTTCTGAAAATCGATCTAGTCACACGACTGAATGTGAATATAAGATCTAATTAAGTATACAGATTTAATTATAAAACCAGATATGTCAATTTTTAAAAAAAAATACCTGAAAAGCTTTCACAGCACTCCTTAAGCATTTCAATTTCGTTCAATCCTAATCTATTGTGGAGGAAAGTGGTTGTCCAGGGCAACATGGTCGTGTTACCACTAACATAGCGGGACACTAGACATTGTATACAGATCTTATAACGCTCACTAGATAGATTTCCCCAGTATCACATATACAGTCTTTGACAAGTCCTTACTTACTTACTTACCTCTTACTTACGTTACAGGAACAACCAAGATGTATATGTTTTAATAAAGGGAACTTTGGCTGAATTACAATTATTAATAGTTTATCAGTTATTTTCATTTACTAACAACTAAGCAGTGAGAGTAAGAAATTAAGGAAAATAATTTTATGGATATATTGTTTTTGTCGTTGTTTTGTCACCATGTAACGTAACTTATGTTTGAATACCAATAATTCCAATTGAAGACATGTGAATAGGATGCTAAGGGACTGTTTATTAATTCCCTGCCAGGAAACCACACGTTCCAATGAGTAACCATGTTAGTCACACACATACACAGTGCTGAGGATAGCACAGCAAGTGTAACGTTGTGGAGTATAGGTATGCCCGGTCTTTACACACGTTTGGAATCAGTATTTATATTGTATCAAAAGGAACATAATTCTCCCCACATAGATTGCTCATTTGCAATTTCTATTGTAATATGAAGGGAGTAGCATCTGTGGGAAGAGGATAACGGAACAAGTACAGTATTTAATCACAATATGTTATTATGTCCAGTCAGGTACCAGTATATGATTTATTCGTTAACTTTAAAGTCACAACACACCTGGACATTTGAATGTTTGTGCGTGTATAATTATTATAGTATGTAATTATTATGTACCTGTACATGTTTATACCTGATATATATACCTATATGCAATACCTGAACTCCTTCACCTGGATAACAACAAATACCTTCGTTAAGAACCTCCGTCTCTCTGTCAAATCAAATTCAACTTAATCTTCAATAAGATTTAATTTTCATTCAGTATCAGGAACCAATAACTCACAAAATAATAACCTCATTCAGTTACCAACATTATATATGATAATCATACACGTGAACTGTTTCACCTGAGTGAAACCAAACACCTTCTTTAAGGACTTAATACAAATCCTCATACCTGTCCCCGGTCCTCAAAGGGTCCACTTATGGAAATTGTTGATCTTTTCAAGCAGTCGTGAATGTAAGTAACCTAGTAATGTATAATAAACAAAGTCGTGTGAAACTACAGGTAACGAGTTTTCTCATAAAGGACTTTGGCGATATGGGGTCAAGATCAGTATTTCAACTCATTTCTGCCCACTATGTGATGAAATACGAGTGAGTTTTGGTTCATTTAAGATCTTAAACTGTTTTCAATGACAACAGTTACTTTCTGATCTAGTGGTTGCTTTGTTCATTTTAAATCAAATACTTGTTTAAATTAGAATTTAATAAACATAAAGCGTTTTGTCGCATTGTTACAGAATATGATATCTTTAATAAGAACTAAGTTAAACATTTATTTCAACTTTTGCCTTGATGAAACAGTTGTTATTCCGTTGTTTGTACAAATTGATTTGTTAAAACAGTTAAAATCAATAGTACAGTTTTGTTAAGCTTAAATGTTTGCCGCTTTTAATTTATATTTTGTAAAGATAAATAGCCTATACCCCCGATTGTGAAAAACTAATTAAACACCCTGACTTAAATACCCTCATACATGCCTGATTCATTCACATACTATGTTTTAGAATGTACAATATAACTTCCAGCTTTTCATTCTTTCATCATTGAAACTATTAACAACATTTCAGATATTTATTTGACTGACCTGGCTGTCTTTGTTTTAAAACTCAATTTACAGACGTGGCAACTTAAACTTCACTCATTTTTATAACATTCTTGCCATTTATGACTACTTTGATATATATTCAAAGTACGTTTAGTAAAATGATAAAACAGTATATTCCGTATTCATACGGTGTATACTGTATTAAACTTACTAAACAAACAGTGTTGTTTGACCTCATATGACCTGGCGAGCTTTCTGCATCGACACCCGCAGACAAATACAGTGAGTCTTGATTTAACAACACCATGTGCGATAGGTTTAATTCAAGAAGGATCTCATTTCTTAAGAATTAATGGTTTGGAACACGTGTACTTGAAGGGTCTGGGATTGTTTGTAGGTCCATGTCTATATACATCGCTGTATGTGTTTACACAACTGTGGACGATATAGTAGACTGCCTGAATGCATGAATTATGTTTATGCAGGTACATGGACAGATTTACAAGGTCAGACATCAAAACTGTTGACATATTGAAGGACATAATGCTTTCAAATAGTTTTTAGAAGTCGAGAGTAGGTATTCTCATTACTGCAGTATCATTTCGTTACGATTGAATGTACAACGACCTATTATATTTATCGACATTGTTGTATTCAGTTATGCAGAAAACAGTTTTAAAAGTTACAACTTAAGACGGGTTAACTAGTAAACGCAGCAGCAATTCTTATAATATGTATGTAAATATACTATTAAAGTTTTCGATTTGAATATCTTCATTTCGTTGCAAACACACCGCAGGCCAGTAACAGTATCAATTACATTTAAATTGGTCGTCTCTTAGGAATGTTACCCATGGTTCGCTAGTTCCAGCCGATGCTCGGATGTTTCATCGCAATGCATAGCCACCATGGCGTTGCAGGCTTTCTTTCTGCAATAATATTAGCAGCCGCGATATTAGTGAAATACTATTGAAAGCGGTTTTAAATCCCAAATCACCTCACCTCGCCTCTTAGGAATGTTGATAACGTGTGATGGCTCAAATTACATCTATTGTTACACGTGTACGTTATTATATTGCTTTAAGGTAGGTTTGCCATACTTTTGAATTATCTTATTTTTGTAAACTGGCATAAACATACATTGAGACAGTTATGTTTAGAAAGGTATGATATTCATGAAGGGTTCCCGTACTGTTTTGTTAAGTTAGCCAGGCGTACGACCTTACATACTGCTGCATCCAAAGTGTTGGTTCATCTGATTTCAATACCCCTTGG
Organism: Gibbula magus; assembly: GCA_936450465.1. Classification (NCBI taxonomy): domain Eukaryota; kingdom Metazoa; phylum Mollusca; class Gastropoda; order Trochida; family Trochidae; genus Gibbula; species Gibbula magus. The sequence goes on along the minus strand of OW388303.1, from coordinate 51,190,287 downwards.
AACACATTTTTTTTTTACCTCAGTTGTATTACTTTCATTCAACTGACACATACATATCCTTTATTTAAGTGCACATTACTTATTCCTCAAAGTTGAATGTGTTTTCTTTACGTCGGTGGTTTTTCCAAAGGTGACGAATGACGAATTAAGTATATCAATTTCAATTTCTTAAATTATGGAATATGATTATCCATATAGGGCAGATTTGCGATTGAACGACAAACTTAAATGAATATATGAGAAAATGATACTAAATATTATAATGACTCAGTCTGTGTTTCCCAGTTGGTCACCGTCAATTGAAGAAATACAGAATGAAAAAAAATAGATGTTACAAAATTATCCGAGTTCTATCCTAGTTTAGATGTTATGTTATGCACGTTCAAGTTGTTCATCACAAACGAATCAGTCACATTGCTACGATGGACCGTAGAAAGATTCCAAATATTATATTATATACGTAAAGGAATACGAGAAGGTGAATAAACTTATGGGATGCAGATGTACACCTTTTCTTAACGTAAACCGACATGGAGTTAGCATACGTGTACTTAGACACAACAGTTAGTGTATGTATCAGTTTTCCGTTAGCATTCCTGGATTACAAGTTATGATATTTTGACATAAAACGACATTGGGTCGATTCGTTTTGTTATACGTTGACACAACGTAACAGCTTTATGTTCGCATACTGTAGTAAAACCATATGATATTTTGACTAAAGTAATACTCATCGTAGACTTTTGTTAGCATGAGTTGAATAAAGGCTATGTTATTTGACTTATTAGCATTAAGATTTGGTTAACATTCATGATACACATCACCACACAGGGAGGACATTCCATTGCAGTAACCCATTATGTACTAAGTCGACACATCTGAGAATTGCTTATCATATACCGATACACGATCTCATACAATAAATTAATCTCAAATATATTCCATCTTGACATGTTGAATACACAATGCATTGTGTTGTTCACGCCTAACGCATGTAGATCGTGGTAGACACGCTGTTTGATTCGTCACACTTGACCTGGTCCTACCAAATAGACAGTGTCTTATACACTGTCCAATTGCTATGCGAGTTCTCTTCAAGATTCTAAGTTCTTTTTTAATTTTAGAAATACATTGTACAAAATGTCATGGATTTTCCCTCAAATTATTTAGGTTTAATTTGTTCATACTTTTAATTGTGTTTTCATTTAACACCTGCATGTATAACGTGTTTACTTCCGGTCTATTATTTCTCAGGTTAAGGTTTTTATTACCCATATGGTTGAAAAAAATCAGAAGAGAAATGAAAGGGAACAGAATGGGTAATAAAGAAATTATTACACTCGAAAGTGTGCCATATGACACCCTTCCTCAGGTAATAATCTCTATGTATCAAACACGTTTGCTGGTAAAGTTTCATTATGATATCTTTAGAAAGTGAGACCTTTCCTTTAACGTAGGATATCCATTGATGTGAAACTTAATACATGTGTACATTGTGTATGTGTAACTTTGAATGTATGTATATATGTAGGTGTAAACCAAGTCACGATAGATACACATATTCATAATCAATGTCGTTTATTTATTCATACAGTGTATACATTGCATATTTATTGCCTCAGTGACAGTTTTCAAAATGCGCAGCATGAAAATACAGAAATATAGACTGTTGCGTAAAAGAAGACTTCATCTTAAATAAGAACAACAATAAATACGTGTAATAATGTGTAGTCTTTGTTCGGATACTGTGAATTAGATCTGAAACATCACTCTTACAACTAGAATGGGCATGTTTACGTGTTACGTAAAAAAATCTCTAGATTGTTTAACCTACATGTTATGATCATGTAATACATACTATACTATGACACCAGAGATTACGACAACCGTACTCCGTATTATTTCAGAATTGCCGGAGGAAGTGACGTAACAGGAAGACATGGACAATCTCGGGATCAGTTTCCAACTCATAAACAAAATGGCCATCTTGTTACTAGGGAAACCCTTCCGGAACAACACTTGACCTATTATCACAACGAGGCTGGGTCACATGTACGCGCGGAAGCTCCTCCCAGACAATACAAGAGAAGGCTACAGTCTCTACCTAGCCGAAAACCAAAAGGTAGTTATATCATAATAAGTAAGCGTAGTACAATGCCTTTGTGCACATCTAGAGATTATTCTCTGTGTAGAGCTTTCAGTAGTTAGTTTCTGGTTCAAATAACCATCTCACGATTGCTTTGTGCTCATGTTTTACTAATGTTATATATACAGTACACTTAAAGGTAGATAAACTATTTTAATAACAATTTCATTTTCAGATTAATTTGGTCTCAAAGTATCACACACATTTTACAAGTTCTTGTAGACATACCATTTTGAAGTTTGTTTGTTTTATGTTTGACCATTTATGTCAAAGAAAAGAACATTTTTGTCTTTATTAACCCTTGAAAACAATTGCTTTTATAGTTGTTTTACTCTACAAAAGTTTAATCTGATAATCTCACTTTATTGTCATTTCACATATTTCTTCGTCAGTGAGCTTGTAGCGTCATTGTTCTCTCTGTAGTCCCAATTAACGGGCAGAAAAAATACAATAAATATTTTACATTGTCCGAACAACAAATACAAAAACAAGTTGCAAAACAACTATATAATCATATTTCCTATATCATTCATTAAAAACTTATTTACTTCGACTAAATTTCCCTCACAGTGTCTATAACTACACCCTGTACAATAATCGTCATCTTCCTTTGCTCGTTCACTTTGCTATTCGTGACCATTACATCTCAATGCTTTAAGAAGTTTCAGGAATTCATACCTTGAATCCATGAACGTAAGGGCTTTCACAGACATAGGCATTTCACTGTCACTCAAACCAATAATACGAGTTGAAGTAAAAACTCCACCCCTCTGCGCAAAGGGTATCGTCAAAATAGTTTACATAATTTATTCTGATTTTTCAACCTGAAGAAGGTGCAAGAAGTAGATCAGAAACGTCGTGTGAAACAAATAAATAAGTTAGCATCTATAACAGTCTCTCATTTAGATAGATTGATATGGGCTTGAACGTCCCATTACACATTCTTCATAATTCTGGACGTCCCCTTATATCACCCGCAGCCGCCGATGAGTCCCCACGCCAAACCAACTCTGCACCTTCCAAGAAGGGCAACAAAGCCGTGGCGCCCTTACCTAAACTCAACAACTTGATGGCCAAACTCAGATCGTCTGAGAGAGAGCAAACTTATGGCAGACACTGGACGAATGGTAATATCTGAATCTTGGTAGTTTAACCAATATTACTCATATACAAAATGTAGCTATGTTACCTTATATATATGATTTGCAAGGATGACCTGGCTACATTTAAGAGCAAACGAAATTGTCATCACCGCCATCGCGTCTTTAACGACTTAGAAGTGAGAGGAGGGATGTGTGTAGCATTTAGAAACAGTAGTGAAATTTTGTACAGGCATTGTTCAATATTTATTGCGATTGCCCTCATTATCTTATCTTTATGCTAAGCTGTAGTAGTAGTAGAAACTGACCCTCTGTTCAGTTCATCATCAGTAGTGGTTATGTTAATAGTTGCCTAGTTGACTGTCGCCTTTCAGGATTGACTAACACTTATTCACAGTTTAGTTTCATCTTATAAGTGCTTATAATGAAATATATGCTGAAGTCGAAATGTTCATAAATTACTTTGCAGAGTGTTAAGAATTAAGTTTATAGTTAATGGCAATATACTACACATGGTATAGCACCAATAGAGCTTTTAGTATGGACATTGTAAGATGATAAAACATGAATACAACTTCTGTTATTATAATTACATTATTACGTTGCACTATTAATTGCACGTAGTCTCATGATGAGTTTCTAGCTACCTACAATGTAATTTTTAATACACATGGACATGAAATACCAAAGTGTATTTAAGTAAGATTATGCTAACAACCTCTATATAAGGTAACTGATAAATTCTCCATGGCTAGCAACAGGCCTTAAACAAAGGAGACGTTTAAAAATTAAAGAAATATAATTGCCCATGTAATTTCCCAATTCCTAATACATGTAATCATGTCTGTTCTTATGTAACCGTGTGCCTCTCTTCGAAGTTGAAAACACATATGTATTCATTGCAGACCACGCTGGTGTTAGTACGAAAGGACATGATGCTCAAAATCAACGGTAAGCAATGTCAATATGATTATCCCTTAGGCTTACACTTATATCACTGAACTGATTTGATTGTTAAAGTTTTATTTTTATATAAACTTTACGCCCTTAATTCAGCGCTTTTCTAATCCTGATGTGATTCCTGTATTTTGATATGTAAATACTAGTAAAAGAACAAAAAATGAATAGGCAAATTTGCATTACCTTTCGTTAAACCAATCATTATTTAGGGGCTTGATAATTTTAGCCTTATTATAATACTTACTGTATCTTAGTGTTAAAACTTCAAATAAATTTTACTATTTTAAGGGCTTATTTTATTGGTTTGTTTGTGTTTGTTAACGTCTGATTTTTTAAAGTTCAATCCAATTCCATTATTGTTATATTTATTCTGTGTTAGATCTCAGAAGTTTGCTACCTCCTGGGCTAATGCAAGGGCTGAACGGGCAAATCTCAGAAGGTTGGTACTTGAAACTGGATCCATATGAACATGTCGATAAGATATAATTGGTTTTTCATTACAAAAACGCTATCCAATAAGTTGTACACTTTTGTGATGGAAATCGTGATATTGTATCCCCAAAATATATCAATCTTCGGTTACACAACAATACATCCGTATTTAGACGAAACCTAACATACATGTTGCAAAGGCTGGAGATACCGCTTCGGATGTGATAATGACGTCAAAGCATTTTACAGGCGGGTTTATTGTTTATTTAATATGACAATTGAGTTTTCATCTCTCCTCTTTTGTTTTTTTTGGTTTTAGCAACGACCATCATGCTGTGGAAGGGAAAGAGAAACAACCGGAGACCAAGAAGTCAGAACCATCAAGGCCAGAACCTACAAAACCAGAACCATCAAAACCAGATCACAAGAGTAGGCATGAAGCAGGAAGACATGATGCAGACATTAAAGAAAGGGAGCAAGTGAGACGTAAAAATGAACAGACATTTAGTCACATGTTCCATGCATCTGAAAAGAGAGACAACTCTTCTCCAAACCAAGATAACTCTAGGAAGAACAACGAGTCGCCTTATCTAGCTTTGAAACTTAAAAGTGACAAGGACAAACGAAGCCGGGGGAAAAGGCGAAACTGGAATCCGAGTTACGTGGTGGAGAAACCGGTTGAGGTTAGTCCTCGCCGACAGGAAGCGGAACTGACTCATCATCCGGCGATAACAGAGAATGATGACGTATACAAGGCTTATACCGGTGTGACCAAACGAGAACTTAGGAGAGGTGATGACGGTGTGAGCCGAGTGTTTTCACAATATGGGGACGTGTACACTGCGACAATCACAGTGTCCCCGAGAAACAAGAAGGAATATGTATTGACGCTTCGTGAAGCAGAAGCTTACAAGAAGATTAATTCAGTTTATGGCGAGGACGTAATCAGACGGAAACGGAAGTCGCTTTTAATTCAGAAACTGGTCACTGTGGAGATTGACCAAATGCAACAACATAACCAAATGCTTCGGGAGAAGGAACGGAAACGAGCGGAGTCCAAACGGCGGCAGCAGAAGCAGTTAAACTTTATCCGGAAGCGGTTTAAGGACCAGCAGTCCCGTCGCTTCCGGTCCCAGTATGTGACGAGTCGGGTTCTCGAACACGAGAAGATGAATCGGAATGAGTTTGGACTTCCGGAAGAGGAGTATGAAGATGACGAGCTGCAAGAAGAAGAGGTTGGAAGTGAGATTAATTCTGAAAAGAGTGGTTCCAAAAAACACGGGGAGCGGAAACAGATTGATCGACGGAAAAAGAAGAAGGCATATGAGAAGAAGTATAAGAACATGTTCGAGATTAACGTGGGTCCGGCGTGGGATCCTAGACCGAAAACACCGAAAATGGAGGGCGTTGATATAGTATCTGTGGAAGTCAAAGACAAAGAAGGTTCGTGACATTGTTATGATAAGCGTATCTTTGACATACCAAGCATATGCTCGTTTGGACATATATAATCGCGGGCAGAAGAAAGTATACCTTAAGCTCAACGGAGTCAAAAACAAAATATTTCTGCCAAATAGAGTCGATTTTGAATGGTTGTGATATATATTGAAAAAAATATACGCAATGTCATGTATAGGATTGTGTTACTTACTAATTTATATATTTTCCAACACACATGGGGTACTGAATTTGCTATTTCAAAAGGTTTTTTTGGACGAATTCTTTGTCATTTTTCGTTAAATGATATATATATGGTCGGCATAATGTTCTTCCTTGGACTTTATGTGATGACGTATCGTTGCTGTTGGATGTCATCAAACCCAGAAAGCCATAGTTCACTCCCCTATCTCGCCCGGTTAAGGGGATGCTAAAACAACATTTTTTTCAAAAGCCGTATTTTTCATAAATAGAAACGATAATTGTTCACTAATTACAAAATAAACTTAGTTGGCTTTTGGATACAATGTAACTATGTTTCAGAGGTGTCCATCACCCATTTATCAAATTATCATGCGTTGATGTACTTATAATTTCTTTTGCTCGCGAGTGTAGTTTGAACATAACAAAAATAAGAAATCGTATGTTTAGCAAAATTTCTAATGCATAATTATTCTGAAGGTACAACAAACGTGAAGACGTAAAAGTACAGTCAATGGTACATGCGTGAACAGAAATCGCGTTATGCACCATAACGTAATTGTTTGGAATGTCATATAAATGAATGTGAGGCTTTATGTGATGGTAATTTCTGTTTTGGTACTTCAGGTAACGTGAAGGAAGAGAAGAAGGAAGTGAAGGATATCATGAAGGACGCAAAGAAGGTGTTGAAATCATCACACAGAGGTATACTCTTAACTAATAGTTCACGTTCGTTAATTTGTTTTGCTACAATTAATTCATGACATAAAATAAAGTTCGCTTGAGACATAGTGTTCAAGTTGAGATGAAAACGCATATTAACACCCCGGGAAATCTTTGCTAATTAATGAAATACGTGCGAAAAGGGAAATGGCAACAAATAATATAATGTTGTTATAAAGCACGCAAACGGTGGTAATAATAGATTTTATCTTTCCTTACAGTGAAATACTCGATTTTGATTGGCTAACGGTCGTTACGTTTTTTCTTATGTACCCCGTCAGTCTCACGGTGTACACATTTTATGTACCCCGCTGTCATAGTAACAGCTCCTAGCTAAGAGTAGGTGTCGCATCATGGTCAGATGACGTTAAAAATGACGCACGCGGTTGTAAGGATTTCTGAACGTTCGATCAGCTGTTTACGAGTCTATTAATTACAAACTTATTTTCGTCTTATTTGCTGCTGGGTTTGGAAACAAATCTTATTTTGCATTGCTTGCACACTCAATTCAACTAGTTTGAAGGCATGTAAAAGCTTGTAGTAATACGTTATACGACTTTTTAAATTTCAGTCGAGACGGATGACACCATTCTGTTTATGTTTAGGGTCAGGGTCATTCAAGTGATATCAGCTGATCAGTCACTCGCAGTCAAAACGCTATATCTATTATAATACTAATTTTATGGACATGACGGAAAGATAAATAATAATATTATCTTTCCTTACAGTAAAATACTCGTTTCTGATTGACTAACGGTCGTTACGTTTTTTCTTATGTACCCCGTCAGTCTCACAGTGTACAAATTTCATGTACCCCGCTGTCATAGTAACAGCTCCCAGCTAAGAGTAGGTGTCGCATTATGGTCAGATGACGTTATAAACTGACGCACGCGGTTGTAAGGAGTTTTGAACGTTCGATCAGCTGTTTACGAGTCTATTAATTACAAACTTATTTTCGTCTTATTTGCTGCTTGGTTTGGAAACAAATCTTATGTGACATTGCTTGCACACTCCATTTAACTAGTATTAACTCGTTTTAAGGCATTTAAAAGCTTATAGTAATACGTTATACGACTTTTAACATCTCAGTCGAGACGGATGACGCCATTTTGTTTACGTTTAGGGTCAAGGTCATTCAAGCGATATCAACTGATCAGTCACTCGCTGTCAAAACGCAATATAAGTATAATAATACTAATTTTATTGACATGACGGAAAGATAAATACGTTGTATACTTCTCCCTCGGGTAATACGGTCTCATGTACCATCTTTGTACCGGTGTCAACCCTCGCCTGAAGGCTCGGGCGACACTGGTACAAAGATGGTACATGAGACCGTATTACCCTCGTGAGAAGCATACAACTTATAATATGTCTAGCCTATTCACGAAAATTCGAGGGGACACTCCTGTTACATATATGTGTTATCAACACATGGTTACAACACACTCCAGCACACTCCAACACACATATATATGACGTGAGCTAATATTTTGATTACAGCTGATTTTAAATTTAATAATATGATAAACACAAGCGCTTTCTTTAAAAATGTAGACAATTAAAAGTGAAGCCATTCAATGGAGCTAGGAGTGATGTACCCTTTGCTACGGCATAACAGGACATTTTTTACGATTCTAATGATAAATTAATTGCTACTTTGTGGATATTCATTTAATAACTAAGTTTTAGTTAAACAATACAAAATTAGTATTATAAGTGAAACAAGAACAACGTTTTTCATTATCTTACGAAATGCACAAAAACAAAATCTCGGTTATTCCTGACAGAGCTCTGTCTTTGACATATGAAAATATATTTTATTAGATAAACTCCATAACAATGTTTGTTTCACATATTTCCCCACCATTTTTTTCAGATATGACGATATCTGAAGACGAATCAAGAACAACCACTCCTCCCCGGAAGTCGCAGCAGCCACAACGGAGGAAGCCATCTTTGGATTCTCTGGATTTCGAGGATGATGACGATGATGACATCTTTGAGCGAGCGAGAAGAAAATACAACTTGGATGTCGATAGCAATAATTGATAATTGAAGAACAGTCATTGCAGTTGCACGGAATACATTAGCGAGTATTAAATGAGCCAGCAACTGTGATGTTAGAATAGATAAACGTTTACTGTTAAAAACTTATTTTTACTGTCCAGTAACATTTTGACAAGTGTATCGTCAATATGTAGAAGAGTGTCATTAGTTGTCTGATCCTACCATGGACGGTGTGACAATTTACATTGCACAAATAGGTTTAGAAGGTAACGCAATTGTATATCGCGAAAGTTCAAACTACAATAATAGTAAATGTTTCTGTTTTACACGTAGTGACCTAATTGTTTTTGTTCATCTAGATGGTCAATGCAATTCGTTAATGTTCATCTTCTTGTATAAAAAGTGATAAATAGTGACAAATTCAAGTCGCTGTACGACACACGGCACTAGAACTGTAAGAGTTACGTCCCTTTTGAAAATAAACCTACATCAGGGGTCTGTTCCATAACATCCATAACAGCGAGCGCTTATAATCGTTCATTGGGCGCTACATTAAACCTCTCTTGAACGCGATTGCTAAATGTAGCGCTACGTAGCAAAGCGAGCAAACCTAGAGGAATCGCACCGTATCGTTCAGGAGAGAATGCGCTTCATTGAGCGCTAATTGAGCGCTACATTGAGCGATCAATGAGCGATTATAAGCGCTCGCTGTTATGGAACGAAGTCCAGCTAATTATAGATGTAAGTCAGTTCCAGAAATTGCGTCTGTATATTATATAACGGAAATGAATTGTAGATTTCCAGGCGTCGGTTTAATGGCAATGTTTAATACCTCAAAGGGCAGCCATTTCTAGCATTTATTATTTTCATCTTACCTACAATTATCATTATTATCTATTTTGCATGGTTCACATTCCATTCTTTTTTGACATTTAAGATATCACATATGTATCACGTGACTAACCCTGAGGGATATCAAAGGATTTATTAAAGCTCAGATTAATAGCTCATATTATAATTTCAAATATAGTTTACAAATTCTGAAAAAAATATTCAATATAAATATCTTCAATCTGTTGATGTAAATAGAAGCATTATCTTTAAGACATGTATATTAGATAATTTATTTTCAGAAATAAAGCAACTATCTGAAATTAGAGTCTTGTGCTCAAATTCGCTGCAGATAATACCAACGAATCAACTGACGCCGAAGATATTTTTTTTATATTAAATTTTGATCCCGGCCGAATATCTCATATCCTATATAGTTTCATCTAATTTTGAAAAAGTATCATGTTATTCTATTCTGTGAAATAATAATTTGTTATTGGAACTCATTTTAAACTTAAACAGACTTCAACACCATAATTCTGTCAATTCTGTCAGTTGTTTAGTCTTTTGAACTCGATATCAATAGTACAAACTGAAGTGTCACCTTTATGGAACTCTGAACACACCCTCGCTATTTTTCCTTGCACAAAAGGTCACACATTTCGTAAAGTTGCCCATGCACTCGTGTAACAAATTCAGTGTTTTGTTGAGTTCTTAATATTGGTAGTAATAATGTCAAGAACAATAATCCAACCTGTCACCGTCTGCTCTCAGAAATGTCACTCATACAGATTACAGATGGCATGTATAAGGATCCAAGAAGAGTCCACGGCGTGGAACCATTGTAATCTGTAATAACTAATACTCTTCTACAATGCGAAACCATAACACGGAATCTAATATTCAGCTGTTTGTATGAAAACCAGTGATTAATAAGTTCTCGTACATTTACCCAAGGCAAGGAAGGTTGTTCTGGTCAGACTGAAATTGATGAAGTTCACTTTTAGTTGTTAATTTAGTTAAATAAAGCGTAGTTCCTTAAATGTATTGTGTTGTATCCTATCGCATTGCATTTTATTTATTATGTTATAGTTCATTATGTATAGTATATTATAGTATAGTATAGTATAGTATAGTATATAATAGTGTAGTCTTTTTTTAATTATGCAGTAATGATTTGAGACACAGTTCGTACGTAACCACAACTTTATCACTTAATAATAATAATAATGTATATTTAACGCCTAATATCCAGTGCAAGCAATGTCCAATGGCGGTACAATTATTACCCTGAAAGAATTTACTTTCGGTGCCTCTACTAAGCGGTCCGTACTTCCCATGTTCAGGTACCCATTTTAACAGTTAGGCGGAATGCAATGAGGATGAAGTGCCTTGCCCAGGGGCACAGCACAGTATAAGACCCAGGTGACAAATCTTTGATGTCTCCACCGGGATTCGAACCCTGGCTATTGGCGTGAGAGGCCAGCATGCTAACCACTACACCGATGTGCTCCACTTAAGATAAGAACATATTAAGCTAGAAAATATTTTACAGTGGCAATACCCTTAGCATTAGAAAGCAAATTCTAAACATCAACCATTTTATTGTGTAGACACTATGTTTCCGAGTATATGTTTACATCTTTCTGTTGAATGTGTGGTTTACCGAGGTAGGAGACATTTAAACACAATATAACGTATATATATATATATATAGAAAAACAGTTTAAAACATCTTCCAACTCCCAGGTCTCATATAGAAAAAATAAAATGTTCGAAGAAATTACGATGATTTAATCAGATTCACAAGCATGCTTTCGACCATTACGGGTCTCATCAGGTGAATGACGTTGAGTCGGTTGATGCGTCATAAAGTGTATTATGACGTCACAATACATTGCATAGATACATTGTTAGATACAATGCATAGAAACAGATGTACATTGAGAATGAAATTACATTTTAGAATTGAGTCTTGGCTTATATTTATTAATAAACAATAATTCTTTTTCTGCCAAGCAATTAGATTCAGTTGAATCAACTTTGTATATTGGAAAAACAGAATATTTATTTTTTCCACATAGTTCAAGATGTGCACTAAGAGGGATAGTACGATTGTGTTTTTGTTTAATTTGAGAACGATGAAGATTCATTCTTCTTTTTAATTTTAATTCTGTTTTCCCGATGTATATTTCTTGACATCCATGACAAACAATCATATAAACAACATTTTTTGAATCACATGTCATGTTTCTTTTTACAAAAAACATTTTATTTGGTGGGATACTAACCGATGTGCCCTCAATCAAAATGTTACATGTCGCGCATCGTTTATCACCACATTTTCTAACCTGGGGGGTTTCTGTAATGGAGTCAAATTTGGAATTAGTCAACATTTTCCTTAAATTTCGGGGTTGCACATATATAAGATGAAAGCAAGAGGCATTTTAGAAGGATTTGGTATCCAATCTATCTTACCTATTTAAGGGGTGCCGATTACGAAAAAATAGGATACCAAGCTGAAAAAAAGTGTTTTTGACCCTCAAAATTGAAAAACAAAATGGCAGCCCAAATTTCACAAAAAAATGGCAGCTAATCACATTGTTTTCGTTTATAACTGAATCTCTACATGTTAAACAAGTTTTAAAGTGTTTTTTATGGGGCATTCAAAGGGTACTGATCATGATTAGTTAGGAAACCAAGTTAGAAAAAATATATATAACCCTCAAATTTGAAAAACAAAATGGCTACCACAGTCGCCTCGCATGGTATTGTACTGTGAATGCTATATCATAAAATGTCTCTGTATATTTATTGATAATTTCTTAACATTTGATTCTCTCAGACATATCATAAATGCTGATCACAGATGAATTAGATATAAACTGAATAAAATTGTGACAGAACATTGTCAAGCAATCAACAATCTATCATTTGAAACGTACAAAGATAATTTTTAAGCATACTTTTCAATATAATGTTAAACATGTTGAATCATATATGAAAAAGAATTCTTTTCAAATTATTCTTACATATTTGGTTAAGACACAATCACACAAAGCAGATTTGAATTTAAATTCAGATATTCTTAAAAAAAATTATTTTCCTTTGTACGTTTCAAATGATATATTGTTGATTGAACAAATTCATAATGATGTTATTGTAAAGAAGCGTCTAACACTATCTGCTTCAAAACGTTACACCAAGCAAATGTAGGTTAGTTATTGTCTAGTTCATGGGGACATGCTTGTAATATATATTTAAATAATTTGCCGCTGATTCAATTAAGTTAATGGTCTACCTCACCACGCAGCTATGCTGTTGTAGAAGGGTACCTTGACATCACAAACACCTTTGAGGTCATCAGGTGCATAACTTTACGGGATTTGACAGCAACAACATTGACGGTTTGTTCTTAAACTAAAATTTATTCCAAAAAATGATGTCATGTTATTTCACCCAAAGCTAATGTAACAGTTAATCTATAAAACGGCCACGCTACCAATGTTGTCTCTCATATTGATGAGTCATAATGAGTGTAGACTACGCGTTAATATGAGATCAATTTTTTGGGATAAAAAATCCCTAAAATAAATTGTCATGACAGTTTGTTCAAGGGTTAAGTGCAACTTTACCATTTACGGTCCTTGAGAGCAATGTTATTGTTAAGAGCTTAACGAACCATTTTCAAATGAAAACTGAGTTAAAAAGCATATGCATAAAATGACATAGTTCCATTCCGGATATCCAGAGAGACGTCAACGGTTCCCAGTAATTTACACAAAGCTTAATGAAAACTTTCCTTTGTAACGTCTGCGAAGACACAGACTGAAATATGAGTTTGTTTGATTTCGGTAAAGATCAATGTGTCACAGTGAAAGAGTATCGGTGAGAGATTTAAAGAGGAAAGTTGTTCTAAATGTATTAACAAGCTCCAAGGGATATATCGACCGCGTATGTACATTATGATAATACTGTCATAAAAACACAGTGCGCTTTTTGATAATACAGGGCGTTAGGTAAACATGTCACTCAAGCGAAGGGCCCTCTTCATTAAACTAATACATCTTACAAATATACTATTGTTGCATTTAAATTATCGAACAAACCAACGCCCAGTGAAATTGCTTTTTTCAACGACAATGTTATAATAAATTCTATTTTATATGCACAGCCTTCAGTGTGTATCATTCTTATGTCCTATTATATACAGAGCTGTCAACAATGTTTCATCTTCGTAAGTAGTTTGTAAATACGGAATGAAGTACACACCTTTAGGATTAGAAGCCATGGAATAGCCATCCTTCTGATGTGTTGCTAAGAATTTTAGTAATTAATTTCTATAGCTTTGGTTGGGATTCTTATAGAAGATCTGGTAATAAAGAATTGTTTATTCTGTTGAGAGCAAGAATAATATTTATAGAATGTAAATAACATTCACGAAATGGATAACGCGCACAATTACAAACAAGAAACTCTTTAAAAGTTTATTTTTCTATAAAATCACAGGAATAACAGCACAAAAAGTTCTCTCCTCTCAATGATGTATTTTCACTTTAACCACATCAAAGGATAACTCCCACTTCCGACATTAGGTTGATAATGTGCTTTCCAAGAAGGTGGGTTGTCTTTCGAAATCGCCTTCACAAACGTTATACTGGACAAACAAAGGTTTCTTTCCACGAGAAATTCGACGTTAACGGTAAACTCTTACGGTTTGACGTATTTTGCAAATGGTGACCGTTTATCGACGACACATTCACAGCCCAATTTGATTGGCTGAGCGTACTTCTCCCACTCGTCCGTCATGTAATGGACGCCATCTTTGATGACCGTCATGCAACTGTTCTTCTTCCGGAGCATCACCATGTAGAAAACACTCTGGCGGCAAGATCCGTGGGCTGCAAGACAAGGATTTGGTTCTACATCATCTGTGAACACTTCATACTGCAACTATGATGTAACTATATATGCATCGCAACACACGTCCATACAGCAAACTAGCAGTGATTGGGTACTAAAGGGGAACATCAGGCAATGTGACCCTGCATCGAGTAACAGTCTCAGGTGTATGAGAACTTCCCCCGAAAGGCACAACGTAACTATCATAGGTTAAGTAAAGCCTTACTGCATTTCGGCACCTTCTCAGTGTTAGAGATTTGCACCTTGACCTGTTATAGCGCAATTAGACAGACATGCAGAAATAGAGAACGGTGCGAGTTATTCCTTGAGGCGGAAGTTGGGTATATTCTTTTCATGCATTGATCGAGTGCAACTAAAGTGGAGCCAGTGAGCAGCAGGTCCGTTAAATAAAAACAGTATTGTTTTATCTTTATAATCATCAAGATTATACCACTATAGGAATTTTACCACGTGTCTACAACGCGATAAGAAGTGCATGTGTATTACTCCTCAAAACGATTATACAATGATGAACATTTAATTTGGCCTGCATATAAATACTAATTATTGTCATTATTGTATCATTAACAGGTATGTTTTACATAGCGACCCGAGAAACCCGAGTTCACGTGTGAGTAGGTTTCCAGGGTACTATTTGAAAGGCTGATCCGAGGCGTGTTCAAAACCACGAGTACTCGCTTGGCGTGTACGCGCGTATCCGCGAACGGCTCCTGAACGGAAACTTGAGGTCGCGAGTACTTCCAAAGATAATTTTAGAATATCATCACCATTTTGGAAAAAATAGGTGCCTTGCAATTGCACATAGCAATCGACCAAATTTCAATTGAGGGGTATTAAAAGAAAGAAAAATGAGGTAATGAAATGTTGTGACACGCGACTCCATTTTGGATCGTAAATACTCCCTTGGCGAGACTGCTCCAAAGTGGTCACGCGTGTATTCGCGAGTACGCGCGATTTTTTTGTCGTTCAGAAGCGGGTATTCGCTAATACTCGCGGTTCTGAACACGCCTCAAATATACTTGGAGACGGTGTGTTTCCACTTACCGACGTGGTCCAGATACAGGCACCCTTTGCTGTCTGTGTTGCACCACACCTCGTTGATGATGCGGGGGAAGTACTCAGCTCCCAGTGTGGTGGTGTGGGCACAGGTGGAACACAGGTAGAAGTATCCGTCCCGGGTCATCGCACCAGGATTCCGGCAGTACTCCATTGTCGTCGTCGGACCTGCTTTGAATGAAGAGGATATCAAATGAGCCTTCCAAGTAGTTATGATCTTTCACGATTTTGAAAGAAATGCTATCTCAAAACAAATCAAGCCATGTGTTCTCTGAGCGTTCCGTGACTTTAACACAAATTGGTTAAACGATAACAGAAGACAAATCTTATGGATAACAACTTTTTTTTTTTTTTTTTTTTTTTTATAATTTTATTTCTTTTTCAGATACACAGACATATATATGATATTACATTCATAGTACAAACGTTTACAGGAATTCATTTAAAGTTCTCTCGTTTCTTTTTTAAACCTGGCATTTGACATTCAAGAAGTTGCAGTGAGTTTTAAATGGTAAATAGATTATGGCATACGGACCAGAATTTATATTAGTGAATTTCGAATAATTACATTCTGAGTAACATACGAGTTTGTCAATTTCGTAGGCATGTTTTAAATCTTGTTTTATTGTATGAAGTTGCGGTAAAGATCCTTTTAATTTGGATATGTATATATTATACTTGACAGTTGTTATAATAAGGTTGAGAATCATATTTCGTCTTTCAGGATATCCGAGACATATATTGCGTTTTGAAAGGTTCAATTTGGAATCTGTTTTTTGCTCTATCCAGGTCTTGATTCTGTCCCAGATGTTATTCACAATCGGACAATCATAGAATATGTGAACTATAGTTTCTAGAGATACTTTACAGAAGGTACATTTATTTGTGTCTTTCAGTTTCATTTTGAATAGGAGATCGTTCAGAGGGAGAATTTTATGTATGATAGAGTATTGAAACCAAATTTGCTTTGTGCCGAGATGTGATGAAAATGGCGTCTTATTTATTTCGGCCCATTCTCTAGAAGTAATAGATTGATTTAAATCCTTTTCCCACTTCTGCCTGTATTTATATGTGTAACCATTGGCAGAGCTCTGAAACATATCATAGAATAGTCTGCATCCTTTAATTGGTATTACGATGTCTGATATGAAGTATGGCAGGATGGGATTGGATAGTTTATTTGATAATTCAAGATTTTTATTTTTAAGATAAGCTTTGATTGACTGAACTATACCAGCATATTCTAAAAAATGTGTTTTACATTTATAAGAATTTGTGAACGTTTCGAAGTTTTGAAACTGTCCTTGTTCATCTAGGATGTCATTTATAAATATTATTCCGTGTTGTATGTAATGTGTATAGCATATTTCCTGTTTGCCTATTGTAATATTTTCGTTACACCAGATTGGTTGGGAAAGAATATCGTTCACATCATTAACATTTGAACCTTTTTTGCTGATAAATAATCCCCAAGCTCTGAGTACATCTCGCCATGGATAACAACTTGTTGAATTGTTTCGCACAACGTTTCTGGGCTAATTCTAGTCTCTTCCTGTAGGCATAGAACTTGGTGACAGTGGCTTTAACATGAGAATTCGTCTTATATTATTGCAACGACATATTATGTGACAGTTTGTAAGAGACATTTAACAATAAAACCTATCACAAACACCATTAGGACCCATCAGAGTCAGTGGATCGAACCCTCGTGGAAACACATGACATAATTTTCAAAATATTTACCAGTTACTGTACGTCGGCGCCTAATATAAGGGTACTGATATTTCGACGGAACGATCCTGTGCAGCGCACGCAGAGGAATCTTCGTCTTAACAGCCTTCCATCTGTCCAGGTTCTGAAGGAAAGGGTTGAGAGCCGCCGTGCGTGTAGTTCTCTCTTCAGCCTTTGGTTCACTGTCGTCATTGTTCCCTAGACTATTGTCCAGCAGTTCCTGTAACACACATATTCATACACAGGTCTATCTCTCAGACATAACATGAAGTAGTTCATACCTGCCTTTGTGAAAACCATAACATTCTGTGTCGCTGTACTTCTCACAGGGTATACTGCATGTAACTACCATTTGCTTGGCTCCGTTCTTAGCGAAGCCCGGTGGCTTAGAGGTCATGATAATTGGGACATTCAGTGCTGGATTTAGGTGTCTGTCTCTGAGGATGTTCAAATCCCGCAATCGTCTTGTCCCAAAAATATTATTGATATTTACGATGGTAGATTTGTGACTTTCTAGTAAGTTTTAATGCGTTTGTTTTAATACAAAACTATGCAGTGAAGATATCAATGGTGACATATACAGTTTATAGAATTACACCGGGAACTGTTAATGAAATGTAACAAAAGGTCAAAAGCGCTACCATACCCTGTAGGTTCCCCGTGAAGAGAATGAGCTGGTCTGGGGGGCGTCTCTCTGGGTGGTGGTTCCATAGAACTGCTGGTAGGCCCTGTCCAGTTCGTCCAACAGAGCCTTCTTAGTCAGGGTATAGTCCCATGACCAGTCCCTGGGGTGAGCTGTGAAATCAGTGTCCTGGGAATAGAATATAATGGTGTGATACAATCTCTCCTGCTAGTTTTCAGAAGATTTTGCTTTGTTAAAACGTTTTAGAGTCATTCAGATAGTTGTTGACCCCTGGGTAAGAAAAAGCTCCAAATGTCAGGTATTTAATTATACTGCTTGTGTCATGTCCAATGTGGAATATTTCATGTTTCAGACATCAAGTTATGGGGTACGGAATTGTTCCTTCAAATGCGAAGAGGTTTCTGAAATGAATCGGGTCACCCGTCCAAGAACAAACCTTACCTAATGTTGTTGTACATCAACCCAGCTTTTCACAAACCAATATTGCAAACATAATCATATAATATAAGGATGCTTTTTTGCGAAAAGCCTCACATGTTGAACCAGTTCTGTGTAATTATTTGCAACATTGATGTTCATTTTACGTGCCGATATTGTTGAGCATTTCCTTCTTTACAGAATATACACTGAAGATACCTCCTATAGATCGTTGATATTCACTATAATATTCCGTCTTGAGAGAATATAGCGTAAATGAAGATACCTCATATAAATCGTTGATGTGGACGAGATTCTTGAAGTTCATCTCGGCCTCGTCGTCACTAGCCGCCATGTAGGCCGGTACGTAGTTCCCTCCCTCGTCATTCAGCACCTGCTTCAGCATGTCGTCAGACAACACTATACGCTGGTAGTTCTTGTTGTCACAGGGGAGGGACCTGTTGACGATGGGTATGGGGGTGGGGCACAGGCCCTGCAGGGGTCGCCTCCCATTTGAGAAGATGCCCGCAGGGTGCAGGGAAGGCGTGGCCTGGGGGAGGGAGGGCACCGCAAAGGATTGTTGTTGGTTCGCACTTTGAGGACTTCCTGCAATATCAATCCAAATGTAGGTCGTTATTGGAAAAGGAGTTTACATCGCTGTATCATTTAATCAATTAAAACATAAAATTATGACTACAATAAAACGTTATTTAGTGAGGAGTATATTCAACGGTAATGTACATCGCTGTATCATTTAATCAATTAAAACATAAAATTATGACTACATAAAACTTTATTTAGTGAGTATATTTAACAGTAATGTACATCGCTGTATCATTTAATCAATTAAAACATAAAATTATGACTACATAAAACTTTATTTAGTGAGTATATTCAACAGTAATGTACATCGCTGTATCATGCGCATTGAGCATGGACCTTGTTTGTGGAATCCTGCGCTTTACGAGTACTCTTATTATTATTATCATTTAATCAATTAAAACATAAAATTATGACTAATATACATAAAACTTTATGTAGTGAGTATATTCAACAGTAAAGTTAAAGGACAGCCAATATTCATTATTTGAAAATTACTTGTGGTAAGAAAGGCTAGAAGTTAAAATTGTATTGAATCACAAATTTAAATGACGCCTGGGTAACGTGTTCGTCCCTTGCCATGTACACATTTAGTGGCAAAATTAGATACATTATTTCAAATATTTCAAAGACAATAATGTTACAGACTAGAAGGTGATTAGAGAATATCTAAGAAATCTATATATTGTTATGTTGAAACACATATATTATCTACAAAATTAAACCAAAGCATATTCATTTGAACAATACAGGGACTAATTGATTGAACACTAACTTGATGAACACTTTGAAAGAACAAAATCTGCAAAAAGCACAATGAAATGCCATTTCAATTGTCTAACCAGTACCGCCTGTCATTGCAGTTTCGAGTGACCTGTTATCTAAGGATCGAATCATGTTATTTAAATGGTACACAGGGAATTGAGGATATCCACTGTTTTACTGTAAACAATGTATTTACAAGTATCAACATACATGTACATTGTTAACAGTAAGATACTGGACATCCTCAGTTTCCTGTGAATGGTACTGGTCCACGAGATGGTTGATCATAAGTCGCGGATGTATCAATAGCATTAGGAAGAAATAGACGTTCACAACATGATTTCTCTCTCGAAATACAAGGACCATCCACGCAAGACCTTCACTGCAGAATGTCTTGTCTAGTTCACGTTAACAACATTTTAGTCGATGACATTAAATAATTATTATATCTCCATCAATGTCATTTTATTTTTTTAAGCTCTAAGTTCTGAGTTTTCCATTTGTCTAGATTTGCTAAATAAGGATCTACATTGCATTTTAGAGTAAAATTGTATACACAGTCGTGGGAAAGTGTATCCATTGCAAAAGATTCAGTAACAATGTTAGGTATTTAGGGTATCAATGAGGATATGTCTTGCAACACTTCATATAATACCTTGCTGCTTTAAGGTGATCAAAATATTATTACCTTAGGGGGCAATCAGGAGGTTCTTATTTTTCATACGATGCCCCAAAAATATCACTTTGTAATGGTGACGTCATAAACAATGCTATGACGTCATGCTACGACTATGACGTTGCGTTTCAAATGCCGCGACGGCCAGATTTTAACGTTTCTTTCATTAATTGCATGCCTTCGGTAATTAAAAAAATATTGTATATGTGTCTGGGTCATACTATATGTACGACACTCGTGTGCCTGAATATCGCTAGGGGATTACTAATATTCAGACACTCGTGTCATAAACATGGTATGACACAGATATTGATATAATATCCCCCATATGCACCTATCTGCTTAGATTCCAACTGGAGTTGTCTGTCCTATGAATAATGAGGTTTATAATTTGAACATGTAATTTCTTTTTAATTAAGTTGTAATAATCTTTCGTAGATTTTCATCACATCGATACAGAAACGATTTCTGATAATTATAAAGGCATACACCATATTCTGTTCTCTTTTTATTTCAAATTATTATGTTAATGTTTTTGTTATTTTCTTGCCTTGATATTATTATTTAATATGTTGAATATTGTTATCGCAACTTGGTCATTATATATACACATATACATCAAATATATGAGAATTCTTCATGTATTACATATACACGATTGTTAACCAAAATATCATACCAAAAATAAGCTAAAATCTATAAATATGCGCTGACAGACTCACCTGTGCTGAAGTAGGCTCCAAGGGCTGTGAGAGTGAAGATCAAACGGACCGACACTGACAGGTTGTCCATTGCAGGTAGCTGAAAGGTATCGGGCGCTTTGATTAATATAGGCGAGGGTGTGTGGGTAGCAAGTCCATGTTCATATCTCCCTGATTGGGTGGATATCCCCACGTCACGATATCAAGCGTGTGTCTGATTGTCTGTGATTAATTGTAATTACATTTTCAATTTCCAATACGATGAAATATCCATGATAAATTGTCATTACATTCGATATTTCCAGGAGTATGATAAGGTTGATATTCTACACCTGTGTGCCCGTCATGATTAACGATCAAAATGGTAACGCGCTTACATATGGAGAGGAGTGTCGACTTTGTCGTGCTCACGTCTTGTGTATCTTATAATTAAATTAAACTTCAGACGATCAGTGTCCTACTATTAAAGCAGATACCATGGCACCCTGACATAATCCACTCGGCACCAGCACTATTAGAATTAAAACAAAAAGTCCATTTAATTTTTGGTCATATATTTATCAAAGTGATAATATTTAGTGTTCGTTGTTTCTTTTAAATTGTTATACATGAAACATACTTTCAGTATTGTGAATTAACTTATTTGTATAAAAAGACGTCTGACAGTAAGTTTTCTTCAATGACAATAATACAACAGAAGTACGTTCCGACTGTCCAATCACTATATTTCAATTAATTCAATTTTATGATAAATGTGATAGTATTCATCTGTGTGAAGTTATATGACTTTGATCCTGTATTCTAAATATAACGAGCTTGCATGCCTACTCTACATACACATAAACGTCATGCATATACATTCATTTCAATATATTTCAATAAATTCGACTTCAGCCCAATTCTGTGATCAACCCAATTTTGTGATCAAATAATTTATGTCAATTATTTCAATTCTGTAAAATCTGTAAAATCACCCCTGTACATAACATGCTGTGGAATCGAACTAAATAAAGAGTTAATATTCTGAACATTTAACAATAACTATTTTCTAAATTATGATCTGTTCCGTCATCAGAAAGAAAGGTCACATATTACCATGACATTCCAGACAGGTATGTTGTTCCCTGGGAATCGATAGGGACACGACTATGTTAATTGTCATTCCTTTGTTTCTTTACAGGATTTCTAATGATAGAACAACCTAATCCCCTGCTTTATAAGTTATTATAGAGAATTATACCAGTCGATAGCACCTGCATGGTCTTTTAAGCAATATTAAACTGTTGACCCTTTTAACCAAGGTTTCTTGTCTTTTTAATTTTAATTCTTCTAATGTTAAATTATTTCAAATATAATCGTTGAAACGAAAATATTTAATCAATGTCTGTTAATAATAATTAGGATACTGATTAACAAGTATCGATTTAAGAACATTGTTTCACTTAGTTTTGATTG
Source organism: Gibbula magus (assembly GCA_936450465.1). Classification (NCBI taxonomy): domain Eukaryota; kingdom Metazoa; phylum Mollusca; class Gastropoda; order Trochida; family Trochidae; genus Gibbula; species Gibbula magus. The sequence continues at coordinate 51,167,480 of OW388303.1, read as the reverse complement.
TATTAATGTGAGACTTCTTTGAAAATCATTGACAACAATACATTTGATTCCATTGGTAAAGTTGAGATGCACAATGAATGATTTCTACATACTTAATTTCTGCATTATGTTAATAATGTCTCAACTTCTGAGGGATATTTTTACTTAACGTCTTGTTATACTTATTACGTATAGTCTTTTTCAATGAGTATACACAATTACAAATTACCAACTTGAATTTCACTATATCAAGCTTAATACAAGATGTTACAGACCTACATTCTAACACTCAATCATTTACGGCTTGTTGCACAGCAGTGCCTCAAAGTGCCACACAAAACACCTGGAGATCCAGACCAATTAAAATGTTGTGTGCCATCACCAGGACGTACCACAGAGGCCTAAATCAATACATTGTGTGGTATTAAATTTTTCCTCAATCATCTTTTTTTCAAAATGTATAATCAGTCAAATTCTGACGTCACCTTAAAATATCGATATCATGACATTCAAGGTCAATGAAAACGTTCAGAATTATTACAGAAGTTACATGGTACTTCACGTTCAGATTCTGTATACAACTGCATTGCACAAAACATTAATGATTTAAATTTATCTAAACTTTATTTATAGATATAATTGATATATTATAGAATAAACACCTACCTTTTACACTGTGTTGGAGTCTCCTTATTTACCCCATGTCCTATTTGCTGTCTGGGTCGAACACCCTGGGTGTGTGGTGTGAGCGATACGTCGCGATACACAGGTCACTGGGGTTGATCTGACTAATGCGTATTTTATTAAATCTTGGGCAGATTGATTTTGTAAACGCATCAATGTACTGTTAGACAAGTACAGGCCATGGTGTTGATAACATGACACATAGTTGATAATAATTGAACAATATATATTAAACTTATTGTTTCCTTACTAAGCTACTTTATAAATATAAAAGTATATTTAAAACTATAGCAACCTTGAGTATACTTATAGTCTTACTTTACCGACTACATGTATGAGACGCAAAGTACTGAAATATTAATGTGTCGCAAATTTGTAAACTGCATTATGTATACGAGTTAATTAGTCTCATATTAGGTACAATGAATAATTGATTTAAAATGTATGTATTTTACTAACTAGAGGCTTTCAAAGATATAAATTAATCAATTATTTCTCTCTATATTAATACTTTATAATTACTTTTAGCGATTATTTTTGACGTCTCCTTTTTCAAGTATGAAATATTGACAACTTGAGCCTTCCTTGTAAACTATACTGCCAAATAACATTATTAATAATGAAAGAATATACTCCGTTTAAACATTGTTAAGGTAGACCCTGGTAAAACTAGAATACCGTGGCGTGCATGTTAAACTGCAAACGGTTTAGGTCTGATGCAGATACTCTATATGACTGTTATTATATGTGAGTTATTAGGAGATAGTGAGTATATTTTATATTTTCTTATTTTGCTTTCACATTAAGTTAACATTATCGAAAAATAAGGATTTGTTTACATTCTTTTTTTTAAAACAAAATCTAAATGTACCAATCCCTTTCACAATTAATGTTTACAACGTTGTCTTAAAACTTAAAACCTACGTTACAGAAACAATGGCCAATGAAACAATTTTTGCCATAAGCAGACTTTAATTGGTGTTTGGCTTAAATGGTATAACTTTGCAGACGTATAACGGAATTTCAAGTATTCAATAAACAACATCAAGAAATATGATATCAGTTTACATTGGTCAAGCAGAATTGTCTATCATACAATTACCTAAAACATCGTCTGACTAATTGGTATGACATATTTTTGCATAAGTAAAGCATGTTGTTTAGTAATCAGTGACATAAAACATTACTTGAATACTGGATCATGATATCAGTTTGCAGAAGTAAAACATGAACTCTAATGCAATGATCTGCATCATCATGTGATCATTGTATATCATCTGACTGCGTATTGGTTTGATACGATGGAAAAACTACGTCATCATTTATGTTTTAATAAACGTGAATTTAAGAACAAATAGATGCATAGTAACTAACGTGTAACATTAAATGCACACACACGTGCGCGCACAAATAGCTCATAACATATCTGTAACCACAGGCATCAGGGGCGACGACTCGGACTGACATGCTGTTCTACACAGTTCTCACCGTCTGGACAGGGGTCATAGTGGCACATTGTAAGATATATGTTTCTCTATCAAGTATTTGCCTTTCAAATTAATTTGTTGGGGAACCAACGTTCCAATAGGTTTTTTCACTGTAATGTTGAGAATATAACTATTAATGGTATGTTTATTTATAATCACTTCAAAACCTGTTCAATTTGAAAAACGAAAATGAATAAAGCATGATGCTATCACCCAGTGTAACAATCAGACTGTTTGTTGTTATTTTTAATGGCATGGTTACGTCTTGATCCGAAGTAGAAATCAGTATTTAACCGTCGAGCTATCAAGTCACATCTAACTGTAAACCTACACATTGTACCTCCTGGAGGCAGTCCGTAAATTGCTATCCTTGATCAGGAAAACCAGTACAAAAATATACCAGTATAAAATTATCAGCTGGATACAGTTATGTGAATCTTTGTGTGTTATTATTTTCATAAGTAAAAGTTTACCACCCTCTTTAATCAATTTTACGGGGAGATGATAAACATGTAAACAGAACAAAGGTTAAAAAGAGTTTCCTTTCCAGATGACAAAACTATTCGGATGAAGTTAGTCCCTGGCTTCCTCGCTAATGTGAATGATTACGGAGTATCAATAGTTGACAGGAGCTTCATCCATTTCAACATCCACTCCTGTACCGGGATCTACCTCAGTCTGCAGACAACATGGAATGTCACCTTCGGGAAACACCTCATCGCTGAGCTCAGACCGGAAGTTGCCTTGCTATACGACTGCACGGGGGAACCAGAGCCAGGATGCATACGTCGTCCTACCAAAGCTGTTGAGATGAGCATGTACACTTGCAATGTGACATTTCTACTCAAATTGTCTTGGACGGATAACGGAGATTTTGAATTTTCCCGTGGTGAAAGTTTAGATGACGAAGGAAAGCATCTGATCTCGTGCGGTGGAGGGCCTTCTGTTGAGAAGTTGTTTTCATACAAGACTACCGAGAACATGAAAATGTTGTATTTGGCATTTGGACCTCTTGGTTCCGGTCAACTTGGTGTTAATGTCACTTACTGTAAGTACTATCAACATGGTAATGCGTGTAAGCTAGTTTGATTTATCATTTACGACTGCGTCCAAGTGTAAAAACATTTATGTTTCACATTGTAATACATCATCACAAACTGTGAAACATAATATTCACGCCCAAACTTTCACACATAAACAATCTTATTTCAAATTTATGATTTAATTTCCACATCTTTACTTTCAAAACCGTATCAAACCTGTCAGGAAAATCATTGACACCGATATTTTCTATTTCATCTCTGAAAGTGTGAATAGGTATTAAACTGAGTCTTTGCACAGTGTCAATATATCAATTCATTGAACAGAATATTAATTGTTGACAATCTTTGTTTGAAGTTAAGATTATGTTTCGTTCATACAGCTGTTTCTACCATATTCAACCCATGAGTAAAATAACCAAAGGGTACATATTCCTGTCAGACTGTAGAAAGTCATTTCATAAATAACGTCTGAAACCTATTACAAATTCTGTGTACAGACTATAGCTATGGACCTCTATACGGTTCTTAATGGATTACCCCCAATGACGTAGATTGTTAGAATCATTGAGAAGTTTTCCACAAATGATGGGGTTAATGACATTACTGTTTCGTATCTTTGCAGGATACTTTTCACCAATACGATCGTTTAGTCATTTCACAGAATGCAAAACTTTCAATGACCTTAATTTCACATCTGAACGCTACATGTACATGTACATGTATATTACAAATGAGCGAATGTATCCATTGTTAGGTTAGAAATGAAATATTCTACAATTTCAGTGAAGACAAATTCAATTTCTTACTTTGACACTGCATGCACTTCTAGACGAGTAGGCATAATTAATATTGAGAACATTTGGTACACATTCATAATGATGTAAGACGTATTCTGCTGAGCTGCTCTCTACCCAACAGCAACCCAAATGCCTCACCAAGAAACCAAATCTCTGAACTTGGTCATACCAGAGAGCGTACACCCTAATCGGAGAGTGCACAGGCTGCGTGAATTTCACATGGACGAGGTCATTGAAGTGGTGAATGTGACCTCTGACCCTGCTATACTGGCTATCCAAGGTGTGTACATGATACTGATCAGACCACTGGACTATGAGACGAAGAGGACACACGTGTTCGAGATGATGTAAGTTCTTGTATTGAAAATACCATGTGGCTTTAGGGTAATTCGTGTGACGTCTACGTTGATACATTGAATTCTGATGTCAACGTTGTGTGTGTGTGTGTGTGTGTGAGAGAGAGAGAGAGAGAGAGAGAGAGAGAGAGAGAGAGAGACAGACAGAGAGACAGAGACAGAGAGACAGACAGAGACAGACAGAGACAGACAGACAGAGACAGACAGACAACCAAATCTTTAATTATTTATTAGCAGCATTGGGGTAGACCGGGATTTAATCAATAATTGTAAATAAAATACTAGTACTTCAAGGAAATTAACTGATTTCATTTCCTCATGTATATTGAAACATGCATACATCACCTAATGTGCAGGAATTGATTTGCAAAGTGCTTACCCATTTACCGCAAGCAGGGACCTTATATAGATATATCTATATAAGGTCCCTGCCGAAAGGTAATAATGCAAACCCTAACGTCACCAAGAGTAAGTGTACACATGGCTAATTCAAACCTGTAGTTTACAGCTTGTCGTGATCACCAGTTTGCTCCACCTCACCTTAATAGTCCAATCAGAAATCTTCTTACAAAACTCCATCCTGGGACCAAAACCAGCATGCTTTGCAGGGAACATAATGAGAACGTGCTCTCCAATTTAATGAAGAACATCCATAAAACGTTAAATGACTTCTTCTCTTAAACCTGCTGCTATATCAGGCTGACATTTTCAGGATACATCTTTGTTACATGGAGACCAACGTTAATCTTGACCCACCCTCAAATATGGGCGTGGTGGGATGTCTTCACTCCAAGTTCTAGTATGTCATACTTTCAAATATAAGGGCTTGACAATGGTGCAGTTGAGAGTGGTTTCTCTTCTCTAGCTCTTTTCCTAAGACTGCCGATGAACTTGGCCCGAGTGACATCTTCTGGTGGATGAGTGTGGTCAGACACATTTCTGACAAATTCTCCAACTGTTGTGCATTTGCCCTTGCAGGTCTTAATAATGCATCGCCAGTGCTGACACGTCTGTCGTGTTGTGGACTTGTTGTATAGGAATCCTCCAAAAAGTACTTGTGATGTGCCTCGCTGCGATGTCACATACTCTACACTTTAATTTGTAAGCCAGCCATGGTTAATGTTCAAAGGACCACCCCAAGTCATTTATAGTAGTTGGTTATGTTTTCACTATAATTGATAAAATAGTTCATCCTACCTTGAGAAGAATAAATCATCTCAAGTTAAATACAGTACAATACAGTATGTTAAATACCTACTCTTACAATATTTCATCTCAAGTTAAATACAGTACAATACAGTATGTTAAATACCTACTCTTACAATATTTCATCTCAAGTTAAATACAGTACAATACAGTATGTTAAATACCTACTCTTACAATATTTCATCTCAAGTTAAATAAAGTACAATACAGTATGTTAAATACCTACTCTTACAATATTTCATTTCAAGTTAAATACAGTACAATACAGTATGTTAAATACCTACTCTTACAATATTTCATCTCAAGTTAAATACAGTACAATACAGTATGTTAAATACCTACTCTACCACATATTTTTACAGTAAAAACAAAAACTTAAATAGTCTTAATCCTTTTGACCCCCTTTCATCCCTTTAGTGTTTGGTCTTAATCCCATTGATCTTTCATCAAATGAGGAGATTGGACTAGTTCATTATTGTTACAGGTATGTAGGTGATTACCTCCCAAGCTGTGTGTGTAACAACTGGGAATTTTCTTGTGTGTGACAATTGGCACGTGTAACTAATGGCAGGCTACCGCTCAGCTAGTTTCAACTAATGAGAAGCTTCGGCATTGGACACAAATGTCCCTCAAACTTTGTTAAGTATTGGAAGGGGGGTGATAGAGCATGGAGACTTTTGGCATGGGGTTGTGGAGAGCACAGACATGACCTTTTGCTATTGAGTCATTTGGCTAGTTTTATGATAACATTTTAAATATTTAATACTTGTTATTTGTTTTATATCTTCAACCTTAGATAAAGTATGAAAATCATAATGAGCTACAGAGCCAATGCCCATTTTCTTTTACATATTTATATTGAATGTAACTTTTACTTATTTGCAGTAACTTTACATTTTAAAACGATTATTTCAATCCTCAAACATTAAAATGTGTTGCACCTGTTCCAATGATGTTAAATAAGTTAGCTTTTGTCAGTACATGTTATGTATTGAATTAACTAAGTACAACACACACCTCTAGTGTTTTCTCTAGTTTGAAGGGGGACGTACTTACCCTGAAACTGCTGGTCGTACTGAGAGTACAGAACGTCATCGAGCACCTGCCACACATCGACCAGGCCAGACGGATGATAATGTTGGAGGAACTACCAGTTGGAACTATCCTCATGCCTTTTGTTAACGTCGTCGAGCTGGAAGCCGGGGAAGAAATCTCCTATGAACTCAAGAGTAAGTGTGTGTAGTAATACTTATTACAGGTAGATGTGTGGTAAACAACTTCTTGTTTTGCTGAGATCGAACGTTTTGACAATAATCGTTTGGCAAACTGTTGAATGTAACATTTCCTTTATAACAACTTTTATTAATGTAATGTTGTCACAGTCTTCATATAACAATTCATAGCTATATGACGTCATATACAGTGATGTGACCATTTATTGAATGTGGACGTCATTGTGCAATGATGTGACTGTTAATTGTTTTAGCACCTCATCAACAGTGACGTGAACGATAATTGCTTGTGGACGTTTTGGATTGTTTTAGGACGTCACCGGTAGTGATGTAACCGTTAATTGTTCTAGAACGCCACCGACAGTGATGTGACTGTTGAATGTTTTAGGACGTCACCGGTAGTGAATCTTCACAACGTCACAGGAGCAACGAAAAGATTTCCATATCTTCTCCTTCCGCCCTTGACCTCAACTCTCGCATTTTCAGTGCTAAGATTTTAACGTACTGCAGGCTAATCGGATAAGCCAATCAGAAGACAGTTGAATTGCCCCTGTGACTGTGTCGATGGTCGCTTATTTTGAATTGGTAATGAATGTAAACGGCGATTTCATTGGCTGTATGTTAGCAGATGGTAAGGGGCGTAACTCGTGATCACAATAGGTGTCGCTGATTCATTTCACCACCACTGCCTAGGTTGAAGGAAAGGGAAAAAATGGAGAGATCTCGATACATTTTCACCTTGCCTTGGGAAGATGCCAGTAGTGATGTGACCGTTAATTGGTCTACAACGCCACCGACAGTGATATGACTGTTGATTCTTTTAGGACGTCATCGGTAGTCATTTGACTGTATGTTGTTTAGGATGTCATCGACAGTGACGTGGCTGGTTATTGCTTTAGGATGTCGCCAACGGTGGTGTGACTGTTGACTGTTTTATGACGTCACCGACAGAGATGTGACTGTAAATTATTCATCTAATGTGACCATTAATAGGTCCATCAAGGGCTTCCAATAAACGTTAATGGCAACATTAACTGAACATCAGCTAGCTTGTATCACTGAGCACACGATGCTACGTATTTTCACAGATAACTCCTATTTCTCCATTAACAACTCAACTGGAAACCTGAAACTCTTGAAGCGTGTTGATAGAGATGCGCCAGGGAACGTGAACAAAATACCCATAGTTATGAAGATACAGAACCAAGTCGGAAGCCGAAAGATTGGGTTCAATATTACTATCATAGACATCAACGATAACCCACCAACCTTCGAGAGGGGTCTTCACAGAGTCGAGATGCCCTTCAGTTCAAACGGTCAGTTTCATTGTTGATTAGTAGATAACTCGTTCTCATGCAGTTATCCAACATGTCTGTAGTGCATTATTGTCAGTGCATCGAATCGTGTCAATGTGAATATGACTTAACTACATTGAGAACATTGAACGTTTGTTATTACTTATAATTAATATGAAGCTAACTGATCTCATTAAAGGTTAGATGAAATGACATATGGTCAAATTCGTATTAGTTGGAAAGGGGTTTCAATTTGACAATTGCTCGATTTTAAATTTCTGAAATCGACCCATAAATTACTTATATACGGCTTTTTAAAAAAGTGCCTAATTAAGCCCCGGCGACCAGAATGAAAGTGGGCGGGGGTGGTCGCTGAAGCGTATATCGTGTTGTGACGTACGTAGAGGAGCCTCGTCATGGCCGCTAATCATAATTTAACGCGTTTTCCCCACTTTTAAACTGCTCATATAAGACAGAAAACTTCATCAAAACAACCCCAATTTTCGATAAACGGATTACTTAACTATTCAACTAGCGATTTCATATGGTTACAACAACTGGGGCGTGCTTCATTAGAGTGCATTCTGCGCTTTTGTATAGTATGTTTGTAGCAATTAATCGCGGAACTAGAAGGGAAGGTATGACAGTTTAAGTGACACTGAAACAAGGGAAGAAGACTATCGCGGGAATCGGGTGAAGAGAGATTAAGTAGCATCAATTGATCAACTTATGTTGAATAATCGGCATGTTAATTTTGTTTTGTATGTAGTAATAAATAAATATATACGGTAGGTATATTTTCATATAGACTGAACGATTGACTGTTCAAACAAGCGAGGCAACATTGCACATTTATAAATAACATTGTGTATTTAATATACAAGATTACTGTATTTTAAGTTTGTCAATTAAAATAGTCTATATATGATGTAATGCAATGCAAACCATTTTCACTTCACTTTCATGAATAAATAAATGAACTGGATTGGTCAACAAGCTCAATGAAATTTACATGAAGATTGCTCTATTGTACACGCTAAACATATACATTATGATTACACAGATTGATATAGACAACGAACGTTATCGAATAAAAGAATTATGTTACCAGAAGCATTTTAATGCACATCTCGTTAATGATAACGAAATGGTTTAATTAATAGTCTGATTGCTTACATGTGTCACTTCTGCACATCAACACACAATTCTCAGTTTAGTGGATCATATAGATGTTTCTTCCAGATCAAAGTGGAGTAGTGTTGTTACAGCAAATTAGTTTACGCAATTAAGAAGCTGAGTATGTGAGAAGGAAGGAGTGTAATTATGTTTGTACAGATAACAAGTTACCTGGACCGATTCAAGTATATAACAAATGGCATGTCGGTGACCTGCGTGTCATATATGTTTATTGTCAAACGTCCTGTCTTGGTGACACACAATACACTTAACGCGACATTCAGTCTATTTGTTTTTCTATCTTGCCATTTGCGAAAAGACTTTTGCTGAAAGAGGGTTAGCATTTAACCATCTTCTGTTTCCAAGTACTGTCATTGATGGATTTATAGGTTTACAATTTCTGTCTTATGTACATTTGGATATTCATATTGTCCGTTTGGATACGTTTATAAGGTAAGTTTCTTACATTAATTGACACTCTTGCTGAAATGTCAATTTAATACGATGTTTATTTCATTTGATTAACCACGCATTTTATTGAAAACATTATTTTATTATCTATTAGATTCTGAATGTTTTAATGTGTTAATAAGTGATAACTAAATCGTAAAATGTAACATTGGGATGCGGTGTTTTCGTAGGTGGATTCGTAGACGTATTATTATCGTTGATAGCCAACTTCCTTTGGTGTTTTAAAATATGTGGTGGGTTGCCTTGATTGTTGTAATGTACTGTTAGTAAATTAGGTTGTCGGTAGATTAACGACGTTAACAATCCAGGATGTTGTGATGTGCTTTGATTGTCGATGGCTTACCGTAGGGCTGTACTTCGCCGGCGTCTGCTAATCTCACGTTTGTTGTTTTATTTTATACACAAACATTCTCCAACAAAAAATAACAACAACACCGAATATCTGATTTTGTTGTCTCAACTTTACTTCGTTCATATTATCATATCCTGTTTTCATTTTGTCATCGTATATCTCATCCCCTCAGTAGCATTGATTTATCCTATGTCTACGAACGTCTGTGAATCCACCATCTTTCACTATTCATATCAATTTTATTTTATATATATACCGATATTTTGGGACATTTGTAAAGTGAAACTTGATAACTAACATTACTTGAACAGTTTACAGCAGAACAGCGGTGTGGCATTGTTGCAAAGCGTAGATAATACATATCAACTGACCGATTCCCCAGTGTTTTCCATTATAAGTAGTAAGCGGATGTTTACATCCCGTCCCTTCTCGTACGTCACTTCCGGTTAACCCCAACTCACTAAGCCCCGCCCCATTTTTCGTTTGTCGCTCGCCGTCGAAAAGCAGACGGTGTTTTTTTGCAATGTTTGAGGCGGTCTAGTTTAATAAATCAACAACCTATTACCTATTTTTGGGGTCTCATTTTCACATATTAGCTTGATGAACCAAATGCTGGTTAGAATTCAATAGAAAATATTTCATTTCGGCCTTCCTTTAAGGGTCCATGCCACAGGGGTTCGAATCGCTGTTTTGAAAATATTTTCAAAATTAAAAATCTAGCTTTGTGCATTCAAATACTGTTTAAATACGATATGGTTGCCTTCTATTTCAAATTTGAGCGAGAGATAAAGAGATAAAGATTTGAGATAAATATCCCAGCTATTAATATAAAGACAGTCTTTATACATTATGTGGTATAAGGTGTGTACGCGAAGAGTGATTGAATGTTTTTATTACTGTAAAGGGACCACCGACCCCATTATACATTGCACATAAGAGCACGATATCAAGTACCATACACAGAGCAGCGCGTGCTGCATTCTTCTCCAACAGTATGCGAAGGCTGGTTAATCGGGTATGCCGGATGTTCCTAGCCATAAAAACAGAACTTAATTTGTTTATTTTGTAAACAAAATATTTTTAAAATTGTTCGTAAAATTAAGATATTTCAGAGAACAACTGTTTTAGTTGAGCGAATCTGTAAGATAATGGTTTGTTTTCCTGAGATTTAATATAACCAGTACATCACAGACACCTTCTGATGTGAGAGACACCGTTGCATGACTAATTGATTTGGGTTCATTCAATTGTGCAATGTTGATACTTTTGTTAATAAAAGGCTTTGTAAAATGTGTAAATAGCTTGAAACTGGCCAAATGGCTTTCATGATTCATGCACAAGGGTTCACCATAATGTAAAAGGAAAACCCCGGTCTCAGTCAGTAACTGTTTCATGTTCGGAATGTTGAACTCGGGACAGAATCTGTGAACTCATTGCGCAATGCCTATGGGTGGAGTGTAGACTCAGCAGCTGCAAACAGTGGGCGCTGTATGGTCCATTATCTGCCTAAATCTGTTACAGTATGGGCAATAATACTGAGGTGAACCTATATTGTAACATGACTTCGGTGTATCCTTGATTCTGATTGGTTGATGTCCCTGTGTTGATTGACAATGAATGCCCGCAAATTAGCTTTGGCGACTCACCGCGAACTGATACATCATGTTTACTAGGTTCGGGCCGACCCAAGATTTAATGTTTAATTATCACCTATATGAACACTTTTTTCATTATCAACATGATGTATTTGAAATCTTAGAAAACGGTCAAATTTCACTTTACACTATGTTCAATTCAAGCCGTTTTCTAAATTGATTCCAGCAAATGTTTTATGTGCGTTTGCTGCATATCTTTGTCTTTTCTACTTTTAAGCGAACTATACCTAGTATACTTTTGAACAATTACTTTTAAAGCCACATCAAACGTCATAACGAGATTCAAGTTAACAGACAGGGACATCAACACAGGCCTCGAGCTTCAGATAGAAGAAGGAAACCCGTCTCTGTTTTATCTCATGTCTGACGCGCTGTGTGTCCACCTCGACAAGCTGATGAATGTTGCAAGTCTGAGAGAGAACGACTGGACCTTCACCGTGACAGTCGCTGGTCGAGATAGACCCAGACACGGGTCCCAACGGCAAAGTTTCTCTACCGTGTTTCTTCTGGTTAAGGTAAGTCTGGGTCACCTGGGCTACAATCTAGTTACACGCTACCAACTGTATAGGTCAAGTATCAAGTCAGCCAGCCTGTGATAAGAAAGAGTTTAAACCTTACGTTGCTGGTCCCGGGTTAGTCCGGGGCGAAACAAGTTAAGATGTTGTCTTTGCCAACATGGGATGCCACTTTTATAAGACATAATCTATTGGTAAGGTAAAATATTGATTGCATTTGGAAAGGACTTTGACCCCGGTTTGATCTGTCGGTCTGGTAGGTTCGCTTTTACGCTTTGGTCAATTTATTATGCCTTTCTAACGAACTTCGTTTAAGAATAAAAATATGGTCGGAAAACTTAGGTAGGACTGAAGATCAGGCATGATTGGCGAAGAAGAGTTCGACTGAGGGGCGAACTCGCTGATTGGTTGATTTTAATAGTGTAAAGGTTAACCTGGGAGTTGGGTTTGGTCAGATCCCGACATCGAGTAATATCAGAGACGGATCGAAAATGGGTTGGGGGTCAGGGGGATTCGAACACCTTTGGTACCAGCTGGACCCCCTATGTATTTAACATAGAGAAGCGCAAGTAAGAAATCATTTCGATTAGATTGATCACAATCGTGCCAGTTCTTAGTCTGATTAAAATCGACCGTTTTCCGAGGAATGAAGGTGCATCTACTGGGATACGACGTTCAGCGTTTTCCTCGCAAAACCATCTGACATATAACAGCCCATAGGCTCGCATGTTCTGATGCTATTGAGGTAGCCAACCACAGAATGCCAACAAAAGCTTTTACTCCGCGGATCAAGGTCGATTTAAATCAGACTGGACAGTTCTCTACTTTTCATCACACCAGGCACATAATTCACTTCAAGTAGAACAATACTATTTAAGCTTTATCTTCTGATGCTAATCCTCACAAGTTCTTGTATCACGTCAGCCACCAGAAGATCTCGACAGTTCTGTGCACGTAGATGAGTTACCTTCTCTCCAAGTACCTGAAGATTCACCAATAGGGCAGGTCGTACTCCAACTCAAGAAGGTTCTCAAGCTGCCCACTAAGTACAATCAAGGCTACCAGTTTTCAGTACATTCCAGCGAATCAGGTAAATGAACAAGTATTCTATTTAGTTTCATTGATTCATCGAGATATATCATATTTACTCAACAAAGGATTTAATAAACGGAATCGATTTAGAAAACCTCTTACAAGATGCTTTTAAAATTATGCAAAAATTCCCTCAAGGTTCGTGTTTTTGCATGAAAAGTCAAAGAAAACATTCAGACAGATAATTTCAAAACCTTGTCGAATAGGAATTTCACAATAGAAGATATGAATATCTAAATACTTATTTAAACGAAATTTAACAATATCGCCTTATTCTAACCGGAGATGTGAAGAAGAAATGAAATGCATTGTCATTGCTATGGCAACACTGAGAATATATAGAATACTGAGAACTTAACAGATATCATAAATATGTCATAATTTTGTCAACTGGTTATTTTCGTACCATAAACGTCTTAACGAACTTTCCTGTGTGAGAAAATAAGCATTTTATGGGCAAAGTTAAAGAATTATTGTTTTAATGTGACCAAAGATATATTTCCTGGGAGAACAAATACTCGTTTTTAATACTGTATTTCACCATCGACTAAACTATAACTAAAGGATTGATTCAGCATGGTGAATTTCAGAATGTGAGAACGGCAAGCTTGGCACCGACTACTTCGGAATTGACCAGTACAACGGCAATGTAATGGTAGGGGCCAAACTAGACTCGGACCTTCGGACACACGGATGTACGGAAATGATTCTTAGTTTCAACATTACAAACGTATTGAATGGGGACAGTGACATACTTGCAAATATCAATATCACGATCAAAGATGTGAACGACAACCCACCGACATTCCAGGAAACAGTGATCGATGTTCTCGTGCCATGTCATCTCGAGACAGTGACATCTACCAACAGTGGTGAAGATGTCACAACCAACACCTACTACAATAAAGAAATACCAATACGTGTCTCTGATGTAGAGTCTGACGTGTATGTCAAGATGGAACAGTTCAACTGGAACCATTTTTTGTATAATTTGACACACAAGAACGCAGATTTATGGTCCTTGGAGATCTGGGTACAGAGTGATATGCAATTTGATACGGTGGACGGCGATGTGGCGCTGCTTCTTGCTGTTGATGGGGGTGTCCCTCCACTTACCTCCACAGCTCTTGTAGTCATCAGACAGGTCTGCAACTCTTATTCTTCTTCTGGGCAAGCACATGCCTCATCGCCATCTTCTGTTGCAGTACACGGAAGTGATTCATCATCAGCTTCTTCTGGACAAGCACATACCTCATCGCCATCTTCTGTTGCAGTACACGGAAGTGGTTCATCATCAGCTTCTTCTGGACCAGCATATACCTCATCGCCATCTTCTGTTGCAGTACAAGGAAGTGGTTCATCATCGGCTTCTTCTGGAAAGACGAATTCATCTTCTTCCCGACAAAGCTCTACATCCAAGTTTACCGAACAAACAGAAGAACTGAGTGAATTCGTTGGTCCAGCACGGGTAGGGATCTCCGACGATGACCACTCTAGTGACCCTTCAACTATAGCCAAGGATCAAAACTCACAGGACTCGTTCACGCAAAAGACATCATCAACTAAAACGTCCACCGTACCACCGACCCCAGGTTTTCCAGCGATATATTCAGATACGACGAAGGTGTTGGACGGCACAGAAAGACAACAGAGAAATGACGTCAAGATCTGTAGAACGTACAAGATTGGTTCAACTATAAGACAAACCAGTTCCCTCCCTGAAAAGCAATCACAGCCTTCAGACACAGTCCCCACTGAGCCAAGCGTCGACCTATCAGAATCAACTCTCTCGCCATGTTGCCCATGCATCAGTAAGCAACTTTCTCCAAATCAGAGTATCAAAATATACGGGTAACGGTCATGGGTTTAACGCTGCTTCCAATGGTAAATAGAGACGACCCACAACATCACTATAGCTATGCATTACGGTGAAACCTGTGAGTATTGGCTGGGACTCGCAAACTATGGGTGGTACTGCATTGAAATTCAGTAGAGCATTTCCTCCGTACTTACTGAGCTATCATACACGAGAATATTGTATTCATGTTTCAGATAAACATGTGTAAAATGCTACACAAATAATCTTAACAATAACATATTAAACATTAAACGAGAAATTCTGCCTATATTTTTTTAAATTTCACATTCTTCATCGAAGAAGCTTATCTTAGTATATAAAGTATAGTATAGTATAGTATAGTATAGTATAGTATAGTATAGTATAGTATAGTATAGTATAGTATAGTAAAGTATAGTATAGTATAGTATAGTAGTGCTTAAATTAGCGATATACATTATATATCTTAGTTTCTAAAGTATACCTTAAATGGCAAGAAAAACATGTACAGTCTAATTTTAACATATCTAATTTTGAAGGGAAATCTACAACTCCAAGGAAGCTAATAAATCGTAAATGTGGAGAAAACGTCAGGGTTGAAGATGATCATCAATTTGTTTTTGTTTAGGAGACAAGAAAACCTCGAGGGCGCAAGGTGAAAGGTCAACTGTCAAGTACACTCTGATCGCCTTCTGTGTCATCTTTACCTTGCTGCTGATCTGTTTTCTAGCATGTTGTATCAGAAGGTGGGTCATCATCCTCTATAAGATAGGGCAACTTCCGCCGTACTCTAACTGGCGCCTGTCTCCAACACTGGCTAATTTAAGCCTTGCAGTATTTCATTTACTTTTCCGTACTAACATAGCGGAGCGCTGCACCTAAAAGGCATTTAGGGCTCTGATTTGCTAGAACATGGGCAATAAGGAAGTGCGGCAAGCATAAAATAAGCTGATGTTGGAGACAAGTGCTAGTTAGGGTTAACCCGATTTACGACTTGCGTCAGCATTTGCGTACAGGGCAACTTTTAGTCTCACATTACTGTCCCCCGCATGACCGTGTATTGTCGATCACTAGCGACTAGAAAGCATTTGAAGTCAATAATCCATCTCATACTATTTTACAGTAGTAGTATAATATAGTATAGTATTTTCTAGTTTTATAGCACATAGCTGTGCTGTTCCCAGCAGCCGTTGGACGAACTTGAAAAGATCCATAGTTTTCCAGAGCGGCTTTAACAATTTGAAACGTTTATTTTCCCTGCCGATTGTTAACACCTATGATATATTAGTGTAATTATATAGAACAAACATTAAAGAGCCATCAAGGATGTTGATGAACATATCGGAAAATTGCCAAAATCTGTCTCCGTGAAATATATACACTTAATTTTTCAACGATGTAATTACTAATTAGTAAAGGTGTTTTCCAGTCTAAATATAGATCAAGTCTATTATTTTCAAGCGTAAAGCATTGTAGTCAAACTCACACACTGTATACACAGACACGAAAGAATAACAAAGTTTATGAGCAATGAAAGAAACCGAAATATATAAATATTGGCGATTATTTATCTACCATTTCATTTAATTATGTATTTTGTACAGATATTAATTAACCAACTAGGTATTTTGTTTGAATTTTTTGAATCAATGAAAATATATTTGTCATAATTTGGTCTTATCTTAATAAAAAGTACATTAAATAGGACATACTTGGTATATTCTCAGGACATTTAGAAACATTGTTTACAAAGCAGTCATCACATTCAGTAATGTATGACAAGGGTAGCCTAACTTGCAAGAGAAGCACGTGCACCACGTGCATCACGTACGTTGCTATGGCGACATGCGCTATAAAGAAGAGCCTTCACGCTTCGGAAACGAATGTTGTGTAGTACGTTTTATGCAATAAAAGGAATTCTGTTTATATGACGTCAGATACCCTTAGCGCGCGCTAGTCGAAGGGGGTACATCTCTTTGAAACCAAATTTCATTATATTGTCGTGATATGAAAATTATTTATCACATGTGATATTGTAGATAAAAGATTTCTCTAGCGATTGACGTTATAAGTATATGTTCCACAAATAAGTTTGTATTTGAAACACTAACATCCTTGATGGCTCTTTAAGTAATTATTTGGAACGCATTTTGTTTTGTTCCAGAAAGGTGAAGGAAAAACAAAATTCTTTTCCACCGATTCCACGTGAGTCACTTCCACATAACACGAAATAAATGCAATAAATTTAACATGATATATATGGAGACATGTTATTGGAGAATAGACATGATATACTTTTTCAGATAAAATATATTGTACATCTCTCCTCTCTTGTTAGAACGAACCATGTCACTATTAAGATTTCGCCTATCTGTTGTTTGAATCAAAATTTGTATTTGTATTATATCATCTCTTGTTAATTAAGCTCTTATACCACCATGGTGGTTTTTGGAGAATTTGAAATTTTGAAATTTGAAATTTGATAAAATATCAATTTTATAGAACAATAACAAGGCCTGAACATGGTAGAAGGGGCAAATTCGAAAGATATCTCTCTAAATATCGTATTTCTTTTGTTATATTAAAATTACCCTGTTATATTTCAGTTGACGAAGATGAACAAGAGAGATCTGATACTGGTTGTGATGTTTCCAAATAATAGCCGATATATACAGCTTCATTTCGAATAGTTGTACACCTACTTGTGTGAATTTGGGTTAAACATGTCATGATTTTGTTTTATGTCTTTGAAGCATAGTATCAAAAATAGACCGATCAATTGAATTTTCGCTTAATAAGAAGACAGTTGAATGTTCAATAACATACTTTAATTTCATACCTAATAGTTAACATTGTATTTCAATGTATTTGGTGCAAGTTTATTGACGTTACACTGGAAATCGAATAACGTAATAATTGTACTAAGATACACAAGTAGAACATACTATTGGGATGAAGTTGTAGGGTTCAAGGAAAGATCTATGTTAACATCAAAGTATGGTATCCTGTTTTGTAAGTTATATGATAACGGTGCAGATGTAAACAAGAAGACATCATCAACATCCCCCGCCAGACCCAATAATCAGAACAAGGGCAATAATTTTAGAAGAAATAATTGTGTGATTCTCATTTTCATTCCATCAAGGTACTTATGCCCTCAAACTACATACCAAATTTGGTTATCCTATTTCAAATAGTTTCTGAGAAAAACTGTCCCCTTTGGAGATACCATTAACAGAGTAAAAAAATATGGAACAAGGGCAATAACTCTTGAAAAAATAATTTAGCGCTTCTCATTTTCAAACTCCATCAAGGTAATTATTTCCTCAAGCCACACAGCAAATTTTGTTATCCTTTTTTAAACAAGGGCAATAACTTTAAATAATTTAGCGCTTCTCATTTTCGAACTCCATCAAGGTATTAATGGCCTCAAGCCACACACCAAATTTAGTTGTTTTATCTATAGTTTCTGAGAAAAGCTGTCCCCTTTATCGCGGACGGACGGACGGACGCACGGACACACGGACAGACGGAGCTCAAACCTGTATCCTCCTTCCACTTCGTGGCGGGGGATAATGACTATGTAGATACTCAAACAAATTACATGTATCTTGTTCAGATTATCGTATGTGTACTTGTGCAATGGATAGTGTCTTCGACAGGATAAATCCAACAGATAAGTTACATATCCGCAACAAATCCGTTGGGTTCATACGCGGATATTGATGAAAATTACAAGGGTTGAGTGCCTGGACTTTTTTGAAAATTATGATGACGTCACACGATTGGATAATGTGAACGCCTATGTAAACAAATCCTTTCATAAAAATATATTAAAAACTGTATTTTAACACTTAATTCTAGTAATAACAAAAACAAACCTTATTTCAAATTTAACGGACAAACACATTTACTAACAGTTAACCAAGAGAGTGTGAGCCACATGTTGATGTAGCTAATAAAAATTATAAACTCGTATCTTCAGTTTTTAGTCATTGTTTTGTTGTTTCTATGCAAAATGCCATTTTAATTCGAACTAAGGGGACTAACTATCGCCCGTGAGTGTCCATCTAAATTCGTGAGGGCAGAAGAATCCCAACGATCACTTTTTTTTCAGTTTCAAAATGTTGACCTTTGCGCATCAAAACGATGTCCTGTTACACCAGAACTGGTGTTCTTACCCTGGCTAAACACGGATTCAGTATACGATCTTCTGTTTTGCCTACAGCTGTTTGAAAAGTATAGCGCCGTACTATCAGAGCGGATCTCTCCAAAGCAGCCTATTCTACGGATGCAATCTAAAAACAAAACTCGAGACTTAATTCATTTGGCAACACTACATTTATGGAACTCACTACTTCAGTACATTAAAAATCCTCCACCATTGAGGGATTTGCAGGTATGAACATCTGTCTCTTCAGACAGTTCTGAAAGCGGTATCCATTTGCTTCAAGTGTAGACATTGGACACCAATAATTTCCCCATCGTCCTAAAAAATATCAACCATCATTCAGAGAGAAATTGATTCACGTACCTTTGATTGAGGTTTAGAAGAGTTATCAAGAGATTCCAATTCACAGACAACTGCCAACGGTTATCTCGCCTGATGAAGACAGAGACAAGGGTGGAATATGGGGTCTATCAAGCTTCTTTACGCAAGGCATAACTCGTGCCAGGCTCAAGAACTGGCTGATTTAAGCCTTGCAGTATTTCAATTTCTTTTGTGTGCAAAGATAGTGAAACGCTGCAACTGAATGCACAGTGGGATCTAATTTCCTAGCACGGAAACCTTACGAAAATACGGCAAAATTTACATCAACCAGTTATGGAGACTGGCAAGAGTTACGCCTAGCGTAGGGAAGTTGAGAGTCTACCAAGAAACACCATGGTCACCGTACCATATGGAACGGCATGGCTTATTATATGAGAATAATTATCATTTGATTTCAAGCTGGATATAGCTGGACCATACAAGGCATTCCGGGAATGCTTGATTAAATTGTGCCCCATTTTAACAATCATCAACTTTCAACCAGACCAATATTCATGGATGTCAATGGTCGTCATATCATTCACGTGCTGTGTGAATGGTGATCCAAACCAATGAAATGACGCTTGAGTACAGATTTAAGTAGAGCAGGATGGATCTCGTTCATGCATTAATGTCTCTGGACATGGTCTCTGAGTCAATGAAGCTGGCGTTGTCATGTTGGTAATCTGTGGCTGTTATATTTTGCTTCACCAACTTTGTTTTGTCATTTGTCATTTTCTTTTCTTTCATGCTGTAAGTAAGATCAGTCATTTTGTCAGACACATTATCCCAACTGAGGTAAAAATGTCTGTGAAGTCCAACATTGATGGGATAGTGTTTTGATATTCTGCTGCGGTGAAATTTCCTTACCGAGCAAGTAATTGAGTCTCGACGTCAGTCATATTGTCATCATTGCCATACGTTCCTGGCTGGGTTCAACATGCTGGTCTTCACTCTCATGCATGCACAGTGAGTTATCTAACACTTTCCATCTTGCTTTTGGAAAGAAATCACAACAAATGCAAATGCTTTATCCTGTATTTATTGTTAAATGTTACTTAATCTTATAGCATATATATATATAACAAATGAAAGCACATATATTTGGCACTTTTGGATTGAATGTACATATAAATGGAAAACAAATGCATACTATACATCGCATACAGCAGGTTACCATGGGGGTTCTGGACCAAAATTAAAGTCTCCTGCACTTAGCTGTGATCAAAAGCGCCTCATTACAGCGGTGGTCCATAATCCCCATTATAACCTACTGATACAAATCACAAATTCAACATACACCAAAGTACAAAACATGTGGACTAGTAGTTTATTATAACACAGTATTATAGAGATATGGTAAAGTGACCACATAAGCTTGTCAGATTTCTCCTGGATAAGCCTGCAAAAACAAAGGTTAGATGTTTTTGGGCACATTTGTTTCAAAAGTGACGAGGGCCATAGGATTTCACTTTTTGTGGGGAAAAAAATGACGAGGGAGGAGGACACTTATTTTTCCATCAAAAATATATATACCTTGGAAGTGGTAGAATTATACAAAACAGAAGCACATCCTTTTCTGCAGACATACATTTGGTGGACAAAGGGATTTTTTATGTCAGCAAAAACGATGCGGCAATTGTTCACTTAAAACATCACTATAAAAAGCTGTCAACCGCACAAATGAAAGTGATGTACACAAATAAAAGTGATCTGCTGCTGCCCAAGGAACATTTAACCTTTTTTTATTTAGTCTACGGCAGTTAAAATTTTCTATTTTTGGCTGATGCAGGTGAAGAATCACAAGCCGCAAAATAATTCTACTTTAATGACAGGTAAAAGAATGAAGTCCTAGCTTCAGTTAGTAGGTGATGATGATGCAACTGGGGAGCCTAGGACAGCAGAGGAAGATGAGCTGTTGCTAAATATTCCCTTTTGGGAAAATGAATACTTCTTACATTACTTTATATCTAAAGGAAGTCTTGAAGAATTTCTCAAGAGATGGAAAAGTCAAGGAAACAATGGAGTATTTCAAGGAGTGAGTGAGTGAGTTATTGATTAACGCCGCTTTGGCATATTTCAAGGAAATGACCATTGACAAAATTGTACTCATTACAGGAGGATGATATTTCTGTTAAAAGCAATCTGGAGAAATGCCCATGATGATTGGTACATGTATTGGTATTGGTTTAGTCACAGCACATTCAGTGTATGCATACCAGGTTGTTGAAACCAGATATCCTAAGCTTAATAATTCTTCCCTCCCTTCACATGACAGACAACACCAGTGTCACAGACTCACAGCTGAGGATAAGCAGGACAAAGTAATATAACATAAATCATTGGCTGGAGGATTTAATGGGTAATATCTGCGATATCACAGTGAGGAACAAGAGAAACACAGTGCAGTGGACGAAGTCATGATTCCGTTTAAAGGGAAGTTTTTAGTAAAAAAATATAATGAGGAACAACTTGCACAAGACGTGGAGCAGAGTTTGTGTATCTAGACTGCTCTATGAATATGAAGTAAGAAGTTTATCAAAGAATTGCAGTGAATGTGAAAGAACGATTTGGCGTGAGAAAACCTATTTACTTCTTTTGAGTTGCTTAAACCTGGTTACATCCTTTCCATTTTATGGACAAACACGTTTTGTATATTGTATTCCTTACAATACCATGATATTGTCGGACCTCCCCCTACTGTTTTCATTTTTCTGCTTCATATGCCTGCCTGTAAAGCACTGGCAGTGGCCTCAAATAGGTTGGGCCCTGTTTTATTCCCAACCCCAATTTATTGTCTTTGTTAAAAGAGTTAAAGGGCATAGTGCATATGGAGGATATGATACATGTAAATGGTTAGAAAAAGTAAATTTCCCAGAGATGGATGCTCCACTAAGAACAGATTTGACGAGATGACTTGATGATGAACATCATCTACCTGGTGTTGGAAAGACTCTATTTACACAGTTGTCAATTGGAATGGTGACAAGATTTCCCCTAGATTATATGCATCTTGTTTGTTTAGGGGTTACAAAGAAACTACTCACGTTGTGGCTAAATGGCCCTGTTAGCATTAAGTGTCGGATTGGCTCAACAGCTGTGAATTTGCTATCAGATATACTGGTGTCTTACAGTTGTTATATCCCAAGAGAATTCCAAGAAAAGGGAGATCACTCATAGAGATAGGCAGATGGAAAGCAACTGAATAAAGACTGTTTCTACTGTATACAGGTCCTGTAGCTTTAAATTTAAGTAGTATTCTGTCTCCTATAGTTCATGAAAACATCTGTTATTGTTTCCAGACATCACGTTTTCGGTGTTCCCACAATTGGACCCTTTGCATTTGAAAATGACCTCGGGAAGATTAAAAAGATGCTACGCACTCCTAACCAGCCACTTCAGCAAGATTTTCTGAACACCATACTGGGGACACACAAATAAAGAAAAACTACGCAATCAGAAAATGAAAATCTCAGATGTAAACATACAGATGGTCCCTTACTCTGACGGAACGGATGTGGTTGCACAGTATAAAGAAATTCAAACGCCTAATTTTGTCATCTCCAGGTCAAAAGGCGACAATCGTGTAAATATAAATGATGAGGTTTGCATTATCCGCAATCTCATTCTTCAATCAAATAAAGAAAACAGTGTTATCTATGAAGAATTCACTGATAAAAAGATTTCTTTGAATATCCCCTTCCTTCTTCAAACTTAGGAGTATACAAAGTTTCTCGTTTGAGTGGTTATTTTGAACTTACTTCTTTAGTAAATGTAGAGGACACATATATCTTGCTACCAAAAAAACGATTAATATATCGTGTTACCGCTTTTGGACAGCGAAAAATTATAACAATATATTATCATCATGACGTTATTAGGTAGGTATTTGTAGGACTTTGTAAATATTGCTGTGAGATTAAACACAACTTGAAGTATGCTTTTAATAAAAGGTTAGCCATAAACATGTTTGGTAGTAAAACTGGTTATGTCACAGAAGAATGTACCCAGTTGTGGAGTTCACAAGTACAGGAGACATTGGCCTGATCCCTGAGGTATGGCTGACACAGGAGAGCAATCAATGTTACTGGCCGAAAACCAAGAACATTAACATGCTGAACAGAGCTGTAAAGACCTGCCAGCAGCCAAATGAAGAGTCATGGGAGCTTTACGACATCAGAACTGTCTATAAGAACGGTAAGTGAGTCTTAGTTCAACTTGTTTTCTTTGAGGTATTATTTCAAATTATGTGTTCAATTGTAGGCTTTTCAATATACACAAGAGAAAATGTTTTTACTGTGTCAATGGTGTTATTTAATACATGTAGACTGTTACACAACCCTTGTGATACAATACATACATATTAATACGACTTCTTATTGTTTCTAAGATTTACTACATTTGGTTATCTCAAGGGTTTGTAAACAAAACAGTACATTTTCCTTGTAAATGGGCACTATAATTATAGTAAAAACCAGTCACATAGTTAATTATATAGATGAAAGTCACTAGTTTCTCTCATTTTAATTACTTCAAAGTACTCATTTACACAGTATCCAGTTTGAGTAATGGGTATTTTATTTTTTATTGTGTTTTATTCCAGCATCCTGCGATAAAGCAAGAAAGAAGCTGCCCCTTGCCGAGGAAACTTCTGATCTTTATACAGATGTAGATGATGTGATTAAGGACAAGAAAGAAAAGGTTTGATTTAAATATCACAAATAATTTAACCTGTGTGTGCACATAATTGGAATTTGTTTGTTGTAAAATGTTTTAAGACTTGATGTTATTAACACAAAACACAACGTTCAGCATAATATTTGGTTGTTACTTGTTTAAGGCCAATTAGAAAGTATCTATCAAGTTCGAGTGATAAAGAAGGGACACCATCAAAATCCACTCAAACCATTTCTCAACCTGGCACGAAGATAAAGTCACAAAGACCAACAGCAGTGGCTCGCCTTCTTCTCAGTAGACCCCATGCAGCACAAACAGGTGAACCCCTGCTCTCCTGTCCAGCCACACCTGTTAGGACTCCCGCTGAGACAGTTGTGCCCAAGGATATAAGCCAATCTCTAAGAAGAATTATTTTCCATTGCCTGATGCAAGTCACCGGTTAACTCCAGACCACCATCGCCACTACAGCTTCCCCGCCGCACTCATACTCCGGGTGCTGCTACAGGTTGGTTTGTTTCCAAACTGACAGTCTGACAATCACAACACTTTAACACTTTTTTTGAAAGTTTAGAGTTTTCAAGTCAAATTGCATGGATGTTTTTTTTTTTTAATTTTTTTTATTGCAGCTGATTAAGGCCGTGGAGACGAACACAGCAACAACAAGTTGTTGCTCCAACTTCTCCGGGTGGTGACAGACCAGTCAGCTCAACCAAATGATGACCACAAAAAGCTAGACATTCCAGTGGAGTCCCTAAATGATGTTGACAAAGCCAATACCAGCTAGGTACATATAAGAATGTGATAAGTTATTTCATGTGATTTTTTCCCAATGAATTACAGATGGAATATTTTCTCAGCATAATTGAAATGATGCCACTATGGCTTCAATCTTAATTACAGTACCTAATTTAACTATTAGTATTCTACATATGTATTAAGCATTAATTTTCAAACAGTTAGTTTACTAACCTTTAAAATGTACATGTGTTTGCCTATGATTTTGTATCTATGCTGTATAGATGAAGTACCTAATAAATAATAAGAATCACAAAACTAAACTGGTGTATTAGAATATTTTATAAACTTTGTACACATTCGACATAAAAAAAAGCATTACCTAGCTTGTCTTATAAAATCTTATGTTTTGTATACACTAAAACTCCTATATATCCATATACTGTGTTTTCCTCATGTGCAGGTGATGCAGTTTGGGGTTATCGGAGGAGCTACGTTAAAGCATACCGTGTACTACAAATTGGAAGCAACGTTAAGCACTCCAGTAGCTAAGAAAATCAACTGGATAGGCACTGGGGACAAGAAAGCTTTCAAGGCTACGAAATTGTATATGTAAAGCAAATATATCAATTATCAATAATATCAATCAGAAAGCAAAGAGCAGTGATGTTGTTGAATTTGGGGAAAGTTTCAGTGATGCAGGAAAGAGTCACCAAGCAGTGGTAGTGCTAGAGAAGCTCAGAATGCTAAATAATAAACCTGTGACTTGACTATTCAAACAATGCTGTCACTATGAGAGAGTCAGAGAGACTGCTTTTAATTTTTGGCCTCTCAGAAGAAGTGTTTTTTACAAGAGGGTCAGCATACTATGCCCCCTTAAGAGCTGGAAAAGACATACCACAGCAATATGATGTTTATAAACCAGAACCCTGAAAGAAAACATGTGCTCGTAATTACAGATGTCATTTCTGTAGCAAACCAACCAGAACAGATTATCTTGTAATATTATTTACTTCTCGGTCCCGGATGTGGCAAGAATTTCCCCTTTGGGCCTTGCTACCTTAAATTATGCTGAACTGTGTTCGCAGTAATGTTATCTTAAAGGTGTTGTCCCTCAAGGATGAAGATGGTGGTAGTACTGACCCAGCAAGAAGGCAGTCAGGCTCAGTCCAGACTGAGGTGAGGGAGACACCACTCACTGATATGTCCAAGGTGAAGGACAAGACAAAGGTCTGAAAGGGAAACATGAGACATCTACCCTGAAGAAGGATAAGATCATGAAGTCTACGAAGGGTATGCTAGATGTACATGTAAACCAAAAAGGCGCGTCCAGGTTTCTCTCTTTGAAAAAAACTGCAGCCACTTCCATTTCAGATGCGTGAAACCGCAGACCCCTCACAGTTGACACTCTGTGTGATCCATTGTCACTGAAAAACCCTCAGCCCCAATCATTTACTGACAATGAAATCTGAGGTGATCCTACCACCACCAGGGCAGTTTCTCAAAGCAGATGCCTACTCCAGAAAGAGTTCCTTCAAACCCTGCAAGTAAGGACCAAATGGAACACTGAGAAGAGAAATATTACAATAGATGACATATTGTCGTGATCAAGAATGACAATCAACAAAGGAACGTTTGGTAGCTAGCCCATGTCTCAAACGTATTCAATGCATGTTCAAAACTGAAAATGTGTTGCACAAGAGCCTCTTGTAAACTATTTCATTATTTCATAGTTTAATAATGCAACTGTTACCTTTTAAAGGTATGTCTAAGTTTGAATATAGCAATTTCATAATGTTTGTCTTTAAAAATAAAATACCCATTTTGTATTGACACATTATGATGTTAAAATTACCTATCAAATTTAAACTTTTGGGTAAGAGTTGAGCATTTGAAATCATAGAATTAGTGTGTGTAGATGTTAATCGATTTTCAATGTCATTGACACACTCTTCAATGATTTAGATATTCCCTGTTAAAATCTAGTATCCATTCTGATGGATTCCAGCAATGTGATGCAAGGAAGTAAAGTCGGTGTGGAAGTCAAGCTACACACTGAGGCCAACTAATTGTTGGACATTGGGGGCGACTCTTGTCACCACATCCACAATGCTTGCCGCAAATTGCCGAGTCATTTGACAGATGGATAGAAGGTTTGCTTAACGATCTGTTCAACAACTTAAAGTGGTAGAGTGACCTAAAAGACCACAACTCCTGAGAGATTAGTGAGCCACAGGTGGCTGTCAGTCTATGATATATGTCTGTCAACAAATATTTTGCTGGACAGCTATACTGCACTGTACTTTGGCTTTCTACCTGAGAAAGTCAACTTCCCAATGCAAGGCATAACTACTGCCAGTCTCCATCTTGGCTGATTTAAGCCTTGCAGTATTTCTCTTGCTTTTTCATGCTTAGATAGTGGAATGCTGCACCTGAAATGCATCGTGGGATCCGATTTTCTAACATGGAAACCTTAAGGAAAGACGGCAAGGTTTAAATCAGCCAGTAAGAGACTGGCAAGACGCTGGGAAGTTGGAGAAAAGTCAGTATGAGGATACAGTATGACAACGGTGGGGGGTCGCCGTGAAAGGCTAGCTTCTGATCGTGCCTTAGAGTGACCGGTTTCGTCCTTGGACTAGGACTCTTCAGACCGAGGATACAGTGGAGTCAGTGTTTGAGGAGAGAGCTATCAGTAGAGACGGTAGAACAAGAGTTCTAGCTATTCACCAGTCTTTGACAAAGAAATGGAAAACACTGACCTCTGATGTAAAGAAGAGAAAATCAAGAATCCATGAACAGATTTATTAATAAGTGAAAAATACCAAGCTGACCGTCTCAGCTCTGCCTCTTCTTCAGCAGTATGTGAAGGTTTTCCAGTCCAAAGACACACTGATTCATCAACTGCATGACCGACAGATGGAAACCTTCAAGAGCTTTTTGGTCTGCTTCGTAAAACCTGAAGCCATTGCTGGTTTTTCAGTGAAGAAACTGAAACGGTTTGTAATGACTGAAGATGAGGGAGAATGTCTCAGTCGGAAGGAGTTATTGTGGGAGCAGAAGTTCACAAGATCATGAAGGGAAGTAGGAGGGTTGATTTGATGACTTCCAGCTGCCACAGCCTATATTCTGTGTGCCTCTTTACATGCCGGCGAAAATGCCTAAGAACAATGATTTGTTGAGATATTTGTCAGCAATTGACCCCCCAAGCATGCAGACATTCTGTGACTGCCTCTGAATTGAGGAAATTAGGAGATCACATGGAAGACTTCTTAACAGAAGAACTGCAGACATATCTTCATCATCAAGTTTTAGCCTACCAGGTGGATTCAAAATTGCAAGGTGATGGGGAGAAGTCCACCAAATATCAGGATATCGCCTGGTGCATGCCAATAGGGCTTAAGTGACATTTTTGCCCAAACTCATTTTTTTTATATGTACATGCTCAAAATAACATCTTCTGCCAAATAAAAAATCCACAGCTAATCATCTGAAGTACATCAAAAATATTTAGAGAAATGTCAATTGCCGATTGTCATTGTATTGTTACTGAGATGTTCACCATTCATTTTGTATAATAGTGTATATTCAATACTTGTTAATAGACAGACGTACGTGTGATTAAGGTTGTGAATAGATTTGTTAATTGCCAGTCAGGGTAGTGATTCATTAGCGCATCCGGTAATTATCTAAGCTTTGATGTTTAATTAACATTAATTGATAGTAATTAACAGTAATTAAAGCCTGTCACTTCTCATCTCAAAAGTAAAAGCAAAGTCTTTTTACGTCTTTTTCTACAAGGTAACAATTTAACTATTCACCGGTTATCTTATAAAGTTTTGTCAACATGTTGGTCGTAGTTTATTCGGCTTGATGAGAGGAAAATGTAATTTGATTGAAACAAATAATAACAGACACCGTGAGTCACAAGTTGTATTTTTTTATTGGTTGTTTACAACGTCTGAAAAATAAATTATCATTTAATAATATTTAGGGCAAAACAGTTGACAAGTCGATCGACATCACTGCTTTACAATCGCCGCTGTGTTGACTCTTGTGCATGTCGACTTGTCACTCGGTGTCAGTCAGCACGTGGTAAAAGGGGGGGTCGACTTATACATGAGATATAGGGTTTTGTCCAGTATTTGGGTAGTTGAGAAAGGGGGTCGACTTATACGCGGGGTCGACTTATACCCGGTAATATACGGTAGTTAATTAGACATCAATTAGTCCAAAAGGGCTCAACTAGCTTACAGCGAAACTTCCACTGCCAAAAGGGCTTATCGGCATGGCATTGCCTGCCAGAAGGGCTTAACTGAACATTTCTATTGAAATAAGCCCTCCTGCCTGCTGCAAACCTATTATGTTTTAAACTGGGTAGACGCCCCCGCACTCTTCTATAGGATCTCCTATCCCAGCAGCCTTTCTGCCATATATCTGTTCCCCTACTTGGGGTTCGCTTACAGTCTATCCGACCCATCTTTATTGGCCCCGTCTATGCCTTACTTCTAGACTCCCTCTGACCATTCTCCTGTTGACCCTTGGCCTAGCTTTCGCGTCAATTCCTACTACGTATACATATCTCTTACCCCCGGCGGGGTGTCAGTTCCCTGCGACAGCCCAGCCGGCATCAGTGCCATATTGCTTCCCTCTGTCCTGGCTATTTTTCTATTCTAATTCGTATACTTTTGTTTAAGAGGAAACCGCTATCAACATGCAGGACTGGGCGGCGTCTATTGGCCTCACACAGGAAAGTGTTGAAAAACTAAAAGAACAAGGATGTGCCGACTTCCGCCTGCTTCAGTACATGACCGATGATTATTCAATAGACTCAGTTGGTCTTACCCTTGGCCAGGGTATCCTCCTCAAGGTGGGAGTGAAAGGTTTTCGGCAGGAGGCGTTGCCTGACAACACAACGACATCAACTTCGAACACCCCTCAGACTGAGACTACAGCTGGCTTAACCTACAGCCAGCTGCTACGGCAGGGAAACACCAGGGCTACCAGCACTCAACTCCACAGGATGGATGAAGATCCCTCCGTGTTCCTCCGGATTAAAGAAGGTGAGAAACTGCTTGTAATTGTTGACTTTATCAAAGCCTCCATCACCGTTAAGAGCGAACGCATTTTGGCAAATGATAACAGCTCCCATATTGTCATTGAGGCTGGCCCAAGGAGACCACGTCTCGAAAGAATACCATGGAGCAATGGGGGACTGCAAACATGAGGATAATGTTTGCCTTCATGGAGGCCGGGGCAATGTCGGACAGGGATGTGCGTAACTACATGGCATACACTGTCAAGGTTTTCGAATTTGCGGAGCGAAATGAGTGGGTATCGGTGCTCTTGTATGACCAAGAGTACAGACATCTCCAAGCAAGCTATAAATTACCTATGCCTTAGTTCAAGACTCCCATTCTGACTGACCTATGCCTTAGTTCTAGACTCCCATTCTGACTGACCATTCTGAAATTTTTATTTGTTGAACGTACCTACCTTAGTGCATCGGTTTCATCGTATCACTACCTTGCTTCTGCAGTAGTGCATTCATTCATAGACCTTAGCGTGTGAACGTGATAGACATTTGAAATGTCTCAGCCTGTGCAGGCTCACGAGAACAGCAAAAATGGTGACCTCGATCCGGGTACGAGCCAATCGGCAAATAAACCCAACGGGACAATCAGCCAAGAGGCAATACCGGTAGACAATGAGATTGAAATTGTCGACAATATTCCTTTAAATGAGTCCTCACGTAGTCGTAAAAGACGAAGAACGGACTGGAAGGAATTCAAAATTCCAAAAAGTGATAGTCAGTTCGAGGTCACGTGACGCGTCTGATGGAACAAGCGAGTCAAATGTTTACATATTTTGCGCTCTCCTTTTGGAGACCTTTTATTAATTACATCATATTGCATAACCTTATCGCTGCAGGCAACCGCTGTTAAGCGGATTCATTTTCCTCTTGTACTTCTGCTGTATTAAAAACTCCTAGATGCCCAGATTTTAGTTTGTGTTTTCTTTTCCCTACTAGTTTAAGTAACGATTACTTATCTTCTCAGCTTCTGCCTTTTTGTGTCTTACTGGTTTAAAAGACTATGTGCTGACCCACATAATTGGGGCTGGAATTCCAGAGATAAGGAATATTATCCTGTATAGCTTCAATTCCATATCTTGGTATTTTCATCCACATGGTTTTTATGCTGATGTTGCTGTAGTTTTGGTTATTTGAAGATACAACAAATGGTAAGTACATCTTAGTGTTTGAAGTATGTGCTGAATCAGATAATAAATCATAATGTTAAAAAATTCATGTACTTGATATATAAATATAATTTGCAAGATCAAACGTTTAAGTTCAAGACAATCATTTATATATTAAAGATATTAAATATGACAATAGGTTCAAATTCATTTCTAATTTTGTATTAATCGAAAGTAAAGGTTCAGTAAAGCTGGAATTCCTTGTGTTCGTATTCGTGCGTTATGCGTGTCACGTGATGCGTGTTGCGTAAGTCGTGATGCGTATTGGCAGTTTCCATTAACGTTTACACATTGCAGCGTGATTATCCAATTTGACCTTTTTGTATATGGACACGATGGCTATATGTCGAATAACAAGTGTCTTCAGAGAGATCTTGAGATTGAAGAAGATATTTTGCTAATTGTTGGATGTTTATATTGTTATTTAAGGGAGAAAAAAAACAAATGTTGCTGGTTTTAAGGGTATCTTTATAATCCTTCCTTGAGGAATCATAAACAGATGGATTTTCAAGTTCTCAAGAATTAAGTCAGGTATAAAGTTGCGAGACAAGTCGACACGTGCAGTTTGTTTGGAAAACCATGTGGTCTGTGATAGGAAAACCCCAGAGGAAACCCCACTTTTGGTATCCGTATAGACGCGTTTTGCGTATTCAGACACTCTTGTGAGTGTCCCGGGGAACACATACTACGCCCTGCGCCTTAGAAGCACCTTTCAGATGAGAAGAAATTATGTGAAAATAACAAGATGTGTATTATTACTTTACAATGTTAAATGATCGAGATAATTTTACCTGAATGTATAGTAGTAATGTTTTTGCTCTTCGGTTTAATTGATGTCTTGTTGATTCTGACCATTTATATTGTATTGTAATTATGGGACATTTATGTTATTTTTAGGTTTTTCTTGTGGCTTCAATACGGATCCGTCCATGTGTTGACAAAATAAACATCGGTCAAGTCAACACAGCCTTGTGTCCTATTTTGCTCCCCACAACTTTCGATGTCAGAAGTGGGATAGACACAGGTATGAAGGCCCAGAAGACCAAGGAAACCCTCAGAGTGGCAGAGAATGAAGGTGACTGTGTGAAGCATCTTGTCGGATGGGACAGAGAGCTTATGGGTTGGATGTATAATGAAGGACTTGATGCTGTAGTACAGCAAGCTATGTGTTACAACTGACGTAGAGACATTTTCAAGTTAATGTTTGTGTAGCCTGTTTTGAAGTTTAGAAAGTTTGTAGGTTGTGCAGTTTAGGTTAGAGGAGAATGATAAAGCAATGTTAGGATTTGCAGCCACTGATGATGTTTGTTCGCGGGAAGATGTGGGCGAAGATGTGAGCGAAAGCAGGATGAGAGAGAGGGAAGGTAGAGGAGCAAGAGCAAGAGCCGACAGGAAGCAGATGGTTAAAGTCTTGGGTACGCAATGGTGACTGACAGGCAATATGTCGGTTATCCAAAGAAGACCATGTCAAAAATGTGTGATGGCATAGGCAACAGTAAAATTTTCCACATCACCAAAGAGATGTAGATATAGGAGGAGGTCAATCCTGTCATGGGACAGTAGGGAACCGCTTGTGGTGGTGAACCGTTTCAAGGGTCGGGATGGAATGTCTGGATGATATTGGTGTCCAAATATTCCCTATACTTGATTCATTCTCTAGGGAGATATTGGAAACACCGGGGAGGATATTTCATCAGGTTGACAGCTGCATGGACCTCCTCCTCATCCAAGTAACACCATGCCATCTGATTGAATATCTGCAGAACCTTCTCTCCTATCATCGCCAGAACTCAAGTCGACAGATTTTTTTTTACTTATCACGTTTGAACATTAGATCTAATATTGTTTTCAGAAGATTTAGAATTAAACACACAAAACAGTGATCATCTTCCAGCAGGGAAGGAAGGAGATATATTGGTACAGGGGGAGACTGTTGATGTTTAGTTGTAAGCTTTGTCCCTGAGAAGGATGAAGTGGACATGGACGATGTAGGGAGTACTTTGCCTACAGCAGGGGAGGAAGTGGAGGAAGAGGTCCAGGAGGCCCGAGCAAGAAGGAGTGAATGGTCAAGAGCCGGAGTGCATTCCAATCCATTCAATCTGCCGAGATCAGCAGTACAGATTGCAGTATCATCGTCATCAGTGGTCCCTGCTGTTCTATCAAATATCACTCAGTCTCATCTATTGCTCATGCTTTTGACAAATTCCGTCCACAAATAAATTATGTCAGCCAGTTAATTTCTTTATACCTCAGGGTTTACAGTAACTAATGTTATATATAAAGTTCACAGACTCAGGTTATTTTTTATCATGTTTTTTTTTATTGGAATATTTTGTTTTGAATTTGTCTATTGATTGTTTGCTGGTGTTTTGCAAACTGAAGTGTATAAGAAACGGGTCCTGTGTATACGGTAGTTATAGTAAGGATGCATGCAGTAGATGTTTTGTAGCATGTCAGTGCCAATTATTTCAGCAGGGGAGTGTGAAGAGGGTTGTGTACATCAGCAATATCTGTACAAGTCTTATCTTTGAATCTGAAACCTTATCTTCAGTATCTTTTGTTTATGTTCTATTCATGACTTGTGATTCTTAAATGTGTAACTGATAATGTTGTCATTTAGAAATAAGTGTAATATTTACATCATGTGTGACACGTTGGCATTCCGGTACCAAGGCCTTGGAGAGAGACAGGGGGAACTGTGTGTCGGAATGTAAAATCCATATATTAACAACTTTGAACTGTAAGTACTCCTCCCCTGGCTATGAATTTGTTTTAGATATTATTTTGAATGTTTATGTTGTCATTGGTGAAACTGTTTACAAAGAAATATGTAACTTTGTAAAGACGTGATGAGATGACAATGTCATTGATATAGATGACTTTTATGTAGAAGAATTGTCTTTTACTTTAGTTATAAAGAAATTATAATTTCTGTAATTGAAATATAGAGTTTATAATTTTTTGTATTAGCAAATAGCAAAATATATCTTATAGTAGTCAAATTTGTCCTTTCTAAGTGAAAACCAGAAGAATGTAAACTTATCAGGGTTATCTGCGCCGAAGCTCTTCCCCGACAATTGACCGCAGCCAATGAGACCATTACGTAATGGATTTTATGGGTATCAAGGTCACGTGTGTCAGACTGGGTGCTGACCCAGCGACGCGGACAAGGTTTTGACAGGGGATTTCCCCTTTTGATACGCGATCGCTGATTGGCTGTTCCATTCTCGCTCTTGTTTATAAATGGCGAGTACTTCTGCAATCACATGTCACTGTAAGAATACCTGCAATCGATCAACGAAAAGAGGAGCGTGTCCGCGTCGTTCCGCTGGTAAACAGTGTACAGAGCAGTACATTTGGATGGTCCCTACCTTGCATCAACAGAGAAACACCGAGCCGACCGGAGATCACAGTTTCAAGCTGCAAGGTAGATTTGTTCGAGAATTGCTTTTCCCGTGAGGTAAGCATATTTGTTTATTTTTTTAAAGATTGTTTTACATAAACCAATCATGTCACAGGTTATCAGAGGGTAATCCCTTGTTATTTATTGTCAAGATATAATGCATCAGAAATTGTATCTTTGTACAGTGACCTTATATACATATAGTGTCGCTGGTTTGTATAACATTGTTTGAGGTCCCGTAATATTGGTTTGAAAATATAAATTGAAAATTGCAATATTTTCAAAATGATCAAGAACTTCTTGTAAAGGAGGACATGGGCCATGTGTTGAGGAAGAAATTATTATTTCGGTAGTGTCACCTGGGGGTGAGTGGTCTGAAGAATGAATAATTCCTGTCTTAGAAACTTAATTAAAACCTAGTTTTATATTTCTTTCATGCATTAATATTTTGAATGATATTATTATTACATTATGCAATAGTTTATATTAGCAGATACAAAATATACTGACATTGTGTTTATATTGTCAGAAATTGTAGTAATAATTATACAAGTTTTTGATGTTTTCAATCTTGTATGATTGAATTATGTGACAACCTTATCTCATAGTTCTCACGATCTCGTCTTCGGCCACTTTGCCAAAACAAAGTTTCCAAATTCGGTGTATGACATAAGTGGCTGGAAAATAGCATGGATAAAGATAAAAGTGATCCAGGTGAGAAAAGAGTCCAGGGAATTTATCATTGTAAACACTAATCGCAGAAAGCAAAGACGTCGCCCAGCAACACCCAAAAGTGAATTGTCTGCAGTGGACGGACCAAAGCAATAGTACTCGGGAAAATTGTCAATTAGTCAAAAGAAGAAAGAAGACCTGTCACTGTGTAAATATGGTGTCATCCCTCAGATACATTCTCTTCTTGATACCAACCTAGATACTGAAGACTCAGAAGGAGCAGGCAATATGTGTTAAGGCATGAGATCCCGACTCTATACAGCGACTCCAAGGTTGCTTTGATTGTACGGACTGGGACATGTTTTTCAGCAACAACGAAGATATATGTGCTACTACAGATGCCATCACAAGCTACATAAACTTCTGTGTCGACAGTATCATCCCCGAGAAGTTGGTAAAGATTTTCCCCAACAACAAGCTGTGGGTAACGAAAGAACTGAAACACCTTCTTAACCAGAAAAAACGATTGTTTTGTGCAAAGGACACATTAAACCTTAAATCTATTCAGAAAGATAACAACCTGCAGATTAAGAGGTGCAAGGACGAATATAAAGAGAAAGTAGAAGCTCAATTCAGAGCGAATAATACCCGTCAAGCATGGCAAGGCGTGAAGAACATGATCGGTTGTCCCAGAAAACATTCTTCCATCACCACAGCGGACGACCAGACATATGCTGAGGATTTGAACAAGTTTTACACCAGGTTTGATACACGTGATTTCAGCAATGAACAGAAAGTTGTGATTGACAAGATTAACATTGTTATTACTCCAGAAACAGTTCAACTGCAATTCTCAAAACTGAACACAAGGAAAGCGCCGGGACTAGATGGTTTAGGCGGCATCGTCCTGAAACGGTGTTGTGAACAATTGTGTAATGTATTTTCACGACTGTATCATTTTCAGGACCGCAACCGTTGTTGGTCAACGTTTCCAAAATGTTCTCCCGGAGGTACAAGTCATGCAAATCCCTGTTTGAGAAGTAAGTGAGGATATCCGACTCTGAGGGAATGAGAAACAATATGGAAGTGCTGTCCATCATACTTCACTGTGTGAGGAAAAATGCTGCTGAAGCTAACAGTCTGGATAGGTAAAGCTTGAATGATGACATACAATACAAGATGAATGTTAATTAAAATTGTTATGTTATTTATTCCATCTGTTGTCTGAATTGAGCAGACAGATTCAACTGCTGGTCAGCAAAACAATTAAAAAGTTCACTCACAACACAGTAGGGGGCGGGATAGCGCAGTGGTTAGCGCGTTCGGCTTCGGATCAAGAGGTCCGGGGTTCGAATCCCGCCAGGGGCACGGCAACTTTGTCTGCAGTAGAGAACTGTTCTACACGCAGTCAGGTTTGGGTGCAATGCTACACTGAAACAGTGCAGTACCACCCATGGTTCGCTAGTTCCAGCCGTTGCTCGCAGGTTTCACCGCAAAGCATAGCCACATGGCGTTGCGGGCTTTCTCCCTGCCGTAATACTAGCAGCCGCGATATAAGTGAAATACTCTTGAAAGCGGCGTTAAACCCCAACTCACCTCACCTCACCTCACAACACAGTATATAACATAAGTATGTGCTGCAGAACATGATCAATAATGTAACTAGAATAGCATTTGAGGGACACCGCAAAAGCAGAGCAGCTCCGAAACTTTGGGTCTCGCCTTTCCCTGTTCCGCCTTCTCCTCAACATAAATAAAAAGGGAATTTCTTTTGACAATTTTTTTTTCATTATTCAAGTTATTCTAACAAGTTGAATCATCACTGGGGTCACTTTTTACAACTTTGTTCTTAAAACCTATTTCTGATTTCAAAATTGGATCAACAGATTAACACAGCCTTAACCAATATCTCATGACCTTGAACTTTGACCTTCAAGGTCACACCATCAATGAATTCTTTTTATTGTGTATAACAATCAGGCAATGACTCAAAGTGTTCATTGTTAGCATAAGGCATATTCACAATAGCACGCTTAATTTGTGAACTTGCTGTGACCTTGACCTTTGAAAGATTTTAGCAAAAACGTTTTCAAATCTTGGTCTTTCTCCAAAGTTGATATATACCAAGTAAGGGTCTGATAGCACAGAAGTTGTTGAAGTTATCGTGTTTACAAGGATTTTTGTAGTGATTTCAGAACTCATGACCTTGACCTTTGACCTTGAATGTGAACATGTCAAAATCATTCCTGAGATTTATAAGAAAGAAGCTACATATATGAGATGTTGATACCTTCATGGAAAAAAGTTATTTAGTGATTTCAAAACTGGTGACCTTGACCCTATCTCGTGACCTTGACCTTTAAAATTCAAGGTCACACAATCAGTGATCACTTTTCATTGTGTATAACAATCATGTAATGATTCAAAGTGATAATAGTTGAAATAAGACATTTCGCAAAAGCATGTTTAAGTCTTGCCCTTGCTGTGACCTTGACCTTTGACGGATGTTAACAAAAACCTTATCAAATCTTGGCCTTTATCCATAGTTGATATACACAAAATAAGAGCCTGATAGTACAAATATTTTTCAAGTTATCATGTTTACAAGGATTTCTTTAGCGATTTCAGAACTTGTGACCTTGACCTTTGACCTTGAATGTGAAGATGTCAAAATCATCCACCAGGTTTATAAGAAAGAAGCTATGTATATGAGGTGTTAATACCTTCTTGGGAAAAGGTTATTTAGTAATTTCAGAACTGGTGACCTTGACCATATTTCGTGACCTTGACATTTTAAACTCAAGGTCACACAATCAGTGATCACTTTTCATTGTGTATAACAATCATGTAATGATTAAAAGTGTTAATAGTTGAAATAAGACATTTTCGCAATAGCATGCTTAAGTTGTGCCCTCGCTGTGACCTTGACCTTTGATGGATGTTAGCGAAAACCTTTTCAAATCTTGGTTGATGTACACCAAATAAGAGCCTGATAGTACAAATATTTTTCAAGTTATCGTGTTTACAAGGATTTTTTTAGCGATTTCAGAACTCGTGACCTTGACCTTTGACCTTAAAAATAAACATGTCAAAAAAATTCCCCAGGGGCATAAGTAAGAAGTTATGTGTATGAGTTCTCAAAACCTTTTAGGAAAAAAGTTATAGCGAATACAAAACGCGCATGCGGCGGCGGTGGCGGCGACGGAAACTGCACAAAAACTGATAGCAGCTCTGACTAAGTCGGAGCTGCTAATTATTGTCTTCTTTTATGTTGTTTGTTTCTTTATATATATAATTATCATCTGGTAGTCAGCATGATATACAAATAGTTTACTTTTAACATTTGATTATTAAAATGTCTTTTAGCAAATAACCTCAGCTTAAAGACATCCTCTACATAAAGTCAGAGATGCTAATGTTTTGACAAATACTAAACAATTAATCACCTTTTAAAGAAATCTACTGGTTTTTATTTCAGGCCTTTGCACGTTCATGGAATCTCTTCAATTACTGAAGTGAATGAGATCTTCAAGAATCAAAGAATCAATGGACCATGCAACACATGTGATCAAGTTGACTTAAAGACCCTTAAGCAGGAAAGGATTCCCAAGAGTGTTGATGAACAATTTGCAATTCTGTCATCTTTGTCAAACTACCATTGGGAGGGACAAAGTCATGTGTCATTCCTTCGGTACTTTTCTGCCAAGGGTGACGACTATTCAATCGTGCCAACGGGTGGCAGAGAGAATGAAGGTGACTGTGTGAAGCATCGTGTCGGATGGGACAGAGAGCTTATGGGTTGGATGTATAATGAAGGACTTGATGCTGTAGTACAGCAAGCTATGTGTTACAACTGACGTAGAGACATTTTCAACTTAATGTTTGTGTGGCCTATTCTGAAGTTTAGAAAGTTTGTAGGTTGTGCAGTTTAGGCTAGAGGAGAATGATAAAGCAATGTTAGGATTTGCAGCCACTGATGATGTTTATTCGCGGGAAGATGTGATCGAAGATGTGAGGGAAAGCAGGATGAGAGGGAAGGTAGAGGAGCAAGAACAAGAGTAGCCGACAGGAAGCAGATGGTTGAAGTCTTGGGTACGCAATGGTGACTGACGGGCAATATGTCGGTTATCCAAAGAAGACCATGCCAAAAATGTGTGATGGCACAGGCAACAGTAAAATATTCCACATCACCGAAGAGATGTAGATGTAGGAGGAGGTCAATCCTGTCAAGGGACAGTAGGGAACCGCTTGTGGTGGTGAACCGTTTCGAAGGTTGGGATGGAATGTCTGGATGATATTGGTGTCCAAATATTCTTGGTGAACAGCTTTTCCTTCCTTTGTTCCATTATCAGTGCCATTATCATACAGTATCTCAAACATGAAAAGGAGGTTGATTGAACATTTTGGTGACAGGGTTATTATTGCTGAATGGAATGGAAGAGCAGATGTTGTCATTCTAAAGACCAATGCAGGAGCTCTACTGCACAAGTTTTACCATTTTCCTACACAGAAATGTAGAAACTGGTGAATCTATGCAGTCCTACCCTGCCACACCCACTGGACACAACAGTTATGCCTTCAAGTTGAAAGCCCACATGGATTTACACCTGATGTTTTTACCACCCTCGTCTGGGACAACAATGACTTCTGAGAGAAAACTCTTACTGGTAGATGTACATTAAGAATCTTAATTCATAATAAGTATCTATATCACTTTATGATATCTCTCATCAATTGTTGATCACACTTATGATGAAATTGGGTAAAATGTGACTGACAGAGCTTACTTCCTTACCAGCATTGTCAGGTTAGTATTAACTTTCTTTGTTACTTTAAACATTAAAATTAACCAAAAAAATGTTTGAATGATTTTAGTGAGTGAGTGAGTGAGTTATTGTTTAACGCCGCTTCGGCAGTATTGAAGCCATTAGCGGCGAGAGAATGATTTTAAAACAAACAATTACTTAAAGGAAAATTAATTTTAATGTCCTCACTACTATGATGACTGTGTAAATGTTGCCGAGGTAGTTGAATATGTATTATATTTTTTAAGACTGATGCAATACTACCAAGGCGGACTGGTTGGAACCAAGTGCTGCACAAAGATTCACATCCTATCAACAAGATTGGTTATTTACCCATAATTGATGCAAGTCCAACAGACAGATCAACAGTTTATACCATTCTTAAGAAATGTCTTGATATCGCCATTACTTTGAATATCAGGGATCACTTTAGGCAGTGATTTGGGGATATTTACCCATTGATGTACCAAGATATCCCATAATAAATACTGACGAGGGGAGAAAATCAATTTATTCATGCTAAAGCCCAAGAGATACAGTGGCAAGGTCATACAGAATAGAGATAGAATTATCATAAGACGTTTTAAAGATGCAGGGTGCCTTTTCTCAAAAGTGTCCTAGCTAGGATAGATGTTAGATATATAGGATAATAGTTAGAATATCCTACCGTTAGGATAAGACTTATTCTCGAAACGATCCAAAACCTGTCCTAACTTGTGTTACCGATCCTAGCTAGGATATTGAACTCTTCAGTCAGGGAGATAAAAGAAGCTAAGGGAATCCCTTGTGACGTCACGATCTCTTGAAAAATCCCTGAGGCAGACGATAAACAACAATGTCAGCGACGACAGACAAGAAAATGCGCTAAGTCAACTGGACACTCAGCGAAATTGAGTGTCTGGTTGACGAGGTGACCAAACACTACTCTATATTGTTCCTTCTCGTCAACGATAACGAACATGAAGAAGATGATGTTGTCTATATCTAACAGGTAAATCTAAATATCAGCTGGCGAAAAATTAATCATACAGTTACAGATTAAGGGCCCAGGATTGTTGGATATCATAACTGAGTAATGTACTGTGGATAAAGTTCAGGCCAATTTCAAATCAAGTTTCTTCAAGACAGATACAGCACATTCCTAGTTTTCAAGAGTTGGAGACGAGTGGAAATATAACCGGAAGACATGTTTGCTGACACAGATATGTATGGCATCTACAAAGATCAATGCTGCAAGCTTCACACTTCACACTGACCACACTTCACTGTGAAGATATACCAGGTCTCCAGTCCGACCAGGAGGAAGCAGAAACTGATATTATTATTCAGATAGTAGACACAGATGTTCTTGTTCTGGCTATATGGGAGTCTACCATCTTGACAAGTGGAGTGATATTGTTTCTTTCACTTGGAAACAACACAAGATCAATAGATGTTTGTAAAATGGACAGCAACATCAAAAGCACTGGTTGGCCTTCATCCTTTCACAGGATGTGACAGTGTTAGTGCCTTTAAGGGAAAGAGTAAGGCTCTGAGACTGATGATGCAAGATGTAGCATTTCAACACACATTCATGGCACATTGGCAAAGATCTTGCATTATCTTAAGAGCTGAAGCAAGATGTGGAGACGTTTGTCTGCGAACTCTATGGTTGGCCCGGATGTGTAAGTGTTAATGATGTAAGGTACAACTTTTTCAGGTTTGGATGTACTGGAGAAACAAGTATGCCGCAAAAAAGTGACAGTCTCCCATTACATATACAACGAGCAAACGTCTTGTGTCATTGTGGTG
Source organism: Gibbula magus (assembly GCA_936450465.1). Taxonomy (NCBI): domain Eukaryota; kingdom Metazoa; phylum Mollusca; class Gastropoda; order Trochida; family Trochidae; genus Gibbula; species Gibbula magus. The sequence goes on along the minus strand of OW388303.1, from coordinate 51,125,431 downwards.
AACCGAGGCTGAACCAGGGTCACGACCCACCGGAAGCTGCCGGAATCAACCGAGGTTCAACGACAGTTGTTGATTCGCCATTGAAGCTAGTAAGTTGAGCCTCTGTCTCCTACTCGTTTCGTCGCGCTTAACGCAACTAATAATTATTGGTATATATATATATATCTTATAGTACAAGTAATCATGATAATATCAGGCCCGTAGCAACAGGGTGGGCTAGGGAGGGCTCAGCCCCCCCATAAATTTTAGGGAGAAATTTTTTTTTTTGGCTCTCTATTCCAAAGTGTTTTTCAACCTGAAAGACATTGCAAATAACTTTGTGAGAGAAAATTCTGATGATGTACGTAACGTCTGACATATCTAAATAGACAATGACAATAAACATATATACTCTCTATATACTTTGTAAGAAGTGAAGATAGTATGTTTATTTTTGGAAAATTCTGATAGTGCAAGTGGATGTTTGAGTATAACGCATACTGCGTAGACCAGTATTGCAACGTTTACCCAACGTACCTTTTGAGGATGAGTAAGTTTAACTACGAAACTGTACTGTATACAATAATAAAACAAGGTGACATCTTGTTTTTAAGTATCAGTAAGTAGCTTACAAATTCCAAATTCCAGCCCCCCCCCCCCCCACTCCCGAAATTGGTGCTACGGGCCTGAATATAGTTTTACTTCGTCATGCATATAAGGTTATTCAAATTTTGTTTATTAATACTTCCAATTTTTTTTTACAGGTTTCTAACCAAGCCATTTAAACAACAGCCTTTCAGCATTGTGACGGGAGCGGAGACCAGACCCACGGCTTCCCGGGAATATTCCGTCAAGTGGCCAAGGAAGCTCCTTTTCGGGGCTCACAGGCAGAGAGGATCCCTGGAAGAGCCGATAGAGAGGGGCCCACAACCAGGTCCTGGGAGAGAGGTACAGCTCAATGGTGTAGTAGAAGTATATTGTAACCCAGAGTCACACCCAGCAGGACCCTCTCCAGAGGATGGGGTGATCAGGGCAGCGGGGGTTCACCCTAAAAAGACCAACCAGCTGACCGACCGAGTCGTTGGACGCATGATTAATCTTTGGCACCAGCCCTTGATAGTGGCTGGACAGATGGAACTAGACAGGACCGCCCCTTCGGACCAATGAGACAAGCAGGAGGAGAAAAAGAAAGAAAAACACTAAATTTAAAGTAAAAACCAAATATGTGAATACAAAGGACTAATTTTTATGTATATTTACGCCTCTGAAGATACCTTCACAGGAAAATTCTTCCTAGAAATGTTGTATCTAATGATATGGCAGTTATCCTATGGACTTCCACAAGGAATGATATGAAGCCAGAACACTGGAATCCAAACCATTTTGTCCCAGTCCTAGGTGTAGACACAAAAAGAGGATCACTCTTGAAGACAGGTGCTGGAGCCAAGGATGAAAACATGAAAGAACACATGAAAGGGTGTGAGGAAAGGAATGAAAATGAGCAAGTGACAGAAGATGTGCTTGAGGAAATGGATGGGCTTGTTGAGGAAACTGATGTGAAAGAACGCATGAAAGGGTGTGAGAAAAGGAATGAAAATGAGCAAGTGACAGAAGATGTGCTTGAGGAAATGGATGGGCTTGTTGAGGAAACTGATGTGAAAGAACGCATGAAAGGTTGTGAGAAAAAGAATGAAAATGAGCAAGTGACAGAAGATGTGCTTGAGGTAATCAATGGGCTTGTTGAGGAAACTGATGTCAAAGAACGCATGAAAGGTTGTGAGAAAAAGAATGAAAATGAGCAAGTGACAGAAGATGTGCTTGAGGTAATCAATGGGCTTGTTGAGGAAACTGATGTCAAAGAACGCATGAAAGGTTGTGAGAAAAGGAAAGAATATATGGAAACAAGTAAGGAAGCTAAAGAAAGCATGAAATGTGAGATTGTGATGAGTGAAGAAATAGTGGATATCAATGAATACCTTGAGAAGCATGTGGTGGTTGTGTATGATGGGTTATTGTACCCAGGGAAAGTCACTGAAGTAGGTTTGTCTGATGTTTATGTGGAATGCATGCACAGAGTAGGACACAAGAAAGTGATTTGTTTCTTTTGGCCACCAAAAATCAAGGACACTTGTTGGTATTCCACAGAAAATGTTCTTTGCATCATCCCCGCACCAAAGCAGATTCCAAATAGCAATCATTTTATGGTTGAGAATGACATTTGGCAAAGTTTGGAAAACAAGAACAATAAAAGCTGAGATGTTTCTGGTATTGACAAGTGATTAAACTGTCAATTTTGTTCCATGCAATTAATGTTTTCAGTTGTATGTAAGTTGATGTTGTATAAGGGTTAATATTGATGTTTTATGTTTCCGTTACTTGTTACACATCTTCGTGTTTATTTTTATCCACAAGTTAACAATTGGTTTCATCACTGAAATAGACTTCATGCTTCAGAAAATACAAGTGTCTGTGGTGTTATTTGCTGTTTTAACTCCCCCCCCCCCCCCCCCATTCTACAATTCTAGCTCCATTTTATACATGATTCACATAGAATATTTGTTCAGTGATGTTTTTTCAATGATGCTGCATTTGTATTTGTTGTATTTGTACTTCTGAAAATGTTCTTTTTTTTTTAGAATGACCAATATATAATAATAATAATAACAAGAAAAAAGTGAGCATGGCTCACATACCCCCGTCATCCGCTATCCGTCCATCGAGAATTATAGATGTGAAGGTTACTATGTTTAAAAAAAAGCTTCAAGCATCATAATATTGTCCAAAATAATTTTAGGAACTGACTGTTATTACAAAATTTAATTCACCCAGAGGTAATATTTTTCAGGTAACTTAATTTTTCCCATTAGGGCATCACACCGGTAATTTGTACCAAGTTCAATTACAGATTCAAGGGCTTTGAAATAATATTGCGGAACTGGACTGTGAACTCGATAAAGAGTATCATCTGGACTACCTACATGTAAAATTTCATTCACCTAGATGTAATAGTTTCCGAGAAAACTTGTCCCAATTGGAGCATCACAGCTCTTTTGGTACAAAGTTCAATTTCGGATTCAAGGGCCATAACTCAGAAAAAAATAATATTTCGGAACTGGTTTTCGAACTCGATGAAGAGTATCATCTGGACTACCTCCATATTTAATTTCATTCACCTAGATGTAATAGTTTCCTAGAAAACTTGTCCCAATTGGAGCATCACAGCTCTTTTGGTACAAAGTTCAATTTCGGATTCAAGGGCCATAACTCCAAAAAAAATAATATTTCGGAACTGGTTTTCGAACTCGATGAAGAGTATCATCTGGACTACCTCCATATTAAATTTCATTCACCTAGATGTAATAGTTTCCGAGAAAACTTGTCCCCATTGGAGCATCACAATTCTTCTGGTACGAAGTTCAATTTCGGATTCAAGGGCCATAACTCCGTAAAAAATAATATTTCGGAACTGGTTTTCGAACTCGATGAAGAGTATCATCTGGACTACCTCCATATTAAATTTCATTCACCTAGATGTAACAGTTTCTGAGAAAACTTGTCCCCCATTGGAGCATCACAGTTCTTCTGGTACGAAGTTCAATTTCGGTTTCAAGGGCCATAACTCTGTAAAAAATAATATTTCGGAACTGGTTTTCGAACTCGATAAAGAGTATGGTCATGAGTACTCACAACCAAAATTTCATTCACATAGGTTGAACAGTATCCGAGAAAACTTGTCCCCATTGAACACAATAAAACTAAGTCCAAAAAGTGACGTTTCCATGGAAACGACAAAAAATATCAATCTCAGAAAATTGAAAATTGTCTGTGCGCGATCGGAAGAACATGGTTAACATCTGTACAAAGTTTGGTTGATGTAGCTTTGACGGTTTTTGAGAAAATTGACCGGACGGAAGGACGGACGGACGGACGGACGGACGGACGGACGGAATGACCGCTATATACCCCCGCTTACTTCGTAACGGGGGTATAATAATAATAATAATAACTAGGATTGACGCGTCAATACTTAGGTCTTCAAGACTTCTGCTTGACCCTCAGCTCCATGTTTGATCGAGGAATGTCACAAACATTTTTCTGTCAAAACTTCCATTCGTAACATCTTATAATGTACTGAGAAAACCTAAAAAAATCATAAATTTCATTTTAAATTACAATGGCGCCAAAACCATATGACCTACGAATTCGTCATGATTGACTTTTTTGCTTGCATTGTCTTTGCCAATCTTTTTTGAAAAGTTTCAAGTCTCTATCTCAATTTTGAAAATTTTCCCCATGTTAAAATTCGAAATCGTGATTTTCTGTCATTTTTCAGCCTTAATTGTGACCGGAAATGACTGTTCGCGAGCGATTTTATTATTGATTCCTCAAGACAATATATTGATTTAGCAGCACTGAAAATTTCATGCAATTGTAAGATCGGGAAGTTGGAGAAATGTCCCCTTGAAGTAGGTCCAGTATAACAAGTCGCCCAACTTTGAAAGGTCCCTGTGCGAAAAATATTAGGAGTTCACTCCTGAAAAACAACACCATGTATTCACCAATGATTCAGCTACTTACAAAAATAAATGTTAGATTCGTGGTGCAAGTATCTTCAGAGAAGAAGATTGTGAAATGTACATGGGGTCGGACACTTTTAAAAAATGACAAAAATCAAAATGGCGGCTAAACCACGGGACCTACGAATTCGCCATGATTTACTTTTTTGCTCGCATTGTAATTGCGCATCTTTTACAAAAAGTTCCAAGCCTCTAAGTACATTTTGAATATATTTCCCATGTTAAAAATCGAAATTTAGAATCGAACTGGACCTTTAATGGATGAACTAATCGAAAATCGCTTCGACTCATGTCTAAGTCTGATTGAATCCTACCATCCCTGAAAGTTTTAACAGAAACGGTTAAGCCGTTAGTTCAGGAATCGGCGAACAAAATTTGTGGAAATCATAATAATAATAACAAATCGCATAATAACAATAGGTCTTCCAGACTATGTCTTGAAGACCTAATAACTAGGATTGACGCGTCAATACTTAGGTCTTCAAGACTTCTGCTTGACCTTCAGCTCCTTGTTTGATCGAAGAATGTCACCAATAATGTTTCTAACAAAACTTCTATGTGTGACATCTCATAATCTACTGAGAAAACCTCAAAAAATCATAAATTTTATTTTAAATCAAAATGGCGGGAAAACCACGTGACCTACGAATTCATCATGATTGACTTTTTTGCTTGCATTGTTATTGCCCATCTTTTAAAAACAGTTTCAAGTCTCTATGTCAGTTTTGAAAATTTTCCCCATGTTAAAATTCGAAATCGTGATTTTCTGTCATTTTACAGCCTTAATTGTGACCGGAAATGACTGTTCGCGAGCTATTTTATTATTGATTCCTAAAGACACTATATTTATCTAGTAGCCATGTAAATTTCATGCAATTGTGAGATCGGGAAGTTGGAGTAATGTCCCCTTGAAGTAGGTCCATTTTAACAAATCGCCCAACTTTGACAGGTCACTGTGCGAAAAGTATTAAGAGTTCGATCCTGAAAAACAACACCATGTATTCACCAATACCTCAGCTACATACAAAAATAAATGTCAGATTCGTGGTGCAAGTATCTTCAGAGGAGAAGATTGTCAAAGGTACATGGGGTCGGACACTTTTAAAAAGTGACAAAAATCAAAATGGCGGCTAAACAACGTGAGATACGAATTCGCCATGATTTACTTTTCTGTTTGCAATGTCATTGCGCATATTTTAAAAAAAGTTGCAAGTCTCTAGCTGCATTTTGAATTTTTTTCCCATGTTAAAAATCGAAATTTTGAATCGAACTGGCCCTTTAATGAAGGCAAAATTCAAAATTCCGCTCAATGACAAAGCCAGATTTTAATGAATTCTATAATTCCTAAAAGTTTCATGAACATCGGTCAAGCCGTTAATTCTAGAACGTCCCAACAAATATTGTGGAAATCATAATAATAATAAATATAGTCGCAAGCGACGACAAGCGGATTCAGCGTTTCAATTGTTTTAATTAAGACAGCTGTCCTATGTTGCTGCGTATTTTTTAAAAACAAGTTTCAAGTCTCTAGCATATGTCTAGGAGTATTGAGACCCAAAGTTTACATGTTAAAATCGAACAATTGTGTGACTATATACAACGGTGTGAGCGTGTACTTACGTAAATGAATAGACCGGAAGTGGTTGTTTCAGACCTATTTTCAAAGGAAGCAATTGGCGTACTGGTTAAGTAGAATACCATTTAATAATAATGTTGGAATTAAAAGAAAAGAGAACGAATATAATTGAAATAGTTTAGAAATGCAAGGACAATGAAGATGTAGAACAGGGCTTTAAAGTGTTAGAAACGGCAGAATAAATGTCTGTGGATAGGACAAGGATGTCTCAAATCCGTTACCCTAGCTGGTTTTAGTATACGCATTGAATGGTTACAATAGGTATACTGTGTGAAAGACTTGCTTAAAACGAGCGTAGTTTCATTGATAAGTTTGTTAATCAATTGCCACATGCGTAATGTATGAATGATGGACAAGGAACTATTTTGGCGGATGGAAAAACCTCCTTGCCTTATATGGAATTAGCGTACTATGACAATAGTAAAATCTTGTTTATGAATGAATGAAGTGTTAATTCGTACTCGTGCTACGTTCCTTAATAATTCTCTATTATGTAAAGATAACAAATTGCATACCAATGTCTGTGTGCATTACACTCAATGTGAATCATATAACATATTTGAAGACCCGAAACTATAGTCCGATTTACATGCACAGATCTTTCAAGCATAATCAACCTAGATATGTCTGTTTCTTTGGCTGATACATGTGCGTTAATCGTGATGCAGTGTCCGGTTTTCGACCAGAACTACTTTTACATATATATCGTCACTATACTGAGTCGACTGTCTTCAAATTGGTAATGTTCTGCAACATTCAGTACTTCTCGATACAATAGCATCATATATAACAGGCCTGACACCCAACAACACAATGTACGCCAAAACGAAAGTGTGAATTTCCTGTTCACACATCAAAATGAAAGTCAAATTTGATGAACTTATGTTTAAAACTCATTAGTCATATAAAGTATCGTGCTAATGGCCTTTTTTTCCAGTTGATATTGCGTCTCTCTGATGAGATAGTGTTGTCAAAGCATCGTAGGATGGTCAAGGGGAAGCAACTCATCCACATGACCCTTCAATAAAATCGGTATCATATCCAACTTGTTCAACTTCAATATTAGGAGTTATTTAATGTTACTTGTTATTCCCCAATGCTTCAGCTGCAGATAAATCTAAGTTGTAGGCTTAGATGCAAATATCTTCAAAGTGGTGTAACGATTTGTTTAAGTATAGGCCTATTAGCGTAATAATTATGATTCTCCAATTTAGAGTGAACAACAACTACCCGTATGGAATGTACCATTCACTCAACCAGTACAGACAAATCCATTTGGCTTACGAAGTCTGACTTGGAAGACATAGACCAACGTGTACATGAAGACACCTGCCATTCGGAACCACCCCCATTGACAATGTGTAGGGTACAAGGCAAAAAAAGCTGTTGGATAGGAGTTTAACGTCTGTTTCCACCATTGGTGATTTCGCTTAAGTTATACTTACTTCAACTTCCAAACGCAAGGCATAACTCTTGCCAGTCTGCATTACTGGCTGATTTAACCCTTGCGGTATTTCCCTCGCTTTGTTGTGTCAAGACAGTGAATATCTGCACCAGAAATGCATAGCGGGCCTGAATTTCTAAACACAGATTTCTTAAGCAAATACTGCAAGGCCTTAATCAGCCAGTAATGGAGACTGGCAAGAGTTATGCCTTGCATTGGGAAGTTGTACTTACTTAAGCTGAAAGCTATAAAACATAAAAACAGATAATTTCAAAGTGTAAGTACACCTCCATAATAAAATATAAAAAGGTGGTGAGTAAATCCAAAAGACAGCAAGAATTTTTTAATAATAAATTATAGTAAAGATAAGAAGTGAAGAGACATGGCTTGGGGGTTCGGGGTGGGGACTGGGGGGTGGGAGTATACCCCAAACAGAAGGCCCCACGGCTTCAACTGAAACATGGAAAAACACTCAAAAAGCGGATCCAAAACCACCAATTTACTTAAGGAAAACTTTGATGTTTCGAGCCGTATTACTGACGTCACAGTTTAGCTTAACTGAAAAGGTCGGATCTGGAGCCGGTTTCTGAGCTTGACTTGTGACTTGGTGCATCAAAATCGACTACAGTGTAAATATCGTATGAGTTTTTTTCCAGGATGTATCTCTCAGTTCGCGCAGAATAGCTTTTGACTCGAACTGGTATGATTTAGTACATAGTAGCATGTATATCTGTGGAGAAATTAGAATTTTAAAGGTTTCCGGGAGGCCACGATGAACCGGACATTGTCAATACTGTTGTCCGGTTATTCGATTTTAAGTAAGAGTCTTTTCACATGAAAATCATCTAATTCAACTAGTGTGTAAATATCATATGAATTCCTTCCAGTATGTATATCTCAGTTCGCGTAGAATACATTTCCACTCGAACTGGCATGACTTAAATCTTAATAGCATGGGTATCTTTGGAGAAATAAGAATTTTAAAGAATTCCAGTAATGCCACGATGAACCAGACAGTGTTGAGACTGGTGTCCGGTTATTCGTGTCTTATCATGATTCTTTACACTTGCAAAATCTTCTAAATCGACTATTGTATAAATATCATATGAATTTCGAACAGGTTTTACCTCACATTACGCATAGAATAGATTTTAACTCGAACTGGTATGACTTATTGCTCTGTAAATTGTATATCTTTGGAGAAATAAGAAAATTCGATTTGTTTAAGAACCTAGGTAAACATTCAAAGTTATCATACTTTGAAAGATAATTGTGAAAAAGTTAATAGGATTTCGCTAATAAGATATGAAACTTGTTGTTCCCCAATGCTTCAGCTGCTTATGCATCTAAGTTTCAGCTCTCAGATGCAAATATCTTCGGCGTGGTGTTTCCGCAAAAATGCACAGGGTCAAAACATTTGAAAACATTAAAATTTAAATATGGCGTCGAAACCACTTGACCTACGACTCCGCAATGGTAACATATTTTGCTTGTCTAGTTATTAAGCATCTTTTAAAACAAGTTGCGAGTCTCTAGTGTGTCACTGGGATTATTTAGACCCAAATTTAACATGTCAAAATCAGACGAATTTAAAGAAAATCAAGATGGCGGCTAAACCACGTGACCTACGAATTAGTCATGATTCACTTTTTTTCTTGTATTGTTCTTGCGCATCTTTTGCAAAAAGTTTAAAGTCTCTAAGTACATTTTTTTTTAAATTCCCATGTAAAATTTTTTCTTTATTATGACCGGAAATGACTGTACGCGAGCGATTTTATTATTGATTAATAAAGACCATTGTACTGTCTCACTCTCCTGAAAAAATCATTCAATTCGATTGTCAGGTTTTTGAATTATCGCCCCTGAAAGTTCGCGGTTTTCAAAAGTTGCCTGACTTTGAAAGGTCACTGTGAAAAAAGTATTAGGATTTCGCTCAAAAGAGAACAAACTTGTTATTTCCCAATGCTTCAGCTATATGTAAATAAAGTTTCAGCTCTAAGGTGCTAATATCTTCGGAGTGGTGTTTCCGCAAAGGTACATGGGGTCCGAAATTTTGAAAAAGTTAAAAAATCCAAGATGGCGGCTAAACCACGTGACTTACGATTTAACCGCGATTTACTTTTTTGCTCGGATTGTCAATGCGCATCTTTTAAAAAAAGTTACAAGTCTCTAAGTGCAGTTTGAAAAAAATTCCCATGTTAAAAATCGGAATTTGGATTCGAACTGGACCTTTAATGGTGGAACCGATTGGGCCCAAAAGCTTCGCGGCAAAACTACATATTAAGGGCTATCAGCCTGTAAAGTTTGGATGTAATAGCTTCATTCCTTCTTGCCAAAGTGCCACTGACAAAATCGGTGGAATAATAATAAAAAAAAAAAAAAACACGCCAATAACAATAAGGATTCAGCATAAATGCTGAATCCTTAATAATAATAAGGATTCGCATAAAAACAATACGTCTTCCAGACTATGTCTTGAAGACCTAATAATAATAATAATAATAACTAGGATTGACGCGTCAATACTGCAGGTCTTCAAGACTTCCACTTTGACCTTTGGGCATGGAACCTTTGTAAACAACGTTTTTAGGCTTTGCACTTCTCAATAATAACTACAGGAACGGTTTGAAGCAATTTGTAAATGCAGTAAAAAAAACTATTTTTTTTGGGCTCAAAATTTGTTTTTGCTCAAAGCGTGAATTTTCGGTGTTACATGATGGCAGAAACATGGCAAGACAGGAAAACACACTTTGGGAGTCTGTACCTCTCAATAAGAACTAAGGACACCGATTTGAATTTTTTTTTAACACCAGGAAAAAAAAAACGCGTTTTGCTCCGATTGGACTCAAACCTTGATTTTTCTGATGCTGGCGGGATTAGAAAGTTGAGAAATCCAGGTTGCGCTCTGGACTCTAAAAAAAAAAAAAAAAAAAAAAAAAAGTAAAAAGACCTCCACATATGTATGGCATTGATGCAGACAGGCAGGCTTCACTTGGTCGTTTCCTTGTGTCTTTCGATTAGATCAATTCGTCAGCATTTATATGAGCTATCAAACGTGATTCTATCTTCAGTAGTTTTCGAAGAAAAAATCTCCAAAGGAAATCCCCTGAAAATCGTCAAATGTCTTCATGTGGACATTTTGCTTTAACGGTCAACTTTTACATGATCACATTCTGAAGTGGAATTGTTAAACCACAAACGATGAACAGATTGCAAGAAACAGAATTCGAATCAGAGTTTTCCTAAGCGAGTTATGTCCCTTTGAACATGGAGCCGAAAAACGCCCTTTTTAAAAAGGACCATATTCAAGGGCAGATTACTCGAATTCTAGGCCGAAATTCAATATTCGGTTAGCAAATTATATTCTACGTTGTCTTGGCTTTCGAATGAGCTATCACACGTATCTGTATGTATTGCCGTGATTTAGAAGAAGATTTTTGAAGACGCGTACCCTCAAAACCGCGAAAGTGCACCAAATTTTCAGTTTTTTCAAAATAGCAAAAAATGTATTTTTACGGCCGAAATCCGCACTAGTCCTTATCGATGGGGAATGTTGTTGCCCACATTTTGGTGAAAGTTTTATGAAAATATCTTGATAAGTTTTCGAGCTATTGAGGTTTGAAGTTTCAACTTCAAGGGGAGATAACTAAAAAAAGAAGTGGAAAATCCAAAAAGTAAAAAAAGTAGATCTAAGTTTGGTTACAGGCTACCTTCCCTGAAAATTTCATGCAAATCGGCCCAGCCGTTTCTGAGAAATCTGCTGAACAAAATTTGGTACAAAGAATAATAATAATAAAAGAATCAGGATAATAACAATACGTCTTCGAGACATACGTCTTGAAGACCTAATAATAATAATAATAACTAGGATTGCCCAGGCAATACTTAGGTCTTCAAGACTTCTGCTTGACCTTGAACTCCATGTTGGACTCAGGGTTATACATCTGTTTCTCTGCTTTAAAATGAGCTATCAAACATGTCTCTATCTTCAGTAGTTTTTTTTACAAAAATTCTCCAAAGAAGGTACCCCTCTGAAAACGGAAAAACCACATATTAATGAACCCCTACATTACATTTCTCACGATTAAGACAAAATGGTTACTATTTCCATACCTAGGTGCAACATAGAAAATGTTGTGCTTTAATTTCCACTTAAAAAGATGTAATCATCATTTAGATTGTATACATAATTAATGCGTTATGCCATATGAATATTCAAGAAAATACTCAAAAATGCTTAAATATGGACCCCTAGACATCGCTTGCGATGTTCGAGCCTTAACTATCAACTTTTTGATGAAAGCGGTCAACATAAAAGTTGTTCTTCTTGAAATTGTGCACACGGAGGTGTATGTAAAATTTCAATAGCATAAGAAGTGAAGCAGTTATGAACCTTTCAACTTTGTTGAAAATGGCGATTTTTTAAAAATGACAAACTTATATGACTTGTCAAAGAAAAACTAAGCCAGATTTGAGCTTGAAAAATATTGTCCTTAATAAATGACGTTTCTACATCACCATGATTTATTTAAAGTCTTCCTATCTCCATTGGTTCATAACCAATAATTCTCCCAAGGATATACCCCTCGAAAATGCTCAAAATCACAACATTTTACTTTTTTGGGAATATCTCAAATTTATGCCGAAACTATTAACTTTTATATGATATTGATGTATTAAGGAACTGTGCAGCTCTTTATTAGAAAGATATGGCTACCAATTACTTTGACATAAATCAATTAGTTACAGAGTTATGCCCCTTTGAAATTGCAGCCAAAAAACGCCCTTTCTAAAAAGGACCATATTCAAGGGCAGATTACTCGAATTCTAGGCCGAAATTCAAAATTCTGTTAGCAAATTATATTCTACGTTGTCTTGGCTTTCAGATGAGCTATCAAACATATCTGTATGTGTTGCCTTTAGTGAGGAGAAGAAGTTTGAAGACGCGTACCCTCAAAACCGCGAAAATGCACGAAATTTTCACTTTTTTCGAAATAGCAAAAAATCTATTATTACGGCCGAAAACCCCTATAGGCCTAATCGATGGGGAATGTTGTTGCCCACATTTTGGTGAAAGTTTTGTGAAATTATCTTGCTTAGTTTTCGTGCTATTGAGGTTTGAAGTTTCAACTTCAAGGGGAGATAACTCAAGAACCAGTTCGAAATTCAAAATTCTGTTAGCAAATTATATTCTACGTTGTCTTGGCTTTCAGATGAGCTATCAAACATATCTGTATGTGTTGCCTTTAGTGAGGAGAAGAAGTTTGAAGACGCGTACCCTCAAAACCGCGAAAATGCACGAAATTTTCACTTTTTTCGAAATAGCAAAAAATCTATTATTACGGCCGAAAACCGCTATAGGCCTAATCGATGGGGAATGTTGTTGTCCACATTTTGGTGAAAGTTTTGTGAAATTATCTTGCTTAGTTTTCGAGCTATATAGGTTTAAAGTTTCAACTTCAAGGGGAGATAACTCACGAAAGAAGTCGAAAATCAAAAAAGTAAAAAAATGGCCCCTAAGTTTGGTTACAAGCTACCTTTCCTGAAAATTTCATGCAAATCGGCCCAGCCGTTACTGAGAAAACTGCTGAACAAAATCTGGTACAAAGAATAATAATAATAATAACTAGGATTGCCACAGGCAATACTTAGGTCTTCAAGACTTCTGCTTGACCCAGAACTCCGTGCTGGACTCTCGGTTATTCACCAGTTTCTCTTCTTTAAAATGAGCTATCAAACATGTCTCTATCTTCAGTAGTTTTTTTACAAAAAATCTCCAAAGAAGGTACCCCTCTGAAAACGGAAAAATCACATATTAATGGACCCCTACATTACATTTCTCACGATTAAGACAAAATGGTTAATATTTCCATACTAAAGTGTAACATAAAAAATGTTGTGCTTTAAATTCCACTTAAGAAGATGTAATCATCAATAAGTTTGCATGTATAAGTAGTGCGTTATGTTGTTTTGAATATTCAAGAAAATACTCAAAAATGCGCTAATTTGGACCCCTAGACAACATTTGCGATGTTCGGAGCTTAACTATCAACTTTTTTATGAAAGGGTTCAACGGAAACGTTGTTGTTCTTGAAATTGTCCATCCGTAGGTATAAATACAATTTCAATATTTTAATTAGTTGAGCAGTTATGATCCTTTGAACTTTGCTTAAAATGGCAATTTTTTAAAAATGACAAACTTCTATGACTTGGCACAAACAAACTAAGACAGATACGAGCTTGAAAAATATTGTCCTTAATAAATGACGTTTCTACTTCAACATGATCTATTTCAAGTCTTCCTATCTTCAGTGGTTCATCATCAATAATTATCCAAAGGATATACCCCTCGAAAATGCTCAAAATCACAAAATTTTATTTTTTGGGGAATATGTCCAAATTGTGCCGAAACTATCAACTTTTATATGATATTGAGGTATTATGGACTTGTTAAGCTTCTTATTAGCAAGAGATGGCTATCAGTAACTTTGACATAAGTCAATTAGTTACAGAGTTATGCCCCTTTGAAATTGCAGCTGAAAAACGCCCTTTTTAAAAAGGACCATATTCAAGGGCAGATTACTCGAATTCTAGGCCGAAATTCAAAATTCTGTTAGCAAATTATGTTCTACGTTGTCTTGGCTTTCGAATGAGCTATCACACATATCTGTATGTATTGCCGTGATTTAGAAGAAGATTTTTGAAGACGCGTACCCTCAAAACCGCGAAAGTGCACCAAATTTTCAGTTTTTTCGAAATAGCAAAAAATCTATTATTACGGCCGAAATCTGCACTAGTCCTATTCGATGGGGAATGTTGTTGCCCACATTTTGGTGAAAGTTTTTTGAAAATATCTTGGTAAGTTTTCGAGCTATTGAGGTTTGAAGTTTCAACTTCAAGGGGAGATAACTCAAGAACGAAGTCGAAAATCAAAAAAGTAAAAAATTGTCCCCTAAGTTTGGTTACAAGCTACCTTTCCTGAAAATTTCATGCAAATCGACCCAGCCGTTACTGAGAAATCTGCTGAACAAAATTTGGTACAAAGAATAATAATAATAAAATAATCAGGATAATAACAATACGTCTTCGAGACATACGTCTTGAAGACCTAATAACTAGGATTGACGCGTCAATACTTAGGTCTTCAAGACTTCTGCTTGACCTAGAACTCCATGATGGACTCTCGGTTATTCATCAGATTCTCTGCTTTAAAATGAGCTATCAAACATGTCTCTATCTTCAGTAGTTTTTTTTAAAAAATTCTCCAAAGAAGGTACCCCTCTAAAAATTGAAAAATCACATATTAATGGACCCCTACATTACATTTCTCACGATTAAGACAAAATGGTTACTATTTCCATACCTAGGTGTAACATAGAAAATGTTGTGCTTTAATTTCCACTTAAAAAGATGTAATCATCATTTAGATTGTATACATAATTAATGCGTTATGCCGTTCTGAATATTCAAGAAAATACTCAAAAATGCTTAAATATGAACCCCTAGACATCGCTTGCGATGTTCGAGCCTTAACTATCAACTTTTTGATGAAAGCGGTCAACATAAAAGTTGTTCTTCTTGAAATTGTGCATACGGAGGTGTATGTAAAATTTCAATAGCATAAGAAGTGAAGCAGTTATGAACCTGTCAACTTTGTTGAAAATGGCGATTTTTTAAGAATGACAAACTTATATGACTTGTCAAAGAAAAACTAAGCCAGATTTGAGCTTGAAAAATATTGTCCTTCATAAATGACGTTTCTACTTCAACATGAACTATTTAAAATATTCCTATCTTCAGAGGTTCATGATCAATCATAATCCATAGGATATACCCGTCGAAAATGCTGAAAATCACAAAATTTTACTTTTTTGAGAATATGTCCAAATTGTGCCGAAACTATCAACTTTTATATGACAGCGATGTATTATGGACTTGTAAAGCTCTTTATTAGCAAGAGATGGCTATCAATAACTTTGACATAAGTCAATTAGTTACAGAGTTATGCCCCTTTGAAATTGCAGCCGAAAAACGCCCTTTCTAAAAAGGACCATATTCAAGGGCAGATTACTCGAATTCTAGGCCGAAATTCAAAATTCTGTTAGCAAATTATATTCTACGTTGTCTTGGCTTTCGAATGAGCTATCACACGTATCTGTATGTATTGCCGTGATTTAGAAGAAGATTTTTGAAGACGCGTACCCTCAAAACCGCGAAAATGCACGAAATTTTCACTTTTTTCGAAATAGCAAAAAATCTATTATTACGGCCGAAAACCGCTATAGGCCTAATCGATGGGGAATGTTGTTATCCACATTTTGGTGAAAGTTTTGTGAAATTATCTTGCTTAGTTTTCGAGCTATTGAGGTTGGAAGTTTCAACTTCAAGGGGAGATAACTCAAGAAAGAAGTCGAAAATCAAAAAAGTAAAAAAATGGCCCCTAAGTTTGGTTACAAGCTACCTTTCCTGAAAATTTCATGCAAATCGGCCCAGCCGTTACTGAGAAAACTGCTGAACAAAATCTGGTACAAAGAATAATAATAATAATAAAACTAGGATTGACGCGTCAATACTTAGGTCTTCAAGACTTCTGCTTGACCTTGAACTCCATGCTGGACTCTCGGTTATTCACCAGTTTTTCTGCTTTAAAACGAGCTATCAAACATGTCTCTATCTTCAATAGTTATTTTACAAAAATTCTCCAAAGAAAGTACCCCTCTGAAAATGGAAAATCATATAGTAATGGACCCCTGATTGATCTTTCTCACGATTAAGACAAAATGGTTAATATTTTCATACTAAGGTGTAACATAGAAAATGTTGTGCTTTAATTTCCACTTCAGGAGATGTTATCATCATTTGGATTGTATACATAAGTAATGCGTTATGTTATTCTGAATGTTAAAGAAAATACTCAAAAATGCTACAATTTGGACCCCTAGACAACCTTTGCGATGTTCGGAGCTTAACTATCAACTTTTTGATGAAAGAGTTCAACAGAAACGTTGTTGTTCTTGAAATTGTCCATCTGTAGGTATAAATACAATTTCAATATTTTGATTAGTTAAGCAGTTATGATCCTTTGAACTTTGCTTAAAATGGCAATTTTGTAAAAATGACAAACTTCTATGACTTGTCACCAAAAAACTAAGACAGATACGAGCTTGAAAAATATTGTCCTTAATAAATGACGTTCCTACTTCAATATGATCTATTTAAAGTCTTCCTGTCGTCATTGGTTCATAATCAATAATTATCCAAAGGATATACCCTTCGAAAATGCTCAAAATCACAAAATTTTACTTTTTTGGGATTATGTCCAAATTGTGCTGAAACTATCAACTTTTATATGACATCAATGTATAATGGACTTGTTAAGCTCTTTATTAGCAAGAAATGGCTATCAATAACTTTGACATAAGTCAATTAGTGACAGAGGTATTACCCTTTGAAATTGCAACCGAAAAACGCCCGTTTTAAAAAGGACCATATTCAAGGGCAGATTACTCGAATTCTAGGCCGAAATTCAAAATTCTGTTAGCAAATAATATTCTACGTTGTCTTGGCTTTCGAATGAGCTATCACACATATCTGTATGTATTGCCGTGATTTAGAAGAAGATTTTTGAAGACGCGTACCCTCAAACCCGCGAAAGTGCACCAAATTTTCAGTTTTTTCAAAATAGCAAAAAATCTATTGTTACGGCCGAAATCCGCACTAGGTCTAATCGATGGGGAATGTTGTTGCCCACATTTTGGTGAAAGTTTTTTGAAAATATCTTGGTAAGTTTTCGAGCTATTGAGGTTTGAAGTTTCAACTTCCAGGGGAGATAACTCACGAAAGAAGTCGAAAATCAAAAAAGTAAAAAAAAGTATATCTCAGTTTGGTTACAGGCTACCTTCCCTGAAAATTTCATGGAAATCGGCCTAGCCGTTACTTGGGAAATCTGCTGAACACAATTGGTACAAAGAATAATAATAATAATAAAAAATAATCAGGATAATAACAATACGTCTTCGAGACATACGTCTTGAAGACCTAATAATCCGGATAATAACAATACGTCTTCGAGACATACGTCTTGAAGACCTAACTAGGATTGACGCGTCAATACTTAGGTCTTCAAGACTTCTGCTTGACCTAGAACTCCATGTTGGACTTAGGGTTATTCGTCTGTTTCTCCGCTTTAAAATGAGCTATCAAACATGTCTCTATCTTCAGTATTTTTTTTACAAAAATTCTCCAAAGAAGGTACCCCTCTGAAAACGGAAAAATCACATATTAATGGACCCCTACATTACATTTCTCGAGATTAAGACAAAATCGTTAATATTTCCATACTAAGGTGCAACATAGAAAATGTTGTGCTTTAATTTCCACTTAAGAAGATGTAATCATCAGTTGGATTGCATACATAATAAATGCGTTATGCTGTTCTGAATATTCAAGAAAATACTCAAAAATGCTTAAATTTGGACCCCTAGACATCGCTTGCGATGTTCGAGGCTTAACTATCAACTTTTTGATGAAAGCAATCAACATAAAAGTGTTTCTTCTTGAAATTGTGCATACGTAGGTGTATGTAAAATTTCAATAGCAGAAGAAGTAAAGCAGTTATGATCCTTTGAAGTT
This sequence comes from Gibbula magus, assembly GCA_936450465.1. Classification (NCBI taxonomy): domain Eukaryota; kingdom Metazoa; phylum Mollusca; class Gastropoda; order Trochida; family Trochidae; genus Gibbula; species Gibbula magus. The sequence continues at coordinate 51,107,163 of OW388303.1, read as the reverse complement.
TGATTAAAATTGCGATTTTTTAAAAATGACAAACTTCTATGACTTGTCACAACAAAACTAAGACAGATTTGAGCTTGAAAAATATTGTCCTTAATAAATGATGTTTCTACATCACCATAATCTATTTAAAGTCTTCCTATCTTCAATGGTTCATGATCAATAATTCCCCAAAGGATAAACACCTCAAAAAGTCTCAAAATCAAAATATTTCACTGTTTTGGGAATATGCTCAAATTATGCCCAAACTAATAACTTTTATATGAAAATGATGTGTTATGGAATTGTTAACCTAGTTATTAGAAAGAGATTGAAGTCAGTAACTTTGATATAACTTCATTTATAACAGAGTTATGTCCCTTTGAATGCCAGCCCTAAAAATAAGTTTTTCAAAATGTTCAATTTTCAAATTGCTGTAGCTCGTAAACCGTTAAAAATAGAGCAAGGGTTGGGGGGATTACTTTTTGCAGCATTCTTTTAGCTTTCGAATGAGCTACTGCATGATGCTGTATGTATTGCCCTGATTTAGAAGAAGATTTTTGAAGACGCGTACCCTCAAAACCGCGAAAGTGCACCGAATTTTCAGTTTTTTCGAAATAGCAAAAAATTTATCATTACGGCCGAAATCCGCACTAGTCCTAATCGATGGGGAATGTTGTTGCCCACATTTTGGTGAAAGTTTTTTGAAAATATCTTGGTAAGTTTTCGAGCTATTTAGGTTTAAAGTTTCAACTTCCAGGGGGGATAACTCACGAAAGAAGTCGAAAATCCAAAAAGTAAGAAAATTACTTCTAAGTTTGATTACAGGCTACCCTCCCTGAAAATTTCATGCAAATCGGCCCAGCCGTTACTGAGAAATATGCTGCACAAAATTTGGTACAAAGAATAATAATAATAATAAAACTAGGATTGACGCGTCAATACTTAGGTCTTCAAGACTTCTGCTTGACCTAGAACTCCATGTTGGACTCAGGGTTATCCGTCTGTTTCTCCGCTTTAAAATGAGCTATCAAACATGTCTCTATATTCAGTAGTTTTTTTACAAAAATTCTCCAAAGAAGGTACCCCTCTGAAAACGGAAAAATCACATATTAATGGACCCCTAGATTACATCTCACGATTAAGACAAAATGGTTAATATTTCCATACTAAGGTGCAACATAGAAAATGTTGTGCTTTAATTTCCACTTAAGAAGATGTAATCATCAGTTAGATTGCATACATAATAAATGCGTTATGCTGTTCTGAATATTCAAGAAAATAGTCAAAAATGCTTAAATTTGGACCCCTAGACATCGCCTGCGATCTTTGAGGCTTAACTATCAACTTTTTGATGAAAGCGGTCAACATAAAAGTTGTTCTTCTTGAAATTGTGCATACGTAGGTGTGTGTAAAACTTCAATAGCAGAAGAAGTAAAGCAGTTATGATCCTTTCAACTTTGTTGAAAATAGCGATTTTAAAAAAATGACAAACTTATATGACTTGTCACACAAAAACTAAGACAGATTTGAGCTTGAAAAATATTGTCCTTAATAAATGACGTTTCTACATCACCATGATCTATTTCAAGTCTTCCTATCCTGAGTGGTTCATTATCAATAATTCCCCAAAGGATATACACCTCAAAAAGTCTCCAAATCAAAGTATTTCAGTGTTTTGGGAATATGCTCAAATTATGCCCAGACTAATAACTTTTATATGATAATGATGTGTTATGGAATTGTTAATCTAGTTATTAGAAAGAGATTGAAGTCAGCAACTTTGATATAACTTCATTTATAACAGAGTTATGTCCCTTTGAATGCACGCCCTAAAAATAAGTTTTTGAAAAAGTTCAATTTTCAAATTGCTGTAGCTCGTTAACCGTTAAAAATAGAGCAAGGGTTGGGGGGATTACTTTTTGCAGCATTCTTTTAGCTTTCGAATGAGCTACTGCACGATGTCGTATGTATTGCCCTGATTTAGAAGAAGATTTTTGAAGACGCGTACCCTAAAAATCGCGAAAGTGCGCCAAATTTTCAGTTTTAGCGAAATAGCAAAAAATCTATCATTACGGCCGAAAACCGCTATAGGCCTAATCGATGGGGAATGTTGTTGCCCACATTTTGGTGAAAGTTTTATGAAAATATCTTGATAAGTTTTCGAGCTATTAAGGTTTGAAGTTTCAACTTCAAGGGGAGATAACTCAAGAACCAGGACGAAATTCAAAATTCGGCCGACGATAAAATCTAAGTTAGGACACGGACTATCATCCCTGAAATTTTCATGCAGATCGGATGAGCCGTTTTCCCGGAAAACATGGAACAAAAATCGTTGAAATAATAATAATAAGGAAAAACACGATAACAACAATAGGTCTTCAGACATTCGTCTTGAAGACCTAATAATCAGGATAATAACAATACGTCTTCGAGACATACGTCTTGAAGACCTAATAACTAGGATTGACACGTCAATACTTAGGTCTTCAAGACTTCTGCTTGACCTTGAACTCCATGTTGGACTCAGGGTTATTCGTCTGTTTCTCCGCTTTAAAATGAGCTATCAAACATGTCTCTATCTTCAGTAGTTTTTTTACAAAAAATCTCCAAAGAAGGTACCCCTCTGAAAACGGAAAAATCGCATATTAATGGACCCCTACATTACATTTCTCACGATTAAGACAAAATGGTTAATATTTCCATATTAAGGTGCAACATAGAAAATGTTGTGCTTTAATTTCCACTTAAGAAGGTGTAATCATCAGTTAGATTGCATACATAATAAATGCGTTATGCTGTTCTGAATATTCAAGAAAATTGTCAAAAATGCTTAAACTTGGACCCCTAGACATCGTTTGCGATGTTCGAGACTTAACTATCAACTTTTTGATGAAAGCGGTCAACATAAAAGTTGTTCTTCTTGACTTTGTGCATACGTAGGTGTATGTAAAATTGCAATAGCATAAGAATTGAAACAGTTATGAACCCTTCAACTTCGTTGAAAATGGCGATTTTTAAAAAATGACAAACTTCTATGACTCGTCCAAAAAAAACCAAGACAGATTTGAGCTTGAAAAATATTATCCTTAATAAATGATGTTTCTACATCACCATGATCTATTTAAAGTCTTCCTTTCTCCATTGGTTCATTATCAATAATTCTCCAAAGAATATACCCCTCGAAAATGCTCAAAATCACAAAATTTTACTTTTTTGAGAATATGTCCAAATTGTGCCGAAACTATCAACTTTTATATGACATCGATGTATTATGGACTTGTTAAGCTCTTTATTAGCAAGAGATGGCTATCAATAACTTTGACATAAGTCAATTAGTTACAGAGTTATTCCCCTTTGAAATTGCAGCCGAAAAACGCCCTTTTTTAAAAGGACCATATTCAAGGGCAGATTACTCGAATTCTAGGCCGAAATTCAAAATTCTGTTAGCAAATTATATTCTACGTTGTCTTGGCTTTCGAATGAGCTATCAAACATATCTGTATGTATTGCCATGATTTAGAAGAAGATTTTTGAAGACGCATACCCTCAAAACCGCGAAAGCGCACCAAAGTTTCAGTTTTTTTGAAATAGCTAAAAATCTATTATTACGGCCGAAATCCGCACTAGTCCTAATCGATGGGGAATGTTGTTGCCTACATTTTGGTGAAAGTTTTATGAAAATATCTTGTTAAGTTTTCGAGCTATTGAGGTTTGAAGTTTCAAATTCAAGGAGAGATAACTCAAGAAAGAAGTCGAAAATCCAAAAAGCCAAAAAATTACTTCTAAGTTTGGTTACAGGCTACATTTCCTGAAAATTTCATGCAAATCGGCCCAGCCGTTACTGAGAAATCTGCTGCACAAAATTGGTACAAAGAATAATAAAAATAATCAGGATAATAACAATACGTCTTCGAGACATACGTCTTGAAGACCTAATAATAAAATAATCCGGATAATAACAATACGTCTTCGAGACATACGTCTTGAAGACCTAATAATAATAGTATGCTTATAGAGTGTTGAAAACCATATTGTATATTGATTTTTTAAATTGTCTGTTCCAGGCCAAGGAGAAGCTACTGGATATGAAGACAATTGCCAAGTGCTCACTCCAGCCGATGCCTCCCCTATTTGACGAAGAGATCAACAAGATGAGGAGATCCAGCAGTGTCTGCAATGCCTACCTTTGAGTCCCACCAAATGACACTCTAAAGAGAAAGAAGATCCGTCCTGCCTCAACTACCACAAGCAGACAGGATCTTGTAATACCTGCAGACTTCCAGTCAACAGAGAGAGGATAACAGTTCTTGTTACAAGACGATGGAGTTGACAATAGGATAGTCATCTTTGCTACAGACTCCAACCTAGAGAAGTTATGTGGAGCAGACATTAGTTATGGCGACGGTACCTTCTACTCTAGCCAAAAGATGTGTTACTAGCTCTATACCCTTCATGCCACGGTCGATGGGCAGATGTTTCCCTTTGTGTTTGCTTTTCTCCCAGACAAGCGGGAGACATATGGACGACTGTTCCAGATCCTTGAGGATACGGCCAGAACCAAGGGCTTTCAGCTTTTAACCCAATGCATCAGGTACAAAAAGTTCAATCAATAGAAAGCATTGTAACTGATATAACATAATGTGAAATGTCTGATCCTTAATCAACAAGATTGAGAGAAAAGCCCATCCGAACATCCTGGAACATCACCTTCATCAAATCTGTTAAGAATCCAAGATGCCAGTTCCAAGTTGCCTCATCCCAATATCTTCCAAACAATAAATACCTTGTCAATGAGAGAATTGGACACACATGCCATTCTAGTGGATTATTACCTGTCCAATATACCAGGTTCTGTGGAGGTGCAGGGTTCGGTACCTTATCAAGGTATCGAAGAAAAGAACAATTCTCAAAGTACAAACAGTGTGTCCAGGCGGAGTATGATGATACAATCAGCACTGCACTATTGGAGGAGGTTGCCATGTATGAGGAACTAGGGGGCATCAATATTGCAACAGATGCTCGTCATGGATGGCGAAGAGATGCCAAAGACAGTAGCGTTGTCGCCATAGGTGAAAAAACACACAAGGTGTTACAGTGCCAACACGTCCCTAAGGACCAGGGTACCAGGAAAATATACCAATACTTGGATTCACAAGATGCCTCTGTGAGAGTACACGCACATGACAGAAACTTATCTGTCAGCAAGTTTGTACGTGACAGTGATGTCACTAATCAAAATGACCTCTGGCACGCAATTAAGGCTGTCAAAAGAGCCCTGAATGCTGTATCAATTCTTCTTGCCTGCTATTTCATGGATTCAATCGAAGACGAAGAAGAACAGCAACCTCTGTTACTCATGGTTACTTCATTACAGAGAGAGACAATATATCAGGTGTTTCACCACCATGATTGGGAGATAAGAGAGATCCCTTATGCAACAACAGAAACAACACCAATTACATCTACAGCTAATGAGCCGGATCTTCCTGAGTTTATCATCCCACAAGATCCGGATACAGCAGAATGCCCACAATGTTTATGTAAACCTTGCATAACTGACAATGCTAATAGGCAAATGTGGTAGGAAACAAATATTTTACAAGAAAATCCGGGTAATTCAAAGATGAGGAAGGAAAGATATAGACAATTCTGGACTATGCTCCATCAAGGTCGTGTCTGGAATGATCCACGTTACAAGGAAGGAAAGATACAGACAATTCTGGACTATGCTCCATCATCATCGTGTCTGGAGTGATCCACGTTACAAGGAAAGAAAGATACAGACAATTCTGGACTATGCTTCATCATCATCGTGTCTGGAGTGATCCACGTTACAAGGAAGGAAAGATACAGACAATTCTGGACTATGCTCCATCACCTTCGTGTATGGAGTGATCCACGTTACAAGGAAAGAAAGATACAGACAATTCTGGACTATGCTCCATCACCTTCGTGTCTGGAGTGATCCACGTTACAAGGAAGGAAAGATATAGACAATTCTGGACTATGCTCCATCACCTTCGTGTCTGGAGTGATCCACGTTACAAGGAATGAAAGATACAGACAATTCTGGACTATGCTCCATCACCTTCGTGTCTGGAGTGATCCACGTTACAAGGAAGGAAAGATATAGACAATTCTGGACTATGCTCCATCACCTTCGTGTCTGGAGTGATCCAAGTTACAAGGAAGAAAAGATATAGACAATTCTGGACTATGCTCCATCACCTTCGTGTCTGGAGTGATCCACGTTACAAGGAAGAAAAGATATAGACAATTCTGGACTATGCTCCATCACCTTCGTGTCTGGAGTGATCCACGTTACAAGGAAGGAAAGATATAGACAATTCTGGACTATGCTCCATCACCTTCGTGTCTGGAGTGATCCAAGTTACAAGGAAGGAAAGATATAGACAATTCTGGACTATGCTCCATCACCTTCGTGTCTGGAGTGATCCACGTTACAAGGAAGGAAAGATATAGACAATTCTGGACTATGCTCCATCACCTTCGTGTCTGGAGTGATCCAAGTTACAAGGAAGGAAAGATATAGACAATTCTGGACTATGCTCCATCACCTTCGTGTCTGGAGTGATCCACGTTACAAGGAAGGAAAGATATAGACAATTCTGGACTATGCTCCATCACCTTCGTGTCTGGAGTGATCCACGTTACAAGGAAGGAAAGATATAGACAATTCTGGACTATGCTCCATCACCTTCGTGTCTGGAGTGATCCAAGTTACAAGGAAGGAAAGATATAGACAATTCTGGACTATGCTCCATCACCTTCGTGTCTGGAGTGATCCACGTTACAAGGAAGGAAAGATATAGACAATTCTGGACTATGCTCCATCACCTTCGTGTCTGGAGTGATCCACGTTACAAGGAAGGAAAGATACAGACAATTCTGGACTATGCTCCATCAAGGTAGTGTCTGGAGTGATCCACGTTACAAGGAAGGAAAGATATAGACAATTCTGGACTATGCTCCATCATAATCGTGTCTGGAGTGATCCACGTTACAAGGAAGGAAAGATATAGACAATTCTGGACTATGCTCCATCACCATCGTGTCTGGAGTGATCCACGTTACAAGGAAGGAAAGATACAGACAATTCTGGACTATGCTCCATCACCTTCGTGTCTGGAGTGATCCACGTTACAAGGAAAGAAAGATACAGACAATTCTGGACTATGCTCCATCAAGGTCGTGTCTGGAGTGATCCACGTTACAAGGAAGGAAAGATATAGACAATTCTGGACTATGCTCCATCACCTTCGTGTCTGGAGTGATCCACATTACAAGGAAAGAAAGATACAGACAATTCTGGACTATGCTCCATCAAGGTCGTGTCTGGAGTGATCCACGTTACAAGGAAGGAAAGATATAGACAATTCTGGACTATGCTCCATCACCTTCGTGTCTGGAGTGATCCACGTTACAAGGAAAGAAAGATACAGACAATTCTGGACTATGCTCCATCACCTTCGTGTCTGGAGTGATCCTCGTTACAAGGAAAGAAAGATACAGACAATTCTGGACTATGCTTCATCATCATCGTGTCTGGAGTGATCCACGTTACAAGGAAGGAAAGATACAGACAATTCTGGACTATGCTCCATCACCTTCGTGTCTGGAGTGATCCACGTTACAAGGAAAGAAAGATACAGACAATTCTGGACTATGCTCCATCACCTTCGTGTCTGGAGTGATCCACGTTACAAGGAAGGAAAGATATAGACAATTCTGGACTATGCTCCATCACCTTCGTGTCTGGAGTGATCCACGTTACAAGGAAAGAACGATACAGACAATTCTGGACTATGCTCCATCACCTTCGTGTCTGGAGTGATCCACGTTACAAGGAAGGAAAGATATAGACAATTCTGGACTATGCTCCATCACCTTCATGTCTGGAGTGATCCACGTTACAAGGAAGGAAAGATATAGACAATTCTGGACTATGCTCCATCACCTTCGTGTCTGGAGTGATCCACGTTACAAGGAAGAAAAGATATAGACAATTCTGGACTATGCTCCATCACCTTCGTGTCTGGAGTGATCCACGTTACAAGGAAAGAAAGATACAGACAATTCTGGACTATGCTCCATCACCTTCGTGTCTGGAGTGATCCACGTTACAAGGAAGGAAAGATATAGACAATTCTGGACTATGCTCCATCACCTTCGTGTCTGGAGTGATCCAAGTTACAAGGAAGGAAAGATATAGACAATTCTGGACTATGCTCCATCAAGGTCGTGTCTGGAGTGATCCACGTTACAAGGAAGGAAAGATATAGACAATTCTGGACTATGCTCCATCATAATCGTGTCTGGAGTGATCCACGTTACAAGGAAGGAAAGATACAGACAATTCTGGACTATGCTCCATCATCATCGTGTCTGGAGTGATCCACGTTACAAGGAAGGAAAGATACAGACAATTCTGGACTATGCTCCATCATCATCGTGTCTGGAGTGATCCACGTTACAAGGAAGGAAAGATACAGACAATTCTGGACTATGCTCCATCATCATCATGTCTGGAGTGATCCACGTTACAAGGAAGGAAAGATACAGACAATTCTGGACTATGCTCCATCAAGGTCGTGTCTGGAATGTTCCACGTTACAAGGAAGGAAAGATACAGACGATTCTGGACTATGCTCCATCATCGTCGTGTCTGGAGTGATCCACGTTACAAGGAAGGAAAGATATAGACAATTCTGGACTATGCTCCATCACCTTCGTGTCTGGAGTGATCCACGTTACAAGGAAAGAAAGCGACAGGCATAGTAAGAATATTCAGATAGGAACTTTGTGTGACATATGGTCAAAAGGCACAAAAGGGACATTACGCCAGATTGTGTAATAACTCTAGTGCGTACATGGTTACCAAATCTGCCACATAAAGCGTATATGGGACACGCATGGAATTAAAAACTTCACTTTTGTGGATATATATCAAGAGACAGAGTAGAAAAGTTAAATCATATATAATTCACATTATGATTATATACTCTGTTAATGGAAGTTTCCATCACCTAAAATAGTCTTTCTTTTGGAAAAGTACTCATATAGACTTACATGTAAGAAAACTGGGTATATGGGAACAATGTTCTATCAAAACATACACTGCCTTTGTCCTTTATTTTTTATCATGAATATTAGCAACTGTACCATGTATTACTATTAGCACAAGTGTTAATCTCTCGTAGTAAATTCCTCTCTTAACCTTTGACCTCCCCTTGCTGGAGCGACCGTTACAAGCTCGCACACATTGGCTGGTGGAATCTGCCCAGTCTGTGGAACCAATCACTGCAGCTGGTGTCTTAAGTAGCAACCCATGGGGCATTCAGGCCTGTTTTACCTCGGCCTTTAATAGCCAACTCCTCATGGGACTGTCCAGTGTTTATAGAAATGGTAAAATTCTGCTTGTAACATCAAAAATGCTTCAAATTGCTTTTACGAGAGATTTTTTACGGCCGAAAGTGTCCTTGAGAGGCTTTTGATAAGATTCTATAAAATGAGAAATGTGGAACTTTCTGACCACAGCTGAGTTGTGTCATATACCCTAGCAATTATAAAGTCAATACAAACTCTTGCTCAAAAGCTAACTTACTTTGGTATTTCAAGCATTTAAATAAACACCTATTATAACCCTGCAGTGAAGTCACTAGATTATATAATCTAAGAAGGACCTTATATGTAACATAAATGGTTCATCATGAAAAAAAATGAAATATGCACATAAATATAACTGAAACTTTCATAAACATAACAATACAATAACATGCTAAAATATAGTTTCATAATAGAGGCACTTTATATTCTCTTTATACTACTACAATCTGTGTATCATTAAATTTATGACAAATTCTCACTAAATTAAAGGGACATTGCGTCGAGGGTAAAAAGGTGATCACTTTTATCTACCTATGCTGATTAACGTGTCTGCTAACGAGTTACGCTTCGCTTCACTGTCTACATGCAGTAGTTTTTATTTCTTAATACTTCAATTTTCTGAAATTTGGGGTCTGTGACTCATTACATGACATATTTATCCTTGACGCAGTGTCCCTTTAATGGAACCATATCAACATTAGTAACAGAGGCACTACTACACTCTATGCAGTTTGTAGCATTGGTCTATCATCGATTATAAAATGTTTGTGTGACACAAACCCTCTCTTGCTTCACTCGAATAGCTCACCATAGAGTGTGAAAGCACTTTCAGATATCATATTAAAATAGTTTGACAATAATTATTGGTCTAGCATTAAATATATATATATACACCCTATACCCTCTCTTAATGTGCTAGAATAAATCACTTTAATTGATACTTTCATACTTTATAAAGTTTGTTGCACAATAATTATTGGTCCAGCATTGAATATGTTACTTTGGAGGAATACATGACTTTATATTAGAGGCACTTTATAATTGATATAGTGTGGCACACTTAGTTTGAAAGAAAAGTCAGCATACAGCTAACCTCACTAAGATAGTTGTAGTTTGATGTCACATGTTACACTGTCACTAGTATCAGACGACACCGACACTGGCAGCAATGTCGACACTTTCTGGACACGACATGTGTCGTCGTCACTGCAAACGAACAGCTGGAATGTGAAGATGAGACCTGATTGGTCGGTAGCTGATTCTGGAACCTGCAGCTGGAGAAGATCCTGAGATGACACAGGTTTCAACTTTCCCTTTGATGTGTTTGATGTCACTATCTTCTCTCCACTTCCATCTGCAATAGGTTTGCATCTTCAGTTATGGTGAAATCTACATATTCAGACCTACCTTGCTCACATTTGATAATTGGCTTGTTCTTCAAAACAAAATGAACATAAAGATAAAAAACTTTTTGAACTACTAACTATTGTCTAAGTAAAAGATGCTAAGAAATATCTGTTGACGATTTCATGCTATGTTTACACCGATACCACAGCGCTTTATCCACCTCATAATTACTTCAACAATGGAGGTTCTCTAAAAATGCTCACAGAAAATTATTATTTGAAAACTTCATTCCAATCCTAATACGTCACAAAAGAATTTTCAACTTTCATCCTTTAGCTGGATTCAACAGATGAATTTACATTATGATCTTAGTACCACAATGAACATCTACAGTTTATTGGTTGTGACTCTGACCAATTTACAAAAAGAATCAAAGTACAAGTTCCGACTTACCACCTTGACTACTCAATTTCCAGGCATTAGGTGCTTCTTCATTCAGGTGACACGTTGATGGGAGGTCAAGGGTCAAGGTCAGAGCAATGTGACCTCCGGCCTTGATCTTGACAACTGGCTGTTCCGAGTCTACTGTTGAAACAGGTTTCTTAGAAGATGGCGTTTCTGATGCTTTTTTCGGTGCCTCAAATATAACAGGCAGCTGAAATGTATTAAAAACAAGACGTGAATGTTGTGCCCTCAGGTAATAGTGTAGATTGAATTATGATATCAAAGGAGTATTTAATGGTAGAAGTTGAGGGGAAGGGGGAAGCAAATATACACCTAGACCCCTTGTTCCCTTTAACACTATGTCATTTAGTTTCTACAAACTTCTTACCAAAAATAACATATGACCATTTTATATCCAAAGCTGATAATGCAGACAATTATGTACACATTTTATTGTAAATTATCAGACAAAACCAATAATTCTAGCATACCTTCATTAGACTTTTAGATTCCAAGTCATACACTTTGATTGCATGGTTATTTGTATCTGCAATATACACAATATTTCGTCTGTGGTCCACAGCTAATCCACCTGGCTCATCAAGTTGTCTCCCTTTGTCTGCATCACCTATCAGTGTCGTTATCTCTTTGGTTTTAACATCTAATGATTTAATCTGAAACAAAAGTTCATATGTGTTTGACATTTACCAATTACGTTTGGTAACAAAATTAGGACTAAATCACCAAATTTTTCCTGAAAAAGCCATTGAACTTAGCTACTTAAATGGAATCATGGTTATATACATTAATGATTTATATTAGCTACAATAACGCCCAAGCAGAGCTAAACAATAACTGAAACACTCACAATATCTCTTGAAATAATCAAGCAAAGTGACAATATATAAATATACTCAACACAACATACATTGGTACATAAGTCATTTTTACACATTTCTGTCCGCTAGATGTTTCGTAAAGGTAAAGCAAGCGTGTAAACTTTGCTGGGGGGAGGGGATAATCCACGGTAAAGAGTAGGGGTATACTGTACTTGGAGGTTATATGGATCCATTGAAGTACACTGGGTGGTATGCGAGTATAAACTTTAGAAGAATACAAAAGTAAACAGAAATCAATAGATCAGCAAATACCCTAGATTCTAAGAGTGATAATGTTGCTACCTTGTGATTGTAGGAGTCTGCCACCAGAAGAGGCCCTTCCTCCGAGACTAGCGCCACTCCGAGGGGGTGTTGTAGTTTGGCTGCTACTCCCACACCATCCACATCACCGTATGCAAACAGATTCTGATTGATAGAAAACGATTAGTCAAAATACAATCAAATCATCATTGGTGTTGAAATGAAGTTCGAATGGAGGTTTGGGAACCAGCCAAAAACAATGAACTTCTTTGAATGTTGTGTTATGCAGAGAGAGACTCAAGAGTATATCTATCATCAAATGTATCTGTAGCGAGGTACTCGAAAAAATCTTACATAAAGCCATGCAGCTAATAGCTGGTTAACTTCAGGAAGTGCCATTTGCAAAACTAGACAGGAAGCTATTACCGTAATTTAATTTAATTTGGGGACTGGTTGCTTTCTCAAACAAGCCTGACTACCATTTCAAGACAAAAGATAAATATATATAAAAATATTAGATAAAATTTTCGATAAACTTTCTTTGTATTTAATGTTTTAGCAATTCAGTATGTTACTCGGAGGTAATTCAAATAGTGAGACTCTTCACAGGTCATCTTACTGTTGGATCTCTCTCTCCCCCGACCAGAGCTTTGACGCCTCCATCTTTGAGTGCGATCATGCGTACAGAGGAGCTCTCCGCATCAGCGATGTACAGTGTGTGGAGCTTGTCCCGAGGCGAGATCGCGAGACCCGAAGGTTGTGCGAAGCCAGCTTTAGCAGGATAACTGTTGTTTCTGTTCTCCTCGTTACCAGAACCAGCAAACCTCACACAAGCACCTGCCTTGTACTCACTGAAACAGGTTGATGATTTCCTCACTGATACATTAAGAAACTGAACCTACTCATTGAGGGTACATATACTATCAAGGGGTTGGTAGCGTGAAGGGTTCAGTAGAGAAGTGTACCACTTGCAGTAAGATGGGGTTTGTTTTCAGATCTTAGAGTTGTTCACCTGGACCCTGTATATCCATAAGCCCGACCATCGCCACGGAAGTGTTTTATATCATCTCTATGCTTTCTGATTCGCTTAACCCCACAACTGGCTTTCTGGACAATTTTCCACCAAATTATGCAGATAAACGGGGTCTGACTGTACATTACCTTGTTTTAACAAATTTACAATTGCACATCTTACCAAAGTAATACACAGTACATGCACTAACCTGCCTTTGTACCATTTGGAGTCGTGTAGAAAGTAAGCCCAGATCTGATGGGTCCCAGCCATTGCTATGTAGAGTACATTGGGTGAAGAGACACCTGTAGGACAGATTATTGGTCATAAAGTTACATAAAATATTGGCACTTAATTGTCTCACAATGGCTATGGTCACATTGACCTGTCAAGCAGACATTTTCAGCGAATACATGATACTGGTAAGTGGTACATGTCACAGTTTGAAACTATTGCAACAGTCACATTACCACATCTCTCTCCTGTGAAGGGAATGATACCTTCAAATTATTCTGACATGTCTTATTCCACTCAAAGGGTCACAAATTTAGAAAATTTAGGTGACACCACACCTCCTTGAAACAAGTTTGTTATTCAACAAATTTACAAATGGTGAAAGCTACCATTAAAATTTGACCCACCTTCTGCAAAGCCTAGGGCGAGATCCCAAGGTGAGGAGATCTCCTGTTCTGTTCCCACCTGGCCCCCTTCTTTGTCTGTTCCCTGTCCCCCAGTCCCCACAACTGTGCTCACTGTCTGTCTCTCCAAGCTGATCTGTAACCAGGGCAAGAGACATATTACTAGCAAATTTACCTGATTCTGAAGATTTCATGTATTTTTCTATAACAACATGTAAGTCTATTTAAAAAGCACTATTTGTACACATTACTGAGTGTCAGTACATGAAAGAATCACTGGGATGTTACCATTGAGTTAAACATGGAAACTTTCGATACCCAGCCTCAGGCTATCCAATTTTAATTTCAAAAGACTAATGAAGTGGCCTCAAAACAGAGTTCATGTTCAGGAACACTCAGATAAACCAAGATGGTAATTATGACTAAATTAAATCAAACCTGGCGGATGAGGTGGTTGTCGGTGTCTGCCACCCACACAGTGTTACCCCAAGCAACAACTCCCTGGGGAGAGTTGAACCTGGCTGTTGAGAAATCTCCATCTTTCCACCCTCGCTCTCTGCCGCCAATAACAGTCTGGGGAAATAACGTATTATTTCAACTCCACTGTTATACACTTCAGTTTTATATGCTATTAAACAAATATGGTCAAATCCTTTTTAGATGAGACTGGATCAGGGGATGAGTTCTAAAGATTTACCTTAAATTTCTCTTAAAGAAGTTAAATGAGTGAGTAGTCATCGATTGAAAACATGACAGGTATAATGGTCAACTCCACATAAAATGTATACACATGAAATCATGTCTAGGATACATAAATAAGTTCAGGATCATTTGAACAGTTTTGAGACCAACCTGAACAATTCCAGTCTTTCCTTCCAGCAGGACGATTCTGTGATTGCCCGTATCAGCAACAACAACATCCCCATCTTCAGTTACACAAATTTTGCCTGGAAACTGTAGTGGAGATTTCTCAAGCTTATTCTTTTCCAACTTCAGTGGAATGTCAGATGTTTTCAGCTGGTCTTGAGATTTATAATGTTCAACAGCAACTTCAACAAATTCAACCAACTTCTCTCTGTGACCTTCCCCCACCATTGCATAAAGGTATTGACCTTGAGGTCCAACTAGTACAAAGGTCGGCCAGCAACTGACCTCCAACTGTTGCCATAACGACGCCTCTGAATCATTGACTACAGGATGTTCAATGTTGTAACGAAGAACAGCACTCAGAATGTTTGATGTGACTTTTTCATTTAAGAATTTAGCCGAATGTACACCAACTATTACTACACCATCCGTGGCCTTGAACTTTGACTCGAGGTGTTCAAGGTCAGGCAGAACATGCATGCAGTTTATACAGCAGTATGTGAAGAAGTCCAGCACCAACAATTTCCCTGAGAGCTGATTGGTCAATGACAGCGGCTCAGAAACATTTAGCCAGTCCAGATCTGAAATAATAAAGTATGAATAAAAGTATTGCAGATGAAGATGGAATGATGTACAGAAGTTTACAATGCTGTTGATGAAAAACCATTTGAATGTTCATGGTCCTTGAACAATGGTTAACAATATAGTTACATGGCAAATTTGGATTTGAAAGAAAAAGATGATGATGAATATCAAATCCAACTACTCCAATAATTTTTTGTAAATTAAGTCTTTAAAACATGTTTTATGAATTTACAATGGAAACGATAATTAGAATAAATAATGAAATGACCATGCAGATGCATACAGTACCCAGCAGGCACACGACGTTGTTACAACGTCGCATTTTGGTTGAAATAATGTCGCGACGTCGTTTCAACGTCTCTCTTTTTCGACGTCGATAAAACAACGTCGTTTCAACGTTGTTATTTTCGACGTCGATAATATATTCGATATCAGACGTCGTTTCAACGTCGGTATTTTCGACGTCGGTGTTATGTCGATATCTGACATCTGTTCAACGTTGTGATTTTCGACGTCGATAATAAGTCTATTTGCGACGGCATTTCAACGTTTTCACAATTCACAACGACATGGATCCTCACTGCATCCTACTGTTCATTGATTAGCGATCGCAATGGCTTATTAGGCATATATTCCAAATCTTTATCCTTGATTATTATATAAAGATATGAAGTCTATGGGCGTGCCTATATATCTAGGCGTTGTCGGATATATAAGAAATTACCATGTTAAATCCATCATTGATATTCTTTAATTTTCCGGAATGAGTAATGTTATTTTAAAACATAAATGTGCATGTACACGTAGTCTACAATAAATAAAAATGTATTTGTGCATATATTTTTTTATTTGATTTAGTGATTTTAACGAATGATAGGCGATTGTTACGAATTATTTCAATAGTTAACGGGGAATTTATTTTTAAACATATATGTAATCTTTTTTGTATGCCCATGTATTTTAATCATTTACTTATTTATCATTTGAGACTCTTTTCTAAAACGTAACAAATATTTGTGAAGCTGTGTACGTTTTCGCGCCAGCACAAAAGCTTATGACGTCATGTGTGCAACGATTACGTCACAAACCAAGTACTTTCGCCGCCATGTTTGACGTCGCCGTAGAGGGAATTTGTTTACGTTGCGTATTATGGACACTGGTGTCGCCACTTCTCTTTCTGAGGTAAGTTATTGTTCCTGCATTTATACACACTTTGATCATTAATATTTAATAAAGTCAACCCAATACGGACACGTCGTCCAAACCAAACCCGCCACACTACCACTAAACTCAATCGCAAAGCGAAGCGTGTTGTTTACATTTACTGCAGTAGAAGTCGGCAGTCTTATTAACACTGCTGAAGAACGAGTAGGAATCGTTAATGATTGTGCTACTATTACCTAACCTATCTAACCTATCCATACACTTTATTTTCACTGACAAGAGATCAACGACATTCTATTTGCAAACCAATGTTGGTGTCGCCTGCCCGGCTTTGGAAACATGGGCAAACTCTTTACAGTGTTGCGTAAAGTGCTCCGTGACGTGTCTTTTCACAATGATGCGCGGAGTTCGTATTGTCTTCAATCAGCTGTTTGCAAGTTCACTGAGTGCAGGCTTTGCTAACATGTTTATGTTGATTGCTATTTGCGTCATATTAAAGCGATTAAAAAGCGTGCTAAAATTGGCATCATGAATATTACTGTGCCACTTATATTTAAACGTTATTTCAATATGATATACAGAGTGATGCAAAAAGTATTCGGACGGTGACGTTAATTCCATTCACATGCATGTTAATTTAGTTGACTCTGGGATAAATAATTTTCATAGAATATGTTCTTGTTGGATCAATGTCAAAATGTTCATCTTTATTTGAAATCATCTCAGCTTGAAGTACATAATATAAATGACATTTTCCAAGGACAATCTAGATAATGTCATCCGATTTACCTACATGTGTACATTGTACATTGAATAAAACGTTTTCCATAGATCGCCATGTTAAATTTTTCACAACTATGTTGATCTAATGTACTGTCATTTCCAAGATAGAAAACAGAAAATTAAACATAAATTATGAAAAACATTAAATTTATGTTAAAAATTCTACCATTTATCAATCACAGAAATCACAGTAATTTGATTAAATTAACTAATAATTAAGTATACAGGATGATCGATTGGGTTTCAAAAACAAATTAAAGACAGTATCAGACTATCTATATGATGACATGCGTTAAATTCAAATGATCTTCTTGTTGAGATGATTTCTAATAATGCTGACAAGGTGTATACTGATTCCAACAGAACTTATTTCATGGTAATTATCTGTGCATGTACACGTAATTGACATGTATAATTTATGCTAATATATCGATATAGTGAAAGTGATTCATATATAATTATTTATAGGAGCTGGTATCGGTGGAAATTCAGTTATTTGTTGACAAATTAATTGTTTCCCTGACTATACAGTACAACTTGTTCTATAAGTTTCACAACTTGTGCCCAATCCGTTTCTTAAATGAATAAAATATGTTTTCAATCAATTCCTTGAAATATGTAGATGTGTTGAACATTTGATTAATGTACCTTTGTAAATTAATTTCTATTAATAACTGTGTTAAAGAAGTATGACTGTTTGTAGTGATTGATTATAAATGCTCACATATCTGTTTTCAGTCAACTGCTTGAGAAGGGATAAGATGGGAGCAGAGAGTTGCAGACGGGAGATATCGCATCTATAGATTAGCTGGGTTACCTATCAGGCTCCATCCAGAATCTTTTCTCAGGTATACACTTATTCATCATGCATCATGTATTTTCCGACATAAAACGATTAAAGGTCCATATATATTTAACACATAGAATTCAGATAGTTAAAGTACAGTGATAATGAATGATGAGTAACATGATTATTTTTGAAAATTAGATACATTTGATGAAGCATCGACATAAATAATAAGTTGATTTTCTTTCCCTTTTTCATATGTGTAAGTTGTCTTTTTCATTTTCCAGAAAGCTGATGAATGGCGCTGTGACGAAACGAAGACACAAAGAACCGCGTATTCTTGTTATTTTAAGGCAGAATAAACAATTATGTAATCTTAATCCCTAGCTGTCTGTTGTTTCTTTTTCGATTTTGGTTGCTTTGACTAATCCCTTGTTGCTACAGCTAACCCGGAAGATATAATATCTATCTTTTAGAGATACTTTTAGAATTGAGATTTTTTTTAGAGATTGCTGCTGCTCAGAAAGAACGTCATTTATCGACGTTGAAATGACGTTGTATTATGGTTGCATATGAAATTTGCGGCGACGTCGATGTATTGTCGTTGAATCGACGTCTTAACAACGTTTTTGACACGACGTTGCATCAACTTTGGTGCAACGTCGTATCAACGTAGATGCAACGTCGAACCAACGTTATTGCAACGTCGAATCTACGTTGATGCAACGTCGTAGCAACAACGTTGTTCCGACGTCGATTGAACGTCGATAATCGACGTCGCCGCAAATTTCATATACACCCATAATACAACGTCATTTCAACGTCGATGAACGACGTCGGTTCAACGTCGAATTGCCTGCTGGGTAGATGTAAATATGATGGTGTAGTAGCAATATTTTGGTATTGAATTTGAAAGACTCAGTTTTACCAGAAGGCAAATTGTTTGCATTGTTTTGACAATTGTGTCACTATACTGTGCTCCAAATCAGAATTTTAAAAACTTTAAAAAAATTCATAATATTTCTTTTTAAAACATTCAATGGAACGCAAATGATGCAATTACATGATAATTCCGTTGTTCATTTATCTGTGAGCATTTTATTAAGTATCAGTGGATCATTTTGTACTCTTACATCTCTACTCACTTACTGTTTAATAATATGATATATCAAATCTAAATTTCTCGCACTAGGTGTCGTGCGATGTTCTCTCTGCAGACTACTGTAGACAGACTCGGTAAATACTTGAAATTACCTTTCTTGAAATCAGGAATGATGAAATTGAGTGAATCTACTTGTTGTAGATGTTTTTTAATTCGTTCTCGGCGTTGACTTGGGTTGTCTATGACTTCTAACAACGATTCGTCGAGTTCCATGCACTGCGAAACAACTTTGTGCAGTCCCTCCATTTTCAATGTGTTTCCGGTTTATAAATAAACTGGTTCTTGTAGTGTGGTGCGTTGCTCTAAACAAATGTCCGTAACCAAGTTTCTTAATATTGTCTCTTTGCGTTTTTCAGCTTTCTTATGTGGTGACGGCTGTGTTATCTCACCTTGTGTAGCTTAAAATGTTTACAATTGGGAATGCCTTTTTGCAATGAATTCAGGTAAGTGAAAACAAAGATCAAAACTCACTCGCAATTTCCTTTCCGATCGAGTGCGATACTGGAAGCGCTCGTAAAATATCCAACAAAGGTGATCAGCAGGCTCCAGTCTTTTATTCGACCATGCAGCTCCCCCAGTTATACCAGTTTGGCTTGCCCTTTCAAACCGAAGAAATGTTTCTCGGGCATCGACATCGGCGCATCATTTGTGTTTTTGAGCGTGAATTTTATTTCCCAGTAGGTCTATATGCAACTCATTAAACCTGTTATTGGACAATGGAAAACTATTGTATGGATGTACACAATTTGTTTCGACATTGACAGTAATGTTTTTGTCAAGCAATATTAGAATCAATGTCGAAACGTCGCCTACACAGAAAAAAGTCATTATACTTTCAAACAAAACATTAAAAGAAAGTCCTACATTTAACTTGTTATGCATCCTTATAATTCAGTAAACAAACGTATTATGGAATCATTTTGTTCATGTAGGGAGTTTATCAGTTTTCTTCCGAAACATCAGGGACAGTAGGCCATAGACAAATATTATAGCATCTCTGTTTATACTCACATTTTGAATCCGTATTTCGACCGGACAAGTAGGCCTATATCGGTGATCTTACTGAAACATTTATTTTACGAAATCTTTGTAAATTTAGGATTCACTACATGCCTAAAAAATTCAGCGTGCTACAAAAGAAACTATTATCACGTACGTGCTTGTTGTTCTGGTCAAACAAGACAAGTTTCACGGATTTAGTTTGCGAGTTTTTTTTTCCTGCCTGTCGAAAGGGGTATTAAAATAGTTTTAATTTTACCCAACAATTGTAAATCTATGATAACATTATAATTTAACATATGTTGCCATGTTTATTAAACACTCAGTGTCTATTCTCAAATCCCGAGTAAAATCATTGTCTATGTTACGTGACCTCAAGATACCATTATGCAACTTAAACTGTCTTTATGTCACTCGACCTTAACTGTTGAATAAAAGCTGTTTGTCGTGTCGAGGTGAATATTAACATACCGACCGTACAACATTGTTTAGTTCAATAAAGGGGAAGCAGTCCTGATCAGTCTTGAGTTTATGATGCACTAGACTACATCACCTTACCACTTAATGTAATCACTAATGTTAACATTTTAAACAGTTTTACAAACATTCAGAAATTAGCTTACTCTGTAAATATCCAGAAAACACATTGTTTTTCCTTCTCAATAGTTTGGACTTGCGATGTTGTTTATTGAGAACAAACACATTTATACACGTTACAGTGACGTTTCAACAGTGTAATGTATTCTTAAAGGTGATATTACATACATTAACACTGCTTGTGTAAGTAAGCTAACAATACAAGAGGAACTTTAGCATTCTCATAATAGTACCTTCTCAACCTCATTTGTGTTAGTGGCCATATTTTGCTTTTTATTCTCTAAATGGCAGTTCTAACGATGTACATGCATATATCTTAATATTCATATGCCACTACTTCAAAAAAGTTGTTTTCCCGGGGAAGAGGTTCCAAGAACTTGTGGAGTATACCCAAAGTGACAAATACACATTTTTCACATAAATATTCTATAACCATGAAAACTTTACATTAAGTAATTTCAAGCTTAGTCCTAGTCTATAACATATCGAAATATCTTTAGAATGAAAACTGGAAAGGTCTGAAACTGAAATCAGTAACTATAAGTAAAGATTTGATTTGAACAGTATTTTATTTCCAAAGGACATATAACACAAGAAATTATGAAAACTGCAATGGAAAACAGGCATTAGCAAACAGGCTACAATAGCCTATATACATGCTTCTCCTAATTAAAGACTTCCCTTTTCATCGTCTCGGGTTAATTCAAAACCAGACAATACAGTGATTTATAATTGTCTAGATACATATATTTACACAAACAAAACTACCATAAATTTCAATATTAATAATCATACTTATAACTCAACTTATTTGAATTCCCATATTCGTGTGTATTCAATAAAACATTCCACACGGTGAAATTGGTCTTTGCTCTAGCTGTTACCGTTAGCAAATTAACAACTCCAAAAATAGAAATGACACATTTCGTAAAGTTCTGAAGTAAATACCTTTACTGACCCATGATTTTACAAAAGTCACGTGATTCATGAAACCAATCAGGGATTAGTAGCGTTCACTCCACGTTATAAAATGGGCCCATGAGAGTGGAGAGGGGACAATGTGTGATACTGCTACCCGGAGATAGTGTTTTACACCTCGGTAGATATACCTGGTCTCACGTGGTGCAGAACATGTCATTGGACACAGCGTGGAAAGTGCTTAATTGATGGATTGTACGATTTTAATGTTTTTATTTTGATAATTTTATCAGTGTGAAGCACCTGGCTAGAAGTTACACAGAGCTGGGTGTGTTGCTTCTTCTGGGAGTGTTTTACTGACTGCACATGCCCTTGTATTTCTTGGTCAAGGGACCTTGTTTTCGTTTTATTACAAAGGTCTTTTTGTGAAAACATCATTTTGTGAAAACATCACCCTGGCATGCATGTTGGACTTTGTCTAGATAGAGCATAACTTGAAAGCTTTTCTGAACAAATGTAAGTCATTCTTTAATATTTTGAAAAAGCCACACAACGACAAGGTCATTAAACTCATGACGGTAAATTGTAAGGCATGATAGCCAAGGTATTGTGAAATTAAAGCATTATTTTAATGTTAATCATTTTGAGATTTCAAGTGACTGTTATGTCATATAGTGGAAATATAATGTAAAGAAGGTATTTTGATTGTGTGGCGAAACCTTTTCTACCCGGAACTGTTAACATACACTGTTAAATAGAACAATTTCAAATCAGAAACGAACCGTGCTGTTTTATAGTCCTCGGACAGAGACACTCTTTCAACCATTGTAAGGTGTTGGAACATACTGTGGTTGCTACTAAGAGTATGTGTGACAGACTAGTTGCTACTGGACAGGAAGACGTCCCGTGAAGAGTGTAGAACCTCAAACACATCGGAGCTGCAGCGAGAGCATGATGATGGATACTCGCCAGTCATGGTGTGTCCGGGTTGGAACTGTTCGATCTCGACGTCATGGTAGCATGGACATACCCCAAATCAACACATATTCAAAACAAGTAAGTAAATCAAGTTTTCCTCTTTTAGAAGCTGACATGATAACGAGAACAGGGGATATGGATAGAAAACTTCTGTATTAATACGGATGCCTTCATAGCAATAAAGACGTTGTCTATCCATAGAACTAGATCGCATTTAGATAAAAAAAATTCCGCATAATAAAACCACCCTTTAAACAAACTCGTCTTACAATTATTGACATTGCGTGATTTACGATGCGACATTCTCCAAATGAATTTTAAAGCTTGGTGTACCTTTACTGCATATATGACTACAATATAGAACACGGGGCTGGTTTAAGTCTAAATTAAAGATTTGAGTGTTTAGGAGAGATGTTATCTAAGTCAATGTAAATGCAACCGCAGTCAAACGTATGTCCATAGTGAAGATCTAGACTAGATTCTATTCACATCTAGAATGGCTACAGGTTGACATGGCGATTACGGGCACCGTAAGGTAGACCGTATTAAGCATTTGAAAAATATCATTTGTTCACCTCCGTGATAATGCATTGTTGTGAATGTTTTGCATGACCCGCTGGCTTGAGCGTGACAACGCACATAAAGGTAGTCTTACTGTAATGAATCTAAATGATGACATTGGACTTGGAACCAGTTCATTTAACACACGTAAGATATCAGATTTTGACATCGGTGTCATTACACTTCGAATATCAACGGTTTACTCCGAGGAATAAATGGGCTAGTGCGTTCAAATGGATAGCAATTGTTTGTTAAAACGAAATCAGGGTAACGAAATGGGATGGGCTTTATTCCAAATTTGACAACATGTCTCATTATATAAAGCGAAGCAGACTTATTAAACAACTAATGGGTTTAATGTTTCTATTGATAACGTTGTTCAACAGACGTATTCTTTGTCAACCGAATCCGTAGCATACTGGCTCACTTATTGTATTATCAACATTTGATATACGATCAATTATCTTATGGGAAAGCAATGGTAGTGTTAGCCACTAATGGACCGTTTCGTTCCAGTTGGTTAGTTTGGTTGTTTGTTGTACCAAACAGAGGACCCCATTTCGCCTGAATGTTTGTTGATTTATGTAAATACAATCCATTAGAAACGTTTTGATGAAACGTGTTTGATCAAGCAAAACCACACTATAAGGCTGTTAATTACCTTTTCCAAATGATGCCTAACATACTTTATCACAGGTGTTTCTCGTATCAACGGGCTTGTTTGTGATATTGGCAATTCCAGAGGATTAGACATCACGTGTGATGTATATTGCAAATTACTTAAAACGTTTGGTAAAATTTATAATTATTTTATCTTTTAAAACATTTTTTTATTTAGAGCTCCTTACTTATATGACAATTGGTAACGTTTTTGTAGCTTCTACATGTACACCAACGTGTCCGTACGCAAGATAATACTCGCGCCCGTCTCCATTACTGGCTAATGTAAGCCTTGCAGCATTTCCTTCACTTTTCCGTGATGGCGAATCAGAGCCCATGATGCATTTCAGGTGCAGCGCTCCGCTATCTGAGCATGGCAAACTGGCGCGAGTTATGCCATGCCGAGGAAAGCTGCATGTACCCATGTAATGTCTTTAATGTCGAACCCGTTTGTTACGTTACTGATCCTGTTGATGAAAGCAATGTTTCTATTATGTTCTCCAAGTTCTATGATCAAATTAAGCCCAATGTTATGACTTCAGACTTTGATTCTTAAAATGTAATTTCTCCAATGAAGGTGGTGACATAAAACCACAACAAGGTTGAATGAGTATCACATATTTAATATAACAATAGTGTTTGATTCTTATGGTCAGTAAAGCGAGACTTTACTCAGCATAAATGAAAGATGTTTTCACATTATGATCCCTGCATGGCCATTTTAAAGAATTGTTAAGGAAACAATGAGTTATGTAATTTTACTATTATGCAACATTCTGAAGCAGCAAATCAGACCATGCATGCATCTCTACAAATCAATATACATATTATCAAGACTTAATACAGACAATCCGAATCACATATGTTTTGTCCTTCACACATTCAATTCATGGGAGCGTCTCTCTACTAGAAGTTACAATGAAAATTCAATGAACTTAGAGTACTTCTTTTGCTCCGGATTCGTAAATGGTGTGATTAAACCGTAACAACAACATACACGGTTGCCATGTTCATGTTAACAAAAATATTTGGAAGCCTTATTCATTAGCTCGTTTACATATATATAAGTATCGACGCTTCAATGCCCCATATAGGTTCTCACTCTTTGTCCAAACTTAGACAACTAATGGTCAACAACAAATTTAAATGGATAGTCGGTAACCTTATCTCAAGAGCAAACATTGGTTTCGGTCAGGTTACTGAAATTCATTTTCATTTACCAAACATCCTTAAGTAGTTCATTATACATTTATTATGCATGACTTGAAATTCAAAACGTGAATTCATAGTCAAATGATTCGACCTGCATTCACGGTCTAATGAAATAGTATGAACACGTAGGCAAATGACATAACATGAATATGTGGTTTATTGAAATAGATTGGACATGTGGTTTAATAGAATGACAAACTATGTGGTCTATTGAAATAGTATGAGTATGTAATCTATTGAAATGGCATGCATATGTTGCCTAATGGAATATCTGATGATATGTGGTTTAATGAAATATCATAAATATGTGGTCTAATTAAATAGCATAAATATGAGGTTTAATGAAATAGCACAAATGTGCGGTTTAATGAAATATCATGAATATGTGGTTTAATAAGATAGTATGAACATGTTGTCTAATGAAATAGTATGAAAATGTTGCCTAATGAAATAAAATGGATATGTGGTCGACCTGTTGAAATAGTATGAACATGTTTTCTAATGAAATAGCATAAATATGTGGTTTAATGGAATAGCATGAATAGGTGGTTTAATGAAATAGCAAAAATATGTGGTTTAATAAAATAGCATGAATATGCGGTTTAATGAGATTATTTTAGCATGAATATGTGGTTTAATGAAATGGCATGAATATGTGGTTTAATAAAATAGCATAAATATGTGGTTTAATGAAATATATTATAGCATGAATATGTGGTTTACTGAAATGGCATTAATATGTGGTTTAATGAAAAAGCAAGAAAATATGGTCAACATTAAGAAAAGAAATGACTTATTAAAATACTGCATTTGTTATTCACATTTGTATGCTTTCGTAGGTTTTATGTGAACCAATATTTGTTTGATATTGGTAAAACCTTAGATTAACAGGATGTGTGTTTATGAATGCGATTATGTTGAGCATACACGCAGGTAAATATTACCTGTGATCTATCGAGTTCTCTTGTTGTATTAATGCTACTTCTCTCATGAATTTCACTTATTAATGTCTTTATTTTATTGTCATAAACATTAGTGTATAGATATAAGGATTAGTGCTTTAAACAAAGAAGTTTACTTCACTGACAGAACGATCGCATACAAATCTTCCGGGTTAATTTATTACAACGAAGACTTACAAATGTGACATAGATAACAGTCTTACTTTATGGGAAATGCTTCGCGAAGTTTATCTAATATATTAGTGCTCTGTTTCAAGACCTTGGTACGTGTATTGAGCTTATTTAACTCTTTACATTAAGTGAATATTTTTGAAAGTTTTTGTTGTTGTTTTTGTTTTGTTGTTGTAATCAATTGTGCCTATCATGAAATAGAACATGTGTTTTATCGATATCGATAAAAATAAACGTTAACAAAAGTGTATATCATAACATTTTAAAAAAGTGATATTACCAATAGTCTATATACCCGTTTGAAACATATACACCGTTGGGCAAAAGAAACGATACAATACACAAACACAAAACACAAAATATCTCTGCCGGATAAATTCAATTTTGAATGTCTGTGATATATCTCGGAAAGAGCTATACATAATTTCATTCATGAGAGTATGATATTTAGTATTTTATATCTGTTCAAACACACGTGGGGAGCTACCGTTGCTATTTTTAAAAGGCTTTTCTGGACATAATGTTTGGTAACATTTTATGAAATTTATGTTATTGTAAGCATAATCATAATGTACCATCTTGAAAACAAATTTGTTGACGCACCATTACTGTAGTACGTCATAAACCAAGCCAAAACGTATTTTTGAAGCTGCTATCTCGTCAAGTTTAAGGTTCGAAAACGACGAGTTCTTAAAACGTGTGTATCTCAGAAATTTGAACAGATAATGTTTTGAAATTTCAAACTTAGTTTAGTTGTCTTCTGAAGAGATGGTGAAACTCTATATCAGTTGTATGTATCGCTCGTTGATTGAAATATCTTGTAAATTTTATTCTATCGTTTCTTTTGCCCCTGGGTGTATATCATTGGTTACCAAATAAGAGTTGACGTTTCCTGACATCCCATCAGTAAATGTCACGATTTGTTAAACAATTTTATAACAGATAACAACGTTTCCTCAATGTTTAGATAACACCTGTGCATGTCACCTTTTATCTGTAAATCCCTTCAGTATCACGTATGGCGAAACAATTGTTTACACAACTCCATGGTAACACTGTCCGAGATATTATATCACTCAGTATCATAGTCAGTCTAGATTGATATCACTCTCCATTATCAAATGATGACGAATATTGAACTGAGAACAAGTTTCATTGTTATCTGGGGTATTCGTCAAAGTAATGACGTCTTTAACTTAGTCAGTCATAGATAATGTGTATATAATAATATTTTTTTATTTTTTGGTTTCATATTTTCTTAATTCTTAAAGGGGCAGTAGACGTATTTTGCAAATTTTATTTTTTCAAATGTCCCATTTATAACGATAGTTTATGTCATTTATATTTACTTTAGAGGGTAAAACATATTATTAGAGAATCTAAGTTTTCGTAGTGGTAAAACAGTGCCGTATATAAAGCAAAACTTGCATGGCAGCCATTTTATTTTGACAACCCCAGTGTCAGCATACAGTTCAGACAACCCCAGTGTCAGCATACAGTAGAGACAACCCCAGTGTCAGCATACAGGACAACTACGGGACCTACTTGGACAGTAAATCCTTTCCCTCTCGAGAAAATCTGCCATATAAATACCAATGCTAATTTCCAGTGGAAAAGTCTTTTCTCAAGTAAAGATACCCCACATGTCTACAGTGATACCTGTAAGTCAAGTGTTAGCCTATCGCTTTAAAGCTTTATCCCCTAATGTTTGGAGATTGCAGCCGCAAGATAACCCGTGTGAACAATGACAGAAAGACTATCTTGTCTGAAGTGAGATATGTTAAAAATTTGCCACTACAGATAAACTTATATTATGTAAAACCGTACCAACTTAATATCTGTATTTTCGTTCATTATCAATTCCTTTGCCATGCTTATCAGTTGTGAAATGTAAGTTTTGCATATTACTTTAGGTAATTCTAACCACGTACAGCCCAAAATATACGTAATTTCTGAAACTCCAAACAAATCAGGTTGTCCTTTCTGATGCAATGTTTAAAAAAGTGTCCAGTTATTGATGTTTCTGTCCAGGGTTCCAGCTTAATATTTTACACCTTTGTCAATTGGTAGAGTCATCAATCTGACTTACATCACTTCATCTTCAGCTATCGTGTTCTTTTCTTATCGCATATCTTGTCCCAAGGGATGACTAACCATCGAGCTTGTGTGAACCAATGTTTGACGCCACGCCCATGTCCAGTATTGTAAAGGTTTGTTCCTTTGCACTAAACAACCTTACTTAGTACTTAGCTAGCTTCATTGGCATTTTTTAACATAGGCCAAAGATTGTCTTAATTGGTTTGGTCACCTCATGCCCAGGATTGTAATCATTTGTCCTTTTGTATGAACCATATCTAAGTAGTACATGTTATTCGGAGTTTGTTTTTGCATTGCCCTTGCAGTTTCCATTTTTATATCCAAATCCTTGTAATTATCGAGGAAATCATTCAATGATCTTAAAGCACTTCATTTCAGTCGTCGTGTATGGATATATTGTGTCTTGGGTTGACTGTTTGAATCAGTCTTGTTTCCACGCTCGAGATCATGTCCAGGATTGTAACCCTTTGTCCTATTGCACGGACAACCGTTACCAGTATACCTCAGAATACTGTATTCTTTATATCAAACAAAACTTGTCGCCCAGGGGAAGTAATTCTACTGCTTTGAACCTCGTAAATGATGTAATCAGCCTTCACAACAACATACACGCGGTTGCCATGTGTATTTTAAAGAAAGTATTTGGACTTATTCATTAGCTAGTTTACCTACATGAAATTATATAAGTATAATCGCTTCAGTGCCCCTTTTAGATTCCAAGTCTTTGTCCAAATTTAGACCGTTCATGGTCAACAACTAATTTAAATGGAAAGTCGGTTACCTGATCGCAAGAGCAAATATTGGTTTCGGTCAGGTTACTGAGATTCATTTTCATTTACAAAGCGCTCGTAAGAAAATATTAGGGTTTGGGTCGTTCATAATATAAATATGGAGTACAAAATGTAATTATGATTGATTTCAACTAAAATCCATTGAAAATATCATCAAAGATTATGAAATATCAAGAATATGTAGTCAAATGAAATAACAGAATTTGTTTAATAATGAGTCTTAGTGACTTGATTGGTCTATTCATTGAGACGGAGAGTTGTGCAATACAGACTATATAAAACTTTATCTTTTGATATGTAATTAACTGAAATATCTTAAACAAGTGGTCAAATGTGGTCTAACGAACAAAAAAACAACTTGATTATTCACAGCTAAAGCCATATTAACAGAAAAGAAACCGGGAATAATCTTGAACTGGTTTTTGTTGTATGTACACATATAGTTTATGGTATGTTAACTTGGATATATATTTTATTTTATATGTATACACACAATGTCGATATATGACTGGCAACACCTGGGAGTGTAGGGCAGGGCGGCACACATTTTCTTATCAAGGGAGACAACTGCTTGTGGTCTAAAACAAATAGGAAACGTGATGTGTTGAGGTGTTATATGTTATGACATAAGTACTGGTATGTGCTTAGATACACGAATATTGACGAGCACTAGCCACTTACTTCTATTGTCTAAGTTGATAATAAGGTTCTTTGACACGTTTACCTATGATTGAAAGTACACATGGGATTATGAAGGCTATAGTTGTAACCCAAACATTTCTTTTAGTACCCCAAACTAAATTGATTGTGTAATAACATGAATATATTGATAAATAAAAAAAGGAACGGCAATTAAACTGGCATCGATTTGTTTAGCTATATACAAATTTGCTTTTGGTTTGTAAATATACGTTATGTTAAAAGATAAATAACCTGTCTGGTTTTTTTATTTAATTGATTTGATTTATGAGTTCTCTTAATTACTTTATTAGTAGCCATACACATCTGCAGGATACAGTATTACAGGGACTTGTGATTTGTAACTCTCTTCAAAATGTGCAGCACACAGGCATAACGTTTGACGCCTTCAACCTTTACATTAAATGGCGATAAAATTGCTTAAGTGAATCACTCGAACACCTCACTCCATGTAAGTGAAAACGATGCTATGACTTACATGCTGAATATAGCGACGGATTTAACTTCAGTTTTGTTGACTTTATGCACAGTTTCGCATTCACTTGACAAAAATCCTTCATTTTGCAATTGCATCCAAATATCCTTCGAAATCTAAATAGCGATATGTTGAAGTGTCTGAGGTCATAAACAATTTCATCAGACCGATATTAACTGAGGTCGTCAACGAGGTTTTCATAATTGAGCTTGGTATTTAGCGGGGAATATGTAAAGAGCTTGATATAAACCCAAGACCATTGGACATCACTGACACTCTAATGAACCATTACGTTCCAGTAGATAAAGTTATTTTGACAGTTGTTTTACAGAATATAGGACCCCGTTTCTCCTGAATGGGAGACATATGCAATCCAATCCAATGTTACCATGTCTACTTTGTACTGACAGTCGGTGATCAGGCAACCAGCATGTAATAAGGTTTACATTTCAGAAATGGACTAACAGCGAAGCAGGTGTTGCTGTATCAAGGTGATTCCTTCTTTACAAATCTTTCGGGATAATTTATTACAACGATAACTTCCAAATTTGACATAATTATAGGGAGCAGCTTTATGGAAAATGCTTCTCAAAGATTATCTCAGCAATAAATGACACTGTACGAAAATCCAAGTTCCCGTATTAAACAAACTTTAACTCCTAGTAATAACTGTAATGTAAAACTGAACTTTAAGACCAATTTTAGATTTCCAAAATAGTATTTGTACTAATTAAAGTTTACACAGTATAGACAGCTAATATAATATATAAATTGACATGATTATGTCTAGTGTTTTAAAGGGGCAGTAGCTCGTTTTTTCACTCAAATAAGTCGATGAAAAGTATTTGAAAAATAATGTCACCAATAGTAAAACACCATTCTCTCTCCGGAAAATCAAATTGAAAATGGGTGTACATGGTTCGGTAAAGCCATGGGGATCGTTTTTGTAATGCGAAATGATTGAATTGTGTTCACAATAAAATGGCCGCCATGCAATTTTTGCTTTATACGCAACAACGTTATTATCACTACGGATAATTGGTTTGTGTAATAACATGTTTTACCCTCTAAAGTTAATATAAACGACATAAACTATCATTATAAATGGGAAATTTAAAAAAATAAAATTTGAAAAAAACGTGCTACAGCCCCTTTAAGATAAATCTATAAATGCATAGAAACACGATGACACAGCAGCATATACAACATGTGCAGCTACTAACTGTATTGATGATGACCCGGATATATTTGGTTCAATACAAATGGACGTATGTTATAACCCCTAGTTTGTTAAAAAATATATTTTAAATTAATGTCTTACATTTATGATAATAATATTGACATTGTTCTATACATGAATGACAAACACATGTTATAATTGTCGTTCCCTCAAAACCTATCAATGTTTCACATTTCAAACAGATATGATAATTATTCCTCAATGTTTAGATAACACCTGTAAATGTCCTTGTGTATCTTTAAATCCCTCCAGTATCACGTGTGACGAAATAATTGTTTACACATCTCCATGGTAACACTGTCCGAGATACGATATTTGTCACCACCACTCTTTATTATCAAATGACGTCGAATATTGACCCGACAAAATCCAATCCTTTTCTGCTCTTGGTATACGCCAATTACTAATTTGAAGAAAGTGTTCGTTACATGTGTATAAATTTACTTATATATTTATATATTTCAAATTTTCTGATATAAAATCTCAAAACAGGGTTAGACATAATTCCGTTTAAGTTTGATTATTTCAATCAACTTTTTTTATTGTCTCTCCAACAGTAACATTGCCGTACATAATTTTATTGAAAACCATCATCGGACAGGTCATGCTGTAAACATCAAACATGTATGTCACACCCCAATGATAACATGTCTCAGTCTGATTATGTCTTTCGCTGTCTTATACTTTGACAAAATGTAATCTCTGTTTGATACCTGTTTATTCATAAATGTTACATTTGTGTGTTTCTTGTCTACATAATAATATATATGCTGTAAACACCGTACAACACCACTTCAACTCCTAAACATAAAAACCACCCAGTATCAGCATGTAGTACACGTACGAAACCTACTTGGAAAGTAAATCATCTCCTTCTAATAAAACTCTGCTGTCTAAATACCACTGTGAGCTTTCAGTCTCACGGTCTTTCGTCAGTAAAGATACCCCACAGGAAAAGTCAAGTGTTAACCTATCGCTTTAAAGGTTTATCCCCTAATGTTTGGAGATTGCAGCCACAAGATAACCCGTGAGAACAACGTTAGGAGGACGATCTTGTCTGAAGTGAGATATTTTAAAAAATTGCCACTACAGATAAAACTTATATTATGTAAAACCGTAACAACTTAATATCTGTATTTTCGTTCATTATCAACTCTTTTGCCATGCTTATCAGTTGTGAAATGTAAGTTTTGCATATTACTTTAGGTAATTCTAACCACGTATACAGCACGTATTTTCTGCAGTAAAACCATTAAGCAAGTCAAACCTATATGGGACATGATATCGTAAACTCTGTCAACGTAATGTACATATATCCATGACCCCATGGGGATCACAAGTCAAAATTAACGAATGAAAGTTAATAATTACACCACTAGGTACATGTAGGTAAAATAAATATACATTTTCAATATATACAATTACATTTCGAACCAATACTTACGTCCTAGTTCATTTCATAATACGACATGAAAGACTGGCCTGTTTAAGCACGTTTTTTGCAAATTTTATTTTTTCAAATTTCCCATTTATAATGATAGTTTATGTCATTTATATTTACTCTTGAGGGTATGACACAAGTCAATTATCCGTCGTGGTAATAACGGTGTTGCGTATAAAGCGAAAATTGCATGGCGACCCTTTTAATGTAAAATCTTTTATTATTTAAAATTACAAAAACGATTCCCATGGCTTTACCGAACCATGTACACTCATTTTCTAACTTGATTTTCTGAAGGGAATGGGTGTGTTACTATTGGTGTTATTATTTTTTAAATACATTTCATCGATTTATTTTAGCGAAAAAACATGCTACTGCCCCTTTAATATCCTATCAGGGGAGACAACTGTCTCTGCACTAAACCAAATGGGAATGTCGTGGTGTGTCGAGTTGTTCCTATGTTATGACCTGATCACTGATATGTGTATAGAAACACGAATATGGCGGGGATTGTTTAAACTACCCACTTACTTCGATTGTCTAAGTTAATAATAAGGTTCTTAAACACGTTTACCTGTGATTGAGAGTAAATACGGGATTTAAAACGGCTATTGGTATAATGCAAACAATGATTGCTTAACTCTAGTAAAGGATAACATATATAACTTTAGATAAAATGTGTTTAACTTGCATCATTGACGTTGGAATTACTTATCATTAAATTTGCGTGTTTTAAAACATTTTCATTCCATTAATCTATTCATTATCACATTTCACAGTTCAGAAACATGTTCTTAGAATAGCATTCGTGTGTGATATCAGATAGATCTCAAACCACGTGTTTGTCTGGTGACTTTCTAACTGCTTTATGACTTAGATAGTTAGATATACGGTCATTATATACTTTACCCAATTATGATATAGAATAAAATCAACACTACGTATACAAAGTAATGCTATTATGATTATAAATACCTTTGAAACGTCCGAACTATGACATTTATATATGCCGCTATGTGGAGTTTAAACATAGTGAAGACGGCGGGACTTGCAGTAGTCGAATCGATAGGAGCCCGCTATATGAATATGACTGTTGCAGTTAAGGCAATTTCGAATTTATGTGGGTCTTTCGATTTGCTCATATATACATGTAGATTCGACGTTCATGTCATAGGCCCAAGATATGCGGTTTTGGTCCAAATAAAAAAGATCAATATGAAAATCAACGTTTAATGACATTTTAATTAATCAACTTTTATTTTGAATAATTTCAACGTTGTCATGTGGATGTATTGTTTGATATTGATTCAAAAGTTCTCAGTCGATCTGCATTATCTACTGTAAGCCTCTTGATACACATTGAAGTGTCGTAAAATATTACATATGAGGGTACCCTGTTGATTTTTAAAAGTGGTCATGTGATTGATAGAAAAATTTAATTACACAAAAATATTTTGCGAAAAATAAAACAACGTCAACTGCTATGCAGTAGACTCGGAAATAGAAACACGCGTTACAGTCGTCGCAAAGACAATACAATTCTAATTGTAGACTACTCTATGATTATATTAAATTAATATGTATTTCCAACTGTAATTTTTAGTGAAATCAACCGAATGAGATAATTAATTGGAGGGCAATTCCTGCCTTTTTTACACCATGAGATATCTCATCACCATTCCTATTCAGACAGTATACACTTAATTACTCATGGTGAGGTCATTATGTGAAATACAAGGACTCGAGACCTGACTCCCGAGGAGGTCTGACCGCCGAGGGAGTCAGGTCCGAGAGTCCTTGTATTTCACATAATGACCTCACAATGAGTTATTTAAGTGTTTTGTTATACCGAAGTTTTGTTTTTTCTTCTTCAGACTATAGTTTGTATTTTCTTATTTGTCAAATCGAACCCATCAGCTGACGCCATCTTGAAAGCGAACGTCAAAACAAACAGTCACGTGACGAGTCAATATCTCTGGTCAGGGAGAGAAATATCTGTCACAAAACTGACCTCATCACTGGAATCGGAGGTCAATGTACAAATATATTTTTCGATCACGTGGTGTGAACAGGCCAATGATATTCTTATAAATTTAATAGAGGTATAATAATAGATTATGTCCCTCGTCAATGAAGAGGGAAACGTTTGAAATGTATTTAACAATGTTCATGTGGATTTATTGTTTCCTTTCTTGTGAAATATTCAAGTCATTATTAATAGGTTCATGCTGCGCAAGAACATTGTTCTCCTTGAAAGTCTTATGAGGCATTTAGAAGTTGGTGAACAAATCTAAGACAATTTTATGGATAACAACTTCTTCTTTATTATGTGCATACTGTTTCTGGGTTGTTCCTTGTCCCTTTATCGGGTGAGTGCAGACAAAAGTCAGATTTACAAGGTACATACATACATGTATACATGAATATATCTGAAGGACTCATGAAGCCAGAATAACTATTGTAATTGTTACAGTAGAGTCTAAATGATTTGCCAGGAAGTGGCTAGAAACATTCCCTGATCCCTATTCATATGGGGCGCCAATCGTTTGATTGTGACAGATTCAAAGAGTTTTCGTCGCCGCCAATCAAGGATGTTTGATGCCATGATGAAGGTGGATTGCCTGTTGGTGGAGTGTGGAGGGTTCTGTGCATGTGTAGCACTGAAGTTTCGTGTTCTTTCAGTCTAATGTTAAATAGTTTCTGTCACAGTCACATTCCAGCTTATAGATACAGCCTCCGGGTTGTAGGTGGTGTGTGACGAGGTTTGTATGCCATTGGCCTTCAGAGTTGTTTTGTTCTGCATCCCAAACTATACCGATTTCAGCATTACAGTGTTCAAGATCTGTTCTGGAAGCGAATATGTAAACCTAATTTGTATGAATCGTAAGAGGCTGAACATACAAAAAGGCACATCCAAAAAGGGTTATTTTGAGTTTTACTCCGAAAACGTTAGAAAAAACCCAAATGCACATCTACATAATAAGATGATTGTTCACCATATCAAGCTCAGTGTTTTTATTTCTGGTCAAATAACACAATTTTGAATAGTCTTTCAACCAGAATGAAGTTTCAAGAAATTGAAAACTCCAAAATAGTCACGCGATGTTCCACATACATTCGTTGAGTTAGACATTCGGCTTTTCAGTTCTGATCTGGAAACAAAATTTAAAGTTTTGTTTCAATGGAAAAGCCTAAACATAAAATTTCAAAGAGGTGATTATTCCAATATGACAGAGCTCTCTGTCGACAAAAAGTAAAGCTATTCCAATATGATTTATCGTTCAGGTGTGCCTTTTTATGAGTAGACAAAGTTGAAAACGAAAGCCGAGAGAACGTTCCTCTTTAAAAAAGTTCAGTTGAAAATTATTACTGGAGATATTTATTGATGACTTTAGATTTGACAATCTGGCAAATGATTGCGCACATTCTTTCCAAAATAAAACCAATGAGAAGTGAAGGCTTTCTACGTCACTAATGTGGAAATACGGCATAAGAAGCTTAAGACAACGATGACCGGTCTAATGATACATATAAGGTATTTTGCGGATATATATTAGTGAGTGTGTAACTTTCCAAACAATTAAACTTATTGAAAAGTTTTTTCTCATTTCATAAGTGTATAAAACAAAGTAGCGGATATACTCAGATACAATTGTGTCCTCTGCTCTTCTACTATAGGTGTCACCTGGACCCAAACTACTGGAGACAGGCTGGCGTGTGTACTATAAAAACGTCAACGCCTGTTACGACTGAGTATATGAAAGGGCTTAGGTTATCTAAATTAATTATGTTATAAAAACGCAATTGCTTTTTTTTCTTGTTCTGATGGTTAAAATGTTAAACATAGTATTTATATAGATAAGTTAATGCAATAATTTTATTTTTCAGATCATTGACTGCAACGCAATGTATGGAAAATTGTTGCAAAAATATCCTTCCCGAAGACTTCCAAATGCAACCACCCCAATCTCACACAGACGCACGAATAA
Organism: Gibbula magus; assembly: GCA_936450465.1. Classification (NCBI taxonomy): domain Eukaryota; kingdom Metazoa; phylum Mollusca; class Gastropoda; order Trochida; family Trochidae; genus Gibbula; species Gibbula magus. The sequence continues at coordinate 51,070,058 of OW388303.1, read as the reverse complement.
CCACTCAAATTCCACTGGACTCAGATCTGCACCGCCTTTTTGTTTTCGCCAACGAGAATATACGAGACTTACATCGATCAGTAGCACAGTGATGGATGGCAGAGACAGTAAGGCTTCTACACATCGGGAGAGTAGACCTTCTACTCAGGGTCACACTAAAAACATTGATCCAATCAGACTGAGCAGTTATTTGAAATCTCGCGGTTGTGGAACACCAACTTTAGTGACGTCATCCCATTTTGTGGAAAACGACCAGACGCTACCAGCCGGTGTCCGGGCAAGGGTTCTCCCAAAGAATCCGTCCTTAAGGGAGAAGTTTAAGGGACGAGCCAGGTTAGATTACGAAATGGCTAACATCAAAGCAGAAGCATTTTGTGAACAGGAGAAAGGGCGGTACTTTCGTACAGCATCTGCAAACTTACGAAATCGTGACATCCGGTTTCAGGAGGAAGAGTTGCGCGAACAAATGCGCCGTGAACAGGATGTCGAATTGAAAGACGAAGATGATGATGACATTCTCAGTATAGCGGCCTCTCCCTTACAGAAAGAAGAACTATTTTTCCGCATAGAGGTTTGGTTGCGGGAAGTAGAGACTGCGTTGGGTGGTAGTATCAGTATGTAACATTGGTCAACCGATACCATTGATCATTTTATAACGATAATTCTTCAACACAGACAACTGTGATGAAATCTATAAAATGATATGACGTCACCGATATCCTATCTTTAATTTAACTAAATCATTTGTCTGCTCGTAAACCCGTGAGATTATCAAGGATGTGATGTACTGGCGGATCCAGGGGGTGGTTCGACGGTATCGTGAGTGGCAGTAATCAAACGGTGAAAAGGAAATAACCACTACAGACATTGACATACTATTTGTAATGATGATCATAATGTGAAACAAATAAAAACAACTTTTGTAATTATATATAAATTGAGATTATACAAACGTGAACCTTCAAACGAAGTAAACTTTCAACCAATTGCAATACGAAATATTGACAACTCATCTCAACAACATAAACTTGAACGTCAATAGAAACTTAAATATATATTGTAATTGACATCAAGTTCAATCAATCAATCTTTATTCATTTCGTAGTGGAGGCCATAGGCCCAGGCTACATTTTGGTTCAACAGAGCAATATCAAGTTAATATACACTGTGTTTCGAAAAGCTAAACTAAGCTCGTTTCTTCGGAAAGTTAATGTCTTATTTTGTTAACAACATAAACGTGCATTCAGAAAGAAAACGCTTAAGAAATGTTCCTATATGATACGTAGTTCAATATATCATGTTTGGCCATTATTAATTGCAAGAGATCCTTTTCTACCACACCGAAGTAAATTGTATACCCCCGACCAATTTTTTTACGAATTTGTGTATCTTGTACTTAGTCATGTTCTGAGATCTAAACTTGTCCGACCGATTCATGAACAAACTGCACATATCTTCAATACTACTAGAAGAGGTGCAGTGCAGAATAAAAATATATTTTGTGATATTGTTACTTTTTGGTATTTCTATATTTTGTACTTAGTCATTTTCTAAGAGCTAAATTTGTCCGACAGTTTGCAGAGCCAGTTTCATCCGATTCTTTTCAAACTTGGCACAACTATTCAACACTATCAGGAGAGGTCTAGTGCAGAATTACAAGCGGTTTCGAGATTTCCCCCCAATTCAATTCATACTCTTTGCACTTAATATTTCTGAAATCCCCCTTTCTTCTATACGACGGAGATACGAATCCGTTTTAGATTGTACACTGATAATTAAATAGTACATTTAACAAGTGTGTTTATCAGCTTTATGAAATCATGTCAAACTTATTCTGTAATGATCCTTAGGAAATTTCTCGAGACATCTGCTCATAGGTGGAATTAGAGAGATCGCACATGAAGGTCGGGGGTTGTAGTGAGGTACGTTTACAATTTTGCTTGTTAATCGGAAATTCATGCTGTTTACCAAATGGACTTGCAAATAAAACAACGTAAACAATTAAGAAAAGAAGTGACAAGAAGAAGAGGGAGAGGAAGAAGAAGCAATAGAAGATTTCTAATAAAACACAACATTTCCAATAAGAGTAAAATAAACAATCATAAAAATATAAAATGAGTTTTATGCATTAATAAACTGTCATGTAAAATGAGCATTGCAATTTGTCTTGGAAAGTAGTAGAGTTGTAGCAAGAAAAACGAAAGCTAACAGGGGTTACTAATGAGGTGTCATGTGGAATGACCCGTCATAAAGGCAACGCCATAATAAATAATGTTTCAACGAATAATTACTGTTCGTGGTTAGGGCGATGGTTTAAAATGGAATGTACAAATGGAGGAAAGTGACAGTTGACATTCGTATGCTTTAAGGTGTGAAAATCTTTGAAGCAAGTATTAGAAAAGGTGAAAGGGTTACTCCACCTCTTGCTGACAGATGAATTCTCCGTTTTGGCTGCTAGTTCTTCCATGACAGATGAGTGATAATATATTATACATATTGCAGTGTTGCACGGCGTCTCACTGATATATATATAATGCATGTGATAAACTACAGCTGAGGAATGCCAATATGAGAGCGTGGCTTTTAATAGCGAGGCTTCTACTTCTTTTGGCCTGCTTTTCCTCTACACAGGGAGTTGCCACACACGAAGGTGAGTGACCTAATTTCATAGAAATAATCTCTGAATTTTCTGTTAAAGTTTAATGTTCCCTAATTTATATTGCGAACTGCATTGTAACCTAAAATGCGATGTAAGAGGATGGTAGTGATGGCTATATCCTACGGAACAAAACTAATAACTAGTATATACACAGACGGTACATATCAACATAGGACCAACATGCAACGCAAATGGAGTGCTATCGTTCCTACAAAACTTCGCCTTCCGTGTGAAAAATGCTGATTGTGACGTAAAGATATATGCATCAAGTTAGGTATCGAGTGTCTTGTATTGGATACTTACCGGACAGGAACTGCATTGCAGCTATACAACAGACATACATCTTTGCATTACTGAAGCACAAATCTGCATTTGTATCGATTAATGTTATAACACATACATTCAACAGGTAAATGTTGTACGTAGATATTACATTAACTGATATTTTGAGGGAAAACATATAGTTGAAATTATATTTAATAAGTACAATTGCGTATATGAATTCTTTTTATTAATTTGCTTTCCTCAAACAAGTAGTTTAATACTGAACAGTGAATGATATTGATTCTAACACGGTAGTGTTAATCGTTGTTTCGCTATTGAGTACATGCACGTTTGAAAACTATTATAACGTCATATATACTGTTTAATTGCAGCAAAATAGTCGTTCAAACAAAACTTTTCATGGCGTCCTCTACTTGTAACTATCATTTCAACTAGAGAGAAAATGTTTATACAACAAAATTAATATAAAAAGAGTATTATTAAAAACTATAATAAATTACATCAGTTTGACCCAATCGTCACATTACATTCATCAATGTAAGAATAAGAAACATTAATATTTTGGGGATCAAATCCTTTACTGGTTATGCATAATCAACGTTAACGTTTTTCATAAATGTCATCTTGATAATATAACTAGTTTTATAACCTAATATATTATATAAAGACTAATTTGATCATCTAGAAGAAGGATTGTGGTACAATATCATGATTATAAACAGTTTATCCCAAATTCCATCAAAAGTATCGAACATTAGATGGGGTTAACAAATTAAGATGACTGCCTTAACATATCCTGCTTTTATACCATTGACAACGTTAAATAAATCGATATCTATACGTATTTAACATACATGGATATATATGTGCAATGAGTTTCCTGGCATTGTAAAGGAATGTCCAATTTTCACGCCTAAAATGAAAGGTTTAAAGGAACATTTTTTAGGTATTTTTGAACTAATTTTGAACTTGGAATCTCTACCAATTAATGTACAATTTACAAAAACAAAGACTGTAGAAAACTAATGTATAAAATGACACGTAACATCTCATTTCAAAGATAAAATTCAAATCCTGAACTTAGTCAACTTGAAAAACAAACCATGGATATTATTTAATGTATCCAGAGGTTATTTGTAGAACTGAAATAATTGTATGCTTCTCAGAATTCTTTGCGACATGATGAATGTAATGCAAGTAGTAAATGATGTGAAACATACATAATATAAATACACATTTAACATACATTGTAAGATTATCATGAAACTAGTTTTCAAACTGAGTAACGTAACGTTATGTAACCATATCGAACTGTTTTAATATATGGTGGAAACTAACGTCGATTTTCAAAAATAATTACATTAAATTAAAAAGATAGTTATGTGTTTACTGCAGTTTACACTTGTAAAAGGTAGATGCAAAGATGTAAAAGTTCATTATAGATACATCACGTTTTTCATGTAATTGATAATCATAAACGACACTCCTTAAAACTGATAAGTGAAGAATTAGATTTGCGAAAGTCATGTGCTTAAAACAAACAATTTGGCCTTGATGGTAAAGGACTATTAATTAATGAAATAATAAGTCTTATCAATCACGATGAAATACACCGCAAAAATCGCCTTACAGCATGAAAGATAATTAAATCCACGAGTGATCAACACGACTGAAACAGAAATACATCATGTCTTTAGAAGCCAACTAAATTAAAGTTTCAATTCAAACATCATCTCTTCATATTTCTTTACTTAAATGCCAAACACTCTGACCAAAAACCATTTTGAAAAAGCAATTTCAGCACCCCAAGGAGGTTTGAACTGACATATAAATATAAGTATCCCACTCTGATGCGTGGAACTGTGAGTACGTCTTTACGGAACGTGTGTCAATCTAATACATTCACATCTACTCTCTCCGGCAACAATAGCTGTTGAAAATATGGTGACGTTCCTTTTCGGTTGAGTGTATATATGTATGTTATTCTGGATGGGAATACGTGGCGGGATAGCGCAGTGGTTAGCGCGTTCGGATTCAAGAGGTCCGGGGTTCGAATCCCGCCAGGGGCACGGAAACTTTGTCTGTAGTAGAGAACTGTTCTACACGCAGTAAGGTTTGGGTGCAATGCTTGGTTCGCTAGTTCCAGCCCATGCTCGCAGGTTTCACCGCAAAGCATAGCCATATGGCTTTCTGGGGCTTTCTCCCTGCCATAATACTAGCAGCCGCTATATGTAGTAAATAATGACCCGGTGCCGAGCGGTTATGGCATATAAACTCGCGAGGGCGTCAGCCCGAGCAGAGTTTATTGCCATAACGCGAGGCAATCGGGTCATTATGTGCCTTACACTCCCGCGGAACACTCTATTTATAAAATAATAGTATATATGCATTTTAAAGGAGTATTTTGTTGATTGATATGACATGATCATGGTATATCAGTGAAATATTACCAATACACCCATGACTGACTCGAAAGGAAGGTTTCAAACTTAATCATTCATTTCATACACAGAGTAGACATAAATTGGTACCCATACATACATATGTATATATACTGCGTGAACATATATAAATACAGCCAAGACACACAAGAATGAACACTCATGGGTATGGATCCTCGGTAGCTACATTGGTAAAGGCGCTGCTCGACGCTATAGAGGTCCAGGGTTCGAATCCCACTTTCGTTACTTAAAAAATGTTCATTTCCAATATGAGATAACCAACCTGCGCAGATGGTGGTTATGGCATATAACCTGCAACTCAAACAAAAGAAATAACTTCCCAAGGGGTATAAAAGTGAAATACTCTTGAAAGCGGCGTTAAACCCCATCTTGCTTCACCTCACCGGGATGGGAATGATTTTCTTTAAATTCCTCAATCATTATATTCTGCAATTTGTTTAACTTAAGATGAATTTGAATAAAATTATTAGTTCCTAAAATCGAATTTCCGATTCATTTATATGTGTTTATTTATGATGGCATATATTTAGAATGAATAGAATAACAATGATTTGATACTTTGTAGCTATAAACGCCATGAATATATTTATATTTATATATATATATATGTCTATAATAATATAATATAAGTTAATATGAAAAGTTAAAATACGTAAGTGAATTTCATTTGTGTCATTTTGTAAGAGTTTATATACAGGGACAACACACATCAACATTTTTTTACTTTCTAAATCTAGACCTCGAGCCTTTAAACACATGTCAAACACTGCCTAATTTGCATGCAACTAACTTCCAGGACAGGTGGCATTCTCTGAAAAGGTGATGAACGACATTTAACATTTAGCATTGCCCTTTCAAATTAACCCTTTGTAAGTGACAGCTTGTCGTCTGAGGGAGCGTGATGCGGAAACAAACAAGCACTTCCTTAAATAATTAAGATACGCCTTAAAACACATTCTTTACATTTACATATATGTACTCACGTGCAAAAGAAACATCTCTACAATTTTTAAGAGAATATACAATGAAAATTAATAGTGCTGTCGGAGAGAGTAGATTTTGAATATATTTCGTAGGCACATATGTCTTGTAGAAAGATACTCACAATTTCTTACATCAGAGTATGATACTTTTATTTTTATATCTGTTTAAATACACTTGGGATGCTAAACTTGCTTTTCAAAATGGTATTTGGCCAGCATGTTTGGCATTTAAATAACGAAATGCTCATTGTAGAAAAATATAAAACAGTAAAACGGAAGTTCTTGGTTTGAGGACATTTGAAATCCTCATTATCAGGCCAAAGTGAAGATTTAAAGGACCTGCGGCTACAATTAAGTGTTTTCTCTCACGGAAACGGGACGACAAATCAGCCATATTTGTAAGACGTCCCGACATTAGCTTCCTCAAATGGGTAGATAACAGGAATTCGTGACTACAGAATCAACAAGATAACAGTTTCAAGCCCTGACTTTCTCTCTTATCGATTACACTAACTACCTCCTGTACGACATCCCGTCTTCACAGAGTCACGAAGCAGAATAAAGTTAATAGTTACTTCATAATAAGATGCATAACACACATAATATAACACTAGTTCTCAGACGGTCTCGCCAGCTCCCTGTTCCCAAACAATCTTCAATTGTCAATCCTGGGCTCCGTTCCATAACAGCGAGCGCTTAATACTCTCTCATTGATCGCTCAATGTAGCGCTCAATGTAGCGCATTTTCTCCTGAACGACACTGTGCTATTCCTCGAGGTTTGCTCGCTTTAAAATTTGCTACGTAGCGCTATATTGAGCAATCGCGTTCAAGAGAGGTTTAATGTAGCGCTCAATGAGCGATTATAAGCGCTCGCTGTTATGGATGTTATGCCTGAAGTGCCTGTGAGTAGCCCAGTTAGAGCTCCGCGCTTTATAGCTACAGCATATTTTTCAATTTCTTTATTTCGGCATAATGGGACCACATACCCAGGGTAGAAACGTCGTACATTTTTTAAGGTGAAACGTTGTACAGAATGCAGACATAATTGAGTAAAAGTAATAATTATGTCATAAAGCAATTAATCAATTATATCAAAACAATTCACAATTCACAAATGTTTTATGCTCTCTGCTATGTTTTATTCTACGATAAAGCACAACAACGAGTCGTCTTTTTCCTATATGAGATGCCCTTAAACAGTAAATCGCTTTTACATAAAAACCTTGGAGATATATTATGTTATTTGTATAAACTATTTTTGAAATTCCCCCGTCGTAGAACACATTCACGTGCACTAGCATTGAACAATCAAAGTGACATAAAATATGACGTCATTTGCTCAGCGACGCTATAACTGAGGTCCATAACTGACGTTTAAAATCACGAGCATGTTTCTATTGTGTTCTATTGCCGTGGGTATCTTATATACTGCATTATAATTCTACTGTTACAGTGCTATGTCAGAAGCACCTAGCGGAGCGTGGTTACGGATATTACCCGGTACCCAACACGTGCAACATGTTTGTGTTGTGCTCCTACTCGCAGAATCTGACCCAGTACTGTCCCAGTGGTACTTTCTGGAGCACTGCCATCAACTCCTGTCTGCAGGTCGAGTGGGTAGCATGTCCCTATGGTGAGCATTTCTCAAGCATGGCAAGACATACGATAAACTTGAACTGCGCCTCTGGAAATACGAAATTTACACGAATATTACAGTTATGTAACCCTTTCAAAACATCTTGTAAGTGATGTTATTTAGAAGACAGGGACGTTATGGATATTCTATTCAAAATGTAAACACTTCATGGGTTTTCTATTTAATCTATTTGTGTATTTGTGAGTTATTTCTTTTTCCATGCACAACAAAACACAATGAACAAATATAATTTTTCACGGTTTGTTACCCAAGTCTTCCCCAATACCAGTGTCTAATACAACAGTTTCCTTATACAACAACAGTGAATCACGCTTGTTTGTAATCAAATGTAAACCTGCAAATAGCGACGTTGTGTCGAACCATAGAAAGCGGCCGTCTGGAGGGCAAAAGTATTTTCACCTGCGAGATGTGCTCACAACTCTAAGAAAGAGAAAACTGCCGTTCGCAGAAAATATACCAGGAAGTGTTGTAGGATAGAATAAGGGTGATATACGTATAGCACTGTTGCACCACTGGTGTCTGTGAGACACGGACAGTCTGGGTAAGTTAGACCAGAGGTTTCGTGGAAAGACATGACCAGAGTAAAATCTATTTGGAGAGAGTGTCTCCAATCCCACTCTATCACAGTTTACGCAAAAAACGTCCAACAGTACCACAATCACATCTTTAACCAACGAACTTGCAACCAAAAACCCAGTTTATCTCTAATTTAAATCGATCCCTTATCAAAAGAGCTATTGGTGTTTAAATTCATTTATGGTATATTGACATTAAATCTAGAGAGATATCAGAACTTTTAGATATTAACATTATATAACTGAGCTACCACTCCATACACACATTGACTCCAGATCCCTGCCAGTCGTTCCCAGACGGGTTCCTCTACCGTGACGTGGACTCCTGCGCCCACTACTACAAGTGTCTGGGGGGTCGGTCTCGACATGGCCAGTGTCCGGTCGGGCAGGGCTTCGATAGGAAGATATCCCAGTGTGTGCCCAGTCGGGACTGTGTGCGTCCAGCAAATGGTAGGACAGAGAGTGCACAAGTATTCAATACCTAGCTTAGTTACTTACACCTCCGCCACACGGTTATCTTTTATGATAACTAAGGTACCTCGATTAATCAGGTTATTGTGAGTATTTGAATGCTTAAAACGCATGCAAATCATACAATATATTTCAAGTATATAAAGTTCCAGTTTCAAATGACTCAAACTTCTCTCAGAAAGCAACAAGCTTGTTGGAAATATCTAAACTCCACTATTCCAATACGAACAACTCATATCAACGTGTTCGGAAGCTTTAGGTTACGTCGGCTGTTCAGTTGTGCATGTAGCCAGTCTGATTAAAATAGTTAGTTTTCCTAGGAATCAAAGTTGCAAAATATTTATCGAGAAACGAACTCATATTGTTCAGAGGCTTCCTCGCAAAACCGTCTGATAACAGCCCGTATACTCACATGTTCTGACTCAATTCAGTTAACCAATCATAAGATCTCCAACAAAAGCATTCGGTGCGAGAAGTAAGGGTCAAGTAACTCCAAAGAGCTATCCTTTCGTCTGTTCCGAATGCTTTCAAAACGACGACCGCTTAAACATTATGATTTGATTGGGTTTTATCTGCGCAAAACTGATACGGAACACGCACCATTACTGGGTGTCCTCAGACCTTGTGGCGAGGAATCTATAGAATCAATTTGTATCCCGGTATGAACTATTTTGCAGATTTAAATCCCCAGAACAGGATCGATTTTAATCAGACTGTGCATGGAGCTCAAGAGAAATATGAAAACCTGACGAATAGTCAAAGATACAATGGTACGAATGAATACCCCGAGGAAACTAAAGAAATTAAATATATAAATAAAATACATTAACATCAGTTTTTTAAAAATATTATATATTTGTTGTATCATATAATGTATCTTCAGACTGCAGTACAAACAAGAAACCGTCCCACAACCCAACTAAGTTCTATTCTGGAAGTGACAGCGTTGGGTGGAGTTTGATGTCGTGCCCTGAAGAGTTGGTGTACAGCCCCGAGACCTGTCGCTGTACTTACGTCAAAACCACCACAAAGAGTGTTGTCGTACAGTCTGGTACGACCATGCTTTGAAAACTGCAAACATCAACTCATAGGAAACAGTCTAGTCTTGTCTACTCGCCAAGATGAATAATTGAAAAGTGTCCTTAAATAATCATAGTCTCACTAGCTAAGATGAACAATTAAATATTACCCTTAAATAATCACAGTATGACTCGCTAAGCTGAACAATTGAATCGCAAAATATATAAATCAACAATATACAGAGCGCAAGTAGAAAGTTTTCTTTCAACAAACCTTACCACTTAAGCTTGTAATCTTGCATGTAATCAATAACAAGGCCACGAGTGTACGTTTAACACTCTCTGTACAGATGCTGCATTTAAATAATGGAAATATTACTCTTATTTATCCTATTTTAAAGGTTGTGTCCATGATTTCTTCTTCGGCTACAACGGAACTTTACGTGAATCCGAGGATCGAGTCCACCAGTCTGCTCTTGGCTCTGTGAATGTTGGAAGTGACAAAGCAATATTCGGTGGCGGCGGAAGTCTGGAGATTCCCTCTCTTGCAAACAGTGACTTCCGACCAGAATTTGCCCTCTCGTATAAATTTAGAGTTACCTCCCCTTACACAAAATGGTCAAAAGGCATGGCTCTTGTTGGGAACGGGTGTAATGGCACCAAAGGAACACTTCGTATGTATGTGGTCGGGACAACAGTAGTGCTGGAAGTGGTGACAACTAACGGAGCCAACATTGAAACGTTCCAGAGGAAGGTCAATGCAGTGGTATGCAAACATTTCATGAATGGAATAAATGCAATCGTACAATGTTCTTGTCTTCAAACTTACCTCCGCAATGTGTTATTTAAAGTCTATTGTCAGATTTAAACTGTGCTTAATCAGATACACGTCTCCTTTCTTTGGCAATGCTGCACCGCAAACAAACGTGATATTCCCATTCCAATTTGAAATTTTCAACAAAATGACCAAAGATACTGAACAAATATCCGCAGTGACTCAAAGCAATTATATTTGATACACGATACTATCAATCGAACGATTTGCTTTCTTTCGACTCTGATTGGAAGTATGTTGTCAAGAGCTTTAGGAAGAGGTGTAACACATATCAGTTCTGCATTCAAGCCATGAATCTGTTGAGTACGACATTTGGTGCTCAACAAAGGTATCACTGAGAGTTCGTGTATGTACACGACAACTAGCAGGAGATATACGTTGCAATATATTGAAATATAAAATACCATTTTTTTTATTGCAATTAGTTAGGCGTTGTGGTGTATGTTATTTCACAAAACAGTCCATAGATAGTTCTTTAGTACGACGTCAGCAGGTTACCTTAGAGCTACAAACAATCAAACTACTTATAAATACTTATTATATAATATTAAATTATCATTCTCTTGTAGGATGTAACGAAAGAAACTACTGTACACTTGTCCCGGAGCGAAACTACCATACAATTCCTGGTTGATGGGAGGGAGGCGAACCCTATCTATACACGTAAGTAGAACAGTGACTAAGCAAGTCAAATAAATATATACATGAGACCCCGTTATACGCACGGTTTGGTTACAGCTGAAACTCGTCCGGGTAGCGAGTCCTGCGATTAAGTGAATCAACATTTGCATAGAAATGCATAGAGAAGATTTAAAATACTACTGTGCGGTTGGCCGGCTTCCGGATAAACGAGGTCCGGGTAAACGAGGTCTGACTGTAATTCAGTTTAGAAACATTCTTCAAACCTGGGCCGTGTTCAAGAGAGTTTTCAAAGTAATCGCTCAATTAGCGATTGCTTTTAAACCTCTCTTGAACGCGACTGCTTAATGTAGCGCTACGTAGCAAAGCGAGCGAACTTTGAGGTTTTGCACCGTGTCGTTCAGGAGAGAATGAGCGCTACTTGAGCGTTACTTGAGCGCTACATTGAGCAATCAATGAGAAATTATAAGCGCTCGCTGTTATGGAACGGAACCCATGAATTCTTGTTTGTCAACCAATGCCAGATCAATCCAGAAGAAGCCTATGGGGAAATGTCCAAGAGGACGAACTAACAATCCTGCGAGCTTGTGGTACCAGTACCAGCCCGCCTTTAACCGCGTAAAACAGTTTATAGTCACACGTGTGAATATTCTTATCAAGAGAGTGAGAGGGTACTTTTGGGGGTATTTTGTCGTGGAAACGAAATTCGAGCCCTATTACTAAGCTACTAAAATATCCAACGACAGCAACATTTGCAACAGTGTTTATGATTAATGCAATTCAGAGCGGCATAATTGTGTCACAATGTGTAATCTGTCCTTATCTTTCTCAAGTGCATGCATGTGCAAATAAATGACGTTTACAATTATTTAAGATATGTGACTTATTATTCTATGATGTTTAAAATATTAATTACAATATTCCTTTTCTTTTTCTTTTCCTGAAACTATTTTTATGTCATCTTATAGTTTACTGGCCTATTGTTCTGATATTAATGACAAACTTTTTTTTCTTTCTAGATATGTATATTAGGCCAATAACATGTCCCCTTGCAATTGGAATGGGAAATGGTCTGGACAACTTCATCGGAGAATTCGATGATGTGAGTATGAGAAGACGGCCTAAGGGAGTGGTCACTCATATGTCCGTTATTTCATCTTGAATTGATGTTGAATACCTTCTTTGTATGGGATGTCAGTAACGTTTCATATAGGCCTACATCAGATTCATCCCCCTATAGAGGTTCTCTTCTTAAGTCGGGGCTGTTATCAGTTTCTGTTTTGGCTATAACTTTTCCCCCAGTAAGGTTTCAAGAACTCAAATACATAACTTCCTACTTTTACTCCTGGGGATTTGTTTTGACTTGTTCACATTCAAGGTTAGAAGTCAAGGTCAAGATTTTGTGCTATCTTTCTTATATTTGGTATATGTCAATTATCGAGAAAGGCCAAGATTTGAAAAGGTTTTCGCGAAAATCAGTCAAAGGTGAAGGTTATAGCGAGGTCACAACTTAAGCATGCTTTTGCGAATATGCTTTTTTTATTACATAATTTGGAGTGAGATACTCGGTTATATCAGTGAAATAAACCCTCTATCAAGCTACAGTGGTGATAACCTTTATCGCCACTGTACTGAGTGACGATAAACTTTATCACCACTCGCGTGACGTCATCGGGACAATGTTATGACGTCATATTGTCAGCTTGCGATGGCTGTACGTTTGCCGTTGAAATCACTCCAACTCAACGTACAACACAGAAATAATGATATAATAAATAGAATAACTGTTTTTCCTTGACAAATACCATGTTTATCTCATCTCGTGAGGTAGAAAAGTTAATATATTTCACTCGTGGCTGCGCCACTCGTGAAATATCTACTTTTCTACCTCACTCAATGAGATAAACATGGTATTTGTCAAGGAAAGACAGATATCCTCTATTTAACTATTAACATATATATTGACAGAAAATCAACAAAACACAAGTTTTTTTTCCGTATCTGTTTCAGTTGCTGTTCTACCGCTGTATTCCCGATGGGTTTGCTGTGCAGTAACAACGCAAGAAGCAAATCTATATATGTATTAAACTCGTGTTTATAACTCTTATATATAATCCAATCAGACCAAAATCAAACATCACTGCATGTATGATCTCCTATAAATACACCTTAAAGGTACAACAAGCCAGTCACAGCACAGCCACCGTGGACCTACTGAAGGGACATAAATACACACCTAATCATAGGCAGAATACCGAACTAATAGGAGCAAGGTCTAGTTTGCAGTAATATCCGCCGCATCCATTGGTTACAACCTGACAATGAATTATTATTTCTGACGTACTGCATAACTGTAAACATATATATTAGGGTGGATACTGACCATGGATGCAACAGGGCAATATATGACGTCATCCGACCTGTATTAGACAGTGGTAATGGCATGTGTTTGTACATATAATATCGTCATCTACATACGAGGAAGGAACGGGTCCGTCTTCGGAATATTGGAACCTAGATGATAGCTTACATGTATATCATGTTTTGGTGAACCGTGAGTGTCAGTGCAAACTTTGATATCCTAGATCGCTGATTGGTTCCTTGAAATTTCAAGGTCACAGAGACCAAGTTTTAAAACGAGTGTTGTTTGAACGACAAACGTCATATCTGCATCTCAAATGTCCAGCAAATGGTTTCCTAATCAAATACGGGCCGTAACCGGATGTCTCAAGGATTTAAATTTATCACTAGTATACATTATGTAAATATACAAGTTTTCTTATAAGCATGTTTTGCAAAGTACAACATATTGATAAGATCTACATATATACCTTCTATACTTGTCTGTAATAGAACCTGGCTCGTTTTCCCAGTTATTGAAAGAAGTCACACTTCTAATTAAACATCTTTCCTGAATCGTATATTTTGGTTGTTTCGTAATCGGAAAATAAGGTTTAAATGGACCAGTTTGCAGACAACTGAATATTTGTTCTTTATTGTTGCCTCGTTCTTCAAAAGCAGTTCCGGACCCATATTTTCGAAGCTTTCTTAGCACTAAGATAGTCGTAAGTGCCATACATTAACATTGACTTACGACTATATATCTAGCGCTATGACATCTTCGAAAATATGAGCCCTTGTTGTTAATTCAATTAAGTGTTCTTGATATATGCAATAAAAATGAGCAACTGTTTTTATTAACTTGATCTTTTTTGTTTTACACTGTCTTTCCTGACATTAATTTGAAGCATTAGTGAGGGTAGTTCTAGCTATTTTCCTGCTCGAGGAAAAAATAATACGTATTTAGAGGGACACTACATGATTTTCGTGAAATTTTATTTAGCATCGATACATGCCAATCTATCAAATGTGCAGATTTACGTTGAAAACATCTGGACTAGTTATCTCCTGATGCCAAATATTTGACGATAACGTGATTTCTATGAAACCATGCGCCCCTTGTACATGTACATACCATTTATAAATTTGATTCATTGAAGAATGCCAACAAATATCAGTCTCTTTGTCCGCCAAATAAAGGTTTTTCAAATTACGCAGTACAGTACATTGTCCGGTTTTCGATCATAATCACGACTAAATAGTTTACTGAATAGATTGGCGCTAGATTTCGACAACGGTCAATAGCTCGATAACATAACAAAGTGGATAACTGGATGACATTTTTACTAGACACACCGAGTCCCCTTTAACTATGCAGACCTTGCCTCGCCTTGATGTCAGTGCTATATTAGGTTTAATTACACGAGGATGTATCGACAATAATGAGCTAATTAAAAAATGAAAAGGTTTCTCAGGCTTTGGCATATCACTTTTATTTGTACACGTGGCTGCCTTTTATTGTCATTTGAAAAAAATAAATTAAGAATTTTCCGCATTATTTTCGTTTAACCCCATTTCCATTTGTCCAACAAATATATGGGTCTGCTGGAACGGATGTGCTTCCGTTTTGTATACTTCTACCACTTCCAGGCTATTTTTTTGGGAAAAAGCAATAAAATGTACTCCTCTCGTTTCATTACCTTTTCAAATAAAAAATATAAAAAAGCCTTACCGACCTCCTCACTTTTGAAATAAATGTGCCCGAGAAACATTTAACATGACCTAAAAAGCTATTTTCATCTTCTTCTTCAGAACCAATGACTCTAGAGAGTTGACATTTTATGTACATACTCCTTAGCTGAAGGGGATTTTAAATTGTAAATTTGGTGACCCTGTGGCCCCAAATATGGGTCACACTCTCAAAACTCTGCTGTAAGAGGGTGAACTCTTGCGAGTTTATGTGCACTTCTTTCAGTTTTGAGAAATAATCCCTTATATAGTCCTAATATGTGCTTTAAAAATATCAGAAATTGAGAAAAGAAGTAGCTTTGCAGTTAATCTTATTCAATAGTAATGTGTAATATATGTCGACTTAAGATTAATATCTACATTCATGGATATGTTTGATGTTATCAATGTGAATGTGGATTTTAAAATGTACATGAGATATGTGAACTGAATATGACTGGTGATAAAATGATATGATATGACTATTACAAGTAGCTACATGAGATCGTGACACCACATCTTCTTCTCCAGGGCAGAACAATATTTAAGTGTGGGGAAAACAACAATTAAAATATATAATTCACTGGCTTTGAGTAGAGAGTCTGCATGTTGTGTAAACGTATTGTGTTAACCTGGGCAGTGACCACTCCCTGGTAGAGAGATGCAAACAGCAGGTGTCACTGCTAATACACAGAGGTTTTAGGTTACTTCACACTTCTGTGAGAATGGTTTAGTCTTACACTCAGCTGCTCAAGAGAATTTATTCATAAAATATCAACATTTTATTAAATATTGAAAAAGAGATTTTCAGAAACAGATCAGGACCTTTTCAGTATGTAATAAATGTTGAAATTTTCAGAATACAAATAATAACTAAAACAATAAAATGCAAAACTCTACAATATTTAGAGTGAATGTGGATTTATGTGCAACCAATTTTGATGACTGGGCAATGCCTTTTTAAGTGATATCTTAATCTTTTCCTTAGAGATAATGAATAACATAATTCCTGATGAGCTTCAGAACCAATGGCTCTATTTTTATACACCGTTATGTATGTTACTTAGTCTATATTTCAGGCCCCACGTCTGAGACAACTAATAACAGATTCTGAACGTCAATTGTAACTTCATAACTGTGTAAATAAGCGCTGGTGGCTTGTTTTTCATTGGAAGATGGCACGGAGTAAGAAGCCACGTTCTATGAATACTTTGAATAATTTTTCTTATTGCGATACGTATTGCTGAACTGTACGTTATTGCAATACGTACCACAATATATTGCAAGAACCTCTGACAATGAGATTTTTCTCTAGAAACAAGTTTAACTAGTGCCAATGATATTGCAGCATCCTAAATGAAATCTACATTCAATTTGTATACTTCTCTTTTCAGTTTAAACAAGACACATTTGATAAAATGACTTTCAGATCTTTAAAAAGAATTTGTAATATAGTCCAAGTTAATCCAGTAAATGTGCTCTTTACAAGATAAATGAATAAATTTGAGTTAATATTTATTTGTGCAATATATTGCGATATGAAAATCGTATTGCAATACGTGTATTGCACAACTCTGTATTGCAATATATTGGTATTGCAATAATATTGCACAGCCTTAACATTGAATACTAGTCAACTTCTTTATTTGGACGATAGGCGTTTCTAAGTAGGTACTAACATCGTTGTCAAGCACGTGATACAAATGGTTTGATGAAGGAGAATATACACAGGAATACATGTTATACAATTAAGTTGTTAAGATCTACACCATGGTGTATTAAGGAGAAATACAGCAGAGTGGTGTATACGTGAGATGAGACTGATGCGACAGATAATGATACGTTGTGATAATGAAAGCCTGTACGGAAAGTACAGAAAGTCGTGCAGTGGATTACAGGTTCGCTTTCCTACAGTTTCTTAAGTATTTGTAAGAATGTGTATCACGGCTGTTTGTATGAACAGAAAAAGACATGCCGATAGACAGCAAGCTACATTCGGTATGAGTACCGAGAATTCAGGGTCTTACAATGTATCAGTACGCTACAGATATTAACACGTGGAAAATATCATATAATAGTGTAAGTGCATGATATATAACTATGCGATATCTCGCTCTGCCTAATTTGTTTATCTTAAATGATTAAAATAGTTTATGTAAGGTATTTTGTGTAAAATTGGAGTTATTAAGAGACAAATATGTTACATGGTTGACGTCTGTAGGTATAGGATGTTTGGACTTTCATTTTAAAAATAAATATACGGTTATTTCACAAAGTTAATGACTCCAAATCCAATATAAAGTCTAGATAAATGATAACCCTATAATGGCATCAAGTATCGCTCCTATATGACCACAATGCTGACATTTTACGAAAGCTTCAGGTATCAATGTTTTGAACAAGCAATGTTTATGCGAGGACCGGTATACATCTAACCCAAAAATTCCCCGAAATATAACTATCAATATTTCAAGTATAAAACAGAATACATTATCCGTAGAACGCATATTGTCAAAGAGTTAAGTAAAGTTGACAGCAATGTTGCATGTAAGAACATTGCTTTACATTGCTGCTAATTGGAATAACTTAAAACTGAGTCGTTCAGTTATGTTACAGCTCTTTATCTATATTTTATGAGCGCTTCAATATTTCCTCTTCGTAGAGTCTGTTTAACAATGACACGTACATCTGCAGAAGAAAAATGTTTATTCATTTTTTAAAAAGACATACATCCATTGAATGCATATTCATGTTCAAAGATCATATTTTATAATCATTAAAAGTCCTAGTATGAGCTTTCGAGGCTGTCTCATTTAGTGGGAAGATTTCTCAATAGAACACGCTCACTCGCAATGCAAAATCTGTACAATAGTATCCGAAAATATACACGAGCCGGTTATCAATAGATGGAACCAAATGTATATAAAACATGAGCTTATCAGTTATTATTCGCCATAGGACCTTAGCTTGTAAAGGTAAAGGAAAGGGAATAACATATTTGAGAAATAGAATGACTGACAATGTCAATATACTGACGTTGGAATGATATTGGAGTTGACTTTCTTGCATATCAAGGGGTTTTTGATTCAATATAGAAGAAAAAGACTTCAATTTCCTAATTTAGGAAAATATAATTGCAAATCCTATCTTTCTATAGAATATTTCTAAAATAACAAAATCTAAATATTTGTATAAACCATGAGCGTTATTGAACTGAATGGTTAGAGACTGCAATGTGTATCAGATGTTAGTCGAAGTTATACTGAATACTCTGTATAAGGCTTAAGTTACCTCGCATTGTAAAGCCGGAATAGATTCGTTTCTGTTCTTCGTATATATGTCATTAAAGTTGAACTGTGTGTATGTTCGTTGGTTTAGTGCAATAAAGACACAAAAACAAGACTTATCCGTACTAGTAGACTGTCAAGCCTTGTCATTACTCATAACATTTACATGCCTAGAGCGAATTTAATAGTTGCTCTCATAAACCATTATAATTGTCTGTAATTAGAGTAAAGTGATTTTGACCTACCCTTCCCCAAACTCCTCACAGTGGTGTTACGTCTCTCTTAGCATGAAACCTTTATCACACGACAGTTGATCAGCCCTGGGGGCGAGCTTGATTGATGTGCTCCCTCAGGCGAGTTTAATGTTAATCATATATGAACTAATGGAGTAAACATTGGTCTCAGAATCATTGCTGTGATTTTACTTACACTTAGTAAGAGGTATGTCAAGAGTTCTTTTCATATAATATTATAATATTCACACGAATAGACATAACTCATTTTTTGCGCTAATATGTATATATAATTGTACAGTTGGTTGAACTTTGACCCTAAATGGAAATGTGCTTTAACTTACTTCACTATGAGCAATGATTGAGTAATAACCGGCAGCGCTGTTTTGACAGGAAACGGGAAATTACATTGAATACATTGAGTTACCATAACGACGGGTAAATGAACAATCAATATATAAATGCACAAAATTTTCAATACAATTGAATAACTGAAAACACAACGAAGAAATTCGTAAATCAGTTATGATATATAGCTTTAAAACTATAAATGATATGAGAAAGGAAATAAATAAGATACTTTATTTTAACATTAATATATCTCACCGTATTGAGATCACAGTTCATTTAAACCAGAAACTTACATTTTGACTTTCCAGGTGTACATATACACACTTTCTTCTCCTGCACACTCGTGTCTTATTTCACAAAAACGGTCAGAATCAAAAGTTGGGAGAAACGATATTCAATGAACATTTGGCAATCATATCTTTTTAATATGGAGTTCACAACCACAAAATAACCCCTAAAACTTCAGTTACTTGAGTTCTACGAGATTTAGTATTGGCAAAATATAACGAACTATTGCCACATGTGTGTCTATTGTATGTGTGTCTAGATACTTATAATAGTTAACGTCACTGTTGTAGCGTGTGTTATATCAGTTATATAACGACAACGCGTTCTATTTAATGCGTAGCTTAAAGTTTGTCAAAAGAACTATCATTCATAACATTATTATAATTCATAATTATTATTCGTGCACATTTGAACTTCATTCATTACTTATACTTCAGAGAAAGCCACTATGAACCAGGAAGCTGTATCGCTGACAGTGATGGCCTGTATCGGATTGTCGACATTCGCTGATCAGCCTGGTTACAGGTCCTTGGGACTCGGTGTGGGCCCCTACGGCAATAGATACAGGATCGGGGGAATACTCGGACCCGGATACGGAGTTGGGGGTGCGTACGGATTTGGATACGGATGGGGAGAGCTTTACGGTATGCATGGACTTGGCAAGGTCTCCGGTGGATTTAATACATATAGCTACGGACCTCCTGGGCATTTTGGTGGATGTTTTGTATGATGCCCACCGTTTAAGAATACCTAATTAAACAGTATTTGATACTGATATAAGTCATATAGTTAGAATATGACTTCTTGCTGTGTATTTTATTATGTTATATTATATATTTAATTGTTAGAAAAGAAACTTTTTACTGTTGTTTCCACCCGCTTTACTTGAACAGGTGTGCAGACCAATAATAACTCAATACAATATATAGGTTTTGGTCAACGTAATTTTGAGTTTAATTTTGTCATACATAATCATAACTTTACCATCTTCATGTTTTCTCATATTGTTGTGATAACATAATTGTGAATATCATGTTTGATGTGTGTTGTGTTGAAATCTGGGTTCGTTGATCATTTGTAACGAATCCATTGTTCGAAATGCATTTACAAAATGTACAGCTTGGTCCAAGTATGACGTCATGATACATATATGTACAGTTGTGACTATTTTGCATTTTGCAATTATGTAGACAATAATGTACTTATTTTTCAAATTGCGGAGCTCATTCAACTTTTTTGTCTCTTGGTTGACCGCAAAGGCAGCACCGAAAATAAACAGCGCAGTTGTCACGATTTATCATTCAACAACATGACATTTCTTCTAAGAAACGGTATTGAATCAAATTTAAAACGGATACTAAACTATCTGAAAACGGTTGCAATACATAATCAAGATAATACACTTACCAAAACATCGACGTAAAAATACCGATGTCAATATTGAATTATTGCAGAAATAAGTACACGTTACCCCGGCCCGAATGCAGACACCGGTGACAAAGTACTGTCCTCTACATTATGTACATAATAGAGGGAGCTTAATTTAAAGGGACATTAAGAATGTTTTTTGAGTCACAATTTGTCAAATGTTATGAATGGTGCTATTGTATCGAGAAGCACTGACAGTCGCTGAAACTTATCAATTTAATGCAAGTTCATTCAGTGGAGTGACGATTTAAAGGTGAACGTCGCGATTTACGATCGAAAACCGGTCAATTGGTCAAACGTACATGTATTTTTGGAAACTTACCCATAACATTAGAAATACTTGCCATTTAGATAGTGAAGAAATATAACATGGTTATATTTGGGATAACACTACCTTCAATAGTACGAGGCGAAATGGTCGTGTGGTAAGCTGTTGGTACAGTCAATGCTGGCGATAGTTGCTTTTCTCTGAGGGCGTGGGTTCGAATCCCGCATGAGAATTTGTACTATTGAAGGTAGTGTTATCCAAAATATAACCATGTTATATTTACCCATAACAGACAAAATGACAGATGTGGATTGATAATAGTTATTACCTCCCAAAACTTCTACATGCCAATACTTCTACATGCTAAAACTCCTTTAAAAAGTCAGGGTAGAATTATGCAATTACCTATTCTATAATGAAACAGCCAAGGATACTTTTTTAATGTAATTTGCCAAAACTTCTATATTACATATATATATTACATATTTTGTGTATATTAATATTTATATATATTATATATTGATATGAATATTGTGTTACATTCATACGAAAAGTAACAATTACCAAGTTTGTTAGATTTTTCGCAATTGTTACAATTTTCGTTGCTGTTCACTAGGCAGAAAACAGCAATGGCGTTCATTGAGTGCTGTCGGGTGCGTTTGACAATATATATGGAATTCAGTGCTGAAATTATGTTTATATGAGCTTGTGATTTGTGAAATTTATGCCCAGGTAGTATATGGAAAGGGGAATCGATAGACAAGGCTACCCCTATATAAATATATCTCCCCGTGACGTTGACAGGATTTATACATTATAACATGTAACATATAGATAACAAGAAACAATTTCATATACCAATAACTGAATATGTAAATTCAACAATTTAACATAATCTATGTACAATATACATGGACATTGGATTATGTTTTTTTAAATACGAAGTTTATGCTGTTGCTAACAAATAAGACATTTGTTAAAATGGTATGTGCTTTCTAAATTGCTGGAAACATTTGCTTAAGTCATTAAATGTACAAACACAATCCACAATTTTTAAATTAGTTTCATCAGATAAGTCATTGTTACCACAGTTTTCAAATTGAATCCATTAACATAATAATAATAGCTGTTTGATCAAATGCGTGAATAGTTTTGGCAGATGAAAGATAGCATTTAATGGTAGTTGCATAGGCCAGAAGCAGACTGTTCTATAACCCTATCAAATTTGTAGTCTTTAAGGTCACTTCAGCGTAAGCGACAAAGGGTTACTAGATTGATGTAAAGACGTCAGCGCTTGTGAAAGATATGAAAATTGTGATTATTATATATGTTATGAAATTTACATATGAGAATAAACAGTTATACGATCTACAACCTCCTGTGATAGCTATTTCTATTATTTAGTTTAGTTTTAGTTTATTTAGCTATTTAGTTTTGGAACATTAATCGGACTAGTCCATTCTTACTTGAGGTAATGACCATGTGCAGTGGACCCTGAACTGTGTTGTTTTAGTCTGTAGAGGTTTTGGCATGTAAAAGTTTTGGGAGGATACCCCTCATATAACTACTGTGCATGCATATGAGGCGTGTGTTTTCTGCACATGGAAAAGCCAATGATCGATTTTCATAGGAAACAATTATAATTAGGCTATCATATATTTGACGATAGGGTATGAAGATATCAATTGAGAGAAATTATTTACACTTCAATGAGCACATGCAGTCTTTCAGTACGAATGAAAGCCAAATTGAATATTATGAAAAATACTCAATTCTGACCTTCCGAGGTCTTATAAGAAATAACGATATTCGAGATTACCAAAATACGTGATCCCTATATGAATGTAAGACAATGGAATCCCTGTACGGCATCTATTGACAAATTACTGACGATTCAACGCGAAAGAATATAGTTCAATATTAAATGGTTGTAATGATAGAATGGAGGTAAACATACCACGCGTTCGACTCTAAATTAACTTTAGAGATATAATAATTCCGTTATATGTCGCTGATGTTCAAACATAGTATGTTTATCTCTTAAATGCACCATACGTGTTTCTCTATGCGCCATGTGGGCGACCTGAGGCACAAGGTCGTTGGCACCGTAACTCGATTAATCACACATCTATTTTCTCAGGTGGCAGATAATTCTATATTCATATATAATTGAATTCTTAAAGATGTAAAGACAATAACAAGTAAAATTACACACAAAGCACAAGGTCATGCGTTGGTGCAACATGTCATTAAACGTGATATATATAATTATAGTTGGAAAACTTTAATAGAAGTTGATGTTATAATTATATTATGATCACATGAAAGCATTAAGTACATTTCTTTAAACAATTGATTCAAAAGAGGGAGAACGAGTTCTATGGATATACAACTTCTTTATTGCGGGAGTGCGACGTTTCGGTGTATGATGACAAGATGAATATATATATACATAAATGGAGAAAAAGTTTGTACAATTGAACAGATTGATGTGTTTAGAAAAATTTAGAAAATTGACTCCATTGATTTCTCAGTTGTTAAAAAGTGTAGGTATATCAGAAAAAAAGTGTAGGTATTTCAGAAAAAGTATAGGTATATCAGAAAAAGTATAGGTATATCAGAAAAAAGATTAGGTGTATCGGCTAAAACACCTACACTTGAAACAAAAGAAACCCTAGCAACGAGACCGGAAGTGGGATATAATTCTGTTTCATTCCATTCTTTTATCCTTTCTACCGTTCAGTAAATTTTCCGGGATGTTCGCGAGCGGTCGCGAACACTCAATGTTAAAAGTAGGATGCCCGCCGCGAACATTGTGTTACTGAACTCAGGGCTGTGTACCCTTCAGCACCAGTCCACTGCCTGCATCATTCCAGTATGTGTGTACCCTGTCTTTTTCAGCAGAGTATTGCTGAAATCGATTGCTGTATCTTTCACAAACCTTCACACAGGACCCCTATTAGGAAAATATTTGGCTACATGACGATCTCTCCCATTGTCGATTTTAAACACTAGCAGGAGGTTATCCAAACAATGTTGCAACAATTTCGCCTAAGGAAGTAACCATTCTACAATATATTCCGTTCTTATTTCCAATAGAATTGCACTTGTCTTTATAGTTCGGTAAAGCAAGAACAAAAACTTCTAAAACTAGAAGATCTAGTGGATGACGTACGAACAGAGGCAAAAGAAGCATTATTACATTGAGAAGTAATACACGAATAACAGTTGTTTTGTAAAAGCATGTGTTTAAGTACATTGTCAAATGAAATGGAAGTTGTAGTGCTGACAATGAAATAACCGTTACACAATTTACTATCCAATTTAAATTATAACTAAAATATTGGATGTTTAACCCGTTTAATTAAAAAGCATTTAACTGATGTTTCATATGTGTTTCCATATATGAGAGTATTTTTAAACACAATTATATAGTTTTGTATTGTTTTGTATCCGATAGCTCTCACTTGAAGAAGGACAAATCGTTGTATGATCTTATAGGATGTAAACCGAACAGTACATAAACATGGAGTATCGATCACTGAACACATCAGAGATATATTATACATAAAAACACACTTTTACTAGTCTCTTAAAACAGTTATGGAGCGGGTCTGAAAGATCAATCATTATTAAGAGACATTGAACCGTTTTCTGGTGAGCTAATGCATTGTTCGTTGATGGAGTATTTGTACACATACATTCCAGATAAAAAAGCTCTATCTTTTTTTCTACTTTTACTTTGATGTTTTTTTTGTTATCCATGTCAATAATCTAACGATCAAAGATTTTTAAGCATGTTTTTTTATTTTAAAAAAAAGAAAGAAGAAATGTATTAAAGCACTATGTTTTTTTGTTTTTTCTTCTTTCAATTTCGTTTATTTCAGTGAAAGGCCTTAGGCCCACGTACAAAAACACATTATATACAAAAACAAACAAACATCAGAGAGAAGAATAAATCAAGTTTACATTGTGAGTTAACTTGATAATAAAACCTTCGAGCGTAGGGCAAGTGCATCTCTTATGAAATATGAATAGGATAAAATAATTTTTTAAGTTTTGACGTTGTAAAATATTTTGCAGGTAATAAATATCAACATAATAAGGTAAATGTGGGATATATTTCCGTTTACTATATTAAATGTTTATGGAACGACTGTGCGATTAAGTCGTTTGGATTTTTATAGGGTTTTGTAAAGGTTACGAATCACATTATCCTAAAAACAGATTGTTTTATTTATTTTTGACAAAAACACAGAGAAGCTTTGTAAGCTCAAAGGAAACGATGCAGGTATCGTTGTGTTATCTTGGATTCGGAGCTGTCAATGCAGGAACATATACACAAATAATAAAGTTAAGCACCCCCTGAAATTCTCATACAGTCGAATGTCAGAAACAAGTAGGCTCTTCTATGACCTAAATCGGTCTGAGACTATTTCTTTTTCAAACAGAACAGCCATCTGGCAAGACAGAAAGGCAACAATATGTAGCGGTTATCATCATTTAATATCGATGACGTCATGTTTACACAGGTACTGTTTTTGCCATGACACAATGTCCACAAAAGTATGGAGCTGCAAGTGAAACAAAACACATTCGCATTGGTATTGCCACTGTTCTTTGTAGACCCTAGTGTACATGTTCAATAAAAATGATCACTATATGGTAGGACCGCCACGTACCCGAATGAAACACTGCACCCAACGTCTCATGCCTCCAGTCAGACGTCGGATCTGTTCTTGTGTCAATAACATCCACTCAGCGTGCAGAGCTGCCTCCAACTCATGTAAATTCTGCACTGGAGCGTTCCGAGCCTAGAATATCCCACACATGCTCCAGAGGGTTCAGGGTAAAGTTGTCACTGCGTTGGTTCGCATGTAATCGACAACGGCACGTGATCGGTGAGGCCGGGCGTTGTCGTCCATGTGGTCGTGTAGCAAGTGCATGTTTATCGAAATGAGGAACAAGGATCGGCTGTAGCACGTCCCGGATGTATTGAAGTCCCGTTATTGAGCCCCTGATGGTGACCAAATCCAGCTAGCAGTCATGAGACAGGCATCCCCATACCATAACAGAGCCACCTACATACGCAACAGTTGGCTGGATGTTCCTGGGGGTATAAGCTGTATTCTTCTGTCTCCAAATACGTACACGCCCATCAGTAACATGGAGAAAAAAAATCGACTCTCGTCTGACAAATGAAGTACCTCCAGGTCCTCAGATTTCAGTGTTGTCTGTCCAAACACCATGCCAAACGTGCACGTTTATGATGGTCTCTCAACAAGGGACGGTTAATTACCCTTCTTTCCTTCTGACTGTTCTGGTGCTGGTGTTTCGATTTGGTTACCACAGACGTTTCAGCGGAGGACTTGTCAGGAAGGGTTCTCGACGTACATGTCGAAGAAGGTGCCGGTCCTCTCGAGGTGTAGTGACAGTAGGTCTTCCAGACCTTGGACTGTCAATTACACTTCCTGTCTGCGCATGCTTCCGGACTAAACGACTAACAACAGTGTAATGGTAGCCAAGATTTCGTCCTATCGCCTTAAATTACATTCCTGCAGAGTGCATACCAATAATTTGATTTCTGAGATCAACTGACAATTGTCTTCGTGCCATTTTCAATAGATATGCTTGAATGGCTGTGGAAAGCAACGTTACATACCACCAAATGCAGTTGGGTCATATTGCTTTTTGTGATCCTCGAGCGTAGCATGTTGCACGTGCATGCCCCGAACGTGTAGGCGCGACTGTCACACATCACTGGTTGGAACGCATCGCACAAACACTACTCTTCTCATAAATGAACCTTGTTTAACTATTTAAAATATTCTCGAAAATATATCACAAATATCAGGGGGTGCTTAACTTTTTTCTTTGTGTATATCAATCACATATGAAAGGTGCCTGTATTGCTCAGGAATATTGGGATATAGGACATAGGACATAGGCCGGTCTCACCAAGGACTCTGCCATGCTTCTGTGTCTGTCTATGGTCATGAACAGACTTGACCATTGCAACAGCCTCCTCATCCACAGTACCAAGAAACAAATTGATAAGCTTTACCTCACTTACAACACCGAAGCGAGGATTGTTTCCCGATGTTCACGGTACGACAATTTCAGCCCAGTTCCGATGGATCTTCACCGGCTTCCAATCATGCAACGGGTCCTTTTCAAAATACAACAATGTGGCTAACACTGGTGGCTAACACACCAGTGTTGCCATGGATCAGCTCCGCGAGGAATCACTTCATCAATTGACTCAATCCTGAAGTCTTCGTAATGATCAGATGGAATATAAGATGTTTTAGCGGAATCAAACGAATCATGTTGATAGATCCTTCTCCTACATTGGTCCGTCTGAATGGAACATCCTTCTTCCACAGATTTGCCTTAATCAGAACTATCCATCAGCCAGACATTTGCTAAAGATCTATCTGTACCATAAGGCTTTTTAATGAACATGGCAAGTAGTATAAGAACTACAACTTCATAAATAACACTAAATATTAAATAATAAACAGGATTATAAATAATGTAATAAGCTAAAACTAAATAACGCATATTCAGGTTTAATTGCTTCGTGTTCAAGACAATTACTCAGTTAAGGAAACGAAAAAGATGAAGACAAAGGCGAAGTAAGAACATATTACAGTTGATGTTTTGCTATTTCTTTACATCATTCGAATTTGTAGTTGGACGTATTCAAAAAATGAAATTCTTGTCCCTGAAGTAAATTTTCCTCTGATGTGATTATGTTTGTTTGGATATTGTAACACTCGCTGTGTATAAGGCTCGTTTTGTTGTACAAGGAGAGGGTAATTGTGAATCCCCTTTCCGAATTTGAGTTCAATAATCAAAATGTATTAAAAAGTGTGACGGTTTGGAACATGTAAAACTTGAATCAAAAGTTTTTGTAGGTTTAAAACAATGGAGTGATTATTAGCATTACAGATGTCACACTGTTTATGAATCTTCTGTTAGTTATCCGTTGTCCATCTTGCGTGATTGATGAACTGTAGATTCATCAATAACGTACTGTCAGAATTATTCATCCTATCGTCATTTATTCGTGTCAAGTTTTTCATCATACCCACCTGAAATGGATACAATTACAAGTGTCCATGGTATTTGATATTAAGCAGAGTTTGCCTGGTGATAGTGGCTGGAATCCATGAATGCCACTTGTCAGTAAAATGATAGATGTCGACTGGTTAAGCTTTAGTAGAGTTTATTAAAGTGAAACATAAGATTTGGATGGATCATGAAGGTGGCTGTAATGAATGAAACCCTATATCAATCAATTTAAGAGTAAACTATTTGATAGTCAGATGTTGAATATATCATCCATGAATGTCAGTTTATATTTGCTGGTCATCTTAATTGTACACGTTCATTGGTGTTGGGGTGCTTCTATACACAACTTGTGATGATACTACGGTGATCCCATACCTGTCTGGTTATAATACATACATGACACTCCACAATATCGCGTTTCTACATCACAATGATTCCTCAACCTCAGTTTTGGGTAATCTTCAATCTTGAGATTGTAATGAACCTTGGCAAATTGACCTCGACTTGACTTCACTGTTGCCTTTGTGTCGAGAGATAATTGCCCATGAGTTGGAGTAGCTCGGAATGTTACAAAGTAACGCATGTTGTCATGTTGAACACATCGGTGCTGAAATAATGGTACAACATCTTCCCACCCTTGGTGAGGTGTTCATTATAATGTAAATAAAATCCCTGTATATAAGGAATGATTGTTCAATCAAGGGCACAGACTTCAAAATGTAACATTTCTCCCTGATGAGTAAACGGAGAACTGAGGACTTGACTACAGAGACATGTAGGATCAAACCTCTATGAATCTCCTACATTTATAAGATTTAGTACCGACTAAATTCCGAATTTAGAAGAATTTATTGGGATGAGGGGCTATGGTTTGTATCATTTGGCTGTTATCATGCTGCCATTATGGTGGTAAAGCGAGGATTACACACACAGATTATATATATATTATTTCCCTGATTTGGTGTCTTCCAATTGTTGAGCTATGATCACCGTGACACTGTTACAATGTAGGATGGGATGC
The DNA here is from genome assembly GCA_936450465.1 of Gibbula magus. Taxonomy (NCBI): domain Eukaryota; kingdom Metazoa; phylum Mollusca; class Gastropoda; order Trochida; family Trochidae; genus Gibbula; species Gibbula magus. The sequence goes on along the minus strand of OW388303.1, from coordinate 51,040,451 downwards.
GGTGATTTCGTAGGCCAGACCAGTTCGTAGGAGCGGAGAATTCGTATGAATTCGTAGGAGTCGTAAATTAGGAGGAGGATTAAACAATATATCATAAAGTGATATTTAAACTTGTAAATATTCGTTTGACTGTTATTATTTATTACTTTTGTACTTATAACATGTTATAACATGTTTTTGATACCATGTCATGTTGATAGATTGCAGTACGAGACGAACAATGTCAGTCAATTTACGAAACTAACAGTTTTATCATCGATATATCGATTTATTTTCCAAGTAAAACTAGTATGTAAATAGGATCTATATTTGATATATAGTTTATATCAGTGAACTGAAGGACTGTTCCCGTTAATGAAACGGGTCGCCCAAACACAACTTGGGTTCAATGCGTGCAGCACAATGCACGTGCTCGGAGCACGTGCTTATTGCATTGACTTTAGCAGATTGACTTTGTTTGCCGTTGGGGCAACATGTGCTCTCTCAAATCTATGATTTAAAACAAATTGACTTCAAATGATAATTAATCACAGTTGGTGATACAAAGTGTCATGTTTTCACACTTGGTGATCCATAGATAATTCATATCTACACTTATGTAGAATTTGGAAACCATTTTGTAAGTATTGTATATGATTACTTTGAGGGAGAATTAAAGGTTAATTTTGAATTTCTCTTTTGTTCTTTATTAACACTAGGAGTGATCTGCACTCAATTTTATTGTAGCAGAGCGTGGTTTCGATCCACGGACCTCTGGGTTATGGGCCCAGCACGCTTCCATATTTGTGTTGTGTTTTATGTTTTCAGGAATACGAAACTTGTGACCTTTGTGAAGAAAAATGAAGCGTCATAAAATATATAAAAACAGAACCAATTCATATAAGTCAATCTTTTAATAAATAGTGTATCAAATATAATAACAACGATGCACAAATTAGCACATTAGTTCATTGCAGTACACTGCAGCATGATCACACATTCACAGAATCTCACAGTCTCAATGTTCGACAACCAGGGGCCCGTTGATTCACGGAAATTTCACGGAGGAGCTGGCTCACTTTCATTTCACCAGCCTAGTATGCGTCCCACAAACGGAAGAAAGTATCCGCTTTGGCCCCCAGTGTCTTCGTCTGCCTCCTCTCCAGTTGTCTGTCTGTGACTAACCGTATCTGTAGCGAGATGAGCTCTGATTCCTTGTTAAGCATTGGGATTAGTCTGAAGAAGGGCACATTCCTTCTTCCGGCCAGCTGGTTAAGTCTTTTGTGCCACGCCTCAAGGTCGTTGTTTGTGCGAATGGCCGTCCCAAATACACACCAGTTGGTCACCTTCCAAACTGGACTCCTCATCCAGGTTGAATCCATATACTGTACTAACTGCAGCAGCTCGGGGGGGGGGGGGGGGGGGGGGGGTTGGGTCTGCAGCTTCTGGAAGGCCGGGATGATATGATTCTCGTCGAGGAACTGAAGGGCCATCAGTTTCTTGATGAATCTAGAAATAAAAGGAGAAACAATAAATAATGCTGCTACAGTATTATATATATATTAAATTATTTCATTTAGATTATTATTGTATTATATTTAGATGTATATAGATTTTATATTTACCCGGTGTGCCCGAATCCTCCTCGTAGGCCCCCCGTGGGGTGCCCGGGTTAGAATAGGCCCTCAGTTCCTCCTGCTTGTCGTAAGAGGCGACTCAAAGGGGGCAGTCTGTTTGCCGTGGACTGCGACCTGTACGGGTGGAGGAAGGATGCCTGGTGGTTGAGGCTTGTGTGTAGCAGAATGCTACCACTGACCAATACACTGCTTCGGCCCCGACTTCATCTAGACAGGTGGCCAGATTGGTCCGGTCTGGTCAATCGGCTGGTCATGCCAAGCACTTGGTTGCGCACATCTTTGCTATCCTTCTCCTTACGCTGTTACCTCTCTTTACAATTATTTTCTTTACTTTCTTGGTGCTCTCTTGCATACCTTCACCACCTTTCCATAATGCTTTCCTTCCTGATGTACTATCCCTACTCTCTGCGCTCTTTCTTAGTGCTCCCTTGCACACATTCATCAACTTTACTCAGCTTCCAAGATAGCGGTGGCCCATGGGCCAATCCAGTGAAACATTGGCAACGTTTTAGTGGAGTATATCATCCTGGTATCCCCGGTGCTGTCAGCAGGACACCCGCTGACATACAGCATTGCCCTTGTTGGTGCTCCGTGGTGGGTGGGGATCCAGGTTGATGAATATTTACCAACCGAACATGACTCGTTCAGCAAAAAACAAGCGAAATTTATCAACGGATGATTGTCCCTCTTCTGAGGAAGAGGCAACATCATCAAAATCAACCAAAATATCAAAATCATCCAACTTAAAACCTTCATCTTCTACTTCAACTTCTAATTCAAACTCAAGCACCTTTCCTCGATTTCTGGTCATATCATCCACTGATGATAAATCTCTCCGTCTGAATCCTTTCGCCACCGCCAAGACCATTCAAGGTCTAGCCGGTGATGTAAAGGATGTAAAGAAAATTAGGAATGGGTACCTTCTTGTGGAAGTAAAAACAAAACAACAGGCAACATCACTTCTCACCTTGCAGAAAATCGTTGACAAACCTGTTAAAGTCTCCCCTCATACATCACTAAACAGCAGCAAAGCCATCATCCGGGATAAGGATCGCTGTCTTGATGATTCCTCTGAACAGGAGCTCCTTGATAACCTGAAGAGCCAGGGAGTGACTGCTGTCAAGCGGTTCACTATCAAGAAGGAGGATAACATCATCAAGACGCGAACCTATCTGTTAACATTTTCAACCCCACAAGCTCCAAAAACAGTGTTTGCAGGGTACTACAAACTCCCCACGGAATTATATATCCCTAACCCCCTCCGTTGCTACCGGTGCCAGAAGTTTGGCCATGGAAGCAACTCTTGCAAAGCGGATGAGCGTGTTTGTCCACAGTGTGGCAAACTCGACGATGAAAGCCATCCAGAGAAGTGCAAGGAGTTGCCGAAATGCGCCAACTGTGCTGGTGAACACTTGGCTTCCTCCAAGGAGTGCCCACGGTGGCAACAGGAATCTAAGATACTCAAAGTTAAATTCACTCAAAATATCTCTTTTCCCGAAGCCAAACGCCAGGTTCTTGAGGGTCCTAAACCCTCATACTCAACCATAGTATCATCAGCAACTGCCACAAAACGCTCTGTATCAACTCAGACAGACATTCAGTGGGTGAGTGATCCCCCAACTCAATACAAACTCCGCGATTCAACTTCTTCCACAATAGGTACCATGACATTCCCTCTTCTGTCCCTTACAGAGCCTGTCAAACCGACAGGATCTAAAATACCTCCAACTGCAAGCAAAAATTCAAAACCATCATCCTCAAAACAAAATTCTAAAAATCCCAAATCCAAATCAGCAAACCGCACTCCCAAAGGCCAGAGGAGTGCGGTAGAGATCTACAACAAATATGGATCTCTTGACCATGAGTCTGATGACGTCCTTATGGACGCATCAGACACAGCATCTCTTAACAACTCCCCCAAAAAGGGGCACAGGGCTCGGTCCAAGGACCGTCGTCTTTCTCCTGTAAAACCTCCATCATGAGGCTTTTAATATTTTATTTCATCCTAGCATCCATGGCGATTCTCCAGTGGAATTGTCGAGGCTTTAAGGTCAATTTTAATGAATTGGGCTTGTTGGCCCAACAATACAATCCCCAAGCTATTTGCCTTCAAGAAACTCATCTTAAAGAATCTGATACAGTTGCAATGAGACCATTCACTTTTTATAATTATTTCTCCCCTTCTGCTGATAGGGCTAAGGGGGGTGCATCAATTTTAGTACGTGATGGAATTATCCACAGATTAATTCCATTAAAAACACAATTACAAGCTGTAGCTGTCAGCTTATCATTATTCAAAACTTTAACTCTTTGTTCTTTATATATTCCACCATCTCAAGATCTTACTATAAAAGATCTTGATCAACTTGTTACCCAATTACCTAAACCTTTTATTATCATGGGTGACTTCAACGGTCACAATCCCCTCTGGGGCAGTAATACCCTAGACTCTAGGGGTAAAATTATCGAAAGTTTCCTCACCCAAATGATTTATGTCTATTCAATGATGGTTCAAACACATATCTACATCCTGCTACAGGATCATATACAGCTATAGATTTATCAGTAACTGATGCATCCCTTTTACATGACTTTTCATGGTCAGTCCATGAGGATACATGTGGGAGCGACCACTTCCCCATTGTATTAGAACCCTCATCACCTATTCCCGAGGAGCACAATCCTCGTTGGAAATTTTCCAAGGCTGATTGGGGGACATTTTCTACCCTCTGCCGTGAACATATTATATATGATGAAATAATCAATGCAACTGATCCTGTTGAGGCCTTTTCTAAAGGTCTCATTGATATAGCAACTGAAACTATTCCTAAAACCTCGGCAAATCCACGCATTCACAAGCCATGGTTTAATGAAACCTGCGATACTGCCATTAAGGCACGTAAAAAAGCTGAACGCAAGCTCAGTAAACGACCTACAAGAATTAACTTAGATAACTGTCGCAAGGCACGAGCTAAAGCTCGACGCACAGTCAACCAACAAAAACGCGAATCTTGGAGAGGCTATGTCTCTAAGATCAATTCCAGAACACCTATCAGCAAAGTCTGGAATATGATTAGTAGAATTAAAGGTAAAGGTTCCAAATCTACAATAAAACATCTTAAGGTCAATGATGACCTTCTTACATCAAAATCTGACATTGCCAATAAGTTGGCTGAAACAATCTCTAGAAATTCTTCATCTGCAAATTATGTCCCTGCTTTCCAAAAGTACCAAAAGGTACAGGAAAAACGACCACTTAATTTCAAATCTGACAATGGAGAAGATTATAATGAACACTTCTCCTTGTCAGAGCTGAAAACTGCACTTTCTAAAGCTCATGATACAGCAACTGGCCCTGATGAAATCCATTATCAGCTTTTAAAACATTTACCGGAACCTTGCCTTGAGGTTCTACTTCAGGTATTTAATCATATATGGGAAACAGGTGAATTTCCATCTTGTTGGCACAATGCTACTATTGTGCCAATCCCAAAACCTGGGAAGGATCATACAGACCCTTCCAACTACCGTCCTATAGCCTTAACAAGTTGCGTATGTAAAACTATGGAACGGATGATCAATGATCGTCTAGTTTGGTACTTGGAAACTAATAAATTACTAACTGATATTCAATGTGGTTTCCGCAAACAACGCAGTACCACTGATCATCTTGTTCGTTTAGAATCATTTATTCGTGATGCATTTATTAACAAACAACATGCTGTGTCTATCTTTTTCGACTTAGAAAAAGCTTACGACACTACATGGAAGCATGGCATCCTGAAAGATTTATTTGAATTTGGCTTGCGAGGTCGTATGCCTCATTTTATTTCCAATTTTTTACATGATCGCCAATTTAAAGTGCGCGTGGGCTCCACCCTTTCTGATTTCTTTGATCAAGAAATGGGTGTCCCACAAGGTAGCATTTTATCTGTCACATTATTTAGCATTAAAATCAACAGCTTGGCTAAAGTTTTAAATGATCATACAGATGGTTCACTTTTTGTGGACGATTTTGGAGTTTCCTGCAGAGGTAAAAATATGCCATCAATCGAGCGCCAATTGCAACTCTGTCTAAATAAAATCCATCAATGGTCGTTGGAAAACGGCTTCAAATTTTCCAAAGCTAAACCATCTTGTGTGCACTTTTGCAATATGCGCAAAATGCACCAAGATCCAGAACTATTTCTAGATAAAACTCCAATCAAAGTCGTTCCTGAGGCCAAGTTTCTTGGTCTCACATTTGATAGTAAATTATCATTTATCCCACACATTAAAAGCCTTAAAGCTAAATGCTTAAAGGCATTAGACCTTTTAAAGGTCGTTTCAAATAATAAATGGGGTGGAGATGAAGAAACTCTTCTTCATCTCTATCGATCACTCATCCGCTCCAAACTTGATTATGGATCCATAATATATGGATCTGCCCGCCCCTCATATATCAAAATGCTAGATACAATCCATCACCAGGGTCTCAGGCTTTGTCTTGGGGCCTTCAGAACTTCACCTGTTGAAAGCCTTTACGTTGAAGCTGATGAGCCATCTCTAGCCATCAAGCTAGCACTTCAATATATAACCAAACTTAAAGCCAACCCTTGTAATCCTGCATACAACTGCGTATTCAATCCAGAATACCAGCAGTTGTATAACTTAAAACCTAAAGCAATTCCACCACTCGGTATCAGACTTTAACAACATGTTGCAGATTCTGATATTGACCTAACAACAATAGCAGAGCACGGTCTGCTTGCCGCTCCGCCATGGCAGCTGGTCAGGCCCCGTGTAAACCTCTCTCTATCTACTCATAAAAAATCTAATACAGACCAATTAATATTTCAACAGGCATTTTTTGAACTACGTGATTTTTTCGCAGACTATAAACCAATTTACACTGACGGCTCTAAGGATGGATCCACAGTTGCAGCAGCAACTGTGACTCCTTCAACAACATATGCTTCAAGGCTGCATGATGGCAGCAGCATCTTTACTGCAGAAGCTAAGGCCATCCTTAAGGCCGTCCATCACATTAAAAACTCAACCCCTAATAATTACATTATTTTTTCAGATTCACTTTCTTGCCTACAAGCAATTAAAAACTGTAAGAGTGATCACCCAATTATCAGGGATATTTTATTACTTCATAATTCTTGTCTCCAATGCGACATCGTCTTCTGCTGGCTTCCTAGCCATATGGGTATAAGAGGTAATAACAAAGCTGACTCAGCTGCTAAATCAGCATTAAATCTCAAACATATTTCTCCTACTAAAATTCCTTATACAGATTCTAAACCTGCTATCAAATCTTACATTAAACAACGTTGGAAGTCCCAATGGGACCAACAACATCATAACAAACTTCACACTATTCAACCTCATTTAGGTTACAAATCTCTATCCTCTTTTACCCGGCAGGAAGCTTGTGTCCTACGACGATGTCGTATTGGACACTCTCATCTTACTCACTCATATCTTTTAAAGGGGGAAGATCATCCAGTATGTATACCCTGTCAGTGCCCTCTCACAATCAAACACATTCTATGTGAGTGTTGGGACACTGCACACATCAGGGAAACTTTTTATCCTTCTATTTCAATCAATCAAGTTTTTACTCATTTCGGTGAGCATCGTGTTTTAGATTTTTTGAAGGCTATACACCTTATTGACAAATTGTAAATTTTAACTTTTCATTATCAGCTTTTATTCAACTTGTGATAATACGCTGATGTTTTTACGGCCTTCGTGTCGTGTTCTGTTTTTCAATTGCAATTTTCATTTTTAAATTAGGCAAATAAATTAAATATCTCGCCGCTAATGGCTGCAATACTGCCGAAGCGGCGTTAAACAATAACTCACTCACTCACTCTATATTTACTCACTCTTCAAAAACGTCATCTGGTGCATTGATGCTAGCGGCTGTCAGGTCAAACGATGAATACATCGGCGCTGGAGACATGGGAGACGGTGGTGACTGCGGCATGGGAGACAGCGGTGAATGTGGCGGTGACAGAGTCATGGGGGAAGGCAGTGACTGCGGCGGTGGTAGGGAACATCTCTGGCAGGAGAATTCCATCTCTAGGGATCCTCTGGTCATCTGTCTGTATGTCTGTAGGTCGATCCCTGTGTCACACAGTCAGTGCTGCCACTGGTCACATCTATCGCACTGGATAGCATGCTGGCGAGGTCTTACAGTATTCGTACAAACAACACAGAGAGCCATGGTTGATGCAGAATGATTTAATGTTTCGGTCTCGTATCTTATATACCTTGTGTGTGTTAATAATAACGTTTTAATAGTTGAAATAAGCAGCGACATATTTGACTATGTAAGACACCTTCATAGAGAAAATTGAAATAGGAGTTCAAGGTCATCAAACTATCTTGATAATTCTAGATGTTGAGTTAGAAATATTTCATCTAGACAATAATTATATGTAAACACAATGTACATGTAAACTCTTGGTTTCCAAATTGTGACATATGCTCTCAATCATTTGCGATTCATGTCAAAATAGTTATTTCCCAAGCTCCTATTTCCAGTCTGTGACGGCTGCTCACAGTCCCAACGGAGTTCCAACACCCAGGATTCAGTTTTATGTCATTCTGAAGAGCGTTTTACAACTAGACTTACATGGCTGCCTATGTGCATAAGAAGTACATCAAGTTAAAATGTTACTTTGACCAGAGGATTAGTCGCAATGCTAAAATCTTACATAGATATAGTTTGAAGATCCAGAACATTATGACATGTCACACAGTATTAAGAAACGGGAGATGAATACGCACAATAATGAAATTAAACAGACGATCCTTCCAAATGTCAACAAGTATACAGTGATGAGAACTAGATTCAAAGTATCAGTTGAAGTCAATAAAGGAGGAAGTTTAATATGGTGGTGTCGGGTTCTTCATGTAAACGATCTTGAAGTTTCGAGGTGCTCAGGTGCTTTTACATTGTCCTTATTAAATATGATATTCTGATTACACGTTTATTGCTTGTTCATGTCGAAAAGCACTTTCATATCTAAGGCTTTTAGAAATAGGTATGCACCCACCATAAATATACATGACTCAATGCTTAAACTCATTACTTATAGTTATTCAGCTATTTCAATAATATACATACTGCCCCCGACGCAATACGCATTGACAACATCGTTGTTTGTCTTCGATAAAATATCCTACTTCCTCATAATTTGTTACAGTACTCTTATATATATATACTCTATATAAGCTTCTTCTATTTGAGTAATCCTGTCCTTCCTTTGTGTAAGATATACAATACAGATCTTTGTTTGAAGCCCACGTGTACAAAACACGCACCAAAAAGGCAATAAGACATTGGAAATATGTGGTCTTTCGATCATAATGTAGGTGCAGTCATTAATATTTGATGTACTGTGGGTGTAGCTGATCAATCTTTGTCCCGTTCTTCGTCAGTTTACTAGACCAAAAGTATATCGCACGTTTTCGTCTAAATATTGCTGTTTTAAAATCAGTGTTATTCACAGTGTGAATTTAAACATCTCAAATCATAAAATGCACCAAAAATGACTTCGTTCGTAAAACTACAAACTATGTTTTCCATGCATGTAGGTTTTTTAAACTACACAACATTATGCGGCGTTTACATGATTAGGTTTTTAGATTTTAATTGAAGCGAAGCTACTGTTGCTGTAGAAGGAACATCTTCCGTCAGTGGCACCTCTAGCGTCATTACACATTTGTATTTGACGTCTTGGACAGGTGTGACTAGAAGCCACTCAACAAGATGTCGTGCTTGATAAACCTAAATTATACTCATTGTTTGGGACTAAGCATATGTATATCCTTAATATTAATCTCCCCTTCGATTATGCATTAACATCTCATCTAGCTTGGTAAAATATCTAAGGAATGATTTATGTATTAAATATACGAATTTGGTTTTCATATTATGAACACCTTAATCCTGTCAGGTATGTGTTTTGTGTATTTATGATAGATTTAATTGAAGATGTCTGTGTCAGATTAAATTACAAGACGTATTTGACAAGCTGGTCTATGTATTTGGAGGAGAAACTAACTTTATTAAGTGCACGGACCATATCACATGGGATATCTTTATTTTACAATTCACACTATATGTACACACTTTAAAACACCACTACATGTAAATACATCTATGACAAAAGGAAGTCGCAATCAGATGCGTCGCTCGCATTATCTAACATCCGTTAGCTGCCAATACTAACTCGAACTGTTCTCGCTTACGAATGTGTCATACTGGGCTCTACATCTTTTACCTTGTGAAGCAAAGTTATACTGCATAATCGTTTATGGCAAAATCTAACATTTAAAAATTGCAATAAAGTGCCTCCAAAAACTCTCGCTTAATGGCTTTCATATTCAATTTATTTGCGAGCTATTAATGACTGCACTATGGAAATATCTATCACGCGAACATAATGGCACACACGATAATTAAATAAAATAATTTGAATAAGTTATTTTCATTTACATAGGAATCCACATTCCTACTTCATCGTACATCTCGATGAAACCTAACGTTACTTAAATGAAGCAGGAAGAGAACTAAATGTATTGCAGTCAATGGTAATATGGCTTTCATGTACGTCTTCTACAGGTTATCATCATAGTTATTCTGTGTAGATTTCTGACATGTATACATTGCTATTGATTCTTACTTCTTTCCGTCTATGGGCGGAATATGTGTATCATATATATAATTAAGTATAATGTGTTATGTTACAATCTGGAATTTGACACAGATGAACATCGATGCCAACTAGATGCCGACGCGTGGTTATATGAGAAAGGTTAACAATGTAGCAGACAATGGACATTGATGGATTAAAACATGCTGTAGAACTTTGAAGGAAAGGATAAAGCATATATACTGTCTGCAAATGTTTACATGTATGTCACGGAGTATTCATTGCTAGAATACAGACAAACCTTTTATTTACGTCTCGCTTCAATTTACATATATAATGCTAAATAATAACATATTATAAAATAAGACACTCCTATTGGGTTTATGAGAGACAAAAATGAATAACATCACATATACATTATCCCGGTAAGCTGTTGAGTCTATGCAAATTAAAAGGATGAAACCTTAAACATAATTAGGTGTATGCATTTATACGTAGCTGTACATTTCCTTGTAGGTTTCAGCACATAGTGTTACAACAATGGCACTAGGTTTTGGCAGATAGAGTTACTTCAGTGGGACTGGCCAGGATACAACACACTTTCACTATATCACATTTCTAAAATCACACCACACCTCATTGCATTTGTCTGACAAAACCTGTCAAACATCTTTTTCAAATGGGTATTGACATAATACATCGACCTCATATTCCACGCAAGTACAACAGTAGAAACACACTCTCGATAGGTACTAGGTTTGCATAATGTCCGGTCTCCACTCAAAGATGACCTACTGCACAGCGGAATACGGCTAGAGAACGTCTGTTTGATTTTGACATTGGAATATGATTAAAACATGCAACATCATATTCGTTCTTCGGTTGGTTGTATAGAAGTAGTTTGTTACCTCCGTTGCCGTTTCCACTGGTTATATTATCTACAGAGATTATCCAATAATTCTTAAAGCTATGAAATACAATTTCTCTCACGTTCGTTCCGACATGACGATGGTGATATCAAATCTGTGAATCGCATTTAGAAGTAGTGGCATATTCATTATTAGTAGGGATACATTCAGATATCTGTTTAAATTAAGAATTTTTTCTGAAGTTTCCTTTTTACTTGTGGTTTAGTGCCTGATGGTTGGTCATGGACAAAACACTTTTCTTGTTTATCGTTGATGGGGGACGTTTGTATCCTTTGTAGATCTGGATATAGTTTCCCTGACAATCATAATACAGCTTTCTGTAAGTGTCTGCTGATTTAAAAAAGATCGACTGTTACTCATGCTGTCTGACAAGCTAAATCTCTCCTGATTAGTGACGATGGACATCGGGATTAGAGGATTTGTGGTTTCCTGTTAATTATTGCCACTGACAAATGTGTAATAACATGAATGTTGCGGTGGGAATATCTATTGGACAGAGAAGTACTTTCAAATGTACAGGCGCAAAACAAGAACTTTACCCAAGAACAAGTCCCGTATTGTGAAAACAAGGACAAGTTTCGAGTAAACGATTTTTAATTCATTTAAATAATATATACTGACTTTGGCTTTAAATTGATGGTATATGATGTGATGAAGCCAGGAGAAGACAGAGACTGCGTCATTCCTCACAATAACACAGCCAGCATTTCTCCCAAACCATTACTGTTTTGAAGTATTTACTTCCATATAATCCTCCAAGACTAGAAATTCGAATATGCCTAGCAGTAAGAACAATCTAAAAAAGTTACTTTATCAGACAATAAAGGTATAGTTTTTTAATGACGTAAACTATCAATTTATTACATACATTACACTAAATTGACATAAATATATTAATAGTTATGACATCCATTACTAGCTATAGGTTTACCTATATCCCAAGTACGTTGTCGTCAACAGTCTGTTTCATCAAAGGATTGACCTACATTTACACAAATACACCAAGCCGCTCTTGTCTCACTTATTATCCCCGTCAGGAAATACTCTAGGGATAGCTCGATGAACAAGGGTGAATCTCCTTGTCTGTTACATTATTGTATTTGAAGGCATTTTCTGCGTTCAAATCGCAGTTACGTTATAAATCTAACGATGTACATTGTGAACTCATACGATGATGTCAAAGACGTAAATATAAGATCACTGAAGCTTAATTTTCGATCTCGACAATATATCTCCAACCACAGACCAGTGTTTTCCGTGATCTAATACAAGGAACGTCATTCGAGATTAAAGGCACTGTAGCACGTCGTTCTTACTGACAGTGCTTTCACGAACATTGTTAAATAATACACCTCAATCAATAAAAATAGATCTAATACGAATGTACATGGTTTCATTAAACCATGGAAGGTAATTTCCCGTTGAGCGCCCATTTTAAGGTTTTCACATTAACATGTCACAGGTAGCATATAAACAATGAAAAATACCGATGTATACAACAGATAAACCTTCCTGAAAACTGTCCTATTCATGTTCATGGCTTACACAGTAAATTTGTTATAAAATATATCTGAATTGAAAGGTCGGACAAAATATTAATCGTTTGACATTACAGACATACCCAGAGTGTTACCATTCCTTGTGTGAGTGTTATTCGCAGATTACACCGTCTACTCGTAGGTAACAGTTAACGTTGTTTTCATCAGGTATGTTATATATAATTACCTTGATCCCTTGATCTCATTGAGAAATGGAAATTAAAACACTCGATATGTTATCAAATGACGTTGTGTATCACCATTGCTAAACGAATATAATGCTATAATGTTGTGATATCACTTTGAAGCTAGAGCAAAGTTTCTTTGGATGTCAAATCGTCCATGGACACGATAAACTCCCTAGAACTAGCTCAATAAACTTTGTTAAATGTTATCTACTAAATGAGCATTTCACAAAGAATTTACAAAAAGGTTGGTGACTTGTGTTGTGTATCAATGGAGTTGGTATACACCCACATACCCTCCCAGAACAGGAAGATATGCATGATTCATCCAGGACAGTCTCTGAAAGATAATAATTAAGGGATTAATGATTCCCAATACTCAAATCACAAACACATTTAAAGGTATTGGTTCCTTCTCAAAGAGGATTAAGTTGCAGACAGTCAATACCACACGATATCTACATGTGTATATTGAACCAAAAATAAACTGACATTGGGGAATGGACTTAATACTTCCTTGTAAACAATCTATTTACACACAAAATGCAATGATAGTTATAAGACACAAACCAACTGTAGCTGATAACAATAAACAAGGTGTTTGTCATGATTTCTGATCAAACATGAGTGTCGTCCAATATGATAAACCTGATCTTTAAAATGTCATTTTTTACATTTATGCAGCCTATTAATATGCATCGTCAACATATGGCAACTCCTCATCACAATTACAAATTGTGTGTTACAGGGTACATTGATATGGTAATTATGTTTTTTTTTGTATGTGGTTTCAATTTGTTAGAAATAGTTTGGGATAGCTAATGCGGGATTGGTTTTGCGTAAAAAAAATGTGAGCTTTTATGTGTTTCCTTTGATACGACTGTTTAAATTTTATGTCTATTAATCGTAAATATTCTAAAAAAAATTCACGCACACAAGAAGAGTTTATATGGATACGTATCATTACATTTAGCCTTTGTTTCCATAAATATTCAATGGTATCTGTATCATATATTATGGACGCACAATGTTGGTGCCATTTGAGTTATTTATTTTTGATAATATATTTGGGTTAAAGTATCACAACATCCATCACAGACCTCAAACAATTAAGAAAAAAACCCCAACAACTTATCGTTATTGAGTTTTTGATGCGTAGTTTTACCTACCATTGTTAGTTTGATATATGTTAGAAGAATTACATCTTGAAGGCCGCCCATCGCTGCTTGCAGTGATATTTTATTATGTTGTCTATAATCGAATATAACCTTCAGCTATATATGAACTGTTGAACAATGTCTTTATTTTTCTTTAAGAGGTCCTCATTAAACAATTCGAACACACTTCCGGAAACGAGATAACCTAAAATAAGTAAAGTTGTAATCTGATATTTCAGAATAATTGAAAGTTACGTTATTCTAAGATATTTTCTTCTGTTCCGAATCGAGGTTGTAATATTGGAGGCGTGTGTTAAGATTCCTTTAAGTTTGTTTAAGTTGTATCATAAAACGTGATAATAGTGCTGAACTTTACAGTCAGCGGTAACTCCAATGAGATCTAATACACAACAGGTTTAATATCTATTACTTTCTGTTCTTAACAGTTTATTCGAATCATTTCGAACCAATGTAGGAATGTTGAATGTGTTCTGTGTTGAATGTTTTCTGTGTTTAATGTGTTCTGTGTTAAAGAATGTTATGTTTTGAATTAGTTCTGTTTTGAATGAGTTCATTGTTGAATGAGTTCTGAAGATAGTGTCATCCTACCAACCACCATCTAACATACTACAGCATAACATGTAGCTGTCTACAGATGCTGATAAATGCAATACCTCTCTGTGATGATGATGCCTCAGGCGATGAAGAGTGGAATTCTAAAATGGGCTTGTTGATAATTACCTTAGTTAAACGTTTGATTAAATTTGTAAACTGTATATAGAAGGCAAGTGCCTAAGGAACTATGATAAAGGACTAATGGATAATAAGAAAACAGATATATTAATAGTAATACATTTGATTTGATTACTCTTTTTTCTCGAACGTGAAGATTTAGCCTCGAAGCAGAAATTATTAAATTATTGACACAAAATAATTCTATGAACATTTTATAAATAATGAAGAATGTTTCTGATGATCTCACTAAATATATCAAAACACATTTTACACATACAATGTGAACGCTTGACAAACTAAGATTGAAGAATGTTATAGTTTTTTGTTTAAACACATACTTGTTTAAATAAATAAACTGCAAATGTTTGTTCGAATTACATTTGTGTGATTTATCAACATTCTTACAATTTTACCGGCTAAGGAGGCTAGTGCAACCAAAATCTACTGGCCAAATCTGAACTTCACTGGCATTTTTCTAAGTGACAAGCGTTTTTGTCGAGCTTACATATGTGTATACTTGTTTAGACAAGTTACTACAAAGATGAACAGTTGGTGTAGAAATGTGTAGAAGAAACAAATACACACGGGAGCAAAAAACGATACCATGCAAAATAAAAGATGTATCAATCCACAAGCGATACGCCTGAACCCTTCAGTAGAAATGGATATTTAACTTTTGATAAATAATTGTTTACAAACTCACTTGAGAGACTAGCCCAGGAGTAAACAAACATGATAAATGTTAAAACATATTTTTGTTTTTATGATTTGGTTGTCGGTTTCTAACACTAAGGTAAAACAACACCTAGAGCCACCCGTGTTGATATGCTTGAGGTATTTAGAAAGTTGACTCCTTCTCATACCATTGGCGAGTTTGAAAACTATTTCCGTCACCTAGGTGGCATAGATTGTCTAACATCAACTTTTAACATCTTCGGAATTGTCATGGACTGTCCCTATTCAAGACACAATTTAATACCCTTTTCTTCAGAATTCTATAATTTATTTCCTTTCCATTCTATATCCCGTTTGTGCTTTGTGCATGCATTGGCTTGAAGAAATGCTCATTATGATACACAATTATTATTAGTATTATCATTATGAATTTAATCTATTTCTGCTATGTAAATATCACATTAACTATCGTGTTTGCCGTTTCTAACATCTTATATTTGATACGAAAGTTTCATGAAACTTTAAGCAGTTTGCAATAATTGACCTGACATTTACTGAAATGAATACAATGAATCATTCCCGACACATTTGAATGTTAAAGAAGTCAGTTCAACAAGATACAGAGTTACAAAATGTTGATAAATGTACTTCATCGCTTCTACATAAAGCTAAAAACTAAAAGGAAATCGACTCAACAATTGTTGTGCATTTATTATGTTTCTACCTGCATCTAACAGTTGATTCAATTAGTGATGGATATAGATGTGTGATTTGACATGGAAGAAATGGGTATTTAAATAACCTTGTTATGTGTGTAAATTGCTGATACAGTTGGCGCCAAATGTTTCACTTTCTATCCACGATGACAAGTAACTACAATTAATTCAATTATATATGTGTATATACATGTAGTCTTACTTTGGGCACGTACAAAACAGCACCAGATGGTGTGTGTATCCTGCTCATGTGATCTGGTTAAACATGCAAAACTAATCGAGAAGAATCGAGAGGGTGCTGGTAAATTTTATTCAAATGACCCCTCAAAATATGCTCGCTACGACGTATCCACAAACGGTCACAGTTTATGACATCATTGACTACATATATTTTCTTATACACAAATGCTACATGATGGCGGCCAAACTAGGGGTTATGTGAGCTTAGCTCGCCTTTGACTTGTCTCTGCTTCGATATAAACTGCATATCCGAATCCAAAATTCCTAAATACTTTGCGCAAATTGTCAATTCCTCAAAATAATGTTCTTCCTGTTGTTGTTTTTAATAAAGGCATCTAATAAATCATATTATTAAATACCTATCTGTTGACTAGACCTACTTTGCCTTACCTCCTATAGGTAATGCTATTTCAACCTTAACACAGACGAACTTGAAGAGTGGAGAAGGGGTGCGTAAAATCCCTTATCCAAGGGCCGGTAAGTCTAGGTGGTCTCGTGACGTCACTACCTGTTCATGTCACTCTCCTATTAGTTGCAGAGCAAGACAGACGTGTTTGTTTTGTTCTGAGACTGGGTATTTTTAGCGACTTGGTTGCTAACTTGCTAGCTATCTCTTGCTATTTTGAGAGATATTTTCAACTGCTATATCTACAATTCGTCGTTAGCAGGTTGTTTAACAATCTGTTTTAGTAGGTGTTGGGGTACAAGGACCTTGTTGACATGTGCTTGATGTGTGGCCGCCCGTGAGGTAGCTGCTGGCCTTGCACGTGCAGCTCGTGTCTTTGTGTTTCCCTCACCTGTCTTCATTGACTGCTTCGGTTCGCACGCCTTGTAAGCCGTACCCTCCGCCAGTCACCTTCGACTGTTGGTTGTTGACTCGCTTCGCCATACGCCTGTGACTTGCTTCGCTTGTCAGTCGCGTCCGCCAGTCATACGCCTTCGGTCCGTATCAACTACCTACGCGTCTCCAGTCACTCGCCTAGCTTATCACTACGCGAGCGGACCCTTCGCCAGTCTTTCGCCTTTGGCTTGATTCTACTGTACTAGCATCTACTCGCCAGTGTCTCGCTTACGCCAGTCACTCGCTTCGCTAGTCCATCGCCTTAGGTCGAATCAATTTGACTCGCTACGCGGCGGACCCCCATTCGACAGTTTTTCCTTTGGCTCGATCTATTCGCCAGTGTCTAGCTTACGCCAGTCACTCGCTTCGCTAGTCCATCGCCTTAGGTTGAATCTGTGGGGTTCGTTTCGTCTCGCCAGTGATTCGCTTCGCCAGTCACTTGCTTCGCCAGTCTTTCGCCTTAGGTTCAATTCTATTGACTTGCATCTACCCGCCAGTGTCTCGCTTAGGCCAGTCACTCGCTTCGCCAGTCTATCGCCTTAGGTCGAATCAACTTGACTAGCTTCGTCTCGCAAGTGACTCGCTACGCCTATCATTCGCTTAGCCAGTCATTCGCCTTAGGTTCGATTCTACTGACTCGCATCTACCCGACAGTGTCTCGCTAAGGCCAGTCACTCGCTTCGCCAGTCTATCGCCTTAGGCTCGTCGCTCGCGTAAGGCCCGATTCGCTTTGACTTGCTTCGTCTCGCCAGTGACTTGGTTCGCCTGTCATTTGCTTCGCTTGTCATTCGTTTCGTTAGTCTTTCGCCTTTGGTTTGTATATTTGATTCTCGTAAGGGGTTATCTTAGTCAGTGTAAGCTGGTTCGCCAGTCACTTATCTTGACTAACCATTACTTGATATTGGCTTTGTCCACTTCGAGTTCGGAGCCTTGTGTCAACTCTCTCGATTAACTATCGGAGGAGTTTGTTGGTTCGTACGCTACGCTACGTAAGTGTCTTGCGTTAGTGATTCGACTCGTCTAGTGACTCGCTCTTCTACGCTACGTGTGCGAGTGTCTCGTCCTTCGTCCCACTGCGTAAGTGACTCAGCTGTCGCTACCCTTCGCCTACGTCACGTGGGTTACGCCGTCTCCGCCATGTACTCCGCCTTTTGCACTAATTGCGGAGGCAGGAAATCTGCCACCAAGGATTCGCACTTATTATGTAGGAAGTGTAAGGATCTTTGCGAAGACGAATATCGTTGCGATGAGTGTGCACCTCTCTCCGCGTCAGACTTCCTTGCGTATGTCAACGCCATTCCGAAGTCCGTTGCCGATAGGGCTTCGCTTCAGAAGCGTGCGTCGTCAACTCAACGTCGTGAGGTCTCTCCCATTCGTCATCCGTCTCCGGAGGAGAGGGTTGACATTGTCCTATCGGAACGGGCGGATGATTTCGACTGTGAGTTGCCCGCGTATCCGAATCCGCTAGGGGGTTGAGAGATTCGCTCTCTCCCCCTTCGCCTTCGGGTTCGCGTTCGCGTTCATGTACTCTTCCGCGGACACGCGTGTTGTCCCCCCTTTCGCCAGACAAGCGTATGTCTCCGCTTAGGCTCAAGGTCAGTGCACCCCCTACGCCCAAGAGCAAGAGGAAGAAGACCAAGAAGGCCAAATTTGACAAAGTCAATCCCCGCCTCCTCCTTGCTTCCGTCAAGGATATGGTCTCTTCTTTGCTCGACCATACGCGGCGTGTCACAGTGGTATCGCCCACCCGTGATCCCTCGCCAGACTCGCCGGAGCGGGACGTCCGCTTCGTCGACGTATCGAACCCCCGTTCATCAGTATTGAAGCGGAGGGGGAGGATGTGGGGTCACCGGAGGATCCGCCAGTGATCGACTCGACCGCCATGCTTTCGGAAGTGGCCTCGTTCACGGAGGTGCCACTCAGTCAAGTTAGCGTGGCGGTTCCTCGGTCGTCGGCAGCCAGGAGGGCTTCTTTCTGCCCTGAAGGAGACGCACTTCCCGCGCGTCTCGCTTTTCCGCCGCATAGACTTCTACTAGACGCCACCTAGGATATGGAGCAGGTCATCTCGGCTGCGGTTCCCGGCCGTCTGCTTCCGCCTTTAGTGGTGCCGGACAGGCGCAGACGGCAACTGCCTCTGTATCCGGTTCCGTTCCAACTCGTTCCGCCCACTCTAGATAACGGTGCGTCTCGGTTGTTGGCCCCCGACGCGCCTCATCGCGTTACTGATGCGCAGTGTACACATCTCGACAGAGAGGCTCGCACAGTGTTAGGCTTGGGCAACAACGTGGCTTTCACCTGTCTGGCAATGCTGGCCTGTGCCAAGCAGGCGGGCATGGAGTCGGGTGACCCGGTCTTGTTTAAGGCATTCGGCAATGTGGCTGCAGACCTGGCGCAGATTATGTTATCTGCTTCTAGGATCTCTTCGGGGGTCACAGTGCTACGCAGAGACAATTTTCTGTACCGGTCAGGTCTCAACCCCGAGCAGGAAGCTTTTCTGCGACAGGCCCCGGCTCACTGAATCTCTGTTTTGGGGTCGTATCCCCGAAGTTCTGAGAGCGAGACAGGAAGCTCAACAGCAAGACCTAGAGGTCAACCTTCCCCCAAGAAAGCGAAAACGGACATTCGGCAGGGAGGTCCCCCCGTCCCGGCGGCGGAGGTCGTACCCCTCAGAAGGGGAAGCGAAGGAAGTGACTCTTGGTCACCCCCTCTGCTCCCCCCTCCGCTCGTTCCGGTGTTGGAGGGTTCGGTCGGGGGTCGACTCCAAGATTTTGTCAGGAACTGGGTACAGTTAGGGTAAGACCCTTATGTTTGTCGGATTCCCTCACCTGTGCTCCAAGGGAGCGTCCCTTGGCAGGGGACAGGCTCCAATTGACCTTGGATCAAGTGGAGCTCTTAATCTCCAAAGGGATGGGGCAGGAGGTCCTGACCCGCATCTAACTCCGGGGTTCTACTCCCCAGTGTTCGTCATACCCAAAAGGAATTCGAAAAAATGGCGGCTCATCCACGACCTGAAGGTATTCAACCGCTCCTACCTCGTTCGGCCGCATATTTTCGACTCTTGACTCTTCCGTCTGTGATGCGGTCCTTGGAGTGCTCAGACTGCATGGTGTATCTCGATGTCGAGGATGCGTACCTGCATGTTCCGATTCACTATCGGGATCGCAGGTACCTCCGATTCATACTGGACGGGAGACATTTTCAGTGGTGCGTGCTCCCGTTCGTGATCTCGTCCGCCCCCTGGCTTTTCACATGTGTGACTCAGCGTCCAATTCCTGCACCAAGCCGACATTCAGTTCCTGATGTATTTGGACGATGGGCTCGCTCACAACCGTTCTCCGGTCGTTCTCGAGGCGCAGCTCAGGTTCACGATAGACCTTTTCCATCGTCTAGGGTGGTTAGTGAACTTAGAGAAGTCGGACTTGGTTCCGGCGACTCGTCTGAAGTTCCTAGGGGCTATCCTAGACACTCAGCTGTTCCGCGGGTTCGTCACGAGGGAGCGGATGGCTCGTTACGATCGCCTAATGGATCGCGTGCTAGACGCTTCGCTCTCCCTACGTCAGTGGCAAAGAGTGTTGGGGTTACTAACATCAGCTCAGGACCTGACCCGCAGGGGGAGGTTGTTCCTTCCCCCGTTACAGGTGTTCCTGAATCCCCACATCAGGGAGGCGCGTTGCCGTCACAACATAGTTTTGACCCCAGACCTCCATCGGTTCCTAGCTTGGTGGCGGGTGGACGAGAGTGTGTTCGCCGGCGTCCCACTTCATCCTCGTCCCCCCTCAGCTCACCTGTTTGTAGACGCCTCCACTCAAGGGTGGGGGTCGCATATGGGTCAGGAGCAGGTGGCGGGTGTCTGGTCCCCATCAGATCGGGAACATCACATCAACGTCCTCGAGTTCGATGCAGTTCGTCTTGCCATTCAGCACTGGCAGTCCCTTCTGCGGGGCCAGTGTCTGCTAGTCCACACGGACAGTTCAGCAGCTGCTTGGTCGATAAACAAGCAAGGGTCCACCAGGGCCGAGTCTCTGCTACGCGTGTCACTCCAGCTTTTTGAGCTGGTGGACGAGGTGGATCTGGACATTCGAGCAGTCCACATTCCAGGTGCCAAGAACATCTTGGCGGACGCGTTGTCGCGACCGGATGCCCCTCCCCCGACGGAGTGGCAACTGAATATGGTGGTGTTCAGGGGGTTGTATCTCCAGTTCGGCACCCCTCTGATAGATCTGTTCGCGACGTGTCTCAACCACCAATTGCCAACCTATGTCTCCCCAGTGCCAGACCCACTAGCGCTGGGCTTAGACGCGCTCTCGTTAGAGTTGGAGGGGATGGACGCCTACGCTTTTCCACCGCCGGCCATCCTCTCCCAAGTTGTAGCCAAGATAGGAGCGACTCGGGTTCTTCGTCTCCTTCTGGTCGCCCCCTGGTGGCCTGCCCGACCGTGGTTTGTTCCTCTCCGACGGCTCTGTCTTCGGGAACCGGTTCCGATTCAGACACGGAGAGACATGCTCCTCAGCAGGCCAAGCGGAAGGTTGCACGAGAACCCTCAGGTGTTCTCCCTTCACGCCTGGCTTGTATTAAAAGAGGGCTAAGGAGCAGTGGGTACTCCAAGTGCGTCGCCAATGCCATAGCTACCTCGCAAAGGAAGACCACTAGGAAACTCTATGATTTCCAGTGGCAGGCTTTCGCCTCATTCTGTGCTCAGAGGGATTTCATCCCGGCGGAGGCCTCAGTTCCTCAGGTCGCGGAGTACTTGGTGTACTTAAGCAACACCAGGCATCTTAAGGCGTCTTCTATCAACACCAACATGTCAGCTATCCTGTCGGTGCTCAGGAAGAGATCGCCAGGGTTGGATGTGTCGGTCCTCAAGGACCTCATTAAAACCTTCTGTTCTGTTGACGGCAGGTCCAGGCTTCGTCCACCTGAGTGGGACTTAGCGGTTGTGCTCAACCACCTGCGCTCCGATACGTATGAACCGCTCTCCGACATACCCCTTCTCCCTCTCACCATCAAGGTAATTTTTCTGGTGGCCATGGCCTCCGCAGCGCGGATTTCTGAAATCCATGCGTTGCAGGCGGACCTTCTACGTTTTGAGGTTAGGGAGGGGGGTTCGGCCTCTCTCGGGTTGGCTGCTGATTTTGTCTGTAAGAACCAGGCAGCTGATGAGGCTGGCCGTACGGTCTCTATCCCGGCTCTGGGTTCTGAGTCGGGGGATGTGGACCTCTCTCTGTGTCCGTAGAGGGCTTTGAGGGTGTACACGCAGCGTACCCGCAGGCTGAGAGACGGCAGACGTCGTCTTTTCTTGCCTCACTCGCCTAGAAGCAACAAGGAGCTAGATAAGCGAGCATTGGGCGTGTATCTGAGGTCGGCGGTCATTGATGCGTACAAGGCAACATTGCGGTTTCGGATGTCATGGCAGGATGTTTTTGGCGTTCATCAGAGGTTTTCGCCAACCATTACCTACGAGAAGTCTCAACAGCAGATCTTGAGGGCATCTCTAGGCTGGGTCCGCAGGTCTTCGCTCAGGCGAAGGTGGTCCCACCAACCAGACCAAGAAGGGGTCAACCCCCTTAGGAGCTTTAAGGCTCATTGTAAATAAACATGGTTTACATTGCTTGCTCTCGTGTCTGTTGGTTTTTTCTTTAACTTCGCTTTACGCCCCCATCCCTGTTGGGGTTTGGGGGGCAGTGTGTTGATCGGAAGTTGAGTGGCAGGGTTGTCTCTTCGATCCGCTTAGCGGTAGAGATGGTATCTCCCGGGCTGTGCCTTGTCCTCACCACAGGGTGGAGGACTCGTAGGTTAGCTTACACTCAGGGCTAGTCGCTGGTCTCGTCACTACCATGTATCTACTGACCGCCTCCTTGCGGTGGGATTCTAGGCAAAGTAGGTCTAGTCAATAGATAGGTATTTAATTAATAGTACGTTTTTGATTAAACGTAATTATTTATACTTACCTGTTGACTAGACCTACGCTCTAGGCCCTCCCATCCTCCCCACTTGGTCTGTCTTGCCTTTGGGACTTCGGAGAGTGACATGAACAGGTAGTGACGTCACGAGACCACCTAGACTTACCGGCCCTTGGATAAGGGATTTTACGCACCCATTCTCCACTCTTCAAGTTCGTCTGTGTTAAGGTTGAAATAGCATTACCTATAGGAGGTAAGGCAAAGTAGGTCTAGTCAACAGGTTAGTATAAATAATTACGTTTAATCAAAAACGTACTAGTATATTTAAGACACCGTCAACGGTTACATCATCATATATCAACCCGCGGTTCTTTTAAAGAGTGAGAGGTTTGCCAACTTCAGAACAGTTTGACTCATTACATCTCGAGGTGTTTAGATACTTTACTCACTTACCTATAGAATCTAGAAAGAAAAAAAAAAATGTTGTTTTTTTTTGTTCAAAGTAATTTTACTTCATTAAAGTAATTTTTTCATGAAAAACATTTCGTTTTTCTAAGTAATTTGTTTCTCATACGTCCTGCTATGCGGATATCCCAAATTTTTCATACAATGGATGATGTTCTCGGCAGGAAAAAAGGCAACGGCTATTGTATAATGCTCCTGTGTTTTGGGATGGTAAATATCCTGCAATAGGAATAAACACATTGTATTTAGCTCGCCAAGGCTCGCAAAATACAATGTTTCTTACTAATGCAGGATATTGACCATCCCAAAACACACGAGCATGGTAACCTCTATGTATGTACATGTAGCAATTTATACACATTTGGGATGACCAGGAAAGCTATCTGTACGTGGGATACATCAGTACACATGCAGATACTTACTTTGTTGTGCATGTGCTGCTGCTCATATCTCCTGAACCCGCAAGTTTAAACGGGACTGAATCTCCTGGCAAAGAAATAATTCGCTGAGGATAATATTTATACAAATAATTGAATATGGAAATACATTGTTGATGTTGTAACACTCCGATTTAGATTATAACAACCAAGTAAGTACATGTAGGTTACTAAAACAAAACAGACAACATTATAATATCTCAGAATCAAAGGCCTGTATGATACGGGATCAGTGTATACTACAACTTTGGATTAATTCTTATTATTGACGTCATATGTTATACAATTCAAGCAACGTTGATCTCCTTTCACTAAACTCCTAAGGTTACCTTTAAAGGATTTCAAAACCCCATTTTATGTTATTTTACTTCATAATGGTGATGTATTCATATTGTAAACACAAGCCGTCATGTTTTTACGTCACTTTTGCAAACCCGCGCTGACACTAGTGCGGTCCGCGGCAAACCCGGCCTTCCCGTATGCAAAAAGATCGGCAGCTTTCGGCACCTTCCGTAATGTGACGTGATAGTGGTCCGTCAATCTCGCCTCAGTGCGAGTCACTGCAGTTGGCCTATGTCAAACCTGTTCAGAAACACTCACTTGGTTGGTTCACTCGTGGCGCCCTGTATCATATACTTTTAGTAACATATGTCTATGTATTGTTTTAGACACGAGTCAAGAGCAAATATCCGTCAAACCGACGTTCAAAGTAGCCTGCCTGCAGTCGGTGTTTTACCGTGCGGCGTACGATACCTGATCAAATGTTTCCAAAGATATATAATAAATGAAATTATGTATCATAACTGTTTATCACAATGCTGAATATTGGAAATTATGTTTTGCCCTCGATGTTATTTTTCCCAATTTCTGATCTATTTCTAGACCCGGAAGTAAGACGATCGAGTTAAAACTTGCTGATTTTTTCTTTATAAAGTGCTGAATGTCTAATTGTCTACACGGTTCACCGATTCAAAGTTTTCAAAAATAAACAATGAACAATTACTTCGGTTCAATATTTTAATTTTGTAGTCGTGTTCCATGTAGGCCCTATATCATATATTAATATTTATGGTCAGTGGCCCTATTATCGTTGCAAAATAAGTTCTGTCCATATGCTGATCTAGAATACTTTTCCTTATGTTCGCAAAACGCTAAAGAAATAACTAAACAAAGTGAAGCTGCATCTTAAAAAGTAAAACATATCAAATATAAAGTTATTTAAAGTAACAAAATTTTCGATATCAAAATAACGAAAACACCTGGATAATTGACGTGTCTGTCATATTTCAGTGGAATGTTAAAAGGCTTTAAATATATTCAGAGTAATCATTGCATCATCCCGTAAAACATCGTTGGTTCAGAGAATTCAAAATCACTAAAATTTACATAATTATCAAAACCTACAGCGTGAAAACGTAGCCGTTTTGTTACTTTTGTAACACACTGTCAAAGCTTACCTGTAAAAAATGCCTTTCCCGGTAAAACTGGGGCATTATACATTTTGTTTAGTCTTGAAGATATTTTTTATTCATATAATATCAATGAAAATAATTTTATTTGTTTTTATGATGGTTTTATTTTGATTATAGTGTCATAAAAATATTATCAAATGAAAATTTCAAATACCCCGATAATAGGGGCAATTCTGCTTCAAAACATTGCATAAACAATGGGTTTTCCTTCCATGTCAAGTACAACGTTTATCCAAGTTTTCAAAAAGTCAAAGATTCTAACAGTTTTGATGGAAATGCATTAATAAAATGATACAACCTCCGAAAATATAGGGCCCACCTCCTTGGATATATATCTCAACATCTCTATCGACTTCACGGTCAACGCTGTACTGTACTGTACAGAGTTATCGTTCTTCCTACGGTACTGTTGACTCGACATGACTGGTAGCCACATTCCAGAGACGAAATGTTGTTCAAACTTCAGATTGGTTGACCCTCTTGACATACAAATTTGTTTCTATGCATTCTTTGTAGATTCTTCTAGTAGGTATTGCTACTTTTAACCGTTGACGTTTCAAAAAATTGACAGGTTTTTCCAAATTTCGTTATATAGCACCATGCCGCCAGTCACTCGCAGTCGCGAGCGCAGCTAGGCGTGTTTTTATGGATTGAATCATAATTTGAGATCACATCGTTGAAATCTACATATATTTATAATGCAAAAGTGCTTCATATATGAGCAAACCATGTATCTAAAAGAAAGTGCAAAGTTCAATAGCTGAAAGACTTGCGTTCACTGCATAAATTTTAGTGTCACTTGCTCTTGCTGTGAATAAGTTTAGATCGATTTATAATTCTTTAAAATAAAAACCTATGGGCGAATGTCTTCCTAACATGTTAGTTAGAGGGCATGTAGTGTTAAATGTTTCTTATTATCGTAAACTAGGTCAATCTACGTCTTTGTAAACTCACACCGCGTAACTTTCCCTTCGCTCGCATGTCAACAACTGCACACTTCCGTTTTCGTCGGACCACTATTACGTCACAAGTGCATAACTCATTAAAGTTCGGGATTCTTCGGCGCTCACTCGGACATCGCGACGTAGCAAGTTTGACGAAAGTGACAAAATTCTTAGCGGGGCAATGCCGTGAGATGTGTTGTGTGATAAAGATATCATGTATTTGATCACAATTATTTCTGAAAGAGGTTTTGAAATCCTTTAATTATAAGAATTAATATTAACTGAAGTAAAGGTCACTTTGTGAAAGGATTCGCTAGGCATAAGATGTAAGTAAACAAATATGAAACAACAAAAACAGCTTAATAAAATTTTAAAGTTCAAGTCTCATGATAGATCAGATTAGACTTCACATATCTATCAATACATACACTTGCGTGACTTAACATTGCATCCTGTCATAATTGGACATAAATCATTTTGTTTACATGCTATTCTGAGTGACATACTACAAACCCACAAACGAGAAATGTTGAAGTTCATAGTCCCATAGGTGACCCTGAAGCAGAATGGTTCATACTGAATTCAAAACTTTTGTCCCACTTTAAACGAACATCTTGTATAACTTCTGATACTGTTCCACTGCAAACATCGTTTTATACTACTATGTACAATGCAAACGTCTCTCTCCACTACGGACTACTTCATACAAATGGACAAATACACACACACCCGTGCCTTAATTTCGATATATCGTAAGCATAGACACTCCTATGATATTTTATTTGAATGGTTACATAATCTGTTTATGTCACAATATGTTAAAAGATAAACCTTGTTTTCAAGGTACTTGGAGCAAAAATACCATGAAAACAACGTCTCATTGAAAAAAGTCAATAAGTTGGTGGAAATGTTTTTTCTCCTTAATCTATAAAAGCAAAGAATTGTTTTCTGTCATGAAATGTCCATTATAAGTGGAAAACCAACCTTTAGGCTATACAAGTTGGGTTTTTTTAAGTAGAAAATCTTTAACGTTTGATCTGGTCACATCAGAAATCGTTATTCAATGCTTTTTATCTCGAGTTTTCAGAAATTAAAAAAAACAAAACTTTGCAAGTATGGTAAACATGAATGAGGTTCTATTTGACAACAAATGTTTTCTTGAAATGTTTATATCATGCCCTATATGTCACAAGTTATATTATTCCATATTTATATGCTATGTATCTATTACTGTATATATGTATCCTTGTATATGGGCCGATGGCCTTCGTGCGAATAAAAGACTTAACAAAGGAAATCTTTTTTTTGATTTACAGAAATAAAGTCAAACTTTCAGTCATATAATGTCACAGTGACTTGAGAACCACTGTTATACGATGATACAGTTTATATTTGAACGACGTTAATTGTATGTTTAATAATAAATAATTATATTTTTATTTGGTACATTACATTGTTGCTGAGAGTGCTTGAGTATGTTCTTCAAATGTAATTTACTCTAACTGTTTGATACCTTCTTTAAATAAGCATTGCAGCCTTCATTTAAGAGAAACTACACCTAAAAGAACAAGGCAAACGTGAGTGCAGCTCACATACTCCCTCTCATAGTTTGACCTCCTTCACATAACATCAATTAATTAGAAAACATGACATATACCATATCAATGAATGACTAAAACTGTCAATGGACACTCTTGAACTTGTAACCCCCTAAGTCACAACAACACCACATTGGTAAACTCCATACTGATCGTTGAAGTTGAAACACATGGTTGCTTAAAGCAGGATCTACTTCGTGTTTAGTGACAGCTTTCAGTATTGACATGTAGTTTCTGTTATGTTTCAATGAATGAACGTTTGTTCAATATAACTTAATAATAATACATGACAAACTACACATAGGTCATTGCCAATTTACTGCATCGAACATTCTATTCTGAATGTTACAAACTGAATCAATTTTAATAATGATTTACGTTGGTGGTAACTCCAAATAGAACTAATCAAATGAAGTGATTAAAGTGTCTACGTAAGGAAAATTGATTCTATTAGATGTACCACGAGAAGACACGGATACATTAGAAGAGATATTGTTCAGTCAAGGCCTTCATGTACGGTAGGTTGAGGGTTGTAGGTAAGGTAGGGTAAGATCTACATTTAAGGTGAGGTAAGGTCTCAATGTGAAGCAAGTTTAGGCCTACATGTATAAGGTAAACTAAGTCGAAATATATGGCAAGTTAAGAGCTACATGTAAAGCATTTCATATCTTTATTTAAGGTAAGTGGAGTTTTAATTAAGGTCTACATGTAACGTAAGTTACGATAAACATGTAAAGCAAGCTCTCAGGTATTGATATACATGTACGGTGACTTACAGTCAATATGTAACATAAGTCAATGTCAGGAGGAGCACGTTAAGGCTTACATACAAGGCAAGAGCTACATTTCAGGTCTACATGTCAGGTAAATTAACGTGTACAGATAAAATAAGCTGAGATGTACATGTAAAGTCAGTTAGGGTATGCATTAACATTAAGTTACGGTCAATATGCAAGATACGTTTAGGGTAAACGTGTCCGATAACTTGAGGTCTGCATGTAAGATAAGTAAAGGTATTCATGTAAAGTATGTTTCAGTCTTTAAACCTGCACGACCTCATCATTTGATCGTTAATTAGCAAATTTTAGTTTTACGAAAGTGGTCATCGAAGCCTCCACAAAATGATCTAGATAAATACACAGTCTTGTTTTTACACGCTGTATTTAACATAAGGGTTGAAGTAAGGTACATTAATAGGAGGAAAAGTTTCCAGACGGCACCAGCATGTCTACAGTACTGTAATTGAATCAACTAAATGTCAAACATGAAATCCAATTTTAGTGACATAGCATGCAATTGGTAAGACACTGGTCTAGGAAAGTAAAATAGAGCTCTGTGCTATTACATCAAGTCCCATCTAACCAATTCAACCGCTACCCAAGAGATTTCATAATACGATTTTCAATCTTTTATTCTCTCTACCTGAGTTAGGAAGCACTCTGTATGCAATCCCAAGGGAGACGTGACTTTTAAAGGAGTTAACCTGTCGGGGAAGACTCAAATAAGCCTAAGAGTTACTAATATTTATTAGGAAGTTGTGTACTTTAGACTTACAGTTAAACAGACATGAATACTTTTATGGTAATTGAAAGGAAATTTTGTTGTTTTAGCATCTAAGCTTTTACTGCATGGTTTACAAACTGGATTGAAGCAGATCGCAGTCTGCAAATAAATATCCTGGAACTCCCATCTCGCTAATAAACATGTAATGTTATTTTAGAAATCGTTGATACATATGTCGCCTTGTAACATTAGATGATGTTAGGATGAGGGAAGGTCAAGGCAAGGGCAAATCTTTCTTACGCTTGAAAATGGTGATTGCAATGGTAGTTGAGTCTTTTGTAACTGGAGAGTAGGTCCATGTTCTGTGATTAAATCGAAGTTCGACTAAAATTGTGTGAGTGCATAGATTTAAAGCCAATTTTATTTATTCACAGATAATAGACTTTGTAAATGTAACACAGTCCTCACATTTATAACATGAACAGGAGCGGCGTTGAAATAAGCCTTTGGCTTGTTCACCAATCCTATTTTCATGTTTATGAAATAAAATATGTTTAAACCGCGTGACTACATTTTCCATTACTTTTTAAAAGAATGCACTTATTGACATAACCATACTGTGGTAAGCATTGATTACGGGAGTAAGCAGCTAGTTACGATTAAGAATACAAAGTGAAAGCCATAACATTCAACAGGAGAAGATGTGTTTGTCTCAGTATTTACTTTCATGCTAAATTTGAGTCTGCAGACTTTCTAATGTACATTATGCCAATTACTTGGATGATAAATGGGACAGATGCAGAATGATTGGTGTATTTGTGAGCATGAATATTTATTTACACCTTTTAACACACTTTTGAAGGGTAATCCCAGACCCCTTAATGTTTCTATCACCAGTCAGGACAAACTTAGAAATCTCTAATAGCCTCCTTGATATCTAGATCTAATGCCGACTTGCATGTATGAACACATCGAATGATTTAAATAGGTCTGACGGCGTTAGTTTTTTGACGTTCAGCAATGTCGTGAAAGATTCAAAGAAGATGACCATGTCCAGATTTAGAAATAAATACTGTGTTTGTATATAATATATCAAACAGTCCAAATTGCTGCCAGTGCTAAATAAATAAACTGGCGTAAAAACCATTGCCGTGGGGAGCAACACGTAATGTTTACGTGGACTCACGTCATTTGGTTTTTGTTCTTCATGATGTCATATCTGACATCTTTGCGATTCATTTTTAAAGTTATATGTTTGTTTGTTAAGTAAAGGTCACATGCTTAAGCTTATGTTACTCAAATGACCGAAACAAATCATGTGGATGCTTATTACAGTGTCGGTTACTTCAATTAATACAATATGTCAAACCTGCCTATCAAATCAATGAAATAAAGAAAGTTGATATAACACAAAATCACATATTCTTAAATGAGTTTGACAGAGTGCAAAGAAAAGGTAATTTTTTTTAACCACATCACCTTTCAGTATTTAATCCAAATTTCTCAGTTATCTTTAGTAGTACTTGGTATAGATCATTATTTCCGACTTAAAACCTTCTTCGGTGTATTGCAGATCACATCATGCACTGTGCAAAAAACGATTTTGTGTGAGATGGAAATATGACAGATATCAGAGTTTAATAATCAGTTTAGTGGCATTTTTTCTGTATGAATGCTCAAATAAAATCGAAATGGTCATTTTATGAAACCGCCTACCAAGATCCGACCTTTGCATGCAACAATAATGAAAGATCATGTCACCTACAGAAGAAATGTCAAATATCATGAAACAACCCTTGCTTGGTAAATACTCTGACATTTGGAGATTCAAACCACGTCACACAATCCCCAGTATAAAAGTATTAACAATCAAATTAAAAGCACAAGATTAAAACTACTAACATAACAAGGTTCTCAGGTATTTGAGCAGCATTTGATCTGAAGTACATGTATATGTGTATTTATGTTATGCCATATATTATCTTCAAGGGAAATGCAATGTTCAGTTGGCAGTCAGCCGAGTGCAAAACACATGCTGAACTCTTCATGGTGTTGTAAAGGCTAGAAAACGGAAATGAATTTGCCATATAAATAATTGTTTCAATAAGAAGAAGTGAAATAGAACCAGTCACATTTAGAAGATAAACCTACTGTGTTGGAAAATCAGAGATATGTTATACTGGATTGATAGCGAGTTAATTTAAAATTGAAACCGAACACGTTCTAGCATTCTACCATGACCGTTTTACCATGTCGGATGCTGACAGTGCGTACCGAAAATGCGTTCGAAAAATCCTTTGTGATAACAGCAGCGATTTCGTACAAAAAATATTGTTGTTATACACAAAGTTTTCCCCCACAAGTTCTCTTTAACCATTTAAACAAATCTAATATATATGGCATTTATTACGGGAGTTTTAATTTTGTTTTCCCAACATTCGCGTTCACAAAATCAAGATTCGTATTTCCTGAATTTCGCATTTTTGGAATAACCCTCATAAACATATCACGCGACGTTCAAAATGGCTACCGTTTGCCAGCAGCTGTGAATGACGAGTTTGAGGACTTATTTATTAAAATGAAGTGTTCCAGGTGAGGAGGGTAACTGTCTATTTCGGGTAAGGAATGCACATTCTAGTGAAACACATAGGTTTGCAGATGATATGACATAAGTATTTCTTATTTTGCATCAAAACGTTACGCTCGGTTTTCAGATCCGGCTGACCATTGCGTCATTGCGTTTGCTCCCTTTTTCAAATGCACAAGTGTCGCTATTTGAAGATCTTGTTACTGACGATGTTTGTCTTTCTAATCTATCATTTAATGTAGCTCTAAAACACGCTACAGGAAAGGTTAATTTGATTAATATCAGTTATTTTGATTTTCACAAGTAGAGCACACTTTAGAATCGGCCGTTTGTTCGGATAGATTGTGACGTCACAAGGTAGATGCGTCAATACGCGGTGAAGCGGCGCTAAAATCAGAGGAAGTTCAATCCAGAATTGATCACGTTTGATTTTTCTGGAGAACCAATCAGAATCAAGTATCCAGCAATGTCATGGTAGAATATACTTTACTTTCATTTTAGTTCATATGCCGATGGTTTCAGTATACACTGTACCATTGTATTCAATATTCCATGTAGCCGGTAGGTAAATCTATATGATTGTTTTCCTACAGCAAGGCTGTAGTGCATCCTTCTTCATCGTAATTGTATTCGAATGTGTGGGAGCAGTAAGATGATGAAAAATTTCACCTCTTAATATTGATTCCTCGCCTATTAGTAGCAGCTCGATACATTTAGGATAGGATAAGAATGCTATAGTTCCTTGTCCTCCTTTTCGTTATATAGTAGCAGCCTTTCTTTGTATGTCAGACAAGAGACACTGATTTATCCTGTTCATTAATTTTACCATCATTAGCTGCATTGCATCTTAGTGCACACATGAACACATTATATATTTAAGGTTGATACACGTGTTGTACATGTTATCAGGTAGATATGGACGGTTATTCACGTTTAATTGGAGGAAATAGATATAGTTGAATACTGCAAGTACAAGGTGTTGCTGCATAGACTGTGTTCATAAAAAAATTGTGAGGCATGTTGGTCATGAATAGAAGCTAATATGTAGGTTCCTTTTCAACTTGAAGTTAAACGGAGACCTACATCTAAATATAGTTTAGATCTACATGCCATTTAGATGATGAACAAATCAAACATTGTTACATTTGGGATAACACTACCTTCAATAGTGCACATTATTGTACTCTATCGGGCCGAGACCCTTGTGGGGTTCGAACCCATACCCCCAGAGTAAGGAAACAAGTTCAAATGAATTAATGCACAATTACTGTTAGATTTGGTTGTAACGTTTAGCAAAATAATGTAATAGAGAAGGATAAACGAATGGTATTTAGTGTTATATAATCTGGATACTGTTGTGACAATACTACAAAAGAAATAAATATAGATGGCTCTCATGTTCCTACTTGTTTGTACAATATTGCAAATTTAGTAGACGTTAGCTGTAGATAATACCGCAGAATGATATGGGCAACTTATGAATATATCCAATCTGAGAACCAGTGTAGCAGTGTATGCTACAGAATTTGACTCTAAGGGTACAAATCTTTACACTCCATATATGGCAATATTCTCATTTTTTAATCTGTTCGCCTGGACGTTTTATTATCTGTCACAGATCAATGGTAAATATAATACTCTGTAATTGAGTTTATACTAAGGTCATTGGCCTACACCTGATATATTGGAGGCCTGCTCCTTTCAAAATATCGCTTCTTGTTCCGAATGTCCGGTACATGCGTGAAGTGAAAGAACACTGGTGTGCGGAACATGTTCTATTGCTGTGAGGATTGCACCTGCTTTTTTTTGGAACATGCCTGGAACAGGGTTCGGAGCTAATCCTTTCCTTTCGAACATGTACCGGACATTCGGAACAAGAACCAGGCAGCGAAAGGAGCAGCCCTATGGTCATCGGCTGTACACACTATTGTCAGAGTTTGCCTTTAAACCCGCAAGATCTAAAATTACACAATTTGACGTTTGAAAAAGGCTTCGAAAAGTTTAACAGGGCAACATATCTTCCGAAAACGTTTGAATGCAGAATAAACAGAACTAATTTCCTTTTAGCGGCCATTTTTAGGTGTTCACATTAAAAAAAAAACAATACCTAGACACACAGGGTAGAGTTTTAAATATGGTAGATTAATGGGATCATTTTACTGCCTACAGATATTTGTTTTCTATATATACACCACATTGGGTCATGTAATGAGATGTTTTACTCTCTAACGTAACAATATATTGTATATACTTTTATGATAAGGGTGAGAAAAAACCTGGGTCTGTCATGGAACCATTTCGTCCGCCAGTGATGATAATTTATTTGAATGTAAGATAAATTCCTGCCTACCTAAATCTACAAACCAAACATCCCAGTAACTCCCCACAAAATTACAGTTTTGATAAACCTCGTGTATTTCATAAAGCGAACTGCATACTTTCAGTGAAGAATTAACACATTTATGGATTTACAACTTCTTTATTGCCATGGTATGTGACGTTTCGGTATAGACACATTGAATACATTGAAATAAATAATTCCATTATTACCAACTTTTAAATGCTTCTTAAAAGTCATACTTTCAGTCCCTTGGCACTAGGTACCTCCCAACAAGTTACAATTTTGGTGATTCAGTTGTTTTGGAGGAGAAGATACGTTTTTATTTTACGGACACCAAATATATATTTCACACTGAGCGGAAAATATAACAGACTCTGTCTGTTTTAAATTTGATATTTTATAGCGAGCAAAGACACACTTGAACATACCGTTGTGTACAATATATACACCTTTCTTGAAAACCGTCCTATTTATTGTCATGGCTCATACAGTTAATGTGTTATTAATATATGTATCTGAATGGAAAGGTCAGAGAATATTTCAGTCATTTGACATTACAGACACACCCAGAATGATACCATTTCTTAAAACTGTTATTCGCAGATTGTACTCGTAGGAACGTTGTTTTCATCGGGCAATGTTACCGTGACTCCTTTGATCTCATTTGAGACATGAAAATTATAGCACTCGAAAGTTTGCCATATGTCGTTAACGAAATGAGTGTGAAATTGGGTATCATTCTAGGCTAACAAATATAACGCAGATTATGTGTCATGTACCAACTTTGTACCAGTGCTCGGGCCTTCAGGCAAAGGATGACACAGGTACGAAAATGGTACACGAGACCGTATTGCACAAGGGAGAAGTATACAACGTATTTATCTTCCCATCATGTCAATAAAATCAGTATAATTTATTAAACGTATTGCATGATGACTGCCGATGACTGATCAGCTGATATTGTTGAATGACCTTGACCCTAAACGTAACCAAAATGGCCTCATCCGCCTTCACTAAAATGTTAAAAGTCATATACCGTATTAGTACAAGCTGTTACATGCCTTAAACGACTTATTCTTTGTATACTTGACTGTGCAGGCAATGGAAAATAAGAGTTGTTTCCAAACAAAGCAGGAACTATTTGAAAAATAAGTCTGTAATTAATAGACCCGTAAACAGCTGATCGAACTGTTCAAAACTCCATACACCGTGTGCTATATTTTATAACGTCATCTGACCCTAATGCGACACCTGCACTTAGCTAGGAGCTGTTACTATGGCAGCGGGGTACATGCGATTTGTACACCGTGAGACTGACGGGGTAGATACAGAAACATATAACAGCCGTTAGCCCATCAGAAACGAGTATTTTGCTGTAAGGAAAGATAATCGGCCTTATGAGCTTTTCAAGAGCTCACAAAAAAGATTGATTACTTGTGCACTTTATCAATGAGAGTTGGTGCACATTTCCTGAAAACTTCCAGAACAGGAATATATATGTTGGATTAATAACATATACTACGACAGTCTCTGAAATATGATACTTAAGGAATTAATGATTTCCAATACTCATATCACAAACACATTTAAAGGTATTGATTCCTTCTCAAAGAGGATCAAGATGTAGACAGGCACTACTAAACGATTTCTACATCTCTGCATCGTGAACCAAAAATAAACTGACATTAGGGAAAGGACTGGATACTGCATTGTAAACAATCTATTTAAACAAAAAATGCAATGATAGTTATAATACACAGACCAACTGTAGCTTATAACAATAAACATTAGTTTGTCATGATATGCGATAAAAAACATAGTATTTGAAAAAGTACTTTGAAAGTTCCGTCAAACATGATAAACCGAATCTTTCCAAATGTCATTATTACATTTATAAAGGAGAACAAGTTCTATGGATATACAACTTCTTTGTTGTGGGAGTGCGACGTTTCGCACTCCTGCAATAAAGAAGTTGTATATCCATAGAACTCGTTCTCCTTCATCTAACCAACTTCTAAATGCCATTGAAAGAACACATTTATAAAGCTTAGTAATACGTATTTTAAACATATTGCAATTCCTCATCACAATTATAATTTCTGTGATACAGGGTAAATTGATATGGTAATTATGTTTTATGTGTGCTGTTTCATATTGTTAGAAAAATTAAAGTTCCTGAAAGCTATATGCGGGATTGGTTTTGCGAAAAAGAATCATGTGAGTTTCTAGGTGTTTTCTCTGATATGTCTGTTTAATTTGTATTGTGTATAATCGTTAATATTCTTAATGAGCTGCCCTCACACAAAAAGAGTTCATATGGATATGTATCATTACATTTAGCTGTTGTTGCCATAAACTGAAATTCAATGGTATCTGTAGCATCTATCATGGACACACACTTTCAAGGTGCCATTTGAGTTTTTTGTTTTAGATAATGTTGTGACATTTCTTATAAATATTTCAAATAATTGTAATGACCAGTTTCAAAAGTGGTAATTAACAGTTTCAAAAGTGGCAGTTACAAGTTTCAAAAGTGATAAATAACAGTTTCAAAAGTGGTAGTACAAGTTTCAAATTGGTAAATTCATGTTTCAAAAGTGATAATTACCAGCAAAAAATGGCAATTCCGAGTTTTAAAACGGAAACATCAAAATATCATGTTGACAGCTTTAGGCATTCGTTATGTGACATGTGTTAGCTGTTGTAACTTCTGTGATGTTTATTTAGCATATGCGATCTAAGAATATTGTGTGAATGTTTTTTTATGACTCTGCACATTGAATACTAACATTTACAACATTTCGATATAGAATATTGGTATTATTCATCATATGAATGAGACTGAGAAGTGTACATGTTCCAGCTCAGGATATGAATGTACTGTATGTATAAAATATATTCGTTAATATGACTGAAATTTGTTTATTTTTAATCGAATGGCTAGATATTAACTGTGTAAACTTAAGGCAAATGTTTTGGACACCTAGTAAGTAAGAATTTTGAAAAGTTAATCTTTGAATATGTGAATGAATTTAACCTTAACGAAATTGGGAAGTAATTGCAGTTGTAGGCGAAACATCTTTGAAGTTCAATGTGTTAAAGCATCATGCATAAGTTTAATTAGCACTGTAGCCACATTTATGAATAAGAGGTATCATATTTTTAAATCAGCTTAATGTAAACTTACTTTACCTCAACAAGGAATAAATGTGTGTTTGAAGAACCTTGTGGGCAATGTCACAACAAACTTGATAATATATTTTGGTAATAGTATGACAACATAGATCACAGACCTCAAACAATTATTTGAAAAGAAACAAAACTTACTGTTACTGAGTCTCCGATTCCTTGTTTTACCATCCATTGCTAGTGTGCCATACATACAATGATTGTTAGAAGAAATACAGCTTGAAGGCCGCCCATCGCTGCTTACAGTGATAGTTTATTATGTCATCTATATTCGTGTAATATATTAAGGAAAGATAGCCAAAATGTCTTTAAACTTGATCAATGTCTTTATTACTTTAAGATGTTATCATTAAACAATCCAAACAAACTTCCTGAAACGAGATAATACAATAACCTAAACTAAGTAAACTGGTAATCTGATGTTTCAAAATAAATGAAAGTAAAGTTATTCTAAGATCTTGTTTTATTCTTCTATTCCTCATTGAGGGTGTAATATTGAACACGTGTGTTTAGATTCCGTTATGCTTTGGTTAAGTAATGGTATTGATATATCATTCAGAAGAAAACAAGTTGTATCATATAACGTAATGATAGTTCTGAACTTTACAGTCAGCGATAAGTCCATTGGGATATAAGACAACATTATAGAACACATTCTCGTTCTGCTAATGTTTGGTAGACCTGACATAGGAACGTTTATAACTGTTAATGAAAGGTTTAATATCTATTACTTTCTATTCCTAACAGCTTATTCTAATCATTCCGAACCGATGTAGGAATGTTAAATGTGTTCTGTGTTGATTGAAATCTATGTTGAATGTGCTCTGTAATGAAGACGTTCTGTGTTGAATGACTTCTGTGTTGACTGAATTACGTGTTGAATGAGTCCTGTGTTGAATGAGTCCTGTGTTGAATGAGTTCTGTTTTAAACGAGTTCTGGATTGAATGGATTATGTCTTGAATAAGATCTGAAGATCTATTCATTTTGAATCCTATCAACCGCCATCTAAAATACTACATCATTACAGGTGTCTGAAGATAGTTGTCTAAAGATAGGTACTGATAAGAGCAATACCTCACCATACTGATGTTGCTTTAGGCGATGCAGACTGGAATTCTAAAATGGGCTTGTTGATAATTATGTTAGTTAAACGTTGGATTAAATTTGCAAACTGTATATAGAAGGCTAATGCCTAAGGAAATATGATAAAGGATCATTAGCTAATAGAAAATGTGATATTAATAGTAATACATTTGATTACCCTTTTTCTCAAACGTGAAGACTTAGCCTCAAGGCAGAGTTTATTGAATTATTATCACAGAATAATCAACATGTTATAGACGGAATCCTGGTTTTGCTTTCGAAAGCTAATGATAATGTAAAAGATATTGTCAAATGGTGTTCTCTGTTATCCGATAATCCGTTGAGCGTGTGGCGTGTGGTGTGCCAATTCACAACTGCTAACTATTTTTCGGTGAGTAAAAGTTCACCATTTCAGGTATATGATAATTGAACTCTTTTCACTGGAATTGATTATTATTTTAAAAAATGACGATTACTTTCCTTTAACAAAAAACCCATCTATATATAACACTGAAAATGTACAGGTAGTTATCATTTGCAAAATGGCAAATGCACAGCTTGAACATAAGTTTCTCCCTACATCTCCTGGTGGTAAATACCTCTGTGTTGGCGGTCATATCGTACGTGACTGGATCTCCTGGCAATGCCGTGACAAGACTTGCAGTGCCACTACCTCCACTGTCAATGACATCGTCACAATCGTGAAGGGCACGCATAACCACCCAGGGGCTCAGACAGAGATTAAGGTATATTTTTATATCAACAATTTAAGTTGTTTGTAATGATTCTTGCGTAAATATTTAAACATGCCATTTAATGTTTTGAATGAAACGTCTCAAGTCATGACAAATATGATATATAAATATAAATAATTACATTTCCCTCTGTTTATGTCAAGGAAAGCTGCAACATCACTTGAACCTCTTGCAATCTCTATATAATGAAGAAGTTGTCAGGGTTAGAGATGGCACCTATAATGATGACAACATAGCCCTGATGTCTGCCAAATTATATGTTTATATGGACATTGTAAAGTTGTAGTTTGTGATATGGTGATCTGTATTTATTTGTATTTCTCATATTATGGTGTGAATTGTTATGTTCCTCAGAATCATGTGATAATTTAGTATGTGTCAGAAATAATTGTTGTCTTATCATATGTTAAAAAAGGGTCGACATATCCGTCGTCTGTACCTTCGGCTGACTCATTATCCGGATTAACGGCCCATCAAACAATGGGTTATCTATTGTTCACTGTAATCCGTTGCTAATTGCTAAACTCCCAAAATGTCATGATGTGGACCTAGTAATTTTCACTAAAAGTTAGCTCCACGTCCTATGCAGACACCGATGACATGCTTGAGTTATTAAGAAAGTTGACTCCTTCCCATGCCATTAACGAGAGGCAGTCAGCTGAGTTTTCATGCTATCACTTTCGATATCAATTGTCTGACATCAACTGCCTCAACATCTTTGTAATTGTTATTACCTCTATATTCAGAACTCAAGTTAACACCCAGAATGGCTTTTATAGTTTATTTCTTTTCCATTTTACATCCCGTATTCATGTGCATACAAAGGGCTTGACGAAATGCACATTTTTGTTATCATTATATTATCATAATTGATTTAATCTACTTTTGATATGTAAATGGCAAATAACTATCGTTCGTAACATCTCATATTTGGTAGGATAGTTTTATGAAATTTTAGAGCAGTTTACAATACATCCTCTGACATTTAAGAAGTTAATATAATGAATCATTCCCGACCTATGTGAATGTTAAATAAGTCAGTTCAACGAGATACAGAGTTACAAAATGTTGATATATGTGCTTGATCGCTTCTATACAAATCTAAACAAAGATCGGTCAGACATTTGTTGTGTATTTGTTTCCATTTTTTCAACCTGTATCTA
Organism: Gibbula magus; assembly: GCA_936450465.1. Taxonomy (NCBI): domain Eukaryota; kingdom Metazoa; phylum Mollusca; class Gastropoda; order Trochida; family Trochidae; genus Gibbula; species Gibbula magus. The sequence goes on along the minus strand of OW388303.1, from coordinate 50,999,727 downwards.
ACAGTTGATTCAATTAGTGATGAATATAGATGTATGATTTGACATGGAAGAAATGGGTATTTAAATAACCTTGTTATATATGTAAATTGACTATTTTTCACTTTCTATCCATGATGACAAGTAACTACAATTAATTCAATTATATACGTGTATGTACATGTATCTACACTGTGGGCACGTACAAAACAGCACCAGATGGTGTATGTATCCTGCTAATGTGATCTGGTTAAACATGCAAAACTAATCGAGAAGAATCGAGAGGGTGCTGGTCAATATGCTGATTCATATAGCCTCGCTACAACGTATACACACACGGTCGCAGTTTCCGGCCCTATTTAGTTTCAGGAGCAGAACTTTCAAAGTTATCAATGTGTGGTATTTGCCTTTTAGGAATAACAGCTCTAGAACTTTCATTGAAGTTCTTGTTTTTCATTGACTGCATATGCTTTCTTATGAAAAAATGATGTATGAAGGCGGTATGTGAGCTGTGATCGCCTTTAACTTGTTTTATTCTGCTTCGATATAAAACTGTATATCAGAATCCAGAATTCCTTCACTATTGACTTTTAGAACTATAAACAAAAAAGAGTTCTTCTTGTGGCATCTCATAAATCACAATATAAATTTAGACACCACCAAGGGTTACATCACAATATATTTCAGACACCATTAAGGGTTACATCACTATACATCAACACATGTTTTTTTCTAAAGAGCGTGTGGTGTGCCGACCTCAGAACAGTTTGACTCACTACATCTCGAGGTGTTAAGTTATTTAACTCAATCATCTATAATATCTAGCAAAAAAATAAGAAACATTTTTCCAAAGCAGAAGTTCATCAAAGTATTTTTCATCGGAGTCATTTTACTTCATAAAATCATCTTACTTCATCAAAGTCATTTTTTCATCAAAATCATTTCTTTTTCAAATACTTATTTTCTCAAACGTCCCAGTATGCAAATATCCCAACGTTATATACATGAAGCAATTTATACACATTCGGGATAACCACGAGAACTATCCATACATGGAATACAACAGTAGATACTTACTTTACCAAAGGAGCTATCAGTACTTACTTTGTTTATGCATGTGTTGCCAGGCATCTCTCCTTAACCTTATCCGCAAGAGCAGACGTGACTGACTCTCCTGGCAAAAGGCGAGAAAATGAACTGCTGAACTGATTATTTATACAAATAATTGAATATGGAAAATCATTGTTGATGGTTTAACAGTTCGAAAGAGAATATAATTTCTAAGTTATTACATGAAGGTTACTAAACCAAAACAGACAATATTATAAGTTCTCAAAATCAAAGACCTGTTTGATACGAGATTAGTTTATACATACAGTTTTGGACTAATTCTTATTATTGACGTCATATGTTATACAATTCAAGCAACGTGGGTCTCCTTTCACGAAGCTGCTAAGGTAACCTTTAATTATAGGAATTAATATTTACCGAAGTAAAGGTCACCTTGTGAAATGAATCCCAAGACATTAGAGGTAAGTAAAATGATAAGAAACAACATAAACAGCTTAATACAATCTTAAAGTTCAAGTCTCATGAAAGATCAGATTAGAGTTTATCTATCTATCAATACATACATGTGCGTCACTTAACATTACAACCTGCCATAACTGGACATTAATCTTGTTTACATGTAATTCTGAGTGACTACTACAAACCCACAAAAGGGAAATGTTGAAGTTTATAGTCCCATAGGTTACCTTGAAGTAGAATGGTTCATACTGAACTCAAAGTTATTGTCTCACTAAAAAACAAACAACTTTTATAACTGCTAACATAATGTTCCACTACAAATATCGTTTTATACTACAGTGCACAGTACAAACGTCTTTCTCTATTACGGAGCTGTTCATACAAATGGATTGTTCCTACACATGCCTTAATCACGATATATCTTTCACTCTCGCTCGTAAATACCACTAATCCTGCAGGCATGGTACGACATAGGCAGTCCTATAATATTGTTTATCCTACCTCATGTAAGAATGTCGATCTATGATTGGTCCACGTGACCCTGAACAAATAACCATATTCACCCTCACCCAGGGGAATAAATGTCCCCGAGGGTGATAAAAGCCTTATACCCCGCTACCTAAATAAAGCGTGCGTGCACGTCAGTCAGTCCATGTCACGTGATACAGTTTATTTTGACTCTGACCCAGATTTGTTGCTTCTTTGAATAAACGATGTTCGAGCATTTCTGTTTGTTTTTAATAATATTTTGAGACATTCGGTAGGATAAAAACGTTATAACATTCAGTGGAGGTTTACATCGTGAATTATAAGACCCTTATTTTTTTTTTTATTCTACTCGCCTCCGGCTCGTAGAATAAAAAATAATGTGGGTCTTATAATTCACGATGTAAACCTTCACTGAATGTTATAACTTATAATATGAACGTTAGCTTAGTCTGTTTGTCACAACATTTTAAAGACAAACCTTGTTTTCAAGACCTGTGGAGCAGAAATACTATGATGACAACGTCTTATTGAAAAACGTCAATAAGTTGGTGGATATTTTTTTTCTCCTTTGAAAGCAAAGAATTGTGTTCTCTCACGTAATGTCAAAAAGCAACCTTCAAGCTATAGAAGGTTTTTTTCTAAAAAGTAGAGATACATTAACGTGTGATCTACTCTTAACATCAGAAATCGTTATTCAATGCTTTTTATCTCGAGCGGACAAAACATTCGTTTTCAGAAAATATTTGAAAGAAAACTTTTCAAGTATTGTAAACATGAATGAGGTCATATTTGAGAAAAAAAGAAGTTTTTTTTACATGTTTACAACGACAGTCCATTGACACTAGTTTTTTTATTTACAGAAAATAAAGTCAAAGTTTACAGTTTATGTCAGGTATTTTCAAAGTGACTTGGGAAACACCTTTCAACGATGATACAGTTTATATTGGAACGACGTTAATTGTATGTTTAATGATTAACAATTATATCTTTATTTGGTACATACCATTGTCGCTTAGAGTGCTTGAGAATGTTCTTCAAATGTAATTTACCCTAACTGTTTGTATATCTTCTCCAACTCAGCATCACAACACTCATTTAAGAGAAACTACACCTAAAAGAACAAGGCAAACATGAGTGCAGTTCACATACTTCCGCCTGTACTTTGACCTCCTTCACATAACATCAATTAATTAGAAAACATGAAGTAAACAATGTCAATGAATGACGAAAACTGTCAATGGACACTCTGAACTTTAAAGGCGCTGTAGCACGTTTTTTGAAAATTTTATTTTTTCAAATTTCCCATTTATAATGATAGTTTATGTCATTTATATTTACTTCAGAGGGTAAAACATCTTATTACACAAACCAATTATCCGTAGTGGTAATAACGGTGTTGCGTATAAAGCAAAAAGTGCATGGCGGCCATTTTAATGTGAACACATTTTATTATTTCGAATGACAAAAACCATTCCCATGGCTTTACGGAACCATGTAAACTTATTCGTAACTTGACTTTCCGAAGAGAGAAGGGTCTTTTACTATTGCTGACATTATTTTTCAAATACATTTCATCGACTTATTTGAGCGAAAAAACGTGCTACAGCGCCTTTAAACCCCAAAGTCAAAACAACACCACATTGGTAAACTACATACCGAATATGAAAGTTGAAACACATTACTCAGGTACAAATTGAATCAAATTTAATAATGATTTACGTTGGTGGTGGCTCCAAATAGAACTAATCAAATGAAGTGATTAAAAGCGAGTACGTAAGGAAAATTTATTCTATTAGTCTGTACCACGAGAAGACAAGGATACATTAGAAGAGATTTTGTTCAGTTAAGGTGTATAAACTCACGGGCAAAAGAAACGCATCCACTTTAGATTTGAAATTACGAAAAAAAAACAACTCAGATTCAAAACCAACCACATGACAACACATCGCCCAAATACAACAATGATTGTTTCATATTGAACTGTGGTATCAAACGCATGATTTTCCCAAATTGTGGTTTTCGCCTTTTTCATGCAAAGCAAACAAGACCCATGACCGACGGGTATAAAACCAATGCGAAATGGTTGTTAGACACCCACTTTGTAAAAATAAACATTTGAAGAATGGCAAGATTAACTTTACAAGAACGTGAGTGAGCAATCGGGATGATTGAAATGGGAGCCATCCACACCCATGTTGCAAGAACGTTTTGCTGTCACCCAGAACTGTCACAAGACTAATTCAGCGTTATTGTCATTCTGGACAGACCTCAGACAAGCCAAGATCAGGCCGTCCAAGAGTCACAACCCACCAGGAGGACCGATACCTGCGCTCGTCGCACCTCAGGAACCGCTTCTTGACTGTGACGTCATCGGCGTCAAATGCCCAAGGCCACCGGATAAGCAGACACACAGTGTCCAGACATCTAAGGTCCCATGGCATCAGGGCATACAGACCGTTCCGGGGACAGCGGTTGACAGCCGAATATCGCCAACGAAGACTGAGATGGGCAAGGTCGGTGTTACGTTGGCAGCGACGTCAGCGGCAGAGGGTGCTTTCTCTGACGAAAGTCGGTTCTGTCTCTTCAAAGCAGATGGAAGAGTACGTGTTTATCGCCGTCGGGGAGAGAGAACAGCTGCATGTTGCGTTCAGGAAGTGGTGCCCTACAGGGGAGGAAGTGTCATGGTTTGGGGAGGCATACTTGGTGAGGAGAAGACGCCACTGGTTATCGTGAATGGAAATCTAACTGCTCAGCGTTACGTCGATGCCATTCTCCGTCACATCGTCTGTCCCTTTATTCGACAACAGGCACAAGGTGTGATCTTTCAACAAGACAATGCCAGACCGCAGCTCGAGTTATCCAACACTTTCTTGCTAACAACAACAACGTTTTACCGGGGCCATCATGCTCGGCTGACATGTCACCGATCGAACATCTTTGGGACGCTATGGATCGTCGTATTCGCCAACGACGATCACCTCCACATAACCGCCTGCAACTTGTCCAAGCTCTCCAAGAAGAATGGCAGCGCATTCATTGTACTGACGTCAGGCGTTCGATTTTCCCCATGCGTCGGAGGGTCACTGAGTGTATCATGGCAAGGGGAGGCCATACACGCTATTAGTGTGAACTGTTTTTGTTACATTGAGCCTGGATTTCCCTGCACCGTGATCAGTAATAACCGTGAACTGGGACTTTTTGACCTCTGGACGAATATTGGAGACTGTGATGTTGATACCAGAAGTTGATTGGTTGCATTTTTTTATGAATATGATATCGGCACATGTTCTTTTTTAATAAACATTTTGTTTTTTTTCTAATCTGACTTCTTTATTTATTCTTCAATCTAGATTAAAATACCTGGTAGCGTTTCTTTTGCCCATGGGTTTTTGTACTGTAGGTTGAAGACAAGGTGAAGTAAGGTCTCAATGTGAATTAATTTAAGGGCTACATGTAATGTATAACACCTGAATGAGAGGGCGTAAGGTAAACAAAGCATAATATACCGTAAGTTAAGGGCTACATGTAGCACATTTCATGTCTACATGTAAGGTAAGTGGAGTTTAAATTAATGTAAATTAAGGTCTACATGTCAAGTAAGTTATGATAAACATTTAAAGCAAGTTAAGGTATTCATGTACGGTAAGTTATGGTCAATATGTAAGATAAGTCAAGGTCTTCAGGAAGCAGAAGCAGAAGGAGGTTAGCTCTACTTGCAAGGTAAGGTCTACATGTAAGGCATTTCAGGTCTACATGTCAGGTAAATTAAAGTGTACAGGGTATTCATTTACGTCATTACGTTACATTCAATATGCAAGATACGGTTAGGTCTACATGTCAGATAACTTAAGGTATGCATGAAAGCTAAGTAAAGGTATTCATGTAAAGTAAATTTGAGTCTTCAAACCTACACAAGACAGTACACACATGTCTACAGTCTTGTAATTGAATCAACTAAATGTCAAACATGAAATCCAATTTTAGTGACATAGCATGCAATTGGTAAGACAATGGTCTAGGAAAGTACACTAGAGCGGAGCTCTGTGCTATTACATCAAATCCCATCAAACCAGTTCAACCGCTTCCCAGGAGATTTCATAATACGATTTTCAATCTTTAATTCCCTTAATTCATTTAATACCTGAGTTAGGCAGCACTCGGTATTCAATCCCAAGGGAGACGTGACTTTTAAAGGACGTACAACTGTCTGGGAAGACATAAATAAGCCTAACAGTTACTAATATTTATTCGGAAGTTGTGTACTTTAGAGATACAGTTAAACAGGCAAGAATACTTTCAATGCAATTGAAACGAAAATAGAGATTGTTGTTTTAGCATGCTAGCTTTTACTGAATGGTTTACAAAACTGGATTGAAGCAGATGGCAGTCTCCAAATAAATAAGAAACATGTAATGTTATTGGAGGAAGCTTTGATACATTTCTAGCCTTTGCAACATAAGACGATGTTACTACGAGGCAAGAGCAAAGCTGTATTATGCTTTAAAATGGTGATGACAATGGTAGTTGAGTATTGTGTAACAGGGGAGTAGGTTTATTAGGAATGTTGACATGTTGTGTGATTAAATAGAAGTTCGACTCCAACGGTGTGAGTGCATAGATTTAAAACCACTTTTATTTCTACATAGATACTAGACTTTGTAAATGACTTTTTGAAAAGAATACACATATTGAAATAATCCTACTGTGGTTATCATTGATTACAGGAGCAACTAGTTACGAACAACATTACATAAGGAAATCCATAACATTCAACAGCAGAAGATGTGTTTGCCTCAGTGTTCACTTTCATGGTCAATTTGACTTTACAGACTTTCCATGTACATTATACTTGGATGATAATGATGCAGAATGATCGGTGTATTGTGAGCATGAACGTCTAGGAACATATTCCCAAAGTATATTTTTGCAGGACGCCTCAATGTATCAATCAGGATTGACTTCCTCACCAGTCACGATAGAATTAGAAGTCGTTCATAGCCTCCTAAATATCTAGATCTAATGCCGAAATTCATGTATGAACACATCGAATTATTAAGGTCTGACGGCGTTAGTCGTGGAGGTTCAGCAACGTCATGAAAGATTCAAAGAAGATGACCCTGTCCAGATGCAGAGATACATACTGTGTTTGTATATAATATATCAAACAGTCCAAATAGATGCCAGTGCTAAAACCATAACCTGGCGTCAAAACCATTGCCGTGGGGAGCAACACGTAATGTTTACGTTGACTCACATAATTTGGTTTTTGCTTTTCATGATGTTATATCTGTCATCTTTGCGATTCATTTTCAAAGTGATATACTTGTTGGTTAAGTAAATGTTCCATGCTACGAAATTATATACTTTTGCGTTTTATAGGGAGGTTGTATGATGTTTTGTGATTTCAAATATAGATAACATTGAAATCAATGGTTCGCCTGTTAACGTCATTCATAAACTTCGTGACACATCCAATCTATGATATGTGCTGCATGCCTTTCTTTTCGTGACATTTACTGCTCTGTGAAAGTATAATATCTGAGTTTTGATTCAGTCCATCTAACAGCTTATGCTTCTATTTACACAGAGACGTGCGATGATACAAATGACAAACACAGTTACTAAGTTATATCATATATATTATATGTCTCACCTTATACATAGCACCAGACAATCTTACTTCCATTCTTTAACATTGCACTAAGTTTACCTTTCTGTGAAAGGGGCATTACTCACCTTGGACAACTTCTAAATTATCATATCCATCGGATTATGATATATACAACTATACAAATATACGAATTTACACACCTGAGTGACGTTAGATTAACTTATTCTGATGAAACTAATTTCGAATGAGCTGCATCTTTTTCATGCAATATGGCTGCAGATTAATTAGGCTGTCTCTGTACTGAAAGATAAACAGAAAAAGCTCAATACAAATCTTCCTTCCGAATATTAATTAAATTTATTAAATTTGAAATTAAAAAATTCAATTAATTTAAAAGTTCTAGTCTCCGATTATATGTAGATCGATATCATTTTACATGTATGGACTATGGAGTGTATAAACTGTATTTATAAAAGTAGAACTACGATTCAGGTTCACACACATTATATGTCTCCGGGAGATGTGAAATTAATGTTAAACATGTTATCGTATATATACACGACACATTCACTCCTGATAATTCTATCAAATTGTATTTCTTCTCATGGATGGTTACTCAAATAGAAATGACCGAAACAAATCATGTGGTTGCTAATTACAGTATCGGTTACTTCAATTAATACAATATGTCAAACCTGCCTATCAAATGAATGAAATAAAGAAAGTTGATATAAGACAAAATCACATATTCTTAAATGAGTTTGACAAAGTGCAAAGAAAGGGTAACTTTTTTAACCACATCACCTTTCATCAATTTGTTATGAGCTGTTTCACTCCTCCATACACCTACTATGATAAACATAGATAGTTGTTTAGTCCAAGAGAAGGAAACGAATCCACAAGGTGTATTAGATACGTAATTGATATCAGACATATTTCAAACTTTCCTGAACCATTTATATCTCCAATGACGAGTCAGATGTCAGAGTTTATTAATCAGTTTGAGGTAATTATTTCTGTACGAATGCTCAAATAAAATTGAAAAGGTCATAATATGAAACCGCCTACTTTGGTCTGACCTTTGTGTGCAATAATAGTGAGAGATCGTTTCAACTACAGAAGAAATGTCAAATATCATGAAACAATCCTTGCTTGGTAAATACTCTGACATTTTGAGATTCAAACCACTTCATAACATCCGTAGTATTAAAGTACTAAAAATCAAATCAAAAGCAGAAGATTACTACTACTAACATAACAAAATGTTCGTATATTTTGGCAACATTTTATCTGAAGTACATGTAAAGGACATACATTCCTCTGCTCTTTCAACGGTCACATGACTGTCACATACTGTAAATCCTCCAGTAAATAAGAATACAATGTGATATTTACATGTTAATACTGACAATGACTTGCAAAGCAATGTTTCCATTGGTTGATAGTTGTATAAAAAGGAAACATACACATATTATGGTCAAGGGAAATGTAATTTTCAGTTTGCAGTCCCCCGAGGAAAAATCACAATGATCTTATGAAAATCTATATGATTATTGTTGCAGCAAGGCTGGAATGAACCCTTCTTCATTGTAATGCTATTCGAATGCGTGGGAAGAATATGATGATCCACCTCTTGATATTGATTCCTTTCCAATTAGTAACAGTAGGAGACATTGGGGATAATATAAGCGTGTTATAGTTGTTTGATTTGGGGTTTTGGTGCTGATGTTCCTCAATTTCGTTATACAGTAGCAGCCTTTCTTTTTATGCTAGACAACAGACACAGACATTTCTCATTTAATTTATTTTACCAATTCTCACCATTTCATTTAGTGGATTTGTAATAAGTGCACACGTGAACAAATAAATATATTTTAGGTTGTTTCACGTGTTGTAGATGTTATCAGGTAGACATGGGCGATAATCACGTTAATTGGAGGAAATAGATACAGTTGAATACTGCAAGTACATGGCGTTGCTGCATAGACTGTGTTCATGTAAAAATGTTGAGGCATGTTGGTCATGACTATAAGCACAAATATAGGTTCCTTCAAACTTGACGTGCAACAGAGACCTGAATGTAAATAAAGTTTGAAAATACATGCCATTTAGATGGTGAACAAATCTAACATTGTTACAATTGGGATGACACTACCTTTAATAGTAAAAAAATAAATTTCGGGACGGGTCCCTTGTGGGATTTGAACCCATACCCTCAGAGTAAGGCAACTATCGCCAACACAGACCATACTAACAGCTTACTACACGGCCATGGGCCTCGACAAAAATCGATGTCTAACAATCGATAGCTTTTTTACATTCAGTACCCCTCTGATAAATGTAAATGCACTAGAAATACATGCCAATTCGATAGTGAACGAATCTAACATTGACGACAGTTGTCTGACTCTGAGGGTGTGGGTTCGAATCCCGCAACGGCTTCAGCCCGGAAAAGTACAAGAATTTGGTAACATTGTTAGATGTACAAACAGAAATCGTGAGTTTCGGATGTACGTTATACCTAAATGACCGACTATGGCTCCTACAGACAGCCTCGTAATTTAACGATAAGGACGTTTCAGTATAACCACAATACAGATATTCTCACAGTCATTCAACTATAATTTATGTATCACGTAAATTCCATATCCCATCTTTTTGCATCTAAATGCCCTTCAAGTTATGTTTACAATGAAAGGTCTTCACAATATCAAGTGCAACAAAGTTCTCAGAGGGTCACATACAATGGCCTTCATATAAAACTGGGTTAAACTTATTCACATTGTTAACTGTTTTCTGGTAACGGTCGTTGGTAACTCAACACCCCTAGGCTTGCCCGCACTCTCTTTGATGTGAGCTCTTTGATCTCTTTGAGGACCTGATGTTTCGGAAATTACATGTCGTCAGATTATTATTTTTATTTCTGAATCAAAGTTGCCATGGAGGGAACTGATATTGTCAAACAATATGATAATTTGTTTACTAGCTAACGTGATACTAATGTAATACGAATTAGTAATAAAGCTATTACCGTAGTGGTTTAAAAAGTAAGTAGAAGTTATACCCATCCCATGTGACATTCAGTGACTGGATAAATAACAAGAAATGTAATTTATATGTTGCAGTAGAAGTAATGTTCATTATACAACGCACGTACATTCAGAAAAAAGAATGTTCTTATACATATTGCATTACGTTACAAAAGCTAATTTGAGGAATTCTGAGTAGCTACCCTAACACTTAAAAATCATTATGCTATTATAGAGGCGCTTTGATGTTTTAATCTGAAGCTTTTCCACAGTATTGTGCAGTATAATAATATTGGGTGTGGTATCTGAAGGAACCGGTGTTACTTATAGACAATGTGGTTTGTGCAAATAAGCCAGGATATTCTAAAAGTGGCCATGTTGTCTTTCTGGGGTGTCCTATCTGGTTAGCAACATGTGATATCACAGTAGAAATCATTTAAATTTCATCGAGGTATATATAATTATATTGTCCTTGGGCATTTATGAGGTGGTTTATACCAACACTTGAACTGCATATCGTATTTGACGTTATTTAACAAATTAGTTAACCTTAAACAAAACACAAAACACATGCCTTTTAGCAAACAACAACTCATTTATACACACATACTTTGTTCTTCCAGAAAAAAGATATTGCCTATCCTTATAAAGATATCTTTGAATATAACATATGAGGGTATTTCATCCCATGACTATCATACAACTATCAATAATGCAAAGTGTTACAATTAAAACAATGCAAACATATTTCATGCCAATGTTTTGCCATTGGGGAAACCATTAATGCCTTGAATTCTACAATCATCCTTTGCCTATGTTACTTCTATGTTATGTATTATCAATTAATCAATTTAATCATTTTGTACTTTTATTGGATGACATAAGCTGGAAATTAAGTTTCATATAACTTAGGTTGAAGACACACTGAATACTCAAACCTGATGGGAAAAACTCCTGTCTTTAAGATCTTAATGAATAAAAATATTTGTGTATATAGGTTAGATTATTAGGTCAGCGTATGAGTGTTTCCTACGTGAAAATAGTATATCCTACGTAGGACATTGTATCTTCTACGTAGGACATAGTATCTCCTACGTAGGACTTAGTATCTCCCACGTAGGACTTAGGAGATACTATTTCCTACGCAGGAGTTAGTATCTCCTACGTAGGTGATAGTATCTCCTACGTAGGACAAAGTAGGGCTATTCCTACGTAGGACTAAGTAGGCATTCTACGTAGGAGATAGCATGTATATAGCACTGATTACTTCGTTTTCATACTTATCCACGAATTGTGGAGATACTTAAACATCTTGCCTTTGTCTTTATCATTTTAAACATGTTTTAGTGCCGTCTTGATTTTCAAAATAAAATATTGTTCATTTGAAAGTGTTATGAAGAGAATATTATCTTTCTGTTACTCATCCCTTAGTGTCCCTTACGTTAGTGATAGTTTGCGAATATACTGTTACAGTTAGTTTCAAATAATTATACTTATTTGCACATACATTTTTTTTTATCTTAGATTTGCCATTTATCATTAAAGTTTATACAATCATGTGTTACGTTAGAGGGTAAAACATCCTATTACACGACCCGATATTATCCGTATTGTTAGAACATAGTGCGACGTATAAAGGGAACATTTTATGGAACCCTTCAGTGTTAGAGATAGATATATAAGTTTCTTGCGATTGTGAGAGTTCAGACAGGTGGTTGACCATTCCGTACTAGTATTATATTCAAAACTCTATCATTGAGTATTTAGTTCTCGCTCCATCAGTCAGAACACTAGAACTACATTCGAGCGGCCATTTTAATGTGAACACTTTAAAATGACCGCTCGAAGGGAAATTGACTTTCGTGGTTTGCCCGAACCTTGTACATTCGTTTTAGAATTCTTTTTATTGATTCAGGAGTATTATTTAGCCATTGGTAATGCTTATCAACCTTTTTGTGAGCGCACATTATTTCAGTAGGAACAGCGTGCTACAGCGTCTTTAAAGAGTTAGGGTTTGGGTTTGACAATCTCAAACTTTGTTAAGCATTGAGAGGGGTCCTGGTATAAGATTGAAAATAGGACAAACATCAATTTTGCTACAATGAGGCACATTCTTATCTATTTGGTATGTTTATTTTTCTTGTGTACTTGGTCCCATATTGTTTTACAAAAAGTTTGCTTTGAACTCGAATAAGCATATACTTGAGACCTAATAAAGGAGTAAGCACATACTACGAGTTGCCATTTCTGTTCACAATTACGAACTGTGAAAATGTGATTGGAATTATATGTAATTAAATGAAAGTCAAATAAGAACAATCATTTATGGATAAACAATCTAATTTATAAAAAAAATAATTGTTCTTATTTGACTTCAAACCTCTAAAATGCCACTAACATATGTTATATGTTATTAGATGTATACACGCTCCTTTCTGCAGTAGTTCTGCTGTCGTTCTCATGACGACATGCTGTAAATGACAATGAGAATAATTGACAATTGAGGTAGATTTTAAAATTCGTCACTTCAGATGGTTTATATATGGTAAATATACTTGTCAAAATATGTTCGGTACATTGAATGTTTTATGATTGATATTTCATCAGTTTGTAAAAGTGCAAATAAATCAATATTAAATATTTTAAAATTTATATTTATCGCTAACTATTCTTCTCTATTACAAACGTAACATCAATATGCAGAACTTCTTTAATGGTAATTAATTATGAGACCTTTTATTGTAAAGTAATGTTGTGAATGACGTCGTGAAAAAAATGTCCAAGATGTTAAATACAAACGTGAAATTACGTCGCTAATATCGGCAATGTCCGTGGATTTTCATTTCACGGAAATATTGATTGTACTTGAATGATTAAGGTGTTTAAAACTGATTTTCCAAAACATAAATGGGGAAACCCATATCATATCGTGTTTTGCAACAATGTAGAGATCTAGCCTGAACTATTAAATTAATATCAGTTTATTAAATATAATTCAGTGCAAAACTTTAATGGATTGCATAACACATGGTGGCTAAATCAACTCCAATATAATCCAATACCAATATATAAAAAAGTACTTAAAGGCACTGTAGCACGTTTTTCTTACTGAAATAATGTAATCAAGATACAGGCTTATCGGATTGTATAATCCGATGTCTAACCCTCTAACATAACACTATAGTGTATAAACTTGAATGATAAATGGCAATATGAGAAAACAAAATGCAGCTACAACGCCCTTAAAGCTTTTAACGATCATATATTCTATCATATACGTATACATCATATCATATCATATACACAAGATCTTTGATGTGCATTCTAGAAGTTGAGGTGATGAAGAATGAAATTTTTTTTATGGATATACAACTTCTTTATTCTATGTCGAAACGTCGCTACATAGACTAAAGAAGATGGGTATCCATAAAATCGTTCTTCATTCTTCATATACACAAGAGTTTACGTTCACTATACGTGCGTGTATACATGGTTTTAATACAATTGTGAAAAACGTCAGATGTTATAAGGTAGTCCAGGCGTTATAGAAATTATCTCCAACGTAGGAGATACTATGTCCGACGTAGGAGATACTTTGTCCTACGTAGAAGATACTAATCACAATTGTTTTTCATCGTGACACTAATACGCTTCCGTAAAATTAAAAAAAACGATTGCACAACTATAATTTAAGAAATGTCGTGTATTTAATTGAAGGATTTAAATCCCCGTCATGTGAAAACCACTTAAATCATTCTTTAAATTATCTCATTATTTGCAATGGACAATATCAATTTTTGAAATGAATGATTAAAGTTGAAGTAAATTAATTTGCTTATATATATTGAGAACATTCGAATGTGTCAGTAATTGTATGATGACAAATCTGTAGAATTTCATATCGGGATAATGAAAAATGGTTGACATGATATTACGAGAATTGTCCAAAAACATGTAATTATGTATCACCCCATATGTTACATGTTCCTAATAGTATTATCTTACATTTGACAAAATGTCCACTATACAATAACATGTTCTGTGTTTAAATCGGATTCATAGAAACCATGCAGTGGTGTGTTAACAACCTGATAATTAACACATATTAGAAAAAACTTCAACTATTAGTCTTTCAGTTGTTCTCTTCAGGTGATTGCTTTCGTGTGAACACATGTTTAGCTAGTAGCTAGCTATTTTCCACATGAAATGACATTTTATAAAACTAGACACCTGATTAAAAAAAATATATGTTGACGTCCTTGACAAGTACGTATGACTAAACCATCACAATAACACCATTTCCATGAACTCAATGATTATGTTGTTTGACCACTTTTCTCCATTCCATTCTTCAGGCGAATGACTTGCTCACGGAAAGTAATTATTAACACAACACTCGCTCAAGGAGATCGTATCAACATGGTGTAGAGGCACTGTGCAGAACAACATGACTCTCTCATCACGCGCTGAAATCAAAGATTAATGCGAATGAATGTACTTCAGTAAATGCAATGAACCTCATTGCTCCAATTTTGATAATGATGTATAATGTAAATTTGAAATTTTACATTAAATCCTGATTTAAATTGTTTATTATTTATAATAACGAATATATGTTCTAACCTTACAATGAGTTCCTGTACCTTCTCAAGCATATTTCACCTTATTTAGGCGCAAATAAGTACAATAACGTAACTGCTACCGTTACGGTGTAAACGAACACATATTATTCAAAATATAGATGGCCAAAACAAGCACTATCCAGAGAAGCGTCAATAAATAATATAACATTGCAAAAACTGATCACATAACTGTGAAGATTTTAATTGTTATAACAGTGTCACTAGATTAATTGATTATCACTTTCATTTCAGTATAAGTTGTATAATCAGAGATCAAAAGTTTGTCACTAATGTTACCTCGTTAAATATAAATCTTCTCTATACAAATAGAAAGCGGCAGTAAGTTCGCCTAGTTCGATTCCTGCAACCAATTCGAGTAAAAGAGCCATCAAAATCACGGAAATAAATTAATAACTTCATAATAAAGTAAAACATATTAATTTCATAACATGAAGGCAGCTTTTTAATATTGAATGGAAATCAATCAATCAAATCAATCCAAGGAAACAATTAAACCACGAAAAAGCGAAGTGGAAAATGGTATGGTTAAATCAACCACCAATACCTCTTTGAAAATGTAAACACATATTAATCACGGCTTTTTCTAAATTTGACATTGTTGTTATTTAGTTAATATAGCTAAAAATTATGAAGTTAACAATAGATCCTTTTAGTCATAATGCGGGCGCAACTGTGAAAGCTTTCTCAACTCGGGGGAAGATTTGAATGTTCATGAGAGGGTCAATTATAACTGAAAATGTAGTTTGTATTTAAGATTTCAAAGCATACGTTTTATCATTTGGGTGAAAATAGAAAGATTATTTCAGACTGTGTGTCTTCAACGAAGATACTATCCAAAATACTTTTTACTAAAAGCAAAATATATTTTCGGAAAACGCGACTCAAAGTAGACGTATTTTTGGGCCTCAATTACTTGTAGCATGTCATTAATATGGGATTCATTAAGGCAAGACACGATCTCAATATGAGATGAAAATAGGACATATTATAATCTTCATTACACTAAGAAGGTTTTTAAGGAGAGTAAAGCATGTATACACTTATCACCATTGGGAGGAATAGGGACATTATCAGCATGGTAATATAGCATCGCAACATAGAACGGTTTCATGTATAGAGTAGCAGGACCTCTGCATGTGATATTCAAAATAGTCCAGGGTCTTCACATATTATGTTTCACTTGCTTAAAGGTGCTGTAGCACGTTTTTTGCATATTTTGTTTTCTTAAATTTGATATTTATTTTTAAAGTTTATACAAGTTATTGTTGTGTTAGAGGAAAAAACATCCGATTACACAACCTGATAAGCTGTATACATAGAAAACGCTTATCCGTATTAAGAGAACTTGTGTGACGTATAAAGCAAGACTGGTGTGAAATTCTACAGTATGAGAGGTAGATTTTTAGGTCTAATGCGAATATGAGAATGCAAACAGGTGGTACCATATTTAAAAGCTTACTTTGAATGTTTAGTTATCGCTATATCAGCTACCTTCAAACGAAGGGAAATGGACTCGCATGGCCTTACCAAGCAATGTACATTCGTTTTAGATTCTGTTTATTGATCCAGGAGTATATTGAGCCTTTGGTAACTCTTATTAACCTTTTCGTGAGATCACTTTACTTCAGTAAGAAAACGTGCTACAGCGCCTTTAAAATTATCTATATGAGTCATTCGGACACGTAAAGCTTGTTACTGATATCATTATTATTCATAACATGACACAATTTATGAAGTCGCACAGTATATCTGTGATAATAATATTAAGATGTTATGGCCAATGGCCACCTATTACCACGAGGTTCACTGAAAAGGAAATTTGGACAACTAAATACAAATCGTGATATGAGTTTGGAGAACTTTCCTTAAGTTCAAGATCGAATGGTCGACCGTTAGATTGATGGATGTGAATACATAGTTCAATATACGAAAAACGTTTCAACATATTCAGTTACATGTTATACAAAGAGACGATTGTTGGACAGATGTACATCAAATAGTTTTTAAACGTGGATTTAGTTTCCATTTCTAACGAAACAAGTAACTTTGAACGAAATTATGAATTCGACCATTTATATATGATTGACAGCTTACTTCCAGTGTGTATAACAAAACGATATGCAGACTGTAAACAATTCGTTCATGATAATAACATAGTTAGAATTTTAAAAATTATTATATGTCTTATGACCCTTAGTCATTAATAGTCCAATATTAACATCTTTCAGAATTTTATAAGGAGCTTGTAAAGAAGATAATGAATTTATATATGATATATTATATATGATCCTTTGTTATTGATAGTCCAATATTAACGACTTTGACAAATTGTATATACACATTTACTGTAAATTTAAACATGTGAGGTGTTTGTCAAATATGATTTAACAATGTTCAGATTTCTAATAACATTTAACTAATATTGTAAATGATTCATGTAATGCAAAGTACAATCTCCTTGTGTCTAGTTTAATTTCATATAGTTTCATTCATCTAAGGAAATTCTTTTTGAACAAATTACCTCTGCCAAATACATCTGAGATTGGCAACAACTCCCAGACGAATCATGGGATGTAATCTATAACCACTTTCAAGTCTTCATGTCTGCATCGACGTCGGGCACCCCTGGGGTTTCACTTCTTTTATTCCTTGTGCAGCCTTACCCGTTGTAAGATTAATACAAGTTGTATAATCCATACAAGATCTCTCCTGTGAGTTGAACGACATAAACATAATCTAATTATCTTGTTCTCATCTAAGACATCTCGGCAGATGTTCCAATACATTGAAGCTAAGAGTGACTGAAAAATAGAAGATGATTGAAATCGCAATATAGTAGACAGTTTATATGGCCTTTGCTCCAGTGTATTCAATTGATTATGTATTTCTTAGTAAGAATAAGGGTCGTGTTTGTTTGAAGAAAGCATTTTGAATTGGGATGCAAATCCATGCCATATTGATAATAATGCTGCTTAATTAAATTCGTAAAAGTGTCAAGAACAAAACGCGCTTACGATCTCAATACGATCTTTTGATTACAATGTATACACTCAACAGCAAAAAAAACATCACCATACAAAATACAAGATAATTCACGACTACAGCAGAGATACACCATGTCTTCAGAAAGCAAGACAGTCATTTGTTAACATATATTCTGCATGTGTCACCATAATATGATCTCCAATATGGTTGAAATATCTGTTAAGGAATAGAAACTTTCTTAATGTATAGGACTCCCGGGAAGAACGACAAAAACAGTATGATGATACCAGCTGACCCGTTACTCTGAACAAATATTACCGTAAGCACCAAACATTTTGATCACAATCATCACTGGTTGTTGTCTCTCAATATATAATTCTTTAGAAGCATTTTGGAGTGGCGTTGATTGCCTCCAGAATCATTGTTAAACGATTGACTAGAATCATTGTCTACATCAATTTATTATATCTGATATGTAAAGGTAAATATCTAGCAAGGATTTTCCATCTCAAAATATATTATTATCATATGTTGAAAGATGTCACAAGTATAATACTAGGCATATGCCAGATTTATCCCTGAAACATGAAGTAACGTATAACCATACTCAATGTATTACACCTACACACGTGTCTACATGCACTTGATGGCCTCAGTGTTGTTATATGCATAATTGCATTACTTACAAAATGTATGTAAATAATTCTTGCTAATGTATGTAAATAATTCTTGCTATCAATAATATATACCACCTATGGTGCCCACTGGATGAACATTTGGGAAACATAATTTGATTATCTGATTACCTTTCACGTCATGTCGAGTTATACATCTATTTGCATACCTAATATTGTAGTGACTTGTCACTGATCACATTACTATCAGTAGTTATTCATAGGCATGCACACACAGCATGTGAACTTTAAACATTGTCAATAGTTTCGCCACAACCAAGAAGTACTTTTTTTTTATCATACCAATAGATATATTTTATTGTAAAATAGCTGTTTGATATATCGTATATATCATCTACATATACCAACTATTTGACAGTTTAAAATAACATTCAAATTGTTTTTAACACACAAATTGTTCACAACTTTAACAAGACATTTGAAACATGTTAATTTCAATTAAAATCTGAATTGATATTTGTTTGGCATTTCAACATTTGTGTAATAACGTATGTGTTGTGGCAACGAAATAAAATATACACTTACAAACATGTATATATTGAGACCATAGTTTAAAAAATAACGTTCTATATCCTTTCTGTGGACTGAGCAATAAAGACATTATCTTTGATGTAACTTTCGATACTCTCTTTTGAAACTTGAGATGTATTTTATTCTAGAAGTTGAGGTGATGAAGTAGAGGGAAACATTTATGGATATACAACTTCTTTATTCTTTGAAGGCCGTGTTTCGATGTAGGTTCTAATGTCGTTGTTAAGCAAGTCACTAAAGTCAATAAAGAAATTGTATATCCATAAATTGTCTCTATTCTTCATGTATTTTACTCTTTTTTTTAAAGGTAAAATATGATTTCACCTTCATTCATTCACGACAAATTTATGATAATTACATTTATTGGATTGGAAATTTTAAATACGACAATGAAACAGTATACAAACAGTATGGTGGATCATACAATACTTTCCAAATCCTTAATTCTTATGTATAATGAAAAACGTGGTTATAGGCCAGCAAATGCTTTTGAGTAAATCATTGGAGGGATTGGGTGCTACAGAATGATTTCATTTGTTCTACAACTGATAAAGGTTTAAAGGTCGTGTAATGTTAGGACAATAAACACAAATAATTTTGAAGGCTTTGACAGTGAAAAATTACACATTTACTCCTATTTTTGAGTTGCAAGCTGAGGCTTCAACGGGTTGCATTCTCATGAATACAGCCAAACCTGTCAGTGCACGTGATAGTGCGAATAACCTTGAACACCATGCACAAAGTTCCCTTATAAGCAATGTTTGGACTACAGGTTAATCACACGTTTATCACAGGTTAATCACCATGCCTCAACGTAGCCGTCTAAGCATTCCTTACATGGGGAGAGCTATTGGACGGATCAGGAGGGTCAATCTCAGTTATTCACAGCCTATGGGTTCGTTTCCAAACAAGTGTAGATGTCCGTGAACAACGACGCCCTGGTCTTCCACGTATAACAACTCCGCGACAGGACAGATTCATCGTCATTACAGCGTTACAGCAAAGAACTGTCACTGCCACTAAACGCACTAAAAAGTATCCTTCGAAAGGAAGACAACGTCATTGTTTCCGATCAGACCATAAGGAACCGTCTGTGTGAGAGCAATCTGAGGTCACGAAGTCCAGCGGTATGTCCACCACTGTGGGTTCAGCAATGCTCTGAAATCATGTGATTTTGTTTTGACCTGAACCACCAATTAAATTTGTTTTCCTTTAACATATGTGTTGTCTTTATAATACAAAAACGTAGGTATTGCTTGTATTCTTGTGAGTAGTATATTTGCACATATTCAGTTTTAAATATATACAACGATAAGTAATCTTTAATTTAGTCGTCCATCAACCATTAATTTTTCTCCTCCAATATTTTTGGGGAGGTACCTAGCACCTAGAGGATGACAGTTTGTTCATTTGTTACTTCCTGTTTTTACTAACGTGATCAACTCCCCTCTTCCGTATTTTTACCTTGTCTTGGCCAGGTGCTAGGTTCTACCGTGAATGCTGATAGTTTTCATTTCCCTAACCCTGCTCAATGTATCGACGAAGAAAAAACTTGTTAAACACATGTACAGGGAAATGATCTATGTTTGTTATTGAACAGTCATTTGATTATTGAACATTCGACACTTATGGACACACAACAGGTGTGTAGTGTAGTTGTAACAAAGCTGTTGTAAATAAGATATCATCAAACTAACAACTGTGTTTCATGTATATTCATTGCTGTTGGCAAGAAGATTCCCTTACTGCACTGGTCTTCAAACATCAAACATCAAGAAAGCTGGGCTATTGTCAGGGGCCGGGGAAATGGTTGTCAATAAAAGGAAATCACTCCGCATGATGTCAATAAAGAGGGAAGAGAGAAGCAAATTTGATATACTATCAGATACCAATATGATAATTTTGTTTCCTCTTACAGGCTTAAAAACAACCCCCTTTCTATCCAAATAATAAGGTAATAAGTTGTTCGGGCCATTTTACTTCACAGCATTGGGCATGACATGCTGTTTCTTTTCAACTTTTTTAATACTCTCGAGTGGACATTACTGCAGTGTAAAATGTATACAGCAATATTAAACTAGTGTCATACCGCTGGAAAAATAACATCGTGATAGTGGGCAGTTGTGTCACCACAATGGCTATATATATATATATATATATATATATATATATATAAATTCTATTTTATTGAAAAATAATTCTATAATACTTAACCACAAAAATGATAATTATACACATATAATATATATGAATGTACATTTGTTCCACTCTTATACAATAAAAGGTTTTTTTCTTCAGGTGAAGGCAAAATGCACCAGTCAACTTTTCACGTCAGCACAACAGATAGTGGAGGAGGAATATCAGAACCGTGAGGCTGTTCCCACACTTCCTTCCTTGGTGGCCATGGCAAAGCGGGGCAGCTCGACAGAACCTGAGACCTCTCCAGAGTTTGATTCTTTGGAGTATGATGTGAGTATTTTGATAAATAACTTTTTATAATATATTTCAAACAAAAATTCTTGTAATAAATATAATATTTTCCAGGTATTTCACAAGGATCTACAATAATAATGTTAATGTTCTTTTTTTCTATAATATATATTATCACATATTCATTTGGTTTTTATATATTATATTTATATTTAAGTTGAGACCACATTACGTTCCAGACGACTTCCTTGTGGATGATCTGACGGTAGAGGGAGCTAGACATCTAGTAATTGCCACAACCGAGCAGTTGGAAACCATGAAGATGGCCAAGACATGGTACATGGATGCGACATTCGGCATTGTGCGAAAGCCTTTCGTTCAGCTGTATTCCGTCCATGTATTCCTGGTCTCTGAGACTGGGGACATGAAACAGGTGCCCGTCTGTTACATGTTCATGTCGAGGAAGAGGAAAGTGGACTATGAAGCGGTAAGTTAATGCTGCAACCTGATTAACGTAATGTAATGTAATGTAAAAGAGTTGTCATTAATGATATATAATATATAATATTTGTTTTGATTCTGCAGGTTTTCAAGGCGGTATTCAACCGATGTGACGGCATCCGAGTCCAGAGAGTAATGGCGGACTTTGAAGCTGGTGCTTGGGAGGCCATGCTGAGTTCCGTGGCTGTGCTTTCCATTGGCAACAGGCGGTCTTTCGTCGGATTCAGATGCTGGGGTTGGAGGTAATTCAATCAATTTTCATACACAACAATATATATATAGATCCTCAATCCTGTATTCTCTGTTCCCGAAAATAATTGCCATACATATTCGAAAATAAATGACTCACATATACAAAAGTAAATGGGTTACATATGCGAAATGATATTTTATTATATATATATATATATATATATATATATATATATATATATATATATTTTATTTATATATGTTTTACTTCTTTCAGACTGAGTACGGTAGAAACAGTGAATTCTACTCCCTACCTCAGCCCCAACCACATCATGCCGGAGTTTGAAAAACTGAAAGGCTTGGCCGTGCCGACTGCAACACCCCTCTTCAACTACGCGGAGAACCAGTGGTTGACCAACAATCTGTGGCCAATTCACACCTGGTCTGTCTGCAGACTGACAGTCCGCACCAATAATGATTACGAAGGTAAGTCATCATTCAATATATTGAAACATATTAATAAGATAATATATGATAATATAATAACGGATATAATGATGATCATATCAATATGAAAAATCTATATTTAAGATAATAATTCACAATTCTCTATTAATTCTTTCTGTTTACAGGATGGCATAAGAGAATCAACAGTCGGGCCGGCAAGAGGAACGTCAACTTCTTCCTCCTTGTCTCACTCCTTCACAAAGAGGCAGGATTCCTACCTACAGTGAAGGAATTTGTGCACCACGGCCAAATGAAGAGACTGCAAAACACAAGAACCAAAGCATTCAACAGAAAGCTTGAAGGTATATGGTCAGCATACGAGGATGAATCCAAGACCATCCCACAGACACTCTCTGCAATATCCTCTTTGTTAAAGAAATGAAAAATGTACATTGAAATAGCTCAGTAGCATGTCTGTATAATAATATTGTAAATTACTTTTGAGAGAACATGGAAAATACTTAAGGACGTAATTTAACTTCATGTTATATATATATATATATTCATTCTTGTTCCACTGGTGATAGTAAAATTATATGTCAACTGCCATGTTGTATTATCTCACTCTATTTATACTATGAAACATTGATTGTATCCAACTGAAGTGAATAAAAACAACTTAAATTTTTTTTATTGTATATTAGTATACTGTTCTGTACTATGCATATCAGTATTGAACATGTATTTAATAAACATATGATACTCTTTTGAGTATATGATACTCTTTTATGATACTCACGAACACATGTTATAAACCAAAAACTTACTACGGGAATAAAAAACCGCATGCATATTGTATCATTGTATTGTCTACATATTGAAAATGAATAAAATCTTCTGAACTGTGAAACTGTGCAATGAAGAATGAATAAAAAATTACATACTTCTATCAAGAGTATAACATGGTTATATTTGGGATAACACTACCTTCAATAGTACAAATTCTTGTACTTTTTCGGGCCGAGTCCCATGCGGGATTCGAACCCACGCCCTCAGAGTAAGGCAACTATCGCCAGCATTGACTGTACCAACAGCTTACCACACGACCATTTCGCCTTGACAAAAATCGAGGTCCAACAATCGATAGTTAAGCTAATTTTACATTCAATACTTAGCTTAACTATCGATTGTTGGACCTCGATTTTTGTCGAGGCGAAATGGTCGTGTGGTAAGCTGTTGGTTCAGTCAATGGCCGTATGCATATGAACATGACCCAGCACAGAAGAAACACTGATTCACTTTATATCACAATTATGACCAAGAATTAGGTTGAATGACATGTTGAATATTATGGACATATTTAGTGTTTTATGTATCTAAATATTGTGTACAAGTACCAAGCTGTAAAGAAACTATTTTAACACATACAAACAGGACAGAGGATGTTCTTTTGTTTTGGAAAGGTTTATGTCATTGGAATAATTAGCTTGTTTGTGACCTTTTGTGTTTTCTATCCATTTCAGGAACATGCCATCATCTAACGTCTATATACAGCGTCCTTCTGATATAAATAATTTTATAATCATTGTCTCTCCTTGAGACTCTCTCTTCATGTTTGACATAGTGGCATGCAGATTTATTTGCGGAAACATTCATTGGGTTTTTATATTGCTATGCAAATGTAGTTGTGTACATTGACACACCTATTTAGGATTAATATATATTTGTTTGCTAGCGTTTCATTTACTCATGTGAAGTTAATAATTGTTAATAAACCATTAATGTGAAATATTTTCGATATTATTAATTTGTCCATTACAAAAACGTCGACTTAACAATGTACATAAATATAACCATGCTAATTTAGTGATAAATGATAAATGTGCAATTCCATTGTTCATACTCATAACATACTGTTTTACTAGAGTAACGCGAACTTGAATACATTCTCTCAAACATGTTGATACTAGCGGTTTACACTATTCGATTCTGTCAGATATATTTCACTTTGTATTCGCTTTAACATATTTGAATCACTCGGTGGTATTTCATAAATGTCAACTTCACTAAAACAACATCAAAATATCATTCGGTTCCAGTAAGGACATACATTTTATCAATTCCTTGGAATGTAGGTTTTAATGAGCAACAATATTAAGCTTCCTGACGATAATTCAAGAACTATATTTGAACATAAAAGTGACAAGAATTTATATAAATACTAAATCTGTCAAAGGTACATCTACAATGATCCTATGAAGTTATATTTCAAATACTCCAGTCGTAATGAGACATTCAATCATATCAGAGGGATGTTGAAAAAGATGTTGAACAGAGAAGTATTACCACACATGTTTTCGCCATTATTTATTTATACAAAATACCTAACTTACTTTAATAATTCAGAGGTCAGAAACATTCACGATAATAAGTATCTCTAAAGGCTGCACACATCATATACGTGCGTGATCAAAGGCAGCACTTCTCTTGACTCAGATAGAATTCACTGTGGCGTCCAGGGGAGATGGTGTCATCAAAGGGTTTTGAGAGAGAAAATCTGAAAATACTGTTATGTTTAAGTTCGAGGCCATGACACACTTACCTGACCGAAGTGTTGTATACGTTACAGATACCGGATAGCAGAATCGTGAAGATTACTTGGAGGTCTACCAATACATGAACATCCTTATAGGGGACAACAGTTGCTCCACTTGGTATCACACGTATAAGTGACTTGCTCTCTAAACTCGTTTTGAATTGAACAAGAAATTGCTTAATTAAAACCTTTCAGAAACAAAATTTCTTTTGTTATCATTTACTACAAATAATATCAATTTGATGTAGTTTGTGTAAAATTTATTGAGCATTATTAGTCCACCACTTTAGTAAAATTGGAAGCAAGTTAGAAACTTTATAATTATATTTATATTTTATATATAAGTATTTTAATAAACCATCATTACAAAAAGCAATAAACAGTAAACTGTGAGTGATTGATCTTAACTCTAAATCATAATAAATCAAATGACAGGACTACATAAAATGCGATTCTGCTGTAGATATTCTGAAGTGTTGCACAAAAATAAAAAATAAAATTACATTCAAAATGATTATTATCAACCTACTCGTTCGTTCACATGTAAAGAATTCGAGATTTAACGTAACTTAGAAAGTAGATTTAAACCAAGTAGTACTGACTTTGTACAATATTAGGTCAAATAAAACTGTTTCCGAAAAGTGGCTGTGTTGTGACTGAATATGGATTAGAGTTAATGTGGCTGGCTCATCTGTCTTGATATTGCTTCTATTAACCTGACCTTTCTTGCTAATGACTTTAATATATGGCCATGGTTACATTTCATTGCACTCTCAAATGTCATTATGGTAACTTCATATATTATCAGAGATTATAACACGAAGACGTCTGTCATATGACTTTTACGAAACTAGCGATGACTTTGGTAGCTGGCTTCTAGATTTAATGAGAGTAACTTCCATCTGTCTTGATATCACTTCTACAAAACTGACACTTTCTTGCTAATGACTTTAATATAGTGTTACATTTAGGTGTAGTCTCAAATGTCATTATGGTAACTAAATGAGGAAGTCTGTCATATGACTTTTACGAAATCATTGAACATTTTTGTATTGCCGGAGCGAGAGCGAGAGTTATTCAAAAATGTTCTCAATGTCGTGAATGTTGTAAATTATGTTTCATCATAAATATAGTTCATAACACATGATGCACTAAATCATGCACAGCCAATCGCCAATAGAATTATGACAGGTGGTTCAGGAGCATAAAAACTATTATTTAATAAAAGGTTATAAACATGTATAAAATCCATACATGAGATGAAATTGTATTGGGAATAACGCATTTGATCAGAAATGATAATAGGTTTTGACAAGTGGTCAAGTATAATCCTCAACTCTTGCTTGCTTAAAGGCGCGTTCACACGTTGCAATTTGTGGCATACAACACGTTGCATGCCACAAATTGCACACGTTGCAGCAGTTGCATACGATTTGTAATCTAGCGAGACTATCGATGTAGATGCACGTTCGTCTTTGCGTAGCAACTGATTGTTATTCGAGTACAATGCCGTCTCTTTGCGATAGCGATAGTGACAATGACATGTTGGAAATTGCAGCAATCGGCCTTCTTGCCGACCTTACAGCCAGAAAAGAAGGAGAGATCATGTTGGGTACGTCCATGGATAGGAGGAAGAGGCGAATTGGGCGCATACCATTCGTTAATAGGTACAGTTTGAGGACCCTAACAAATTTCACAACTTCCTCAGAACGGACAAGGACAGTTTTGACCTTTTTTTTGGAGCGAGTCACCCCCTTCATCACCATGCAGAATGTCCTTCCTGCAGGAATGAGGTTAGCGATATGTCTAAGATATTTGACCTCAGGTGTGTGTCGATGTAAGTTAAATTGAGTGTGCACGAAACCAAATCAGCTGTTTTTTGTTTGTAAACAGCACTAAGCGCAGTGTCAAGATACTAAAAATAGTTGTTCAAGCTCTTTACTTCACTTTCCAAAGTTCCCGACGGGACCATACGCAGGCAACATAACAAAAATCACAATGATTAGGTCCTACACCAGCTACGATACTATAACATACCATAAATATATGTTAATATGTTTTTTTTATGTTGAATATCGTTATGTAAGCAATAACAAAATAATGAGAAAACCCTTTCCTGATTTAAAGTTAAGATTGATGAAGCCCCCAGAAAATCTTTGTAAAAATGAATTATGTAGTTTAACTATTTTTTGGGGTTTTATTTGCATAGGAGACAATTACAAGTCGTTAGAATTCTTGTACCGAGTTCCGAAGAACACCATCAGCATGTTCATCCCGGAAGTTTGTATGGTCATGTACAATACTTTGAAGGAAGATTACATGAAGGTATGTGCATATATTGGTCTTCTTTTAGAAGTATTATATATAGTATTTATATATTTGACAGGTGCTTAGTTTCAAACAGTAACACAGTACAAGAGTAGAAATGAATTGCAAATACATGTATATGAATGTTTAGTGAATTAAAAATAGTATGTAAACAAAACAAATATACATGAATATTTCTTAACAATAATAAATAAGGCAACTAAGTATTGCATCATTTTAACATATACACACATAACACACGTATAAATGATAACAGGAGATACACAATTCAAATTCACAATTAATTAAATAAAATATAAGACTGGCTATCATTAAAATAACAAGAAAGGGTAAAAATTGCGTAATCTATCTTGAAACAGTTAAATATTCTTCAGCAGAAATCCTATATAATGCTCAAAAGAATGTGATAAACTTTATATATGCATATCTTTTATTAACAAATTTGGCATAATGTAACCGCGCCTTAACAAAAGTTAAGTCCGTCAAGTTAATCCGTTGTTTACCCAACACGACCTTATCCTTAACACAGCTACGAAGTCGCTTTATCCCGATTAGAGTCATCCTCGAGAATGGCACATGTCAAGTGTACCTCATTTAATACACTGTGGATTGATCGATCAATCATAGTCAAACTGAAATAACAAACCAGTTGTCAGTTACATGAGATCTGTTTGAAATGGTACCCTCTCGTTTTCCATCTTGTGGACAAGATTTCAATTAAGGAGAGATGGGACGATGAAATAAAATAATTTAGAACTCGTTTACATTTTCAAAATAGTAAGTATACTTAATTTAATTTTTAATTTAGTGATTGTGTTCATGGCAAAATCGTGAGGCATGTCGGTCATGACTATAAGCAAAAATAAAAATAAAGGTGTCGCTTAAACTTGACGTGCAACCTGAATCTAAAGAAATACATGCCATTTAGATGGTGAATAAATCTAACATTGTTACATTATGCATAACACTACCTTCAATAGTAAAATATTTTTCGGGCCGGGTCCCTTGCGGGATTCGAACCCATACCCTCAGAGTAAGGCAACTATCGCCAACACTGACCACACCAACACCACACGA
The DNA here is from genome assembly GCA_936450465.1 of Gibbula magus. Taxonomy (NCBI): domain Eukaryota; kingdom Metazoa; phylum Mollusca; class Gastropoda; order Trochida; family Trochidae; genus Gibbula; species Gibbula magus. The sequence continues at coordinate 50,970,667 of OW388303.1, read as the reverse complement.
CCACTGGCCTCGACAGAAATCGATGTCCAACAATCGATAGTTAAGCTTTTTTAAATTCAGGCCCCCTCTGATAAATGTTAAATGGTCACAGCTCCCAGGGCCGAATGGACTAGAAGTACATGCCAATTAGATAGTGAAGGAATCTAACATTGACGACAGATGTCTGACTCTGAGGGTGTGGGTTCGAATCCCGCAACGGCTTCAGCCCGGAAAAGAACAAGAATTTGTAATATTGAAAGCAATGTTATTTCAAATGTAACTGTAACTGTAACTGTTTCTGGACGTTTCAATATAAACCAAAATACAGATATTCTCAAAGTCGTTCAATTATAATTAATGTATCACTATGTTAATCTCCATGTCCCCTCTTTGCACCTAAATGCCCTTCAAATTATGTTTACAATGAAAGGTCTTCATGTCTAACTGGGTTAAACTTATTCACATTGTAAACTGTTTTCTGGTAACGGTCGTTGGTATTTCAACACCCGTCGGCTTTCCTGCACTCTCTTTGATGTGAGCTCTTTGATCTCTTTGAGGACGTGATGTTTCGGAAATTACATGTCGTCAGAATGTAATTTGTATTTCTGAGTCAGTGTTGGTATGGAGGGAGCTGATATGGTCAAACAATATGATAATTGGTTTACTAGCTAACGTGATACTAATGTAGTACAAATTGGTAATAAAGCTATTACATCGTGCTTTTAAAAGTAGAAGATATGCCCATCCCATGTGACATTCAGTGGCTGGAGTAATATAAAAGAAATGTAATTATATGTTGCACTAAAAGTAATATTCTTTATAAAACGCATGTACATTCAGAAAAAGGACCTTATCACATTACGTTACAATAGCTAATTTGAGGAATTCTGAGTAGCTACCCTAACCCTTTTAAATCATTATACTATTATAGAGGCTCTTTGATGTTTTAATCTGAAGCTTTTCTTGAAGGCAACTCACCAGTAGACCCTTCTCTTTAGCCATTTTACTTCCCGAGATATATCTGGTTTAAAAAATATCACCACTACGCTTATATTTTGCACCAAAATACTGTCTCTTTCTGAAACATTTTGGCTTTATAATAATAGACAAGCAGACAGACATTTTATTCAGTAACAGGCCACCAGGCCAAAATACATGTACATAATTATTTGAATAATATGAGCACATTGTAACATATATTTCATTTAGATTTGTGTTTCTTATGAACAAAGTGTAGAAAAAGACAAACATCCCTCATGATATTGACATTATTTCTTTGTAAAATAGATATAAAGTTTATCATAGTAGAAGATTTGCTGAAATACTTTGATATGTATTTAGTTCAAATATCACAGTATGCACCACAAACATAAAATACTTGCCACTCATCTTCAACAACATAAATACCATTTGCTTCACAGAATAGACAAGGCCTCTCATTATATGCAACATTTGTGTATCTACCAGTTTCTACAGCTAATTTAAAGTTACAACATCGAAATCTGGCAAATACACTTTTTAAATATTGGGGGAAGTCATTACTAATTAAGTAGCTCTCTAAATTTAATGAAGATTTGAAGTGTTTGTAGTACTGACATTTATTATTGCTATCAAGGGATGATGGCCAGGATTGGGACACGTTATCATGTAATCTCTGTCTAAATAATTTGATAAATAATTTGTAGTCACCAATTTCCTGGCTTTACAATTATACACCTCAAGTGATGTCCATTTAACATACTACAGGGACTCTATTTCTGGTATTTACCGAACTTACTAACTGAAATATAATTTTACTCTTGTGTATGAAAGTACGTTAGTGGACTACACTTAACTTGGAACTAAGAATAGCACTGTCTCTAAGATGTGTCTCTCATTACATTACCAACTTGTAATTTGAAGAATTGTGACTGTCAGTGTTTACAAGCCGTAACACATCATGACACTATGGCTCCAAAAAGATTAAACGTCATAATAAACCACAGGGTTTACGATAGGCGACAGTTACTGTGGGTCTAAATGACTTAAATGAACTTTTCAGGGTCGTTCAGCAAGAGAGTTGCAAGTTGTTAACTACTCCATACTTATATTTAGAAATTCATGATTCCATTTCGTACATGTATTTGAAATATATAAGATACATTATGAATGACCCGTGGTCGAGGCCTGGTTGTAGTAGATTGTATTATGGTTACAATGTGAAATGAATTCAATATATATTCGAAAAGACTCGAATTAACAACTTAATGATAAGATATATTTATCGTCTTTTAATGATACTGAATGTGTATCCCTGCTGATTCTATATACTGAATGTGTATCCCTGCTGATTCTACACTATACGATGTTGGTTTTAATAAATCTTAATGATTTGAACTAAAATGAGTTGCTATTCTCCATGCATAATAAACGATAACCAGGATGTAACGACGATCAGCGATGTTTCAGGGACACAAGTAGAACATATACCATTCGGTCTTTATGTGGTCCGAAAAATATATAGGAACAAGAAGCTGAAATCTTCAGAATGACATGTTTGTAAGTAGGGACTGAAGTTCGTACATTAGATATAGACCTGATAATACTTTTGGACTATCTTCTAGAAACTGGAAGTTTGAAAATATCATAAAGACTTGGATGAAGGTATTTTAATAAAAGATCATAAATCATTCTTGTTATCCAAACCAAACCAATGTCATATATCACATCTCACTCGCACCTATACTTCCCACCTTCCCTCTCCTTCTTTCTTTTCTGTCTATCTCTTTTGTTAAATGACATGAAATGCTGTAAATTGTTTGGAAATGAATGTTAATTGATACGTCGATGTATTTGAATGAATATGACCATGATTCTATTTCATATTTTTAAAATAATGAAATTGAAAATTGTCAAACCTCAAACCACCTCATCTAGGCTTCACAGAAATTGTGATTGACTTTCCGATGTTGGTATGTCTTTAGAATCCTGGGAAATTTAATCAGACTCAGACCATAGTTCAAAGAGATCAAATATCTTAATATTGTGACGACTTTACCACGGAGAATTCATTCGCTTTCCAATACCTAATCGCTGTTTGCCCTTTAGGTACTGACACGCCTGAACACTGGAGTATAGTTCAGTAGGTTGAATATGAACACTATCATTTATTCATATGATACTACTGTTAGTTTACTGATGTAAACATCAATACAAATATAATATTAGCGCCGCACTTAACAAGAAAGAAATAAAATCTGTGGTTGGTACAGTGCAAGTACAAAAAGATTGTGAGAAGTGCAACACAAGAAGTGCACGAAAAAAAGACTATTAACTAACAACTATCTTAAAACATTCAATTGATTAACAATATTCATTTAAGCACTGCAATATATGTGGACATGTCAGGAAATTAGCCGATCAACATTAGACAGTTTACTCAAGCGAGTTATATATATTTATGCTATTTATTACCACAATATTCTACAGTAGAATAACATTGGGTCTGGTATCTGAAGGAACCAGTGTTATTTATAGACAATACAGTTTGTGCAAATAAGCCAGGATATTCTAAAAGTGGTGGCTTTTTGTGGGGGGGGGGGGGGGGGGGGGGGGTATTATTTGAAAACCATCATGTGATATCACAATAGAAATAATTTGACATTTCTTCATGGTAAAAGTAATTATGTTGTCTCCTGGGGATGTATGCGGCGGTTTATACCAACACTTGAACTGCATAGCGAATTTTACATTATTTAACAACTTATTTAACCTGAAACGAAACACCAACAACATGTCATTTATACACATATACTTTGTTCTTCCAGGTGTAAGTGTTTTTTTTAAAACAAATATTTCCTTTTCTCATAAAGATATCTTTGAATATAACATATGAGAGTATTTCATTCCTTGACCATCATACAATCATCAGGAATGCAAAGAAGTGTTTCAATGAGACCAGGGAAACACATTTCATGCCTATGTTTTGCCATTGGGCAAACCATTAATACCTTAAATTCTACATTCAACCTTTGCCTATGTTACTTCTATGTTACGTATTATCAATAAATCAATTTAATCATTTTGTACTTGTATTGAATGACATAAGCTTGAAATTAAGTTTCATATAATTAAGGTTGAAAGACACACTGAATACTCCAACCTGATGGGGAAAACTCCTGTCTTTATGATCTTAACGAAAACAAAAATGTTTGTGTATATAGGTCAGATTTAAAAATAAGATTGCACATATAATTTTAGAAAAGTCATGTGCTTAATTGAAGGACTTAAATCCCCGTCATGCGAAAACCACTTAAATTATTCTTTAATTATTCTTCATTTGCAATGAACAATGTCAATTTATGACGTGAATAAAATTAATTTGCTTATAGATATTGAGAAAATTCCAATGTCTCAGTAATTGTAAGATGTCAGGTCTGTAGAATTTCATATCGGGATAATGAAAAATGGTTGACATGATATTGAGAGAATTGTCCAAAAACATTTAATTATGTATCATCCCATATGTTTCATGTTCCTAATAGTCTTCATTGTGTATTATTTTACGTTTGACAAAATGTCCACTATACCATAATATGTTCTGTGTTTAAATCGGATTCGTAGAAATCATGCAGTGGTACGATAACAACCTGATCATTAACAGTCTTTCAGTTGTTCCCTTTAGGTAGAAATCATATGAATGAATTGTAGTGGTGACTGGTTTTCTTGTGAACACATCTTTAGCTAGTAGCTAGCTATTTTCCACATGAAATGAAAATCGTATAAAGCATGACAATTGATTTTTAAAAAAGGTTGTTGACGTCCTTCACATGTAGGTATGACTAAACCATCACAATAACACCATTTCCATGAACTCAATGATTATGTTGTTTGACCGCTTTTCTCCATTCCATTCTTCAGGCGAATGACGTGCTCGCGGAAAGTAATTATTAACACAACACTCGCTCAAGGAGATCGTATCAACATGGTGTAGAGGCACTGTGCAGAACATCATGACTCTCTCATCACGCACTGAAATCAAAGAGTAATGAGAATGAATGCGCTTCAGTAACTGCAATGAAAAACTTTTTTTTTATCACTTTATTTCTTTTTTGTGGGTACCATACATAATCATAGAGCATATATTTTCAACATGTAATACATTGTATCTTCAGGTTGGCATGGTTGGTTTTTATGGTATACATTTCCATTAAAACATAACAATACAATGAATAATTATGTAAAGACACTGGCATGAAGACCGAAAGGACATAAATTTTTCATATCTACATTCAGTGTAGAGAATCTGCTTACTGACGTTATAAGTGTCTTGGAGGATTGATTTAAGGCCATTTATATGCGGTTTTTCTATTTTGACATTTGCAGGTATATATAAAATGTTTGGTAATAATAAAGATCAAATTTATTACATCATTATCCCCCGCCACAACGAAGTTGGCGGGGGATATAGAAATGAGCTCCGTCCGTCCGTCTGTCCGTCTGTGCGTCTGGGCTTTTCCATTCCGGCCTCAAACTTCAAAACTATAAGACATATCTCAACGAAACTTGGTGTATGGAACAATCATCATGTGTAGATGTGCCTTTTGGGGTTTTCAACTTCTTCGAGTTATTTTTTTTGACCGTTTCAATGGAAATGTAACTTAGAATTTCGTTTCCAGATCAGAACTCGAAAACTATAAGACATATCTCAACGAAATTTGGTGTGTGGAACAATCATCATGACATTGTGTAGATGTGCCTTTTGGGGTTTTCAACTTCTTCGAGTTATTTTTTTTGACCGTTTCCATGGAAATGTAACTTAGAATTTCGTTTCCGGATCAGAACTCGAAAACTATAAGATATATCTCAACGAAACTTGCTGTGTGGAACAATCATCATGTGTAGATGTGCCCTTTGGGGTTTTCAACTTCTTCGAGGTTTTTTTTGACCGTTTCCATGGAAATGTAACTTAGAATTTCGTTTCCGGATCAGAACTCGAAAACTATAAGACATATCTCAACGAAACTTGCTGTGAGGAACAATCATCATGTGTAGATGTGCCTTTTGGGGTTTTCAACTTATTCACAATTTTTTATCTGTTTAATGTTTACCATTTCCATGGATACATAACTTAATAATTAATTTCCGGAGCGGAACTCAAAAACCGCCATGGATGTATTTTTAGCTCATCTGGCGTGAAGGGCCCGAATGGCTTATGGCATGGCACGGTGTCCGGCCTCTGTCTGTCCATCCATCCGTCCGTCCGTCAGTAAACTTTTCGCATTTTGTCTTCTTCTCCACTTGGTCTAAGGAGCTAAAATTGTGTGTGCAAACTCCTTTGGTTCATAGTCACTGTTATTCAACAACTATTCTTCAATAAATTTTCCCAAAGGCGGGGGATATGGCCGACTCTGTCTGCTTGTTTCTTTTTTCTTTGTAGCCAAACATGATGTGTGTTATTTTTGGTTCTAGGCTTATGTCAGTTTTACATTTGATCCAGTCAAACAGGTGACGCCACAAAATTTTTACATGTATACAATCAAGCAAAATATGTTTTATTGTTTCAATTGAAGATTTACAAAATGTACTTAGTTAGGAGTTTTGTAACTTATAAATGAAAGCATTTCTGTTCGTTGTAAGTATTCTATGAATAATGCGATATTGAAACCATCTTAAGTTATAGTTGACTGTGCTTCTGAATGGAATATAGTTGTATATTTTCCACTCTTCACTGTGAATCTTTGATCCTATGTCGATTTCCTATTTTCTTTCACCATTTGCTTGATTCATTAGTAATACTGATCTGATTAGGTTATGGTAAAAATGTTTACATCCTTTGGAAGCCATGAAAAGTATTGTCAGATTATCGGGAATAAAAGGCATATCCAGTTTCTTATCAATAGTTCGTGAGTTGGTTTGAATGTATTTCTCTATACAATGTATAAAACCTGATATTCCAAAAAGTTAGTTTTCAGCTGATAAATATTTTGAAATTCAGAAAAATTTAGAAACTTACCGTCAATTTTAAGGAGGTCATTAATGAATGTTATGTTTGCTTTCACATAGTGTTTGAGTATATTTGGATTCAGTAGAATGTTTTATTTCAAATGCATCTTTTACTTATTTATTATAACCGAATGAGAACACTCAAACACTTTAACAATGTAACAATGCCATGATCTCAAAACACAAGGATTGAACTCTTTTAACTAAATTAAATTTTTCTGATATTTCCCTTTCTTTGGTAATTTCAAGTACAAGTGGAGAAATAGCAAATAATCAAGGACACTATTCACAAAAAGACATCATGTAGTTACATGTTTTACCAAAAAAATAACCGAAACTGACACGTTACGTTGTTTATATAACATTTCATTCCTATAACTATTAGGTTGTGACAACCATTTTGACCATGAGTTTATAAAGGTAAAAGTGTCGATTTGTGATTGAAAACTGGACAATGCACAGCATGTGGCGCCCGTCAACCAGTCAAACGTAATTTTCGATTCCTGCACCATTTATAATAATAGAGTAATAGATCCATCAAAGTCACGGAAATAAGTGCTCATTAAAAAAATTCCATGGGTCTTTCTTACATTAATGTCATAACAGGGAGGCAGATTTTTAATATTGAACGGATTGCAAATCAATCCAAGGAAACAATGAGAACACGAAACAGTGAAGTCGGAAATACGATGGTTAAATCAACTATCCATACTTTTCTGAAAATGTATTTTAAATATGACATTGTAGTACTTTAGTTAATATAGTAATAATTATGAAGTAAACAGTATATCGTTTTAATCATAATGCGGTGCGACTGCGAATGCTTTCTCAATTCGGTGTAGTTAGTATCTAAGATTTTAAGGCATACGTGTTATGATCATTTGGGTGAATATGGAAAGAAAATTTCAGAGTGTGTGTCTTCAATGAAGATACTATCCAAAATACATTTTACTAAAAGCAAAATATATTTTCGGAAAACACGACTCAAAGAAGACGTAATCTTGGACCTCAATAACTTGTAGCATGTCATTAATGTGGGCTTCATTAACTGGAGCAAGGCACGATCAGGTTGGATCTCAATATGAGATGGAAATAGGACATAATATAATCTTCATTACACTAAGTAGGTTTTTAAGGAGAGTAAAGCATGTATCCACTTATCACCATTGGCATGATAGGGACAGGATCAGCATGGTGATATAGCATCGCAACATTGGACTGTTCCATGTATAGAGTAGTAAGGCAGCGGCATATGAGATTCAAAACAGTCCAGGGTCTTCACAGATTATGTTTCACTTGCTTAAAGGTGCTGTAGCACGTTTTTTGCATATTTTGTTTTCTTAAATTTGCTAATTTTTTTTAAAGTTTATACAATTTATTGTTGTGTTAGAGGATAAAACATCTGATTACACAACCCGATAAGCTGTATACATAGAAAACGGTTATCCGTATTGAGAGAAATTGTGTGACGTATAAAGCAAGACTGGTGTCAAACTCTTAAGTGTGAGAGGTCGAGTTTTAGGTCTAATGCGAATATGAGAATTCAAACAGCAAGGTGGTACCATATTTAAAAGCTTACTTTGAGTGTCAAGTTATCGCTATATCAACTACCTTTAAGCGAAGGGAAATGGACTTACATGGCCTTACCAAATAATGTACATTCGTTTTAAAACTCTTTTTATTGATCCAAGAGTATATTGAGCCTTTGGTAACTCTTATTTACCTTTTCGTGAGATCACTTTAGTTCAGTAAGAAAAACGTGCTACAGCGCCTTTAAAATTATCTTAATGAATTATTCGGACACGTCAAGCCTGTTACTGATATCATTATTAGTTATTACATGACGCAACCTATGAAGTCGAACAGTATATCTGTGATAATAATATTAATAAGTTATGGCCAAAGTTCACCTATTACCATGAGGTTTACAAAAAGGAAATTTAAATACAACGTTCAATTTCGGAGGTCGATCGTAAGATTGAATGACGTGAATACACAGTTCAATATACGAAAAACTTTTCAACATTTTCAGGTAATACCAAGAGACGCTTGTTAGCAAGAGTTGGACAGATGTACATCAGATAGTGTTTAAACGTGGACTTAGTTTCCATATCTGACTTAACAAATAACTTTAAACAAAATTATGAATTCAACCATTTATATATGATTGACAGCTTACTTCAAGTGTGTATAACAATGCGATATGCAGACTGAAAACAATTCGTTAATGATAATTACATATATTAGTTAACATTTACAAAATTATTATATGTCTTATGATCCTTTGTTATTAATAGTTCAATATTAACGACTTTGACAAATTCTTAATTTTATAAGGAGCTTGTAAAAAATATAATGAAATGTTATAGTTTCTATCTACACATTTGCTGTAAATTGAAACATTTGAGGTTTTTGTCAATAATTTTTTAACAAAAAAAATTCATATTTCTAATAACATTTTACTAATATTGTAATTGATTCATGTACTGCAAAGTACACTCTCCTTGTATCTAGTTTAATTTCATATAGTTTCATTCATCTAAGGAAATTCTTTTTGAACAAATTACCTCTGTCAATTACATGTGAGATTGGCAACAAATCAACGAATTCTTGGAATATAATCTATAACCACCTTCAAGGTTTCATGTCTGCATCGACGTCGGGCACCCTGGGGGTTTCACTTCTTTTGTTCCTTGTGCAGTCTTACCCGTTGTAAGATTAATACAAGTTGTATAATCTATGCACGATCTCTCCTGTGAATTGAACAGTCTGATTAAAATCGACCTTGTTCCGAGGAATAAAATTTGCAAAATAATATATCTACCGGGATACGAACAGGTTCTGTAGATTCCTCGCCACAACGTCTGAGAACACCCCGTATAGGCGTGTGTTCAGAACCAGTTTAGCGCAGCCAAAGCCCAGTCAAATAGCTGACCAATCACATCATAGTTTTTAAACGGTCGCTGTTTTGAAAGCATTTGGAACAGACACAAGGATAGCTGTTTGGAGTTATCTGCCCCTAACTTCTCGCACCGAAAGCATTTATTGGGCATATTTTGATTGGCTGCCTGAATTGCGCTCGAACACGCTAGTCTACGGACTGTTTCCAGACGGTTTGGCGTGGAAACCTCCGAACGATATGAGTTCGTATCCCGGGAGATGCACTATTTTGCACATTTTTTCCGCGGAATACCGTCGGTTTTAATCAGACTGGTGAATTGAACTAATTAAACATAATCAAATTCTCTTGTTCTCATCTAGGACATCTCGGCAGATCTTCAAATACATTGAAGCTAAGAGTGACTGAAAAAAATAGAAGATGATGGAAATCGCAATATAGTAGACAGTTTATATGGCCCTTGCTCCAATGTATTCAATTGATCATTTATTTCTCAGTAAGAATAATAATAATAATAATAATTGCGTACTTATATTGCGCCTTTTCCACACCCTAAGGTATGCTCAAAGCGCTACAATTATTACCCTGAAGGAATTGTACTTTCAGAGCTGCTACTAAGCGCTTCATCAGTACTTCCCGTATTCAGAGCCGTGTATGTTTGAAAAAATCATTTTGAATGAGGATGCAAATGTCATACCATATTGATAATAATGGTGCTTAATTAAAGTTTTAACAGTGTTAATAGGCACCATTCAAAGATCTTTTGATAACAATGTATACACTCAAACCCAAGAGAAACGTCACCATACAAAATACAAGATAATTCACGACTATGCCATGTCTTCAGAAAGCAAGACAGTCATTTATTAACATGTATTCTGCCTGTGTCACCATAACATGATCTCCAATATCGTTGAAATATCTTTTAGGGATATAAACTTGCTAAATGTATAGTGATGGACGTGGTTGCCTCCGTGTTGTTATATGCATAATTGCATTACTTACAAAATGTATGTACATAATTCTTGCTATAAATAATAGATACCACATATAGTGCCCACTTGATGAACATTTGGGAAACATAATTTGATTATCTGATTACCTTTCACGTCATGTCGAGTTATACATCTATTTGCATAGCTAATTGTAGTGACTTGTCACTGATAAAATTATACACAGGCGTTATCCATGGACATGCATAGGCTGCATGTGAAACTTTAAACTGTATCCTTAGTTTCGCCACAACCAAGAAGCACTTTTTTGATTTTACCATCAATATATTTTGTTGTGAAATAACTGTTTGATACACAATATATATAATGTACATATATATCAACTATTTGATAGTTTAAAATAGCATTCTAATTGTTTTAACACACAAATTGTTTACGACTTTTAACAAGACATTTGAAATATGTTAACGTGAATTGAAATCTAAATTGATCTTGTACATGTTAGCATCAAGGCAATTTTTGTTTGATGTTTTAACATTATTTTATGTAGTAAACGTATGTGTTATAATGAAATGAACTTACACTTACAAACATGTATATATTATTGCATCTTTTAGTAATAGTGCAATCATTCATGAAGGTGTTTATGTCAGGTTTGTTTCCTGATAATGCCTGAGATGATGAGGAACCTGGAGAACAGAATTGTAACTTGCAGCATTACATAGATTTACAAGGAGCAGTCGTATCAATATCGTTTATATATAACGAGGCCATAGTTTTAAAGGTCAATCCATTGTGTTTCATAACATTTTATTTGGCTTTAATACGTTCCAACTCACCACATGTGCTGTCTACACTAGAAATAAATTCACTCAGCTTGCATTTTTATCCCCAATCACAAAATATATCATAATTACTAGTTTCCAATTTAAACTGAGTAACATCATTATGCATGTGCAGAAACCGAAACTGCACGTCCCATTTACATGCACAGTAATTATGTGACCTATTTAACACTATCAACTCAAATTTGTCTTTTTGTCTGTTATAAATAAGATTCCAAAATTACTTTTGACTCATTGACACGCGCTACACGCTGTGCATTGTCCGGTTTTCGATCAGAAATCAATACTTTTGTCTTCATATCGTCAATATGCCAAGTCTACTATCATCTAAATGGTAGTTTTCGGTAACAGTCGGTACTTCTCGATAAAGTAACACCATTTATAACGTTTGCAATATATGACCCCCAACAACACAATGGATGCACCTTTAAAAATCACGTTTTTTGTCCATACTATGAACTGAACAATAAAGACATTATCTTTGATATAACTTTCGATACTCTCTTTTGAAACGTGATATGTATTTTATTCTAGAAGTTGAGGTGATGAAGAATAGAGATAATTTTATGGTTATAAAACTTCTTTATACTTTGTAGGTTCTAATGTCGTTGTCAAGCAAGTCACTACATTCAATAAAGACATTATATATCCTTAAAATTGTCTCTATTCTTCATGTATTTTACTGTTTTTTTAAAGGTAAAATATGATTTCACCTTCATTCGTTCACGACACATTTATGATAATTACATTTATTTGAGCGTGGAAATTTAAATACGACAATAGAAACAGTAAAACTACTACTTCAGGAAATTGATATATACTAAAATGCACATTTACACTATTTTAAATGTACAACGTTTCATTAAAATAAGCTATAACGATTATTTAAACATGCTTAATTGTCTGGAGATTTTTTATTATTATTTGAAATTGAATAATTTTAATAGCTTTGCCTAATAAATCGTGGGTGAACTTTGAGGCAGGATTGTACATTGCAACTTGTAAGATTTTTTTTTTTTTTTTATAGTGATGCTTTTGGCGTAATTCATGAACATGCATGTACATTGTCATATTCAGCTATGCAAATGTAACATCAATGCTATATTTTCTCTTGGACTTATTGCAACGCAAGACTAAACCACCTGAAATATGTATCATCTAAATGAAAACATACGCATAGTTTATATCAGATCAGAAATATGGTCAAAACATGAATGTTGGCAATACTTGAGGGTTTACAAAGTTTCGGCATCAAAATAATGTTATTTCATTGGTAGATACAGAAGGGAATGTTTATATATCTTGTTATAATGCCAGCTGATGCTTTTGAGTAAATCAGTGCATATCAAATTTGCTCATTGCAGCAAATCCCGTTTTATAGATGTTTTTGCACATATTCAGTTTTAAATATATACGACCATAAGGAATCTTTAGTTTATGGCATGGGCTGTCGTCCTCCTTAGGACATTGTCCGCAGTAAGTCGTCCATCAACCATAATCTTTTCTCATTTTCTCCTTAATTATTTGTGGGGAGGTACCTAGCACCTAGGGGATCACAGTTTGTTCATTTGTTACTTCCTGTTTTTACTAACGTGATCAACTCCCCACTTCCGTAGTTTTACCTTGTCTTGGTCAGGTGCTAGTTCCTACCGTGAATGCTGATAGTTTTCAATTCCCTAACAATTGCTCACTGTATCAACATAGAGAAACGTGTTAAACCCATGTACAGGGAAATGATATATATTTTTCATTGAACAGTAAGTGCTTATTGAATATTCGACAGCTCTGGACACACAACAGGTGTACCATTGGATGGGGTGTATTATTACTACCATGAATAATTGTACATACATGTATGTCGAATGTTTGGGATACAAACAAAGCTTAATCAATTCGTATACTTTAGCGACGGTTTTAAATGTTAACAAATCTTGGTTCAGTTCATTGATATTTGAAATGAATTAATTCTGCTTATAGCAGAGTAGGGATAATTACAATAGTCATATTGCCACAATTATTATTTTTGTTGCTTTTTTGTTACTAACTTTGTGAATTATTTACTGTTTATCTATTTCACTAATACAATATATTTTGAAGTCAATAGTGAATCATAAATAGTATAAACAAAGAGGCATTTCAGATATTGTTTCATACGTTTTGTAAATATAAAAGATCATCAAACTAACAACTGTGTTTCATGTATGCTAATTGCTGTAAGCCTGAAGATTCCCTTACGGCAATGATCTTCAAACATCAAACATCAGGGAAGCTGGGCTATGGGAAATGGTTGTCAATAAAGGGAAATCAATCCACATGATGACAATTATGAGGCTAATTATTGTATGAAAGTATAAGCAAATTACCATTGGACTAATTATTGTTTGTAGCCTTTTGTGTTTTTTCTATTCATGTCAGGAACATGTTATCATCAAAAGACTATATATGGCGTCCTTCTGATATAAATAATTTTATAATCATACCTTCTCCTTGGAGCTTTCTCCTCATTTTTGACAAAACATATTTATTAACTAAAACATTTCATAAGTCAGTCACTGGTTTTGTATCAGGCCATCAACATTTTTTTTATGTTTCTCATCTCCAAACAGATGCTAGTGAGGAGCGGGCGGGCGGGCGAAAATAAATAAAAAAAAGAAATATTTAAAAAATCCCACATTTTAGGGCATTTTACAGCAAATCTGTTATCTAAAAAGTTATCCAAATTCATTACTGAGGTATTTAAGACTTCATTAAATAAAAATGACCCATACAATACTTCAGTATTGAATATATATATATATATATATATATATAACTTTTACATCACAATTCTCAAAGGCTCTGTTAATCAAGTTCACTCAGTGTAATAATATATCTAAAGAAATCTGTTATTATGAAATTCATACCTGTAAACTGTGCTTGATACATTGCAAATAGAATATTTATAATAACTGAACAAGATTAACAGGGCCTCTTGAAGTGTGACACTGGATCAAGACATCAGAAATGAACAACAAAGTCACTTGTTCCAAGTGCCAGTTTTATTTAATGTTTTCAGATACAGGTTTTAAAGAGTGATTGCTGAGGCTGCCAGACTTCAGTTTGGTGTTTAGAGATGGCGGAACTATCACCTACAACATTTTTAAATTCAGATATTAGAATTGTAATGAGATTTATAAATCTTCAGAAAATCAATAAATATATCTACAAAGCAACTTGAAAATGTGAAAACTGACAGATAAAGAAAACTGCTTTTAATACTTGGTTTAAAAATTAAAGATGTATTAAAGGAGAACTGTTTTGATTTTGGATATACATGTATTTCATATTTTCATGCTTGTCAGATAATAATTAAAGAAGAGAATGAGAATCAAAGAAAATGTTCTATACATATTTTAAATGGCAAAATTACAACTTACCCTCAGTGACCTTTCGTGGCCTTTTTTCCTCTAGTCACAACCTGCCTTCCCTCTTCAGCACAGGCAGTGCAAGTTCTCAGTACAGTTGTGAACCTATGTTGCAGATCATCAGTAGGAACCTTCACCTACAAAATATTTCAAATATAGAGTATTTATCATAGCAGTATTGCACAAAAGGTTTCAATCAATCTTTAAAACTTGTGCCTAGTAAGCTATAGATTATATGTTCAGTGTAAATTTAATATTCAAAGCAACAACCTATAAAAAAAAACTTGATCTTTATTTCAGAAGATGTAATTAAACTTTTAAAAAACTTCATTTATTTATTTATTTTCCTTGTTGTCTGACAGATGCTGAAACAAATTCAACTATGAAAGTAACCAGTAGGGTTAATGCTTGCAGAAATTTGGAAACCAACCTGTATATAAACACGCATTTATTAGCACATTTAACACTAACCTCATAATCCCAACACCAAACACACACTGATTGGAACAGGCGGCAGGAGAAGTACTGTAATTCCACAGGGCTGTCACAGGTGACGTTCCTCCTGACCACAATCTTCTTGTCGTACTCATAATCCCCAGGAAAGAGAGCATAGCCACAGATGTAGAGGATATCCTGAAATTCAACATGATCAAACGAAACATATTTAATAAGACATGTTTTTAACAAGTTATTGCCTCAACCAATATTGAATACAATTTTACGTGTATTACAGAGCCTGATTTATATGAATTTACAATCTGTAATGTTTTAAACAAATGCTGCCACAATACATTTCAAAATTATTAATAAATTCTTTGACTTAACACTCAAATATCAAATCATTAAACAGGCACTTCAAATCCTTTGCATATAAACATTTGTCATTGAAATCAGAAATGAAAATCAACATACCTCCAACTGCATATTTCGTAATCATTTAAGATCGAGCCGAAGCTTAAGTTCGAATCTTTGTTGACAGCCCATTCGTTCTCACGAATGACTTTGCCTCCCAAAACCACAACTTCAAACATAAATGAATGATACTTGTTCGCTTGTGACAGCCATGTTTTCATGTCAAGTTCCATGTGAACTGTACTCTCTGCATTGCGTGTATGTGTTTAAGATGTCAAGCGAATCCTGTTTTTACTGTTCGTAGTTTTGAAGCAGTTTGACCATGTATCTTCGTTTCAGAATTTTAAAAATATCTTTTGAGGCCGTTTTTTGTTGTTGAGCGGCCCAAAAAAATTGTTGTCGGCAGAGACATAATAAATAAAATAATTTGTTTTATTTTGCGTCGGAAGGACAATTTGGGGCGGTCGGGAGATGAGAAACACAGAGAAAAATACGGATGGCCTCATATCATAATGCTCATAATGTAGTTGTGTATATTGACACACCTCTTATGTTTAATAGATCTTTGTTCATTAGCATTACATGAAACAATGATAATATTCGCAGTGGGGTTCAATTTTGTGTGATCTACATTTTGACTATAAACAGTTCCACATTAGTGGTCCTCAAACTCAAAACGTTTTATCTCTAATACATCTAATTGTTAAAGGTCTGATGAAATGGATTTTTCTCAATAATGACAGATGATTACCTCGACGTATATTGTACATCGGAATCAATTGAGCAGAAAATCGAGACAATATACACTTGCAATTGATAATTAAAACGATTTTAATTCACCCATTTTAACACTGGCGCAATCAGCTTGGCCAAACATTTTTTAAATGCTCACTGAGGCGTGACGGTGATAAGCGAGAGGCGCAGCGGCTAGACAGCTGCTCCGCCGGTGTCTCGTTAATTAATTAATGATGATTATCACTGCCGCTAAATTAATTGATGAGGTGTATTACATCGCCAAAAAGACATGTTTATGTAATAATTGTGTAATTGTCATCTGCGGAATTACCTAGTTGGATATCTAAACATTCGATATATGGGAAATTTAAGTTGGTTTATTGAAGATTTCTTTGTGAAATTAACAATCAAAATGTTGCGAAATTACGTTGAATTATGACTATCGGCAAAAATCAGATTCCTCCTGATACGTTACAGAAGTCATCCCTTCAGGGACCACACCCCCGCAGACTTTCATTCTGGTCGCCGGGGCTAAAAAATGCGTTTTTTTAAAAAGCCGTATTTAAGTAATTTATGGACCGATTTCAGAAATTTAAAATCGAGCATTTGTCAAATTGACATCCCATTTAAATGAATCCGATTTTGACCATGTATCATTTCATCTATCCTTTAAATGTTAGTTTGTGATACACACTTAGAAAGAAATATTGTTGTATGATTTCATACAATTTTGTACTTAATATGACATGCACCCGACTGGTTCAATGCGACTTGAACACGTATATTTGTATACATGCCCCAATTAATAGATTATTAAAAACTATGCATTGTGTGAACCTAAGAGATAAAACCATGAAACACAGAACTTAATAGAAACAAAAACAATAACACTCGTATCCTTTAAGGAGAGATGGGACCCAGAAATCTAACTCGCTTATGGCAACATTTTGCGACAACAATTAATTGTTGTGAATAAGTCTCCAAATATATGGATTGCATTGTTTTGGGCATAGGCTCATCTGTACACTAACGGGGGGCACTTAAATCTGCCGTAACGCCTTTATAACGGTCATTTTACGACATGCCGCATAACGTTAGCGACACCTATATTCGCGGTAAATATGTTACTATGTGTGTTATTCAAATTAGTGACGAATTTAAATAGCCTAGTACAATCAACTGATAGTTATTCTTTCACTGTGCACTCTTTGATTGATAATATGTTCAATAATGATTACACGGTAGGCCGTCAAAGTAACACTTGAAATCATCAAAACTGCTGTGATTTCAGGTTTTTACGTTTATGTAGGCAATTTAAACAATGACGTTAAAGTGATGAAAAACGTTCGGTGACCACTTATTATTATTTTTTAATTCGTTTCTTCAATTAACTGCGCACATCGTATTGAAGTTTTTTGGCAATATCTAAAATATGTGTTCCAGTGACAAATCCTGTTGAATATGCGAAACAAGATGATAAAAATGCCGCTATTAATTGAAAAGTACTAAATTTAAGTTTCTTTCTCTTTCCAGAGTCATTAATTTTCAAATGTAGATTTGCTATACATCCCCGAATGTGATTGAAATGTATATAAAAGGATTCAGAGTTTATTCGTTGAAAGCGAGCACTTAATTTAAATTACCAAATCATTCAAAATGACGTAATTTGCCGAAGGGTGTATTATTATTAATGCCGATTACTCTTTAAATCGTTCGGTGACCAAACATTTTCTTACATTTTGGATAAAAGTCATAATAAACTTGCTATTTTGAAAAAATAAACGAATTCTAAAATATTTGATTTCATCATCCCATCTCTTTAAATGGGGCAGTTGCACTGTTTTTCGCTAAAATAAGTCAATGAAATGTATTTGAAAATTAATGCCACCAATAGTAAAAAACCCTTCTCTCTTCGGAAAAGCAAGTTGAAAATGAGTGTACATGATTCGGTAAAGCCATGGGAATCGTTTTTGTAATGCAAACTAATAAAATGTGTTCACACTGAAATGGCCGCCTTGCCATTTTAGCTTTATACGCAACACCGTTATTCCCACTTTGAAAAATTGGTTGTTTTATTATAAACGGCATAAACTATCATTATAAATGGGAAATTTGAAAAAATAAAATTTGCCACAAAACTGCTACTTTTGTATAGTACTACATGTGGTTAATTGGCCAGCGGAGACATTTGAGTAAATCACATTTGCTCATATAAGCACATCCCGTTCTATAGATGTGTTTGCACATGTTCAGTTTAGAGAATGTATGACTGTAAGTAATCTCTAGTTCATCAGGCGTGAAAGGCCACATGGGCTTATGGTATCGGCCATCGTCCATGGTCCTTAAACTTTTCTTCTCCGGAACCGTTGCATCCAAAAAAAAAGGTGAAATTTTGTGGGGAGGTACCCAGCACCTACATGTAGGCGATCAACGTTTGGTCATTTCTTACTAACCTAATTTGTTTTAAACGAACAAGTCGTTTGAGCATCGAACACTCGACATCTATCAAGTGAACACATAATTGGTTTTACCCCCTAAAGTTAATATAAATGGCATAAACTATCATTATAAATGGGAAATATAAAAAAAATAAAAGTTGTCAAAAAACTGCTACTGCCCCTTTAAATTATATTTACTTAAATTATAAGTCCTTGGCATAAGCAAGTTGATATCATGTCAGTCATTTTAATGCCGCATATCATGGGTTACCTTTGTTGTATATCCATTGTCGTATCACAAACGACAAATAGTAATCCAACAGTTCCTTTGAGGGTCTTATTTATCACAGGATGAAATGTTGCGTGTCAGCTCGGTCTATCGTCTTTCTGTTTGGTACAATACTCACCATCCGATGTCAAGAGCATATCTTAACACGCTCGTAACTTCAGTTTTAACTAATGTGTCAAAATCAGCTTCACACATATGCTTCGAAGACTGATTCAAGATTCAGTTTCTACAGCCCATGAACATATGTCTTGGCAAAATATGAGAGTGAACAGTTTCACAGAATATGATTTTTGTCACATACAATTAAGCGTTTCAGATAAAACTAGTGAGCATAACTGTTGTTAAGATCAGAAAACTAGCAACTGTACCTCATGCTGTTAGCAAGAAGATTCCCTTACTGCACTGATCTTCAAACATCAAACATCAAACATCAAGGAAGCTTTGCTATTGTCAGAGGAAATGGTTGTCAATAAAGGGAAATCAATCTGTATGATGACAATAAAGAGGCTAATTATTGTATGAAAGTATAGGCAAATTTGATATGTTATCAGATACCAAAATGGTAAATTGGTTTCATCTTACATGCTTAAAAATACAATGCCCTTTCTTGCCAAATTATAATATATAGTATGTTGCTTTGAAGTCTTTTATATCTATATTATCAAGCATGTGATGCATACTTTTTTCTCTCCCTTTTACTGTGGTATAATATATATATATATATATATATATATATATATATATATATATATAATATATATATATATATATATATATATATATATATATATATATATATATAATATTTACATAGTATGTGTAATATTCCTGTAAGTATAACCTGAACAGTGTGTGCAGTTGTCGTACAATGGTCTTATCGCCTCCATCACAATCATACTTGGCTCGCGGAAATGTTAGTTACAAACTTTTGTTGACAATTTTGTATGATTAATGTTTACAAGTAATACTGAATAGACTAAAATGAATACTCAAATCCATTACATACGACTCGGTGTTATCAAACTCGTGACGGATTTTTGCAATGACACTTAATTTCTCTCATTAATACCAAACCATTAACTCGATTGATAATGTGTGTGCTAATAAACAATGCGTGTGTACTTCGAACATGCACTTCGTGGCGTAGATTTCCATAATTATAAATGGTTTATCATGAAAGGTCGTGTTAGTATCATTTATCTATTACTGAAGTGTATTATTCATACAACAATATTAAGCTCGTATTATTACCACATCATTACTGTTACACTGGTAATGGTAAAATGTATTGTTATTATTATTATTAATAGTTTAATAAAAGTCTTGAAAACATTTACTTTGCGAAATGTTATCATATGTCAGAAAACTAGTTTTTAAATGGATAAATAAAAAACTGCCTTGACCAACCCCGTGCCCTGGTTCTTGGTTCCTACGCCTGTGAATACTTGAATACTTATGAATATCAGACTTTCTGAATTTAATCATGCACCTACTTGCGAGAGTTACTGAGGAGAATATAAACTAAAACCACATCTCTTGACAAAGAACAACAGAAATTGCTTTTGGTTCCGGTTTTGTCATAGAATGACCAGGCAGACTGTCTGTAAAGTGGTCCATGACAATACTATTTTATAGGTCTTGTACTTGATAAGAGTTATTAGGTGTGGTTATTAACCTTTGTTGTTGTGTGAAGTGTCGGAGAACCTGGTCGTATGTAATCCTCTCCTGTTTGTGAACATGACCCAGCAGACAGAAGAAGACACCGATTCACTTTAGATCATAATATAGAGTTGTTACCAGGAATTATGTTGAATAACATTTTGAAGATGTGGGACATATTTTGTGTTGTAATATCTAACTATCGTGTACAAGTACAAAGCTGTACAGAAAATATTTTAATAAATAAAAACTGGACATAAGGTCATATCATTATTATAAGAGCGGTTAGCGTGTTTGTGACCTTTCCTGTTCTTCTATTAATTTCAGGTACATGTTATCATCAACAGCTACAGATGATCCCTTCTGTTATAAATAGTTTTATAATCATTACGTTGACATGGGGTTTTCTCTTTCATGTTCGTAATAACAGAATAAAACAGATTTATTAACAGAACAGAAACATATCATCTCCACCATTCATTGGTTGTGTATCATAACATTATGCTGATAATGTAGTTGTGTTAATTGACACACCTTCCTATGATTTATCTATCTTTATCTTTATCTATCTATAATTAGTGTTATATGTAGAGATGTGTTCGAACTCCATTTCCCTCTGTCAAGGTTATAACTGCAATAGATAATAAGTGTCGATGCTATTGTTTGATTGTCCATTATGTAAAAAATTAACTTATCATAAATATAATCATGCTACTTTATACATGTGTCATTCTGTTGTTCATCATGTCGTGCTCTGTACGTTTTGAAAAGATGACATATAATAATAAAAATAATAATAGTCGACTTATAATGCCAATATAAGTATCTGCAATGTAATGATATGATAATGGAAATTCAACCTCACGTTGTTCTGTTCACCCGACCGTGCATACAGCATCTCTAACACAAATGTTAACATCATTATAACACCATCAAAATATCATTGACTTTCAGTATGGAAAAACTGTTTTCATTGCAAGGAAATGTAGGTTTTAATGAGGGATATGTTGACAATATTCAGTTTCCTGACGATAATTCAAGAAATATGTTTGACAAGAATTACAAATACTAAATCTTTCAAATGTATATGTACCATAATCCTATACATATCTATATAAACATATCTATTCGTACTCAGACATTCACTCGCATAAACTGTATCTTAAATAAACTCTCAACAGAGAACTAATTGCATTATACATTAATGATTCATATAAAAAGTAATAACTGTAAACGTACTCGCAAGGTCAAAAACATTTACGAAAGTCCTTAAATTTGCTTATAAGTAGATCTAACGGCTGCACACAGGATATATCTGAGTGTTCAAAGACAGAACTCTTCTTGACTCAGATGAAGTAGGAAGGAATCACTCACTGTTGCATCAAGCTTGACATCAAAGGGTTTTGAGAGAGGAATTCTGGAGACATGACTTTGTTTACATTTGTGGCACATTGGCACATTTCTTTTGACTCGGAGAGAGTTCACTATCCTACCTAGGCGAGATGTTGTCATCAAAAGGTTTTGCGAGAGAAAATCTAGCAACAACGAGTTGTTTACATTTAAACATTACATTTAAACATCGACGCCATGCCACACATTGCGGCCCAAGTGTTTTGTATGTTACAGATAGAGAAAAAGTTTTCAAAAATAAAATAAGGATTGAATATTTGAACATAATGGATTATATAGAGATATATTATGTACAGTGAGTGGAAACGTGGCAAAAGTGGCACTATCTAAGGATAGAATTTCGACGAAAATCTATTGCAAACTTTTTGCCTATCGATATTCTGCCAAAACTGACATTTAACACTTATAATGGAGCAGAATACATGACATGTAAGCACCATTGCAAACGGAAGTGTGGATATCACATATTGATATCAAATGTCAAAATTAAAAGAAGGTAAATGTAACAATCCTCAATTAAACACGACTTACATATAATTTGAAACTAGCTTTAAAAATATTAATTTATTGTAGCAAAGGTGAGACCAAATAGATTTGATCTGAAAAAATACATTCCGTAATGACTCAAATTCAATTCAGAAATAGGGAGAAATAGAAAGATCGCAAAATATATTAGGAGAACAAAAACTGATATTTAAGTAAATAATGTGTAACAGAGGTCCATGAGTGATAATGCAAATGTAAATGTACACCTGCGACGTTACAAGATATAGGTAAATGGGGAAATGAGGACTCAGATTCTGTAAAGGTGTAGCACTGGTTATGTAAAAAAAAAATGTATTTATAATATCAATTTCCAACAAATATTTTCAATTTTCAACATTCAATATGTCAGTCAGTAGCGTTAATATGTATGTTTGTGCAAAAGGTGTACTGGACGCCATGTTATAAGTGAAAAGTATATTGTCGTTGCTGAAGGACAGGAATGTAACTCAGTTGACACAGTGTCCACTTATCAGTCACAATAATTATTTCTGGAATGTTCTGCATTACACTGCCACACAGCAATATTAACCTTTGTCACTTTTAAGTCAAATATGCAAGCCAGACATGAACTAATGATTGTTACATTTTATATTAATTGTTGAAATACATGTTTTGCTGATTGAAATAAAATCACATTCAATTTATACAACTTGTTCGTGGTTCATGGTCAGGTGGCTTACAATATGCACGAGAGGGCTGAAATTGTAATGGTACTGTTTTTATTTTACCATTTTTGTTACCATGTTGTCTTTCACACATCAAAACATGTTGCAGAATAAGGACGTCATCTTTTTTAAAACAACGATTTTTAATGCATTTATTAAATTTTGTTCAGTTCAACCAATTATTAAAACTCTTCTCTTTGTTTGAGAGGGGCCATTACAAGTAACAACTGACCAGATTTTGTCAGTAGACCAATTTTGTTGAAATTGTCTTTTTTCAAAATGTGTGATTTTGAAGATTCATAGTGCTGTTACTAGTGACTTTCGACAGATACAGATATGACAGATACTAACGTTTGACCAGTTGACGAGTGAAATAACTTACATTGCAACAACCAATATTCATTTTCATTACTCAGTATAACACGTCTTTTTGGAGACTATAATATCAAACTTTTATATTTTATGTTATCCTCCTTAAAACACTAAATTATGATTCTCTTATTTCATATGATTACTTTTCCTGACACATTGTCTTCTTTCTTATCAGACGTCGAAAAACATGGGGGTGATTAACTGTTTTCCATATGTATACATTGCATATGCCAATCTCCTGTTGAGTACCTGAGATGATGCGATATCGAAATTATGTGTACTTTTACGAGTATTTAGCACATATCATATCCCAAAATAGGCAGCGTTGCACTGTGTTCCGATGTAGCATTGTACAGAACCGTATTGCATTTAGATCTGCAAAAAGACATTTGCAGCACTCTGGTCTGATTGGAACCCAAGATACGCACTAACCGTACATGCAATACACTTCACATGTTGATGTAATTTTGAATCAGCTCTTAGTGCCTTGCCGTGCTCGCTAAAATCGTTTTAGATTAAACACATATTAAATTCAATTGTTATATTTAACCTTTTCAAAAGGAGGTTATATTATTATTATGTAATACATATATCTGATCATGTCCCCAAAATTAATATTTTTTGCATTTTTACTTATTGAGTATTATTAGTCCGCCCTATCAGTTAAGTTGGACAGAAGCTAGACACTTGACAATATGTTTCATACAACACTAAAACCTTTGGATATATGCACATTGATTGTATAGATTTGTCACTTCATGTCAAATTAGTTGTTTATGATACATCATATTTACGAAAAAAGGAATAAATTGTAAAATAGTAAACTGTGAGTGACAGAATGAAATATACTGTCTTAACTTTGTAATTCATGCGATTAAGTCTTGTATTTTCTGAAACTATACAACATTCCAAAGGCAAACCTTAAACTTCACAAACTTATCGTTAACTGTTAGTTGCCTTTACTTTCGGTTTGTAATCCACCCGAACAGGTAAAATACGTAATGATATTTACATTTCGAAACGTACTTCACAACGTAAAGGAAACGCATATCCTCTAACAGTGTATTTATATACAACTATACATGTATTAAAAAGTGGTAAAACTGCAAGTTAATCACAATCAATTATTCCATTATACACATAAGAAATACATCCTGTTGTTTTCATTTCATTTCATTTCATTTCAATTCTATTGGTGTAATGTTTGTAAAGGAAAGATCACATCTCTCAAAATCTGTTTCAAAAAGTTTCAAACAGTCACACAAGAAACAAGTAGCACAAATCTATGTAAAGGACAATCACAATACGGTAACATCTTAGTGGAGTAAATGGATTAGGACTGATCACACGAGACTTGTGTTTAGCAATCTCCTTTTCTAGTGGTCTTGTTATTGGTGTCTACCTTCTGGGAGATAACCCATACACCAATTAGGCAAACATGTCAAAAGAAACATTATTTACGTTTGAGAAAATGATAAGCATGAAAGTATTTCTGATTTGAATGGTGGTTCCAATAAACTATTTGTTAATTTATATGTGACAGAATTGGGGATGGTTATGTACCCGGTTATTACCTGAATTGATGACTGTCTATCACTCTCGATTATTTTCACAGTGAATTTACTGTATATTCAACTTGCAATTTTCCGTGACCTAAATATGTTACCATCTGACTATTTTTGGAGAAAAACAATGATATGTCTATCTAGCTTCCGTGTGACATCAATGGATCACAGAAAGTTGCCTACATCATGAAAAACATTAGGCTAATGAGTCAGACAGGGAGAAGTCTTTCATCTGCTTCTCTCTTATTATTTTACAACAGTTTACTAGCAGGAATGGGCAGCTTTAGTACCTCTTCTTGACATGGTAATTACACGTGTGCTTCCATGCAGTTGTTTGTTCCCTATGTAACCTACTGTAAGCTTCTACAACAACTTCAAATGCAGAGTGGGCAACAGTGACACCAAGTTCAGCGTCAAGACCGGTGTAAGGCAGGGTTGCTGTATGTCGTCATTGCTCTTCAACCTGACAATAGACTGGGTGCTACGGCAAACATAAGGCTTTTGTAAGCTTAAAAGTTGTGTACCCAATAATTGGCCAATTGGGATTCTAAATTCCAGATTGGTGACCATATGACCTCAAATGTTGGTCACAGGGGTCATGTTCTTTTCTTGTTAATAATGTTTTATTTCAGATAGCTTGGATCTTCAACTTTAGACAATAAATCACTGAAGTCCTATTGAGCTACAGAGCCCATGGCTTTATATTTTATTAATATCAATGTATCAGTTTAACAATTGGAAGATCAACAAGAGAAGTAGTGAACACAGCTCACACATATACCCCCGCTTTTAACATTGGTCAAAGAATTTTTTTTTTAAAAATAGCAAAAAGACATCAATGTTTAGTTTTTTGTATGAACAGACCACAGCAGTATTGTGAAAGCAGAGTATGTATGTCTTCATAGTAAGTATGTCTTCATAAATACACTTGTAAGAGTGCTTTAGAAGTAAAAGTTGAAAAATTTAGAAAATTTGCATTTAATATGCATATGAGGGTATGAAATATATAAATATGCAAATGAGGGTATGGAATATACAAATGACAGTTGATCAGTGGTTGTAAGTATCAAGTTTCGTAACATTTGAACAATTAGTGTCTAAGTTATGAGTGAAACAAAAAATGTGAAAGACTTAGTCGAAAAATGGAGAAAATTTGTTCCCATTAGGGCCTCACAGTGGTAATTTGTACCAAGTTCAATTACAGATTCAAGGGCAATAACTCCGTAAAAAATATTATTTCAGAACTGGACTTTAAACTCGATGAAGAGTATAATCTGAACTACCTACATGTTAAATTTCATTCACCTAAATGTAATAGTTGCCGAGAAAACTTGTCCCAATTTAAAATTTCCAAATCAATATCTAAATATGGATCCTTTTTTATTAAATGTTATTACATTGACAAATGAGTCACTGACCATACAGAACGTGTACACAACAACATTCAGGTCTAACTAGTACAGCCGTTCGAGGTAAAGATATGCACTGCCACAAATAAGTACATATGTAGAGAGTGCATTGACTTCACTAATTGTTTCTTTTGGAAAGTTTAGAAGATATTTATTGTTTCTAGCAGGTGAAAATTTTTACCATGATATTTCTTGACCAAAATAGCAAAAAATTACTGAAATGTTTTTAAAAAGAATAATGAAGAAGACATCACAAAACATGTTGCTTTGTCACATACCAAATGTCAAAGGAAACCAAACTACGTTCGTTAGTATCTAGGCCTAGCTTCTGCAAATACCTTTAACATTTAAATTTAACATAAAATTGGAAAATATGGATTAGTCAAACCAAGAATGTAGACTCTATCTAAGCCTCAAAGATCCTTCCATCGACAAATGGTTGCTTGATGTTAAAAAATCAATTGCCGTCGTCCTTGTTGTACTGCATGTCTACATATTCGTCTGGTATTTGACGAAAGTAAAGTGGGTCTCCCCGACGGCATTGTAAACAGAAACTGGGTGCTGTCTGTTCATGTTCTAAAGATCTCTTGAATGGGAGCTAACTCTATCTAGGTTTCGCTCAACCAAACTGTTGCCCGTCAGAAGGCGCCACGGTCGATTTAATGCAACGTTGCATTAAATCAAGCAAACTTTTAAAATTAACTTTATAACCTGAATGCTTAAAAATATTTCAATAATATTTATTAGGGATGATCAATTTCCTAAAGGAACAATGGTAAAGATCACTGAATTAGTGATATTTAATAACATTTGCTGTGCTACAGTGCCTTTAAGGTGACATGACCCCCGCCGCGAATCTTTCAATTCAAAATGAAAGAGAATCAAGCAGAGTTTGCTATATCTCCCGCCAAGTCGGCTTTTTGATTCCATGGAAACAGACACAAACAGAAACAAATACAATGAACAAACACCCCAAAATGAACATGTACACATCATGATTGTCCCACACATAAATGTTTACGTTTCAGTTCTGCTCTCGAAACGAAAGTCCAAGTTGCGTTTCCATGGTTACGGCAACAAATAAAATGAAAGGAATATACAAAATGCGCATCTACATAATATGATGTTCCACAAAGGACGTTTCATTGACCGATGCCTTATGATTGTTTTTATTTCTACTGCGGCAATGATTTCAGGACGGACAGATCAACGGATAGAATCAGCGGGCAGTCTGATTAAAATCGACGGTTTTCCGAGGAATAAAAATTGCAAAATAGTGCATCTACCGCGATACGTACTCATATCGTTCACAGGTTTTATTCCTCGGAACAAGGTCGATTTTAATCAGACTGAATCAACGGGCGGACGGACGTTGCCTATTTCAATATCCTAAAAAAAGTCGGAGTCACAAAAACATGATCAAGTTTAGTTATCGTGTTGCTGTGTCAATGTTGAAGGATTGGTAGACATTGGTACAAAGATGGTACATCATACCATCGAGAGTAGCATACATTAATATTTTATTGTCATCAATGGTGTCATATAATGATGGTGTAAACAGTTAATCAATAAGTGCAAGGCAATAAGTGTTTTCCTGATGTTCTCAGTTGATATTGATCCCTGTGTTTACACATGCGTACACTGTAGTGTCTGCTATACATGCAGTGTTTCAGAGTGTATATCTTCCCCTCAGGACGAACATGCATATCGCTTTGATAATGTGTGGAAGTCTTACATTTGGCAGTTCTGGTAAGTAAATATGACAAACGAGTAAATGTCTTAGAGTTGAACCATTTCATCGCAAAGTCTTCATACATTTTCATTGAAGTCATGTCGTAAACCATACTTGACACATTAGAACTGTCGACAACACCTTTTATTAATCAAATTTCTACATTGTATGAGCTTTCTAACTTAAATGCCAATTAATCATTCTGACCAAAGACATTGACATACAAATAAAATTGAGTTTGTGAATACTTCTTTACGAAGCATGTGACTATCAAATAAATCAAATATTTTCTCTGACAGCAGTATTTCGTTTTAGACTCTCTTAAAAATGTGGGGAGGTTCTTTTGTACGGGAATATATTTTGAATTACAGTTTTCGCTGGTGACAACATTGCCCTTCACAAACCAGCTTACCAATCGAGTGTAGGGTCAGCGAGTTTTTCTGTTGATCCTGGAAATGTAGTGGATGGTAATCTTGACAGAAATATTAATAATGGACATTGCTCTGGGACACTTGCTGAAGATCTTAATCCCTGGTGGATGGTCGATCTTGGGAAACCTGTCAAGATTCACAACATAACCGTAGTGAACAGAGGGGATTGGAAGAGTATGTATACCATTAATATTTGTCAGAAGAATGAACTTCCAAATCATGGCATGTTCTCCTCAGAGAAGTAATCTCTGATTTAGAACACTGATTTAGTTGTGAAATCAGCGAACCCGTTGTAAAGGTGATATTTTCAAGACATGTCATAATGCTATTTTTTGGATAATGAAACTTAGGAGTAACGTTTTCGTTCAGTTTGTTGCCCTCGATGTATGCCATTTGAATTTGTGAAAACAATTGACCTTAAAACAATTGACTATAACTATACTAATAAATATAGAAAACCAAATTGGAGAAATAAACTGTAGCATATATATCATACATTTTCGAAAGGGCATATTCTAACAGGAAGGCCATTTGCAGTGAAATGCTAAACTCTTTTAACTTACTCGGTCGTTAAAACAAAGTTGTGTAAACATTAGTTTTATCACGTCATGGTATGATTTTATGGATCCCTCAAATAAGGCAAATATTGTCTCCTCATCCTTCATTAGTTTCTAACTAATGTCCAACCTCCAATAGTGGTGTGCGTAATTGTTCTAGGCATATCACGCAAACGCAACCCATTTTGCAACTTTAAATGTCAGAAACTGCAACGGTAAAATACCCTCTAAATCCTAATGGCGAGGGATCTGTGACCAGTACGTTCTTCGATGTGCTGTTCATCAAAACCGGAATCCTACAACCGTGATGCCGCATCGACATACAAGGCGTCTTCTTTGGAGTACTGAGTGGCCAGCATTTTCCCGATCTTGGCCTGTAAAATAATGTTCATATATTTTACTTAACAAAGAAAGACAGACGTTTGTTATATTTGCTATAAATTAGTACCATCTACATGTTGCAAGTGCTTCATTTTGTTTCACCACAGTAAGTTTTGATAGAGTGCCATATGAAAGAACTAACTTTACTTTACCTGAGTGTAATAAACAAGTCGTTAACGTCCTCACTCTCCATGATTGGCTTTCTCTGTCAGGTGTGAAACTGGTTAGTGTTGATGCACGTGAAGTCAAGGCTTAGGTAGAGCAGCCCTCCAATCTTTTTGACAAACAAAGTTGCGTTTGAGCGTAACAACATGAGAGTTTTAGTTTAAATGTATAGACCTCCAATAGTCACAAGTGACTTTGTTTTAAGTTAGATAAGGTCCTCAAGGCCTCCATTGGTTTGGCACGCGGGGCTTGTCCTCGGGCAAACGCCCTCGTACGAGTCCCTCGTGCCAAACTTATGGAGGCTTTTCGGACCATATCCTATATAGCCGATGTCATTTCATTGGATAAAATATGGATATCATTTGCGATACTTTTTTCTTTCCGCTCGTATAAGAAGAGAGGTTACGATAGGAAATCTGAAGGGAAAAACATGCATGGTGGAAATCCATTATTGGAGCGACAAACTGAATTATCTACCTTGCTGAGAATTGATGTCTTTTCCTGGCTCGATTCCATTATTCTAATGGGCCATTTTAAAATTTTCGTTTATGAGGTCTAAATGATTTTGTGTGCTTTATTTAGCAGAAACAAATTTCAATTGATGTTGCCTTTTATCAATAACAAACTATATATAGTCTTTTTTTCTTTTGCTTTTATTGTTGTAGTTTATGAGATTATTTGTTAGATTGTTCCCGTGAGTGATTACGATTTAGTCATTGTCATCAAATATGTAGATTTTGCAGCCTTTTGATAGGGCTAGCTATCAGTTTCCAGTATGGCTTTGGAAACTTCACCCCAGTTAGCTTGTCACTTCTTTAATTTAATACTAATTGGGATTTCCGCTTTGTAAGTGAAGACGGAAAAGTTTAATATTGAGCTTATATAAAACAGCATTTATTATATTAATATGAAGAAGAGTTATATGGTATCATGGCAACTATAATGTAAGTTATGACGTGTTTGTGTTGAACCAGTCCACCCAAAAAGCTTGTTGTAATTGAAAGGGTGGATTCAATAAGGACACATGTTCTATGTATATAACATAGCACATGTGCCCTTTTTGAATGCACCCCTTCATTATTATTGTATACTTCCAAGGCGAGAGCCAATGAATTCACCAACGATTATTGCTCTGATTTGTTCATCATTTGTTTCGTGATGTATGTGGACATTGTGTGTATTTTTAAATCGAAATTGTAAGGACAAATGTAACTCTCCATAATTGTAGTTCAACATTTTGAAGCGACTGTGATCTGAGAGTCATAACGGCCGACTTTGTGTTTTTTCAGTTGTCCTCTTTCCAGTAATGGTACACTTTTCTACGTGTTCCCAATTGTCAAATGATATTCTCATTATACTACAAAATGGTATTCTCATCCAGAAGATTACCTTCATGACTTCTACATCGAGATGTTTCTGGTGCACCCTCTCGCGTGGAACTTCACTTCACCTCAACTCTGTCTCTTCTACAACGGGATCCTGTATGATGTGGAGACACTGACATGTGATGTTCCGGTCACTGGACGCTATGTCAGGATTCGGAAAATACCAAGGCCTGGTAAAGTATCGCTGATGCTTTGTGAAGTGGAGATCAGAGGAATGGAAGTCCACAAACAAGGTAGGCAGTCCTCTGGTAGACTGAGAGTCACACTCAATTGTAACTATTGCCATGCTTGAGGAAAACAGTAATTAAAAGTGATTACAATTATGTTACAGTAAGTGTGTTATGATAAGAAACAATGAAATGTTTAAGTAATCGCAAATTATTTTAAATGGTGAGACTATATAATTCAAGTATGAAAAGTGCTTTGATAACAATTTCACGATGTGTAAACTCGTGTTGATAAGCACTATCCGACCAACGTTGATATGTCATTTACTGAGCTATCAATAATTGGAATAGACTTTTAAAACTAAGTGCAGAGCAAAGAAAACATCATACAACTACTTTTGCTTATTGATCCGCGAAGGAGTGGTGTGTGAGTTCGACTAAGGATCAAAATATTCAGTTCACCAGAGAATAGGTGAAATGTGGTATAGAGCACACTTGCAGTCAGGTAAGAGAGCAGTGTTACATTTTCACATACTGCATTGCCGCCCATGACCATCTATTTCGAGTCAATACCATTATTGTTACCATAATGTATAGCCACAATAATTAGTTCAATGTAATTCAAGCCGCGTTGACATACATGATAGTGTAACCCTAATGGGTAACAACAAGTTATTTCCTGTGCAATAACACAAGCAGAAACATACACGGTATGTCTTAACCCTAATGCATAACTACAAGTTAATTTCTGTGCAATGATACAAGCAGAAACATACACGGCATGCTTTAACCCTAATGCATAACTACAAGATAATTTCTGTGCAATGATACAAGCAGAAACATACACGGTATGCTTTAACCCTAATGCATTACTACAAGTTAATTTCTGTGCAATGATACAAGCAGAAACATACACGGTATGCGTTAACCCTAATGCATAACTACAAGTTAATTTCTGTGCAATGATACAAGCAAAAACATACACGGTATGCTTTAATCCTAATTCATAACTACAAGTTGTTTTCTTAGCAGCAATACAAGCAGAATCATACACGGTATGTTTTAACCCTAATGCTTAACTACAAGTTGATTTCTGTGCAATGATACAAGCAGAAACATACACAGTGTTTAACTTCAAGTTAGTTTTTATGTAATAATAGCCGCGATAACAAACATGGTATTGTTAACCCTAATGTATAGCCATATAGCTTAAGTAATACCTCCCTTAATATGGATGAATCGGGTTTAATTGTGTTTCCCTGTATTTTGGTCGAGGGGCTTATATATATATATATGCAATAAGGATGATAATCGATAGTTATTTTCTATGCCATAATAATAGCAGCAGTGACATAAACGAAGAAGAGCCGTTTGAATAACTGTATATTAGCTTATGAACATCCACATATTTTTCATACCCAAGCGGGCATTAAAGCTTTCATAATGGTCATGGAATTACAGTTTTTCTAAATATAACTTGCATTTTGATTGATTGACGGAACTACTTTACGCCCATTCATGAAATCATTACCTGTCCTGTTTTAGCTAAATCACATAAATGAACAACATTCGAGCATACCTATTTAAAGTCACACGACAGTAAATCATTTAAAATGGAAAATCATGTTGATTCTATGTTTCCGAGGCCGTAATTACAGTAGAAAATTTGCAAGGCGAAGCAGCATACAAGAGTCGCCGGCTGAACTATGACGTCATGTAGTGACGTAATTACATTGCTATCTTGCAATGCAACTGAGCGATTGCTAGTTTACGTTTGACTTAGTTTCTGTCATTCTGCGATAATGATTTACAAGTTGTTAATTTTGTCCGAAATTCCGTTGGGGAATAAAGTTCAACAATTACATCAGAATCTTACTAAAAAAATAAGAGCGTTAGTAGCAAACTATTTAGATGCACGCATCCTGAAGGTGTGGCTAAGTTTTTGAATGGCGTATGAATCTACAATTTGTATTTTACAGTGTAATCTTAGATTGTGATGTTGCGTCTAATTTTTCGATTTTACGCATTAAAATGAATTTGGGTGAGAACAATTATCTGTCCCTCGTGAATTATTATGTCAAACTCCTCGCTAAAGCTCGGAGTTTATCACAATAATTAACTCGGGACAGATAATCTGTAATTCCTCGCAAACTCATTGATTATTCTTATAGTATCACTCGAGGTAAGAAAATTGGTAGGAATTAACAATGGGACCTTCAAAACAGTTTTAAAGAAGTGATTCCAACAGTATTGCCGCGCCCGTGCAAGACAACATTATATAAACGTTGTAGAAATCGGATAGTCATAATGCTATTATTTCAAAATTTGATGACCTCCCAATGATCAAACACCACTAAGATCGCTGCTCAATCAGCCTAGTTGCTAATTAGTTCTCAGATATATACATTTGTGTACCTTAATGACTAATGGATGTTCTTAGATGTCTAGCGGTTAGAACAATCGAACAAAAAGTACTTTATCAGACATTCTAAGATGCCTAGCAGTTAGAACAATCGAAAAAAGTACTTTATCAGACAATAAAGGTATAGTTTTTTGATGACATAACAATCGAATGACGTTCAAGCTGTTCCACGCCGCTCCCTCGTGATCAAGTGTGCCCATAGTAACGTTGATTCGCCTCAGCCGACTGAACTCCATGGTTTGCAACTTCTGCAGTTGGTCAAAATAAGCGGTGGGACAATGAACATAAACTTTTTAATAGCAACAAACATTTGAATTAGACAAATTACGTTCCGCCATCACGCTTAGACTGGATCAAGCTCCACCCACAATTCTTTTTGGAATGTTAGTCACGTGATCTTAGTCTATCTTAGGGGGTGGGTTTTACACTTGGAATAGCCGCCCGTTGGCCCTGTTCATGGATTATTAATATAAAGAATGTAAACAATATTTTTATTTCAAAATTATTGGAAGCAGAATGTTACCTGTATCTGATCATTTGGCATCTTAGAAAAGAAATACAGTTCGCTGTACCCCAATGTGTTTTGTAATAAACTATAGTTTTGCCCTGAACTATTATTACGTCAAAGCACACGGACTTACGTCCTCGTGCTTTAACTATAATAGTTCAGGGCAAATCTATACTTTATTACAAAACACATTGGGGTACAGCGAACTTTATTTCTTAAATAAAATTAAATTAGATGGTAAATAAATATAACCCTCATGTCTTCTTGTATCAAATATGTTAATAATCATTGGTAAAAATAATCAATGATAAATGAATATTTGACTCAGTTTGTGTTCGTAGGTTTTACAACAAAAGATACTTGCGTGATATTCTCTGTACTGTGTACTATGTATTATGTACTATATATATGTACTACTTACCTGAATTCCTCTTCTGTGTTTTCCTCCTCACTTTCAGAATGCGGATCAAACGGTTTGCCCATCTACGGAGGAACAATCCTCCAGATCTCAAACAAACAAATGGTTTTATCAGATACCTTACTTGACTGTCTAAGTCGATGCAAATACGACATGAACTGCTACGACATCAACTACAACAGTTTGACACAGACCTGTGAGCTGATACTGGCAAGGTCAGACACTGATCTTTGGCTTCATGACCAGAACTGGAGATTCGTTACTCTGCCTTGAAAACATTCTCACCCAATTGAGGTTACTTTTCATTTCATACCAGCAAATATGTGTTCTACTTCGAGTGTTTTACTGTGCCAGCAATAAATGACCTTGATTGGATGGCCGGGTGACATTTATTTACAATTTCAAGATAAAATGATTACAGTGATTATATACCAGTTAGGTTCATATCGTCACAGAAAAAGCTGACACGTATCGCTTGTTAATGACAGTTTTAACATAATCCAAATGCTGTTACGTATAACTGATTTTAAAAAATCAATTGTTTTTGTAAATTGAGCTCAAACGGATTGAATACATTATGCACCGGTCTCCAACGTCGAACAATTAACATCATTCTTCTATTTTTCTACTGTTTATGTCAATGGTATTAATGATGATGTAGATTACCTAACAAGATTATTTGCTGATTATTTGTCTCTATTCTCATGCTCGTCTATTTATTGGTTGGAGTCGAGGACGCCTCCAACCTGTATAGAGTTGTGATTTCACCCTTTGTTACAGTTTGAATATTCAAAATAAACGTTCAACAAATCACTTGGTTTCTTCATATTTTGAAAAAAAATCATAGGACCAATGAACACAGCTGAAGCTAAATTTTAATCACGTGACCCATGTGGGTTATTTGAAATAATTATCCCCTTTTACTGCGAAAAGAGATTCTTTTCTTAACATTTCAAATTGAAACGACCGTTATTTTGAATCTGAACGTTAGTAAATATAAGTTTTTTCAATTCAAAACCATTTTACACCTGAATAAGCGGACATGTACCAATTCAGTGCATAATTTTGCACTGAAGTTCCAAATCCAAGAAACTTAAAACGAAAACGTTATCTGCACGATGCAAGCACAGCCAGTATATATTCGTCCCCCTCTAACTATATTTATGTAAAGGATATAACACTCTCCCAAGGTTTTGGTTGAAAGTGTAAACATGAGGGAGAGGAAGAACAGCGGGCCTAAGGGTTCTCCCGACCCCAAATGTTTACATTTTCAACCAAAACCGATTTGTCAGATCAGGGGATTGACATCAGCAAAGACAAGGTTGAATCAGTGAAACTGTGAGTGAGGTCCGAAGTTGTTTCTTGAGAGTAGTAAATTTCTGCTCTAGGTTAATCCTAGACTATTTGAATCGATGGCAGAGCCGCTGAGACAGCTTACAAGGAGAAATCTCTGGGCATGTGAGAAGTTCCACCCATACATATATGGGATATCGTTTGAGCTGGTCGTAGACCACAAGCCACCGGAGGCGATATATGCACCAAAGTCAAAACCCTGTGCTAGAATAGAACGTTGGGTTTTGTGTCTACATCAATACGACTTCAAAGTTGCATATGCACCAGGAAAGAGCAACATAGCTGATCCACTTTCTAGATTGTTGGAATAAATTTGTGTGAAATCACTAGTTGTGTCACATTGTGCAGAAGAATATGTGAGATTTGTTGCTGTGAATGCTAATCCCCAAGCTGTGACCAGTCGAGAGAGCTTTTTCGAGTGATGATGAGTTGGAAACTGTGCGCTGTATTGATTCTAGTGATTGGAATCATTGTTAATTGAAACAGTATGTGATTGTGAGTTCTGATTTGTGCAGAACAGGAAAATTGGTGATTCCCATGTGTTTACGAACCAGAGTTCTGTCGCTTGCACATGAAAGGCACCTTGGTGTTGCAGATACACAGCAAAATTTGAGATCCAAGGTCTGGTGGCCGAAATGGATAAGGATACAGAAAAGTTCTGCAACACATGTCACGGCTGTCAGCTGGTCAGCAAACCGAGTCCTCCGGAACCTATTCATAAGACAGAGCTGCCATCAAAACCATTGGAAAACTTAGCAATGGATTTCCTTGGTCTGTTACCTTTGGGTGAATCGATCCTTGTGGTTATTGACTATTATAGTCGATATTATGAGTACAAGGTTATGAAATCAACCACAGCACAGAAAACTGCAGAATTCCTTAAAAGTATGTTCTCAAGACATGGATTGCCTGTGTCAATCTATTCAGACAATGGTCCTAAGGACATATCTGAGGTTATGCGAGACTATTTAAGGTACAATGGTATTGAACACCATCGAGTAACCCCACGTTGGCCTCAAGCTAATTGATGCCCAAAATATATAGATATGGATATTTAAGCACGCCGAATATTCAAAACTGACATGTGAAATGCGTTACGATAATTTGACTGAATTGATCCCTCTTGACATGATAAAAGTAGCTCTTGTAAGAGATCTCTTCAATGAAAACGGATTCAAGTTGGTATTTGAAGAAATTAGGACTAAAAGTATAATGACACTGATTTGTTTTTACCAATAATAAGTGTTGTCCTTAGGTTTTATATGTGAAAAACATCATTTTGGTTACAAAGTTCAGTTTCACACATCAAAACATTTTTTAAACAACATTTGTTGAAAAATAAGGACGTAACTGGTTGGCGAAATGTCATCCTTTTTTCACAACAGTTATTGAAAACTATTGGTTAAAAGGCTATAACATTCACGGTTCGTTCTTCATTTTCATTAACAACATGTAATTGTCATATATTTGGTATTTGGGGATGAATGAAGCAAAATATGCAAATTCTCTGTCTTTTAAATGACAAAGCATTACATAAAATAATGTAACATCAATAAGTTCCAATATCCAGGGGCAGACTTATTTAAAGCTCCCAGCTGATACTCTGTATCCTGCAGGTGACATGCACGATGTGACTGTTCATAGAACACAGAAGAACAGTTGTTCATAGAACACAGGGAGACACAGTAAAGTATGGATCTTACTGATAACCCTGGACTCAATAGTTGAACAATAAAGTCCTGCAGCACAACGGTAAATTGCAAAGATAGCTGCATCGTGCATTAGTGTCTTGAATTTAACATAAGATAAAACTATATACGTAAATATTACTAAATAACTATCGACGACCTATTTGAAATACGTTTAAAACTTAATGCGCTGTTCTTAAAGCACAATTAGCATCAACAGTAAGACATACAACACATCCCAAATCTCCACATGCAGTCAAGGAGCAAATCTCGTACCCCAAACAGTTATAATCGACCTTGCATGTAAATTGTTTTGTTCCCAAAGACTACTCTGGTTAGTTGAAGTATATATGTACGCTCTGAACCCATTTTAAGTCTATAATGAAGTAAAGGAAAACGTGCCGTTTTACTATTGTATTAACCGATTAGGGGAAAGTAGTCGAGATTAATTATTAACAGTCATGGACTCAGACACGGTTTAGGATTATACACTTTGGGGTGTTTTAAGAAGCCATTTGCGTTGTCAGCTTACATACATTTTAAGGCAGTCCCTTTTGTTTCCATTTGTGTCATATATAAAAACCAAAAGTTCTTCATTACGAAGGGACAGAAAGTGATTATTTCAGCTTTTAAACCATCTGAATGTTTGAAATATATACTCGAAGTCAGTTAAGTCACTAGTAATATAAACTGGTTTACAGAGTGTGAAAATCTTCCAAATAGCTAAAGATAAATAATGTATCAACTTTACAAAGTAGACAGTGTGTATAATATATATAGCATATAGCTTACTTCTTCAACAGATTGATCACATATTGTTTAAAAAAAACGGTTGTTATCCAGAAATCATGCTTTCTGAAAACATTAATAAACACTATTGATATTAATTGAAAAGTTATCACATAAGAGCTATATTCAACATCTATCTAAACACTGTACTTGTACATGAGTTAACTTACAGCAGACAGTCAATAACACATCACTTAACTACTTAAGAAGAGGTCTAGCGACTTTTAAAGGACATGGCTTGTATATTGCCTAAAACGAATTAATATGTTCTTAATTCAAATTGATCCATTTATTCGAGAGTTTTTTCACTTCATCAATTATATATATATATATGGGCTCATAACAACTGCGATTTGATTTCAGGTAGAACATGTAACTAGTTCGAGTTATGCTGCGTCATACTCCTCCTCTATTCGAGAGAAAATGAAATGTCACCGAAATTGTACCAATTTTAATGTTTAGGATTTTAACTATGTTTCAGGGCCATATGTACGTTTTTCATAGGCCGTTGTCAATAATATTGTCTAAAAACTTTTATAATTTTCGACTTCCTCATCACTAAACACCCTAAACTAGGTGTTACAGAGAACAAACCCTGAAAACTTTAAACAACTTCTCTCAAAGAACCATAATTTGGGGAATATTATCTTTGTAAATTTAATTGCCCTACTCCTGAAAATAAGGATGTAGCAGTGGTGTATTCCTTTGATGAATATGCTTTATTCATTTGATATAATAGCTATG
This sequence comes from Gibbula magus, assembly GCA_936450465.1. Taxonomy (NCBI): domain Eukaryota; kingdom Metazoa; phylum Mollusca; class Gastropoda; order Trochida; family Trochidae; genus Gibbula; species Gibbula magus. The sequence goes on along the minus strand of OW388303.1, from coordinate 50,930,923 downwards.
TATGGAGGAATAAATAGGGAAAATAGAGTAATTTAGTGACAGTACATCCAAGGCTTCCAAGCATTGCATATTCACTGGAGTTTGGTAATTTAGTGTCAAGATAGGATGTGTTACTGGGGAGACATGGTCACCGAGGGGACCACTAGGGTTGTAAGAAAAGTAGAGAAACTTTTGATCAATCTGCTTTAATATGTGACAAGTGTGATACTATGAGTGTCGAAGATGAGTTCCACTTTATTTTGAATTGTCCATATTATACTTCTAGTAGAAACACATTTATTCCAAAATGTTTTCATCACTATCCTACCCGCGATAAACTACAGCAACTTATGTCTTCAAAAGATATTTACGTATTGAAAGGACTGGCGTTGTATTTGAAAAGAAACTTATTTGTAAAATGATTTTCATATTATCCCATATTTTGATTTGGATGTTGTAGAAGCATTGTATTTAGCATTTACTGTCAAATTATATACCCATGTTATTGTTATGGTTGTTGCACTCCACATACAAAATGCATTCAACAAAATTGTACTCTGGGCCACGAGGCCTCCAATACCGAATAAAGACTTTGACTTTGACTTTGACTTTGACTAGGGTTGGGTGGGTTGAACTGATTTGTTTGCTATTAATATGTATGCAATTTTCACATAATTTCAAACAATGTATCGCTTTAGATTACTTTTTTTCAATATGTACATGTATATCTTAGATCATAAATGCATCTTGTAATACTACAGTTGGTAGCCATAAACAATGCATTAGGGCTCTAAAATAACAATAGATAGTTGTCTCTGTAGCTCACCAAGTATTATGGTTTGGACAGTCAATACATTTACAATTTATATTCCACATTGGTCAATTTGTGTCTACAACAAAAAACAATTATTCGAAACCTTTACAATCTAAGAAAGAAGTAAACAAATGTGTTTTTAGGATGTGATGTTTATTATATTGGCCTGTATCAATGCACTAGATGTGCTAAAAAAACAGGGCGCTTTTGGCGAAGGATTTTCAATAGAGGGCTTTATTTGGGTTACATTGTTACTTTGATTTAGAAATAACAATATTGTCGGTAATTTTCATCCATTAATGTGTGTGTATGGTGCAACCCACAGTATTACACTGCTTTAAACAAAGCTGTCACACTACCGCCAGAAAATGAGGGAACGCATATTTCTTATACCCAAAATAAAGATAGGGGTACAGGTCATCTCCTGGGCAATCCGTTCGAACGCACCCGCTAAAACCACTATAATGTGTACACGTGCATCACATGCATTTTGATCTTTAAAATTAGCATTTCGAATGTGCATTCTGTCACATTGCAAACGGTACACCAAGCCGGTAAACCGAATGGAGAATTGAAGACGAAATGCCACCAAATACAGTATCTTAGTAATAATGAGCTATGGCGACTCATCGGCATGATAGAGGCAGGGACATCACTCTCTGAGCTTGCCTGTTGGTAAATCTAAAAGTGTTATTTCGAGAATGTGGAACCGATACAGACAGACAGGAGGTGTAAAACTGAGGCCAGGTAGAGGAAGACCAAAGAAAACGAATGCTCCTCAAGAACGATCAATACGGCTTATTGTACTCCCTGACAGATTTAAATATGCACCAGAAATCAACAGGGAGTTCCGTACAATAACAAGGATCCGTGTTTCCACCTCAATAGTTAAGAATAGACTGTATGCAGCCGTCTAAGAGCAGGACGACCATTCACATTGAATATGTTTGAAAAGGATATATCCATAAAAATATACCGATGTCAGTGATTATACAAGTTGCTTTAGAAACAAAACAAATTCAGGTGTTGGCTTTCAAACATAAACTTCGGAAATTAAGTGTACATATTAAATAAATATATTATAAATATCGTACAAATAAATTAAACTTCTAATTTCCCATATTATGTATCAGCATGTCCAACATGAAAGAATGTTCATAGATCAGCCAAAGTAAAGAACAATTTAAAAGCTACAGAAAAAAATGCATAGAACTTACTTTTTGACTTTTTAACTTTAAAATATATATAAAAAAAACCAAATAAGGGAGTTTGTATGCTGAAGTACATGAATTCTGTAGACATTCACTTGAAATATAAAAGAATCTGGTTAAATTCATGCATATAATTATTTATTTGGCTTAGACCTGATTTTCACGAAAATTTGGGGGCTATTTTGGATTTTGGGTCACGTGACCAGGTTTCCGTGGTCAAAAAAGTTTGATCCTAGGCAAAATGAATATCTACATGCCTGATGATCATTCATGCCAAGTTTCATACTCTAAGCCGATTTTTTTCAATTTGTCTCAAATTTGACGCTTAGGTACTCCACAACGTTTAATGTATTATGAAGGTTGTCAGTCGACAATAGATAATAGCTGACAATATGAATGATATAGGCTGTTATAAAGCTTACTGCAACCCGACAACTATATTTTATATTAAATATCCAAGAAGTTAAAGTATTTATTAATTTGATTTATAGTAGGGTTATTTTCTTATAAATGAAGGGAAACACAACTCGATCGACAATAAGAAGCTATTGAAAACGAAATTCACTTTTTAATTGTTTGTTTATCTTACAACGATTTATGTAAACAGAATATCCTTCATTGTTATCTTTCCAAGCCTCCAACTTTAGCGTTTTAACAACTCCTATCTTCTAATAACAATAGCTGCATTTTTAGACTTGCACTATATGTTGTCTCTTTCATATATAATCAAAATGATAAGTGAAAATCAACATGTGTATCCAATTAATTTATTTATGGATTGTTGATTAATAATGGATGTAACCAATGTATGGTCTAACCGTCCTCCATTGTAATACCTTACAAAGCAAAGTAGTTCGGACATGCTTTGGTTAATGGATGGGACTGCGCATGCGCTTTTCAAATGACCTATTGGCTTTGATTACCCATATGGTTGAAAATAACCGAGTTAATATTATTGATATGAGAACATATGCACATATCACGTTTGCCTAGCAACCATTGTTTCACCGCGACTTCCCGTATTTTGTCGTCTGTGACGTCATAAAACGATTGTTCGTGACGTCACTTTAGCTTGCCGTCACAATGGAAGTGAGCCATTTCCTGGCTAATTTTACGCGAATCAAATGGAATAGAATGGGTAATAAAGAAATTATTACACTCGAAAGTGTGTCATATGACTTTTAAGAAACTCGTGCGAATTTGTGTATAACCCTCGCTCCAGCTCGGGCAATACAAAAAATCACACTCGTTTCGTAAAAGTCATATGACACACTTCCTCGGGTAATAATCTCTATCTATCAACCTCAGCTATCCATAATAAAGAAGGGGTGGTCATGGTGAAACTTTTTTTCCAATTTAATGAATAGTGGTAGGCTATTTAACATCGATTCACATGATTGTTTACTTGATTGTTTCTGACCTGTGACATCATGCATACGTTAAGCATTTTAATGAGTTACACTGATTAGTATCAGTTATTTTGATTTCCATAAGTAGAGCACACTTTAGAATCGGCCGTTTGTTCGGATAGATTGTGATAGAAGATGCAGCAATACGCGGTGAAGCGGCGCTAAAATCCGAATTGATCACGTTTGATTTTTCTGGAGAACCAATCAGAATCGAGTATCCAGCAAAGTCATGGTAGAAAAGTAAATTATACCCTCATCTTACAGCGCAAGCTAGGATATACGGCGTCAATTCAGTCCGTCTGTCCGTCTGTGCCCAGATGTTGTCCAATATATATCTACTAAAGTAAATGCATCAGCATCCTTGATACACATGTCAACAACGATTCCTAGATGTGGCTTTTCTTGGGAAGAAGATTATGTTAATCAATTTTGTTGATTGCGGTGTCCATGAAACATGACTTTAATCAGTTGTTCCCTGGACCTTATGTTCGTGTCCTGGAGGTGATGTAGTATTATACTAAATATACATGTGTCATTAACTTCAAAAGCTCTAGACACTCTGTGTCGTCCAGTGCCCACTATTCCGACCATGGTCTGTGTGGATAACAGCACAGTACAAATATGACGTAATGACGACGATGGTGATTTCCATCGATTGTGTTCGACAAAAGATCAAAGATCCCAATGACAGTAGTCCTTGCAGTAAACTATCGCATGATTAGCGTCTGGGCGGATCTATTCTGAGTACAATATGTAACAAGCCTCTCGCTTCATAAACATGTAATCAAACGGGACATCTTTTAGAATTATATATGTCCAGATATAGTACCTGACTTTTTATTTACATAGCTTGTATCGCTATTCTAGTTTGTACATGTCTTGTTTCTGTTATATCATAAGTCAATGAATGAATTATAATACTGTTTATAAAATGTTGATAAGCCATTTTGAATCGGCTAATTTGTACTTTCGTTTTACATTGGCACTATAGATGGAAATTCCTTTGTTTTGAATTGACACAAAGGGACAGCTAACTCCAAACCTCCAAACATATGTGATTCAACCTCCAAACCTCCAAACATATGTGATTCAACCTCCAAACATATGTGATTCAACCTCCAAACATATGTGGTCCAACCTCCAAACCTCCAAACATATGTGATTCAACCTCCAAACCTGCAAAAATATGTGATTCAACCTCCAAACCTCCAAACATGTGTGATTCAACCTCAAAACCTCCAAACCTCGAAGACATTTCTGAACAGCATGGAAGTTTGACTCACTGTTTGGAGCATTGTTGGATTTCAGATAAACCTGTTATTATAGAATATAACACCAGGGTCTGTGAAGTTAGCGAACAGTTCCCTATTCCTTATTCCCTATTCATAAAACTATTGCATTTGGGCAGCGTTTGAAAAGAAGCAGATGAATAGTCTTTCTGTAATCGGTCGAACTACAGTGAGTATGTCCTCGGACGGAAGGACGGACTGACGAAATCCTTCAGAAGTTGTTATTACTATGTACCCCGAATAGTTGGTCGGGGTGTAATAAACGGCTTGTTCTTTTGTTGTACTGTTCAAAACACTAGATGATAACATTGTAAAACTTGCCATATATTGCTCAAATAATTATTAAAAATATTACCGTTTGTTTATTCTACTTTAGTAACATATATGATGTTGTTTGCAACATTTAGGATTAAACAAATTTGAGGTCAAACATTCACTTACATTATAACAGATGATCAGGAAACAACATACGACAGTATGCTACTGTTGAACAATTTCTTTATTGATGTCCCCTTTCCCTCGTGTAATTTACTCAAAAAACTGCTGTAGCGCAATCGATATCATCAGGAAACTTTCAGGAATGATTGCTTTTACAGTAGTAACAATTTACTTTTTTTTGGTACTGAAATAAACAGTTGTCCTTTCATAGTACTCAGTCGCCTTTAAGTTCGTTTTGGATCGTTAGATATGGATTATCTATCGTTATGTCCGAGAGTGTTGGTCTCACTCCAGTTCTCCTGTGAACGGTTTGACTCTACCGAGGTTCATCTTCTAATTGTTTTCTTTCTTTACATTAGAGAGTGTATTAACATACAAACATGTCTGTTAAGAGTTTGGCTTATTCATAATATTCATATCTAATAACTGACAATAATCATTGATGTTATTTTCACGTTTTCAACTTTGACTTGAATTTACATTGAAAACGAGAGATGGAAATGATCTGTATATCGTCTTGCTTACACAGCTTACATGGTGAAGCTTTAGAATTCAGTTCCCTCGATTTGACGATTGCTGGTTCGCGTCTCATCATAATATACAAACTTGTTATCTAAAACAGAATGTTGTAAATGACCAGATACGTACAAATTAGTATTCAAATGATAAATAATTTTCAAAAGAGAGTATCATTCATTTGAAATATGTACCATTAGATAACAAACTAATGTAATATTGCGTTATTCGGAATGCCTATATATATTTGCGATAGTACACATTCATGTACATTTAGACGAGTCCCTTGCGGGAGTCGAACGCACCAATCACTAACAGTGGCTGTTCACTATCTATAAAGTACATGGTATATGTATTTAAAGCATTCAGCCTTGGAAGCTGTGTCACTAGTAGGTATCATAGTATGTTTATTGAACAAATCCACATCGTTTCTCTGGAAACCAAATACGGAGTATTTTCCAACATCTAAATACTGATTAATGCAAAAGTCAACATTTCAAACTCAATATATATTATCAAAATCATCATTTCATTGAAAACCACACCAATGTCAATACAACAGAAATATTCATATTTCATAAATTCATTATAAGCAAAACTGCCTTCAATGACTAATCCTACCACCCACTTCAACATATTTCCATTGCAGAAAAAAAATTCCATTGGAAAAATTCCATTAAAATAATTTTAACCGAAAAATTGCCAATGAACTTATGTAAGGCATTTAAATTATGAAATCTGTTTGTAAAATGTTTGTTGTTGCGACACACTATAGACTCGACCAGATTTCCAAAGATAAAACGGAGACCATTTGAAGTAAAACCTATACACATTGACCGTTTTAGAAAGATATAGAAAAGAACAGTTTTTAAAATTTATTCTGGAAATCTGCCCCTACAAAGAGTCCAAATCCACCTCGTTTCATCGAAATAAATAAAAAAAAACATTACAATTTCACAAAATCGTACATTTTAAAAAACATCACTTTAGTAGATGGATAATACACATGTACAACTTCAGAAAGATAAAATAACCAGTTTTGCGTTCTGCTCCGAAAACAAATTATTCCTCTATATGTATTCCAAATTAATGGAAATGATACAAACAATTGACAACAAATCGGGAACTATTAAAAATGAAACACGAAATGATTACGATTGAATGAACGGACAGAGCGACGACTATATCACTATATATAATAATTCGATATCACAGTTGACTTGTTATAATAATTAAAATGTAGAAACCGACCGCTTGAATTACGCGGGAATTTTCTGTACATGGAGTGTAAACAATTGCTCAGTACATTGAAATCTGTCGCACGCGTTGTTATGATGCTTGTATTCCTGGTTTCATCTACACGTTGCGGGTCTTATTTTGCGCCTGACTATCGTCTGCTTCCCTCAGCAGCTATTTGATTCTATCGTCCCAAGATGGAAAATATGGAGGCATGTATAGGCCTATCTTGTACTTGTGAAATAAAAAAAACTGCGCTTTATACTAAAAATATATACTTATATTGGACAAAGTCCATTCTGGCCTATATTTTTAACAATAATATGTGTTACATTAAAAAACTATTCCTATGGTGAGTAGTGTATAGAGGTAACCCTATTGTGGCAAAATCATGTCTTAACATTTTTACTGATCTAGAATACTTATTTTTTCAAAATACCTTAAAAGCATCTTAAAATATAACATTATTAATTATAAAGTTATATTTTCTTGTAAACATACTTAGTGATTTGAAACCTGTAGTGAACGGCTTAATTTCTTACGTCCTTGATAACATAGGCCTAATTGAAAACAATGTTCAGATAATTCAGGATGAACAAAAAATAGTATTAAAACCTGCAATAGTGAAAAAGTAGTCATTTCTGTCTTCCCAGTAAGACTTGAGCATTACACTCATGCAATAAAATGTCTTTTTAAATTTGCATTTTTTTTTAATGATATAGACTCCGTCAATGACAAATTATTCTAATCCGTTTCTGAAGATTTTAGTTTGGCCATGAACTCATAACATTATTTGCATCCATGATTTTCAAATAGGCCTACCCTGATAATAAAAGCACGCTTTTGTTGAAATACATTGCATAAAGAACAATTTTCCCTTTCATGTCATATATTATATGTCATGTTTGCATTATTGTGTGAATTTTACATACTTTAGGAAAAAACATGAAAGATGATCACGGTTCAGCTGTTCTACTCATTGTCATGGAAATATGCATGTAAAATGATAAGACCCACGCGATACTAGGGACCATATTCATACATACTAGTTCAGGCTATATATTTCATTGTTCATTACATACATTGCTTATATATTTGCTCACCACAAAGAGGTGTGAAAAACAGGATGATTTCTTTGTCATGTTATGTTGGTAAATTGGATCACATTATACAGCACTGTGCCAACATTGTTGAAAGATTCGCCGTTTTCCCATAAGGTTCCATGTTATTTCAGTGTAGCATAAATGATTTTCATGATCGTGACAGTGAACGAAAACTTATCAAATTCTACATGATTGTAATCTAACATCTTGAGATTATGTTAATAATATTCAAATTCATTAATTTTGAGCATGGTTTTGGAAAACGGCAAAATATTGACTGGGTATTTTAACAGTAACGTCACTTCCCCATTGTCACTATAATATAAGCCTAAAGGGCTGAATAAGCTGTGCATAAAGTCCCTGTGTATAAGGCGACCCCCTTCTTTCACCCCCTATTTTCTGGTATCAAAAAGTCTTATTCACAGTAATATACAGTAACCGTTTTATTAAATACCATTGTATCCAAAATTTAAAAAGTTGGTAGTGTTGCGGGGTAGATGTGCTGTGTCCATGTCAATTGTCAGTAAAATATTTGGAAATCATCCATCCACCTTCCCCTTCCCCCCCCCTACCCCCCCCCCCCCCAGGGGCGGGATAGCGCAGTGGTTAGCGCGTTCGGCTTCGGATCAAGAGGTCCGGGGTTCGAATCCCGCCAGGGGCACGGCAACTTTGTCTGCAGTAGAGAACTGTTCTACACGCAGTCAGGTTTGGGTGCAATGCTACACTGAATTTCAGTGCAGTACCACCCGTGGTTCGCTAGTTCCAGCCGTTGCTCGCAGGTTTCACCGCAATGCATAGCCACATGGCGTTGCGGGCTTTCTCCCTGCCATAATACTAGCAGCCGTGATATAAGTGAAATACTCTTGAAAGCGGCGTTAAACACTAACTCACTCACACTCCCCCTACCCCCGCGCAGACTCTCCCCACTCACCCATCCCCCGTGGTATCTGTCACCTTCACTAATTACTACATACATTAAGATGCTATTAACAAACTTACAGCATGATTAGAGATGATATTTACAAACCTTTACAACATTATTAAAGATGATATATACAAATATTTAAAAAAGATTAAAGATGATATTTACAAATATTAAATACAGATTAAAGATATTTACAAGTATTTAATAATATTTACAAACATTTACAGATATTTACAAATATTTAATACAGATTAAAGATGATATTTACAAAGATTAAATATCTATTAAAGATGATATTTACAAAGATTAAATATCTATTAAAGATGATATTTACAAAATGATAAATATTTGTAAAGGTAATAAATAGCTTCTGTTCTCCCAGTGCAACAGCAGACCAACCACGGGGTATCAGGTGGAGCCTTTTCTCAACACTGGAAGACCTAGACTTCGCTGACGACTTGGCCTTGCTAGCACACACACATCAGCACATGCAAGAAAAAACATCCCGGCTCAGCATGTATGCTCAGCAAGTGGGTCTGAGGATCAGTCAGAAGAAGACAGAGGTGATGATGCTGAATGTCTCCAACCCAGCACCAGTGAAAGTGAATGGAGAAGAGCTGCCAACAACTGAAGAGTTCACGTATCTAGGAAGTACAGTAAGGAATGACGGTGGGGCAGGTAGCGACATCAAAAACCGCCTCAGTAAAGCCAGGAATGCCTTCAGAATGATGACAAATGTGTGGAAGTCATCACAATACAGCACAAAAACCAAGCTACGGCTGTACCAGAGCTGTGTTCTATCAACCTTACTGTACGGCTCAGAATGTTGGAGAATGACAGAAAGCGACATCAACAAACTGTCCACCTTCCACACCAAGAACCTCAGAAGGATCCTTCGCATATTCTGGCCTCAGACCATCTCCAACCAACAGCTACTCGCCCGATGCAATCAAGAGAGCATGGACACCATCATCATGCGAAGGCGATGGAAATGGATCGGACACGTCACGAGAAGAGAGTCTAACAACATCACCCGCACAGCCCTTCACTGGACACCAGAAGGAAAAAGGAAACGAGGAAGACCCAATAACACCTGGCGTCGGACTGTTGAAGGAGAACTAAAAATCATAAACCACACCTGGGGGACCATTCAGAAAATAGCCCAAAACAGAACCGACTGGCGTACCTTTGTTGCTGCCCTACATGCCACGGGCATAACGGGCAGTAAGTAAGTAAGTATGTAACCTACGTTCAGTGAACAATAAAAACAACACAGACTTTCAATGATAATAAACGAGCTACCAATTTTATTTAGTTAAGCTTTTGGTACCAAAGAACGAATGTAGGTTTGATAAAAACTTTCACGAATTTAATAAAGCTAACATTGCAACATAAATCTTTGTATGACTTCTATGCAAAGTGAATCCATCTTCTGAGATGTTTGCATGTCACTGAAGTCATATACCAATAAGGTTTTACCAACATTGTGAAATGTATATTACTCAAAGCACTCTGAATGTGCTGCGGTGTTATACTTGGGCAATATATATGTATGAATGTTCTGTGTCGACTTCAGTTTTATAAAATCACATAGACTGTATTGCATATAAAAAATCAAGGCTGTTGTAAATGGATTTGAATTGGAAATATTAGATGATTTCTAAAGTCATTACATCTTTGCAAATTCTCGTGGAAACTATTAAGAAAGGCAAACATCTGTCCTTGAATATTGACTTGCTGTTATCAACCAACTCTTCGGTTTATGTTTAAATAAAACTAGATTTAACGTAGCATAGAAATAATGTAAACCTAGCACTACTGGCTTTTTATAATATGGTCGTGTTATAATAAGGTGGATGTGTTGTGACTGAAAATGGAATGGCGATGACTTTGGTAGCTGGTTTCTAGATTGAATGAGAGTATCTGCCATCTGCACTGATATCACTTCTACAAACCTGACACTTTCTTGCTAATGACTTTAATATAGTGTTACAATTAGGTGTAGTCTCAAATGTCATTGTAGACATGATCGAAATTAGCTTCAAGTACAACAACGACACTATTTTCATAGATGATTAATCAGGTCTTATAATGTCTTAAACTCAATTATTTATTCCTTACACAAACAAGGTATAAATTGGTACATACACCCACATATATATATATATATATATAATACTAGAAGAAAAATACAGCCATGACATTACAAAATGTACAATTGTTGGTATGAATCCTCGGTCGCTGCTTGACGATATAGAGGTTCAAGGTTCAATTCCCACTTTCATTGCGGAGTTTATTGCCATAACACGAGGCAATCGGGTCATTAATTGCACTCCCTTTCTACAATAATTTGATACATGCCTTTTAAAGGGATATTTTGTTGATGTTTACAACCAAAATATAATAATCAATGATATATTTCAAATACGCTTATGAATGTCTCAAAATGACTAAATTCTCCATTCCTTCGTAGACATAAATTGGTACATATATATACATATGTATATATAAACTGTATACTAGTATATATAATACTATAGAATATATCAATACAGTCATGACACAACATAATGTACACCCATTTGTGTGGATCCTCAATTGGCAAGGTGCTGCTCGATGACAGAGAGGTCAAGGGTTCGATTATCTCTTTCGTTGCTTACAAAATTCTCATTTCTAATTCGATAAAATTTCCGGAGGTTGAATACTTCATAACCGACCATGATAGTTATGAGATAACCAACCTGCAGAGATGGCAGGTTCTTAAACACAATTCTACCATCACAATTTAAGATCCTTGTTTTTGATTGGTATATTTTATCCTGGAACGACGGTTCGAACACGATTTTTGTGAAATGCGATTTACTGTGTTTGAATATATGATGACGTAACATTCAAGGCCAAACTAGATCTAAATTCTATACCATTTAAATAAACATGCCTAAATCATTTGATTTCGCTTCCATCATGTTTTCTTTATACGCAATTTAATCAGTATATCACTTTGGGAAACAATTCTATTTTAGGTTCACGCGTTCGGCTCCGAATGATACAAATCGATATTCAGTCTACGTTAGATCGAAAACAAATTAAAAACACAGTAGGTTTATCTCCATATTCAAAACCTAATTTTGTCTATTCTTTCGTAGATATCTTGTTTCTCGTAATAACCCCTCATTATTAAACTCAGTCAGTTTTTCTTCTGATAATAAACCCCATATGCGGTTTTATTTTAGAAATTTAGTTTTTACTTATGAAAGTAAGACCTTAAATGAAACTTTTCAGGTTGCAGATGGTAGGAATCGAACTCGATCCCGTTTGCTCCTTAAACCGGACGCTCTACCTCCACTTTACCGGGAAGCGGAAAGAACAGTGTGGATTTCCTCTATTTACAGTCATACTGTCTCTGCCTTTATATAGCGCTAGTCTGGTTGAAATACTCTTTATAACGCAGGATTTGGGAATACATTTTTTATAAAATGTAAATTTTGACATTTGACAGTTATGAAGAACACTACCCCTCATTCTTCTTCTGTGAGAAAAACCTCAATATACGATAATCGCTCACATTTACGTTTTTACGGTATCGAAATTAAATAAAAAAAACTCTACCTTGGTTATGCTTGTGATTGAAAACCGTCGTTAAGAAAGCTTCGGGGAATGAAGGCCTCAAGTTTCGCTTTCGGTAAACAAATCATGATAAAGACGAATAGTTAACGACTGTTATTATTATGCTATTTTTGCCAATATAGCGGGGAAGGGTTTATCTAAATGCTACCAGTTGAGGGCAAACTACTTACAACTCGTTATCAACTACATTATGAACAACTATCAGAGGCGGGGGCTTTTACAAATTCTCGTGTCATAGGAATTATCATCTACATGTACCTATCTGGAGAGCACATTTACAATATTTTGGGAACTATGATCCTAAACATATTGATGTAATGTTCTTTACTGTGTCAGTTGCCTTTTTATGGGACCTTTACATTTATGTGAAATGCACTAAAGGTAAATTAGCGTTATTGTAAGTTACCGGGTTTTTTTCTGAAAATAAACCCTTTCTAAAAATGAAGACCGATTTTTTAACGTGTTTAAACCTTTTTCTTTCAATCCATAACCTGACAAAATTACTGTATGAAAACTTTGATCTTTCGTAAGTCTTTCGTAAGTCTTGGCTGTTGTATATTATTTTAAATAATAAATATAGTACATCACACATGATACACTGAATCATGCACAACCAATAACTAGTACTATTATATAATAAACTGTAAGAAACATATATATATATATATATATATATATATATATATATATATATATATATATATATATATATATATATATATATAATATATATATATATATATACGATGCATAAAAAGAGATAACAATTTCTTTGTAAGGGGAATAACGCAAGTGCTCTAAATGGTTACAGGTTTTGCATAGATGAACAGTAAAAACATCATCTCCTGCTTCTTAAACAGAAATCTGTGCAGAAAGTACACAAGTTAATCAATTGTTTACCCTACACGATCTATCCTCAACACAGCTACGAAGTCCTCGCTTTATCCAGCTTATTGTCATCCTCTAGGAAGGCATGTGTCAAGTGTTCCTCCTTTAATACACTGTGGGTTTGATAGATCAATCATAGTCACACTGAAATAATAAACCAGTTGTCAGTTTAAATAAGGTCTGTTTGAAATGGCACCTTCTCCTTTTTCATGCTGTCGGCAGGATTTCCATTAAGGGCAATCTCAAGTAATCTGTCATTCGTCCTTCTAATGAAGTGATAGATATCACAACTAGTATTTGTTGTGTGAAAATGATCATGTTGTTGACGTCAAAATATCGAATTGTATGTATCAATCATTCTCTGTTGTCTGCTGTATTAAGCATTTCATTAATATCATTATCTATGGTACATCCAATTTTGATCTATATGACAACACTAAGTAGTTTAATTTGTAAATTTATATACCTGTCATACAAAAAAGATTAGCTATGAACATCAAGAAGCGAGAGTTATGATGACAGTGTATTTCTATCGTAAAAACTCATAACTTATAAACAATAACAAGCTCGTTGTACGCCGTCATGTTTAAATATAAGGTGGTGATAACAATTCCAGAAATAGATTGGTACTTAACAGATTATAAGTGTGTCAACTATGGGAGGACTCAAGCGAACGTTTGTGAAAAGGATGACATTTGGCGACGAAAACAATCACATAATGCAACTTGAAAATGTTTACAGGTGTGTTTATTACTTTAAGAATTTTTAAGAATTGAATGTCAGTTTGTATGTTTGCACTGGAAAATGAACGATGTCAAAGCGGGATTCAAACTCCCGTGAACGAGGCGAGCTTGCATATATTTGGTAGTTCATTGTTACTGTCATTGAAAGTCATGCGATAGAGGTAAAGTCAGCACAATATGTTTAGTTTGCCATTTAAACATGATCTCTATTATGCGTTTTGGTTGTTTTGCCGTCTGGTGTCTACACATACCTCATCCAGGAAGCAGGAAGTGAACAAACAAGTCCTTCATGGATAAACTTCATGTATGTTTAGCTTTGACTAAAAAACACAACATATTGACATGCTCTGATTTATAATTAAAAAGTGCCTACACTTTCACATAATTTAAACATATTTATTCAAACGAATGGATTGGGAAGTTACGCACTTAATGAAACCCTCGCCTACAGCTGCATACGGAAGGTTTATTTCAGTGCAAATATCATGTTATTTGTGTCTTTGAACCATCGTTATAACGCGAAAACTAGACCAATCACTTTGCATTTTTGCATTATAAGGAGACAGTTGACTGTTCATAACATAATCTGATTTAGTGCTTTATCGTAAACAGTTACAGTTTTGAGGCCTTGCTGCATGGAGTAAGGTTTGGCTGCAATGCTTAAATGAATTTCAGAGCAGTTTTGTCACCATATGGTTTCACCGCAATGCACTGCGACAGTGGTATTGCGGGCTTTAACCTTGCATCAATAAAATAGCAGCCGTGCTATAAGTGAAATACTCTTGAAAGCAGCGTTAAATCACCTCACCTCACCTTGGGACTACTTTCTAATTATTGTCCATTATTGGCTTCAGCAGGTAACAAATCATAAAAGTGCATGCAATCAACTAATTGCAAAGTGCATGTTGGATATGACAATATTTAGCAATTTAAAATAATCTCTCTCTCTCTCTCTCTCTCTCTCTCTCTCTCTCTCTCTCTCTCTCTCTCTCTCTCTCTCTCTCTCTCTCTCTCTCTCTCTCTCTCTCTCTCTCTCTCTCTCTTACATTACGCCATATTAGGTATTAATGATTCAATATATAATAGTTCTGACATCAACACATTTCTATGTGCTTTCATTATTTCAATCACTGTTGTCGGTTCTAAGTATTTGTAGTAAAGGTTGCAGATTGATGTTGTTGCAAACATCTGAAGAAGATAGTTGATCAGTGGCTAACACTGTTCATCTTCACGTTATATATAAATTTATGTTTGCTTCAAAATTATGATATTCAACAAGCTTTTGTTTTCATCATCTCCTTCTAATGTTTGATTAAATGATAATGCTATGAATTACAATTTACTGTCTACTGTCAGCAATGACCTAGCAGAGTCTCAAGATGAGGCAATATTCAAAGCAGTCCTGCAATTTATATCAAAGAGTAAGTGTTTGTGTTATTACTGTACGTGTCTTCACCTCTCTGATAATATCTGATTACCACATCTGTAGTAGTTCTCTCTTTAACACATATATGTTTTTATATATCTGTCATTTTGTAAAAACATGGCAGAAGTTTTGCTAAATATTCTCAATCTAAATCTATAATATTAAAATAATATAATGAGTACGATAAACTTATTCAATTTCAACACAACGTCATGATTCCAATACAAACAATAAAAACATCAAATGTCATTACGGATTGAATGAAACACGCACGTGTACAAAGGAATCAATGAATTGTCAAGAGAAATAGCACCAACAAACATACTTCTCAATTTAGCTATTCAAAGCATTCAGAAAATTAATCACAATGTTTGTTAGTACTTAAGGGTCCCTTAAATGAAATATTTCTATACATGCAAGCAATATCGATGAAATTAATGACATCCGCTATCATCTTATCCATTAGAACTATAATTTACTTTGATCTGTTATCATTTTTCGTTTGCAAAGAGCTACATGCACTGTTCATTGTCAATGAAATCAAAGAAACTAAGAAACAGTTCTAAATACAGTCGTGTAATTGATTATGAACTCAGAACAAGACATCATTAATTTAACTTTAACATCATAATGTAAAACAGCCATGGAAAGGGTATCGTGGTACTTTTATAAAGTATCATTTTAATATATCTCAAAATGCATCATTATTAATTTGATTTTAATTTTACTTTTAAAAAGTAAACAAACTTGATGAACGTAAATTAACCTACCTACACAGCTTTGTATATATTGGGAGAGTATTTAACAACAAAATGTCGAATAACATGCGAGAGAGGCTATCCTTGAGTAAAACCTCAGAAAACAAAGCTGAGCGGATCTTACTCCCATGTAGCTTTTCGACCTAGAACTTTACAACCCCAAGCATACCCGAGGTAGAGTGCTTTATCAGGCTTAGATACCTTACATACCATCATGAAAGAAATAACTGCAGAGGTGTTTTTAACACAACGAATTAAAGAAGGTCTAAAAGTTTCCCAAATGACACATTGCTGGCCACATTGCTTTTGACATTTAAGGAAAAGCAAATCAGTCGAAGGTCTCACAAGTGACATTTGATTAGTCTGATGATCGCACCCTGCTGTACACGAATAAAGTTGCATCAAATTATTAATCATTGATATTTCAAATGTGATAAATAGTGCCATCAAAGTGTCTGAATCTCATCTAAAAGATTATCAGTCATACCCTAATTCGCTTTTGTCTGACCCCTTTTAGTAGTGTAAGTGTGCTTGCTGTGGGTTGACAGTTGCGGGTTAGATTACACCGTATTCGTGTTAATTATTTGTGATTGTCACACTGAAGATACTATTAGACTATTGACTAGAAGTGTTTATAACTTCGAACTGCATACATGTACAACATTTAGAATAACTTTGCGGTTATAGTCTTACACCTTGATATGTTGTTCCATCTAGTAGGTTATGTTCAGGATAAAACATGACCGGCGGGAATTATTTAAAAGTAAGCCCGATTCCCGTGGGAGATGTCAATGGGCCAAAGGCCCACAGGCATTTCCAAAGGGAGGATCATTAAGGTAATTGCCCTGGGCAGTGGTACATGTTTAAGATATTGCCCGAGGAAGCGAGATCGTGTCCGATTTGAGGGAAATTACGTGAAAAATGTCCCCGAAGTACAATAAAGTGACGTCACTGGAAGTTTATAATAATAGAGAATATTTTTGAATGTATGTCACGTCAAAATTGACATTGACTATAAATACATGCTTGATCAGTACAATGCTAAGCTGTATCCACGTTCTCTGTAAGAAATGATTGGCAGATAATTGACATTAGGTACCATTTGGGAAATCAATGTTAACAACTGTATAATTTGGAAACAATCGAATATTCAGTGTGATATGTGAGTTTTCTATAAAAAAAAGTGTATTTACATGAAAGGTTGTGCTCATTGTGACATTGTTTAGGTGTTTTTATTCTCCTATTTATTCTTATTATGCACTGCTAACCAAAGGTTATGTTTATTCCCATTGAAATAGACAAAACCATAAATCATGTGTTGACATGTATAACCACACGGCAAAACATAAACGCTAGGCGAGTACTTCCCTATGATCACGTGACATGTTCATCCTCACCATTCATATAATGACAATGCTAATAACATTGTTTATGACCCCAGAAATGTTCTGTTCTGTATATTGAAGGTAGACACGATCAATAAAGCATTACAACATAGATAGCATCAACATTCCTACAATTACCTATGTATTGGTTCATTGGGTGAATGCGAACCATGCATCGCGGCTGTACTGTTAAACTGCAAGCATGTTTACCGTTACTTGGGATCCGAAATATAACATATAATATAAAATATAAGTATCACACTCTTTGGAAAATGTGTTAGTTAATTGCATAATAGTTAAGGCATATCCATTATCATTAAGAAACGCAAATACGAACACTTTGATATAGAGAAGGTGCGAGATACTATTTTTTTTTATAAATTCATTGTTAACCAAACAGGACAAAATATTTAACCAAAGGTCCGTGCAGCCAACTGTCGCATCAAGGATGACATATGTCCAGTGCGATTCATCTGTGGGCGGAGATGATAAATAAAGGATGAATTATCGGCCATGTGTATTCTGAATAAGGCATATTTGAAATGTAAGACACTTGTTTTCATAGTATTGACAGTTTTATAAACTGACGGGCAAAAGAAAGTATAACACTCACTTGTTTTCGATTAATTCAATATTTTACAGAAATGAGATGCATTTGATTATGGCACGACACGATAACACCTTTCGGCAGTACTTTGAATGAGTTAATTGGTGCCTGGTTGATTTTGTTAAATGAAATGTATTTGTTTAAAGAAGACAGGGGTAAGAAATGAAAATTTCACCAGCATGCCTCTACCATGTTCAAAATGTTGTAATTGTGTGCAGGACGAGGCGCATTTATTGATTTTCACACAAAGTATGTGTTATATGTAATGAACAGTTGTGTTTTATCAAATTTAATTTGGGGGAATTTCAAAATTTAAATTCAAAATTTTAATATATATTTTAGAAAATCGCGATATATATAGATATATTCTTTGACTGATTAAGTGTTTTGGACTAATTTCCCAAATTAGACAGTTTTTGAATACGACACCGACTTTGAAAAATATACAGATGATAAATACAACTGAGTGATATACTTTCTTTTGCCCTGTAATGTAGAATACGTTTAGATTAATAATCAAGCATAAAGTTCAGTAATCATTTACCATTTTAAAAGATTTTGTCATCTGTATTTCAAAGGATCAAGTGAAAACAGAAAGAAATAATATATGAAAATGATCAATATTTCATTGCTTTGATATCAAACAGCATATATAATTGATGCTTTTATGTGGCTTTATATTCTGATCAGTATTTAAAGATCCAACTTTAGATCACATTATGAAGTTTAATTTAAAAAGGGCTAGAGTTAGCTATGATATATGTTAATCTAAAAGAGAAAGTTCTGATGAAAGTTACATCTATTGACAGATTCCATCTTTCTATCATAATTACATATAATAGGCACGATAACAAGCTCGCTGGACTGTTCTTCTTGTAAGCTGTCAGGTTTAAATATAAGAGGACGATTATAATGTCAGAAATAGATTGGTGCTAAACAGATTATTGGTGTGCCAGATCTGAGAAGAACTTCACTGAATTTATATGAAAGAGTTTTACATTTGATGACGAAAATCACTTAATGCAACTTGTAAATGTTGACAGAAGTGTTGAGTAATTACTGACTGAACTGTTTGTCTGTCACATTCATTTCACGAATGTTATGAATTACAGAGTTGAACCACCTCTTTTAATCAAACCTTACCACATATAGTAATTATTGAATATTACCTTGCAATAATTTGTAAACCTACGAACATTGAAGGTATTATTTAATCTGAAACATTATTCCCTTGTCATACAAAAAATGTTCGAGTTCACTTTGTTTAGTATATTCCTAGAAGCGAGAGTTACAGACACATAATTATCCAGTCGTCCTATCTTCACATAATGGGCACCATAACAAGCTTGATGTTGATGAGATAGATTGGCGATAAACCGATTGTTTGTGTGCCAAATCTAAGAGCAGTTAATGAAGCCGATATATCGTACACGTGTTTGTTGAAAAATTTATTTTGGTCTCGAGTGGCAACCTGGTTAATGTCCAATATTCTCATTCATTTCACTAGTAAGAAGATCAGAGAAGTGTATCATCTTTACTAGTTTGATCTATGGGTTTAACCTTTTGAACGGACCTCTTTGAGCAGGCTTTCTAGATCCCTATTACAAACTACTTTGTTGGGTAATGATTGATGTAGATAGCTTTCATGCACTGTTATGTCACGAAAAATTACTTAATGGGAAACCTGGAAACTGTGTACGTCACAAAGACATGATATGCTTATGTACCGATACATGTGTGCATGAGATTGTTGGATTCGTGTATTTGTTGAAGTGATAAACTTCAGATGAAATGTCAAAATCACCAAACTGAATGTTTGACTTGGAAATGTTTGCTCCTACCTATGTTCTATTTAAATAAATATATCTGATTCATCACTTTCCTTATTTTGTAACACTCATGGTTTGGCCTTCAGATCGTTTAAACATATCAACACTTGGCATGTTTTTATTTGAACCTCGTACACTAATTACCTACCTTTAAATGGTGTAAGCTTACATGTATGGGTATAATTTGTCGATTAATCTTGTGAACCAAACTAATATGATACTGTACTTTATTCTGCCATTTAAGGATATCTCAGAGATATTAAACTAATAAACTGTATTGAAGTTTAACTTAAAAGAACAATTAAAAATTATTAGGTTTCAATTTTTTAAATTATCTACTTGTCACATAAGGAATTTGTGTTAAAACGGGTATCTTAGTGAGGTGGTTTTCCTAATAAAGTTAATTCGTTAGGTTTGGAACTGTCTTACAATACATATGCAAGAAAAGCAAGGCTTCATAAAACACATTAAGATAGTATAACATAACTATATGACTATGTACAGATTTAAGGCGTTGTAGCCCGCAAAATGGTTGACCATTCCAACATTGTACCATATCTAAAACTCTACTCGAGTGTTTTGGTATCGCTACATCAGTCAGATCACATGAACTACCTTCGAGTGGCCATTTTAATGTGAACACATTAAAATGGCCGTTCGATCGGAAATGGATTCGCATGGCTTAACCGAACTATGTACATTCTTTTTAGAAATATTTTTTACTGATTTAGTAGTATTATTTAGCCATTTGTAACACGTATCTAAAGTTTTGTGAGAGCAATTTATTTCAATAAGAAAATCGTGCTACAGCGCCCTCAAGTATTTGAAATAATAAATTGCCTTTGTGCTATATTTATCATTATCTTGCAAGAGCAGTCATACTTACAAATGTCCATTTTTTAATTGACTTTTGCTTTATAAGTTTTGAATTAAAAACTGTGTCCTATTTGTCCAATTTTTATGAATGTCTAACAAGAGCAGTAATATGTAAAACTACCATATTTTAATGGCTTTTGAATTCTTGGTATTCAAAGCTTGTGTGTTATATTTGATATAGTATATGGATGTGTTTCAACCTGAAGACGTGTTTCACTCCCACTTAAAAGATTATTTTCCATCACATCACAGCGTTTATCAACAACATAGAGTGACATGTCTGGCTCTATAACACAGATGTACACCTTAGAGTAGTATTTGCTGGACATATATTTGATTTCCAAGTGCCAGGTTCATTATCTGAGTCTGAATGGGAATCTGACCAAATAGTTATGTGAGTGACATGGTAATAGATTTGCAACTGAAGTGAAGGGGCTCAGACCACTCACAACATTCGTTCACAAAGACCCAGACAGTGTCTGATAATACACGTATCGGGATGGTGGATCAATTAATGTTTATAAACATATCAAACATTTACAAACTTATTTGAAATGCTTAAATTGAATCAGGCAAGATGTGTGTTGTTATATAAATTATCCCTTCTATGACCTTTCAAACAATGAAATGTAAACAAGTGCTGTAGCTTTTTAATTATGTGTTTCGTTTGTCGGATTCAGACTTGGCCATCAGAGAAAATTTTCATTGATCAACCAAATTCATTCCTTCACAATACACTTCCCAATATCATAATAGTTGCACAATGATGACAGGGATCTAAATCTATTTTCAGGAGTATTTACTAACGGTTTAGATACTGTAAGTGTGCCCAAGGGATTGTAGGGTGATATAAAGTGTAACTAAATTAAACATATCTCGTCACTAGGATCCGATCATGTGATAGTTTGGAAGTAAGCTGTGAATCTATTGAATGTGATTTCAGACTAATATCAACATTTTATAAATATGGTATCGTATATAATAAGGTTGTCTCAATTTCTGCATACCCTTGTCTGTGCTCTCAGAAACCCCAATACGCAAGTGTAAACATAATCATAATTTTGATTTCAAACACAGATATAACGTAAGGATGAATAGTGTTAACCACAGTTCGGCAATGTTCTTCATATGTATGTATAGGTTGATCACCCCACAAGGTAGTTGTTGAAAACAATCTGCGAGGGCGTCAGCCCGAGCAGTGTTAATTTCAATAACTACCGCAGTGAGGGTGATTAAACGACTTACACCACTTGGGCAAGTTATGTCCTGGGCGGTTATATCTTTGCCAAACCGTTTCTAATAACTTGCCCTAGTGGTGTAAACTACAATATCAATCTGCAGCATTAACTACAAATAATGATAACCGACAACATTGATTGCAATAATGATAGCATACACTGTAGTTGTAAATAATGAAACACAAACTGATAACATACATTTTGACGGCAAATTCGAATGTGTTGATTTCAGGAATACTACATAGTGAATCATTAATACCATATCTGGCATAATGACATAAATCTGAAAAACATTTCACTGTATGTACACGATCCTTAATGAACGGTAACCATGCAATTAGTTGATTGCATGCACTTTTGTGATTTGTAACCGGCTGACGGTCAATTATGGACAATAATTCGTCCCTAGGTGATGTGAGGCGATTTGAGATTTACCGCTGCTTTCAAGAGTATTTCATTTGTAGTACGGCTGCTGGTATTAATCTAAGGAGAAAGCCCACAATACCACTGTGGCTATGCATTGCGGTGAAACCATGCAGTGACAACAACTGCGCTAACATTTATTGTAGCATTGCAGCCAAACCTTACTCCATGCAGCACAGTTCTCTACAGAAGTTGCCGTGTCCCAAACGGATTTTTGAACCGAAGTCGTACCACTGCGCTAACCACGCCCTCTCTTGTCCCTACGGATTGTTGCATTTGAGATGTGCATTGTATACAGGACGTGTTACATGTACATTGTATGTGCTACATTGTTGTGGTCATTAGATCAAAAATAAAAATATGGAAGAAAGTATTAGAGATGGTGAGTTGGTTACACACATACACAAATTTAATCTGAAATTGATTCTCAAAATATCACTATATTATTAAATATTGAATTGAGGCTATAAGATATAGGATTTGCAGTAAACAGATGCTCCTTTTCAATATTGTTTCTCAAAGTCTAAGTGTTAGACTAGTGAGTTAGTAACTGAAGCTATAGAACCTTAATAATCATAAAACAACACTTCTTGAAACACACATATGGAGACACATATCCTTGATTGTATTGCCTGAATAAGCATTCATCCCGCTAACTCATTCGGAGGATACGCATTCGGAGGATATCAACAAGTATCAAATTAACTTTAAATGACTAGGAAACAAAACCACTATGGTTGTATTCTAAACATAGAGACCTTTTAGTGTCATATATTGAAAAAGAACAGAGAACAAGGATCAATTTTGACTGAACGAAGTCAATTAAATGGAAGCAGAATGGTGATTGTATTCGTAGCTCACAGAGGATGATTCTGGAAACATCACGCAAACCTCTCGAATGTAGCTGTCATCCTGGTTCCATGTTACTGACTTTGTGCGTTCAAATCATCCAGTTGTTGTCACATTGTTCAAATGCCAAAATAATCATAATGTCCAAATTCTAAAATGATCTACTCTAGGACCGTATCAAGCACGTGCATTGTTGCGTTCGTATTATATTTCCTGTTCAAACTTGATGTCCTCAAAACCATATTTATTCACATTTGAGTATATTATAACTACTGTCTAAGTGTAGCTATATTTTCAGTTACTATTCTTCCTTCGTCACTGTGCAAGATTGACCTCAAATTAGTTTGAAATAAGTGAAATACTGTCAAAATAACAAATGTAAAAGGGGTTCACTCAAAATCCAATCAAAACACCTTGTAGCAAAACAAATACATGCGTGTAAACCAAATTTAGTAAAACTTTCATTTTATGTATTAGACCAGTTTATTATTCACTTTTGACAAACACTCGTTAATTCTTATGTTACAACAACAAACAACATCCTAAGCGAATTCCCTGCTCATGCAAATAGAAATGTAACTTTGCATATCAATGCTCCGATTCCTATGATGTACGGTGCTTTAATCACTCACATTCTATACAAATGTTTTGTTTGCTATGTTGAATAGCTATCAACAAATCCATTCTTAGCATGAAATATGTTTAAATGACAATTCTATACCTATATTGATGTATGTACATGGTGTTTATACATGCAGCTATTTTCTGTATAAGCAAAATTATAGGCACTTTTAATTGTTAATCATGGGATGCCAGGATGTTGTACGGTCTCTGAAATGTAATCAGACATGCAAAAGTTAACATACAGGAAGTTTATCACAGAAAGAATAAATAACAGTCATATAATTATACACTTTTCTGTTCACTTCCTGCTTCATGGGTGAGATATTTGGAGTCGCCAGACACCATGACAACCACAAGACCATGTTTAATTGATAAACTAAAATCATAGTGCATCTATGGCATGACATTCAACAATTTCTGACAGTGGAACAAACTGTATGAAGTGAAACTATCAACTATAATTTTTGAGCTTGAATCTATAAACTATTCTGATTTCAATTCATAACACTGAAAGATCATTGTAGACTTTATTAGATTGCAGATCCCATTGAATAAACATCATATAAGGCTTTAGTCATGCCTATCTTGTCACAAATCACGTGATCTAAATTCTTTTTAGCTTTTCCTGTAAACGCCTCATTAACTGCAACAACGCCATTCATATATAGTCTTGGTATTTTGATATATGTTCTCAACAGAACGCAAATATCGGTTTTTCCAAACTAAAACGATGTACAGTGTGAAATTCGGGTTTTTTCGCCTGTCTTATTCTCTTACAGTGTCTGATAAATTGAGAGCTGAGGAATCCAGTGGTCTGATTCCCGTCACTTCAGTGCCAAGTCTAAGCTGCGGAATCGTTCTGATAAGCTTCTCTTTTGAGTAATGTATCTGTCGATTGTTCAGTCGAATATCCGTGATCTGAATATGTACGTCTGTGCTAGAGATTCACATCTGACATTAAGGGCTTCTTGAAAGCCGCCTCGTGATGGTAGAATCAGATGAAGACTTGTAAGTGTGGATCAGAGCATCTGTCTGGCTAAAGAGATTTCAAGTATACTTTTTAACTTTATTTAATGAACAAAGCGAATCAGAGTCTTATTTCGATGATGAAAACAATACTTTTGTCAGGGACAAAATCCTACTGTCATTTCTTTCGAAATGCTGCATCCTTTTCGGATAGATTTGGTTTAACATATTTTATTGAAATAAGGTTAAATGGATTAGGCACAAGTGAGACACGTACTAGGACATCTCGTATATCTGAGTTTGACATACATATGATATTTATTCGCGAAGAAGGGTCTTATGAAAATAACTTATCTTCATGGGTGATTGACACTTTTTATAGGATAATCAGTTTCTCGCGTGACAGTAATTGTGATAATGCATAAAAACAATGTACATGTGTCATCTCTGAATAACTATGTTGAAAACACATTAAAGTATATGTTAGTAAAAATAAAATTCCTTCAATGCATTCTCGTTAGTTCCATTCTTTGGCCAAACCTCCGTTCCTACTTCAAAACAATGAGACATTGATTTCAACATTTACACTGCGATTAACTTCTAGAAATTGGCTGAAAGAGATATATAAGTTATGTAGGTGGGGTAATGGCATGGAATACAATGTTTCGGGCAATTTTCAAAAAGGGGAAATATGAAATATTGAAAATAAGTCAGCAGTGAAGGTGTAATTATTTATGTTTGTAACACTAAACATATCAATCCTACACTATATGATTTCAAAATATGTTTTTGTCGTTTGTGTCATCCTTCTTTAAATTGTCATACAGTTCAGGTTATGTTACGTTTTAACTATTGGGATCAAGTACAGTATTTAGACACTAACATTGGCTCTAAGCTAACTTGATATGATAATGCTGATTAATTATGCAAAAACGGCCAGTAGATTGTATATTTCAGATCTATAGACACTTAAATTATGTATTATTCTATCATTGTTTGATAAAATATTATGGAAAGCATATAACTTTTAACCTTTTTGGTTGGTTTAGTCATACACAAATTGTCAAAGGGGGGAATTATATGTATATATATATATATATATATATATATATATATATATATATATATATATATATATATATATATATATATATATATATATATATATATATATATATATATATATCTACTAATTTGGGAAATATTTTGAAGTAACAATATGGTGAATTGCAATGGTCAATGTTCATTCGTTTTCAAATCACAACCAAATCTTTCAGTTAATATTTGATCCTAAGTTGATCACTTTAACATATTCATTAATTCAGTAGCGAGATTACACATTCATCCTATTAGCATGACTTTGTGACACAAAGCTCGTTAGGTTCCCAGTATGTTCCCAGTTCTTGTTATATCAATGAATTAATGCATGGTGATATTCCAAAAGCAACTATGCACAACGTATAGGTCTCATGAGTCATTAATGAATTAGACAAATAATTCAATAGTCACTGTCACTAAGTACTAAGCACACCTGGAAATATTTCCAGTTGCATTATGTGATTGTTTTTGTCGTCAAAATAAATCCCTTTCACAAAATGTCACTAAAGTTCCTCTCGCATTTGACGCACTAATAATCTGTTAAGTACCAATCTATTTCTGGAATTGTTATCGTCACCTTATATTTAAGCCTGACAGCGTATAACGAGCTTGTTATCGTGGCCATTATATGTAATTACTATAGAAAGACGGGACAATGATCCATCTGTAAATAGATGTAACTGTCATCAAAACTCTCGCTTCTTGATCTACATGGATCATAGCTAACAGTGTGTGTATGAAAGGAATATCAAGTTTTCAAATCAAACTACGTAATGTGATCTAAATTGGATGAACTATAAATAATGAGAATAAAATTAAATGCTTAATAAAACATATAACAGGGAATGATTAAAATAACTATGCTATGATAATTTTGCACATATAACAAATACTAGTTGTGATATGTATCACTCCGTTAGAAGGGTGAATATCTTTGGCGAATGACAGATTACTTGAGATTGCCTTTATTTGAAATCCTGACCAGAAGATGAAACACAAGAGGGTGCCATTGCAAACAGACCATATTTAAACTGACAACCGGTTTATTATTTCAGTATGACTATGACTGATCTATCAAACCCACATTGTATTAAAGGAGGAACACTTGACACATGCATTCCTCGAGGATGACAGGAAGTTGGATAATGCAAGGACTCATAAAGTTCATAGATGTATAAAGGATTAAGTCGTCTTGAGTAAACAACGGATTTACCTATATGCACTTGAGGTCTTTGAAATCTTCCTTCCCTATGTACTTGTATAGAAATTTGTATTTATATGTATTTTATTTGTCTTTATGATCTTAACATCAATAGTTGGAATGGATCAAACTTGCGAAAAGGTCTAGGAAGATGTATGATAAACTTATGCAAAACGCCCCTAAAGACAATAATGACAGAAAATATATTTAACCGATTTATATTGGAATGAACTATTTATACAAGGTTCTTACACTTGATTATATAATAATGTGGTATTTGTGAAACATCCGTGTATGTTGGAGTGTATCATGTGTTATGTACTAATATGTTATGAAATAGATAGAGATTAATAACCAAATATGTTTTCCTTATCATTTAAGTTATGTATTATAATGCGACCCTATGGCGAGCATAATACATTATACATATATTTATTAAAAATATTGCATATCAATGATAGGGAAACGCATGAGGTTCTTAATCTCTTTATCATATAACTTCATTAATAAAATAAGCGTTTAAGGCAAAAGTGATAATTGACTTGACCCAATTACAGTGGAGTAATTTCAATGACACTACACCGAGGTAAAGGTCACTTTATCGGCGATATATTGTTGGGAACTGCTTGGAAATAATCCTGTATTAAGCATTTGAAAAGACACGATGTGTACGATTAAAAACAACATTTTGGACAAATGAACAAAGATTTCTTGTTCATGGCAATATTTGTATCACTCAAAAACACTCATAAATGGTAAATCAATTGGTCACGTAGCTTGAGCAATTGAAGTTACTCTAGTTCCAACGTTTGAAAAGCTACGTTGCGTGGCTGATTCTGATTCCTTCATGACGGTATTTTGTTGTTTCCGGTGTTTAAGACAATATCTATGGATGTGCCTGATACCATATGTTCATTCCTCAAGAGCTACACAATATTCTTTCGATCGACTGGGTGGTAGGTGGTAGGCCACACAGTGTCACATAAACAATTATTTGTGCACATGAAATTGATGCTACTTGCTGACGCTATTGGTCATTGATGCACTGAAATGTTGTATTATGTTTAAACAAATCTAAAATTACCTTGACCGTATTACCAATATAAATGCACTCTACCGATCAGAGGATTTCCTTCTCTGTATATTCAAGCGGAAATACTCGGGTTAACTCCCGATTACACTTTCAATGATTGGTAAACAGTTTTAGGATTCGCATGAGTTAAGTGGAATTTTTCGAAAGTAGTTCATATATTTTACCTTTGACCTGTTTGTATATTTATCAGATTTTGATACCAAGTTTATGAGTTTTTTTGCATCGATAACAGCTTACTTTAAGGAAAGATCTTGCTAAATACAGTGATAAACTGTTTGAGATGCATTCTAGAAGTTGGTGTGATGAAGAAGACAAATATTGTATGGATGATCAACTTCTTTATTAATTATAGCTATTGTTAATAAAAGAAGTTCATCCATAACATATTTGTCTTCTTCAAATGTTATCAAGTTATAGATGGAAGGACCAAAGTTGAAAAATCTTAGAGTATAATAACTTCCCCAATTCAGAGACATCAATAAGCATCAACAAGTCCTGAATCTTTAAGACATCAACCATTTCCTTAAAATCACACCCTTCACTTGAAACTTGTCCTATATATCTGCCTTGATGCAGACATTTTGTTATTCAGCTAGATGGTATATAACCTCCTCAGCTATTATCAAAGATGCAAATTTGTATTGATGAAATCGGTCTTAAATGTACAAGAAATAGTTTCTTTTCAAAACACAAACCTAGTGAACTTCAAGTAAAGCTTATTTACCTTTAGTACTTTTGGATAGATGTAAAGCTCGTAGAAATGCATGCAACATGCATGCATGTAATTATCGTCAGAATCATAATTTCCGAAATAGTGTGGATGGACAATAATCAACAAAATATTTCTTCAAATAAATCCAATGTGCTACTACTAAACGACTGAAACACGTGCACAAAGAGTATCTAACGAAGCAATTGGAGACAGTTTTAATTTTTTTTTTAAAAGTATTAAAAATGTTCGTGCTTACCTTGCACGTGCTGAATGATAAGTATCTAAGCTTCAATCATGCTCTCAACGGAAGTACCTTTTGAAAGTGAGTTAGAGTGTAGGAAGTTTTCATAAAAAGAGATGGGAATTTCTTAAAGTAATAGGTCATTAATTTAGTGAATGATTATGTTCTATTCACAGGTTATGGTCATCGTCTAATACGGAAAACGAACACTTAAAGTGCCGAAGGTCCACACGATGACGTAATTATTTAGATGCTGAAGTGGCTGTTAGTTTAAGCTGTTATATTGGATATTTTCTTATAATTTATTTTATATTCTTCGTGTTATTTCAAGAGTCTGGATAACAAATAAAGTAAAAAAATCACTTTGTTTAAGTTATTGCTTACATTATAATAATAACCCTCAAAAATTGCCGGACCAGTAAAGTGGAGTATATTTAGATGCGCTATGAAAAAATATCACATAAGCTATATCAATAACAAATATTTCCCTCATTAGTAAACGTGAGGACAACATACTTTTCCATATCTAGTATCAAATGGTTCCTCGTTACATTCAAGAAGAATCAGAGTCAGTCACCTGTGTTCCATCATTAGATAATGTACACAAAACATCGCAGATGATTCATATACATCAAAGGGCACACATACATAAGACCTGATGAATAATCAATGAACATGGTGTCAATGTTCTACTTGAAGCTTATTTCGTGTAGTAGTGTTCTTTGATTTAAACATGGTATATGAAATGTCCCAATGGCATTTACGACTACACTGAAATGTAACACTACATAAGGTCATTAACAATAATGTGCCTGGTTTGCAGACACAATATCAAGATAGGTGAGTCACTCCCATTAAATCTAGAATGAAGCTACCAAAGTCTTGCCACTATCATAACACAGTCACACTTCGGAAACATTTGACCTAATATTGTACAACGGCAGCAGTGCTTGGTCTACAATTACTTTCTAGGTCAGGTTTATCTCGATTTGTTTAAATGTGAAGCAAATTCACAGGACAAAAAGATGTGGAATCCGCTTACCGGATCCTTCCGGATTCTCCCAAAAATTGGCGGATCCTGATGAATCCTGCAAGTGGATTCCACCTCTTTCTGTCCTTTGAAATGGTTGGTTGATAATAGGAAAAAAATACATTTGCATTTCGTAATAGTTTCAACAAAAAATTTCAATGATAATGTATTGACTTTAGAAATATACTTTTCAAATGCATCTACAACTCCTTTTCTGATAAACAATGCAGTGCAGGTGAATTTATAATTTAAGTAGAAACATTACAGTGCAACATTCATACAAAAATATTGCACTAGTGTAATACCACAGGACATGTAGCGTATTTTGACATCACGATGTTGGTAAAGCCACTACTGTTAATTGACTACATTGACAGGCAAACATCTTAGATTGTTTCACTTTGCATAGAAGTAATAAATGGAATAATGTTGCAATGCAATCAATCTTACTTTCGTTCTTTGGTACCATATGATTTAATAAATAAAATGGTAGCCTGTTTAGTATCATTTATAGTCTGCTGTTTTTATTGTTCATTGAAAGTAGGACACACAGGGAACAAACAACTGTCTGACAACACACGTGTAATTATCATAAATCACAAGAACAGTACTAAAGCTGCCGAAACTTCTTAGAAACTGGACATTTTTCAGAAGGAGATCGGTATAGGCGATGTGTTTCAATGATGATAACATGAGTATTAACTGACTCGACAACTAATATCCGTCTGTATACCAAAATGAACATGTCACGCTCTCCTCCATTTGTTCTATAATCAACATGTTGGACACACAATAAGAAAACAATATATCTTACAATTAAACGTCTTTTGGTATGATATGGGCCAGAATCGAATCCAATCCTTATGGGTCATAGGTGGACATTTTGTCAACTACGCTACAATCCCTGTCCTTCAGCATATATGATATACTTCTTTGTATGTAACTATATGCAACCTTTACCTATTACATGGCGTCCAGGACACCCTATACACAAACAAATGAACTCTACTGAATTACACTCCTGAATGTTCAATTGAAAAATATTTGTTTGAAATAGATATTATCAATCGAGTTAGTTTTGCTTTTACAGAACCAGTGCTAAACTCTTACATAATCTGACATATCTCAAACCTGCATAAACCCATTTCCCCCCATTTACCTCTACCATTAAGCCCTGACCTTTTACATCACAGGTGTACATTCACATTTGTATTTTCACTCAGAGGACCTGTGTTACATATTATTCACTTAAATATCCATTTTTGTTCTCCTAATATATATTTAGATTTTTTTTTTTTTCCTATTTCTGAATTGAAATGGAGTTATTTCGGAATTGTTTTTGTTTTGAGTCAAAAGTGCCAATGTACCACAGATGTAAACAAAGTCATGTTAGATTTTCTCTCTCAAAGCCTTTTGATTTCAAGCCCGATACCACAGTGAAGCCTTCCTACTTCATCGGACTCAAGAAGAGTGATGCCTTTGAGCACTCTGTATGCAGCCTTAAGCTTTAGATCTACCTACACGCAAAATGAAGGATTATCATCACCGCTTTTGACCTAAAAAAGAGTGCAAGTAAGTTAGCACTTTTAATTTGAATTAATATGAATATAATTGTAATATGAATGTTGATATTGCTCTTCTATTGAAGCGCCTTTCAAAGATAAATTCATAAGAGTCAATATTTTAAAACTTTATAGGATTAAGGTAAATGAAAATTTAAAAGATTTCAATAATCAAATTCTTGTCACTTTGTTTGTATAAACCTAGTTCTTGAAACACCATCAGGAAACTTAATATTGCCACTCATTAAAACCTACATTTCCCTGAAATGTATAAGAATTGTTGCATACTAAACCAGTGATATTTTGATGTTGTTAATGTTATAATGTTGACATTTATGAAATACCACCGAATGATTCAAATATGCCAAAGTGAGTAGATAGTGAAATGTATATATCTGCCAGAAACACAGGCTGGGGAGGAAATATGGATATGGGTATACAATATATATAAAACAAGGTTTTTCACCCCGATTTTTTGTCTCCGGATTTTGGTCTCCGAAATACATATCCCTCTCAAAACCATCATTAAGGCAAATGGTAGGACAAACTCCAGAACAAAACAACAGCCTAAAGGCGTAGTTTACAACGTCAGTTGCATCTGTGGGAGCAACTGCATTGGGGAAACATCCAGATCACTCGACATACGCATCAAAGAATACAAAACATCCACAATCAAGGCAGACAGCAAACCAGCCATTTCGGAACACATCACCAAATTTGCTCAACACAACACCAACTGGAACGCTATCAAAACACTCGCAAACAATAAACATGATTACACTCACCGCAGTTTTCTGAAGCATTGCAAATTTTAAGACATAAACCTTCTTTGAATAGAGATCAAGGCTATTTCATCCCATCAGCTGACAACCACCTAATCCACAAATAATTAATCCAATCTACTCTCTGGCTTCCATCATCATCCCGCCCACTAATTGGTTAAACTCCCCCCTGCTTTGTTATCCCATCCCGAGTTTATTGGGTTAATTAACTTCCCTCCACTGGTATCCATGTTCTCACTACTTCACTTGTTTCTCCCATTCATGTCATTGTTATATCATCTTGTTGTCTTTGTTATCTTATTATCATACAAACATGTATCATGTATATAACCTTCTTTTTTGTATCATCTCTCCCATATTCTTGACAACGGTATAAGGATCTATACCGAATTATACCACTAGGGTCCGTTATGTCTATTGTTCTCAGAGGGGTTATTTCACATAACCTTGATAACCGCCCTAGGGCAATTATTTGAATTAAAAAAAAAAATTTTCACTTGTAATGATCATTTTCTTTACATCTCATTCATTAAACGTACGTAAAAACAATATTCCCACGTGGTATAAGCCGTTTAATCACCCAAAACTGCGATAGTTATTTAGATTAACTCTGCTCGGGCTAACGCCCTCGCATAGTTAATCTAAATAACTACCTTGTTTGGGTGATTAACCTATACATGTCGCCATTGTTAACTAAAGAAGTTGATCATCTATAAATCCCTTGTCTTCTTCGATGTACATGTTGTTTTCAATGTAATCGCTAAGTGACATCATGTGCATTGTGTTCGCCAATGCATTGTTTTTCTTAAACATCGGTCTTAGCTCTATGTCACCTTTCTAATTAGAGTTATTTCACTTTAATTATGCCAGATGAGTCTTGCGGCGTTTCGATAAAAAGTTGCAGCCAATTCTAGGTCAGGTCAGGTCAACAGCTCATCTCTCATTGGTCGTCGGACGGTCCTCAGAGCAAGGTTACCGTCCGCTCCCCAGCAGCTTCCACTCAGATGAGCTGACTCCAACCACTTAAAGGTACATCCATTGTGTTGTTGGGAGTCACATATTGCAAACGTTATAAATGGTGTTACTTTATCGAGAAGTACCGACTGTTACCGAAAAGTACCATTTTGATGATAGTAGACTTAGCATATTGACGATATGAAGGTAAACGTACTGATTTCTGATCGAAAACCGGATAATGCACAGCGTGTATCGCGTCAATTGGTCAAACGTAATGTTGGAATCTTATTTATAACAGACAAAAAGACAAATTTGAGTTGACAATGTTTAATAGGTCACATAACTACTGTGCATGTATGTGGGACGTGCAGTTTCGGTTTCTGCACATGTATAATGATGTTAATAAATTTTAATGGGAAACTAGTAATTATGATATATTTGGCGATTGGGGATAAATATGCAAGCTGAGTTAATTTATTTGTATTATAGACAGCACATGTAGTGAGTTGGAACGTATTAAAGCCAAAAAATTTTTTATGAAACAATGGATGCACCTTTAACTGTCAGTGGAGGCCGAGGACCTTATGGACCCTTTGAAAAATTCCATCATTGCAATCATGATGACAGGACGGAGGGGTGACAAAGTTGGTGGATATCCAACTCCAGGAAGTCCCGCAGTCCATCTCCTCATTGGTGTTTAGTATGGATATACAAACGTTATTTCACGTTTCCGGGATTAACCTGGCATCTGCCAAGTAAAATACTAGTCACAATTGAAAGAAGCAATACATCTTAAATAATAATAATAATACGTTTGGAGAAAGATCCTTGCAAGATATATACTTTACACGTCAGATACATATGTACAATAAAAGAGCATGTGATAGCAGTTTATGAGAATGCATACCAGTCACAATATGCCTGTTTATGTATGTCTTTATCTAAAATGTACAATGCCTTCCCATGTATTATTCAATGGCAACACTCTATTAAGACGTATCCATTTGAAAATTGATATTGAATCTTCGAAATGATTAGACATCATAGATCTGTGGTTAAGATCACCCCAGTTACTCGTCACACCGTAGGTATTGGTTGCTATTGTACATTGCACATACGTACATAGGGACACAGTGTTTGCTTGTAAATACTTACGCCTGTACTTTTCACAGAAATACATATCCACAGTGTTTAAGACTCGGAAACAAATGACCGAACTGATAGGAGTTACATACCCAATTTCACTAATTCATTAACACTTCCTACAGACACTTATGGTCTTTTAACATATGCTCATA
This sequence comes from Gibbula magus, assembly GCA_936450465.1. Lineage (NCBI taxonomy): Eukaryota > Metazoa > Mollusca > Gastropoda > Trochida > Trochidae > Gibbula > Gibbula magus. The sequence goes on along the minus strand of OW388303.1, from coordinate 50,895,790 downwards.
GTCTTACAAAATCGAAACCTTTGTTTCTTAAAACCCTTGTATTCGATGTACATATAGCCAATGGTCGATAATAAACTTGGCATGAATACTATTTACAGGTGTAGTATTGTATAAAATGTTGATTATTGATTTTCGAAACCAGAATAAAACATCTAATAGCTGCAAAACAATTGGGGCTGATCAAATGTGATCTTCGCATCTGTATGTGTGTATTTAGCGCTAAGATCTCATCGTTATATCCGCTTTACTATTAACAGGGCATTGGCTCAATGGAGAAGTGATCTGCACCACAAGGAACCTGACAAAATCTATTGGCAGTGATTATACGCCCACAGTTTACATTGATCCGCACTTAGACAGAACAAGATATGTGCCGAATTAGCTGCAAATCATTCTGTGAAATAAGAAACAAGCTGTGGTGATCAGTTACTTTGATTGATTTTCACCAAAAGAGACAATATATTTTATCTAAGATTTCGGTCTACTGAATTAATGACTCAACCAAAGTGGTTATCATGCTTTTGTGTTTTGGCATGGTCAATATCCTACATTAGAAATACACACTGTATTTTACGAGCCTTGGGAGTTACATACATAGCGTTATAGAATATAGGATGTGTTATGAAAACACCCATATCATATGTTTATCATTCATATTTACCAAACATAAACTCGTTAAACAAGAAAAAAATTAGCATGGCTCATACCCCCGCCATCCTCTATCCGTCCATTGAGAATTATAGATGTAAAGGTTACTTTGTTTAAAAAACAGCTTCAAGCATCATAATATTGTCCAAAATAATTTAAGGAACTGACTGTTATTACAAAATTTCATTCACCCAGATGTAATATTTTTCAGGTAACTTAATCTTTCATATGAGAGCATCACACCGGTAATTTGTACCAAGTTCAATTACAGATTCAAGGGCTTCATAACTCCGTAAAAAATTATATTTCGGAACTGGACTGTGAACGCGATGAAGAGTATCATCTGGACTACCTACATGTAAAATTTCATTCACCTAGATGTTATAGTTGCCGAGAAAACTTGTCCCAATTGGAGCATCCCAGCTCTTTTGGTACTAAGTTCAATTTCTTATTCAAGGGCCATAACTCCGTACAAAATAATATATCGGAACTGGTTTTCGAACTCGATGAAGAGTATCATCTGGACTACCGCCATATTAAATTTCATTCACCTAGATGTAATAGTTTCCGAGAAAACTTGTCCCCATTGGAGCATCACAGTTCTTTTGGTACACAATTAAATTTCGGATTCAAGGGCCATAACTCCGTAAAACATAATATTTCGGAACTGGTTTCCGAACTCGATGAAGAGTATCATCTGGACTACCTCCATATTAAATTTCATTCACCTGGGTGTAATAGTTTCCGAGAAAACTTGTCCCCATTGGAGCATCACAGTTCTCATGGTTCTAAATTAAATTTCGGATTCAAGGGCCATAAGTCCGTAAAAAATAATATTTCGAAACTGGTTTTCGAACTCGATAAAGAGTATGGTCATGAGTACTAACAAAGAAAATTTCATTCACCTAGGTTGAACAGTTTCCGAGAAAACTTGTCCCAATTGAACACAATTAAACTAAGTCCAAAAAGTGACGTTTATACGGAAGCGTATTAGTGTCACGGTGAAAAAAAAATCTGTCAAACTATAGTATATCCTACGTAGGACTTAGTATCTCCTACGTAGGTGATAGTATCTCCTACGTAGGACTTAGTATCTCCTACGTAGGAGTTAGTATCTCCTACGTAGGACATAGTAGGGTTATCTCCTACGTAGGACTTAGTATCTCCTACGTAGGACTTAGTATCTCCTACGTAGGAGATAGCATGATAAAGCACTGGTCACTTCGTTTCATACTTATCCACGAGTTATGGAGACACCTAAGCATCTTGCGTTTGTCTTTTTCATAATTTCATACATGTTTTGTATAGAAGTATTCACAATTTCATACATCAGAGTATGCTTCTTTTTTTTACATCTGTTCAAATACACATGGGGTGCTAAAATCGCCTTTTAAATATGTTTTTGGCCCACAATATTTGGTATTTAAGTTTTAAACATTGAAAAAGATATCCTCGACATAAATAACCTTCTTTGATTTAAATTTGTTGACGCGTCATTACTGTAGGACGTCACAAAACAAGCCAAAACTGGCTTTTTGAGGCTTCTATCTCGTCTAGTTAAGGATATTCCAAAACGACCATTTCTTAAAACTTGTGTTTCTCAGAGTTATGAATAGATAATGTTTTGAAAATTCATATTTAGTATTTTTGGGTTCTGAAGACATGATGTAACGCTGTTTCAGTCGCATTTATCGCCCGTCGATTGAAATATCTTGTATTTTGTATGGAGACGTTTCTTTTGCACGTGAGTTTACTATGAGTCGAGTCGCCATTCCTGTTCACATTTACGAAGTTCTTATGAAGAAGTCTTACTTCATTTCACTTCATTAAAACATTGATTCGAATTATATGTAATTAAATGAAAGTAAAATAAGAACAACCTCATTTATTCAAAATTAATTACCCTATTTCACTTTAAACCTACAATATACCATTCAAATAAGTTATATGTAATTAGATGTATACACCTCATATCAGCAGTACTACAGTACAGTTCTACTGTCGTTCTAGTGACGACATGCTATAAATGACAATAAGAACACTTAACAACTGAGGTAGATTTTAAAATTCGTCACTTCAGATGGTTAATTTACCCATATGGTAAATATACTTGTCAAAATAGGTTAGGTATGTTGGAAGTTTATTATTGATATTTAATCAGTGTGTAAATGTGCAAATAAATCAATATAAAAAAATTCATAATTTACATTTATCGCTAGCTATTCTTCTCCAGTACATTCATAACATTCAAGAGTACAGAAATTCATTAACGGTAATTAATTAGGGAAGCTGAGATCCTTTATTGTTGAGTAATGTTTTGAGTGACGTCGTGTAACAAATGTCCAACACGAGGTTCAAAGTGTAATTAGGTCGCTAGTAATGACCGTGGATTTTCATTTCACGGAAATATTGACTGTATTGAAGGAGTTTAAAACTGATATTCCAAAACATAAATAGGGAAACCGCAATCATATCGCAATCAATGTAGAGATCTACCGTGAACGTTTGAATTAATATCAGTTTATTAAATATAATCGTTCAGTGCAAAACTATACTGGATTGCATAACACATGATGACTCAATCAACTCTACTTCTATAGATACCAATATATAAAATACTTAAAGGCGCTCTAGCATGTTTTTCTTAATGAAAACATTGATCTCACGAAAAGGTAAATAAGTTTTACCAATGGCTAAGTAATACTCCCGAATAAAAAAAAAAGAGTTCTACAACGAATGTACACTTTTCGGCTAAGCCATGCGAGTCCATTTCCCTTCGAGTGGCCATCGAGTAGCGATAACTAAACACTCAAAGTAGAGTTTTGAATATGGGACCATGATAGAATAGTCAATTGTCTTGTTGTCTGAACCCTCAAATGACCTACAAATCTACCTCTCACACTGAAGAGTTCCACACCACTGTCGCTTTATACGTCGCACCATTTTATTTCAATAGGGATAACCTTTTTCTATGGATGCAGGCTTATCGGATCGTGTAACGCGATGTCTTACCCTCTAACATAACAATATATTGTTTAAACTGTAAAGTATATGGCAAATTTGAGAAAACAAAATACAGCTACAGCGTCTTTAAAGCTTTTTAACGGTCATATATACTATCATATACTTATATATCATATGATATACACAATATTGTTTATGGGCATTCTAGAAAGTTGGGTAATGAAGAATGAAGAACAATTTGATGGATACACAACTTCTTTATTCTATGTCGAAACGTCGCCTACATAGAATAAATAAGTTGGGTATCCATAAAATTGTTTTTCATTCTTCATATACACGAGAGTTTACATACACTATAGGCGTATACATGTGTTTAATACAATTGTGAAAAACGCTAGATGTGATAAAGTGGTCCAGGCATTATAGATGTTATCTCCTACGTAGGAGATACTATCTCCTACGTAGGAGATACTAAGTCCTACGTAGGAGATACTAAGTCCTACGTAGGAGATACTATGTCCTACGTAGGAGATACTAAGTCCTACGTAGGAGATACTAAGTCCTACGTAGGAGATACTATGTCCTACGTAGGAGATACTAAGTCCTACGTAGGAGATACTAAGTCCTACGTAGGAGATACTATCTCCTACGTAGGAGATACTATCTCCTACGTAGGAGATACTATGTCCTACGTAGGAGATACTAAGTCCTACGTAGGAGATACTAAGTCCTACGTAGGAGATACTATGTCCTACGTAGGAGATACTAAGTCCTACGTAGGAGATAGTATCACAAATTTTTTTTTCATCGTGACACTAATACGCTTCCGTACGTTTACATGGAAACGACACAAAATTTAAATCTCAGAAAATTGAAAATTGTATGTGCGCGATCGGAAGAACATGGTTAACAACTGTACAAAGTTTGGTTGATGTACCTTTGACGGTTTTTGAGAAAATTGACCGGACGGAAGGATGGACGGACGGACGGACGGACGGACGGACGGAATGACCGCTATATACCCCCGCTTACTTCGTAGCGGGGGTATAAATAGAAAAGTTAAATATTTATCAATTTTAATTCCTTAATCTATTAATTATCATGACAAATACATAACCAGATAATTTTCTCATGTCAGTGAGTTTATTACGGTGTTTTGGTTTCACATTTTATTTGTATCGATTTCAATTGCTGCAAAGTTTACCTCATCTTGTACGGCAACTGTTGATTCAATATTAGTGTCAAGCTCACAAATACGATCTACAAATGACTGCAGCGTTTTTCAGCGATCCGCCATGTTGAATGTATGCTGTACAAAGGAAGACAACTCTAATTTCCTTATGACTTCGATCTATTTGTCCCTTTCGTTACCTAGGGTTCGACGTTCAAATCCCTTGACGACGGGCTGATAAAGGGTGTTCGAAAGAGGGTCTATCATGCACATTCTTCGTATTTATAAGCATGTATATGATAAAACATTTTATCACATGGACTTTCTGAAATTATAAGCGTTTTAATTCACAATTAGCATGACAAAAGTGACAACAGTAGGCATCACAGAAGCTTTTATTGTCGAAACACTAGCGATAAGAAAGCATAAGCATAAACGGATGTAACGAGGTCAACACCCGATGTCCGTTTGAAATAATATTTCAGAATGTTTTCATCATATCATCATTCAATATTATATATCACGTCAAAGCCAACACATTCTTCTTTCAAATAAGCCATCAAACATAAAACTCGATCAGGTAATAACAAAAGTATTATTTTTCAAAGCTTATCAGCTTATTACTGACCTAAGGCACTAACATAGCCCACCAAATTCAAGACAAAATATTATAAAATCTCTTAAAGTATACTGTCAGCTAATAGTGACCCTTTTACAACGATCATTGGTGCATGAGATCGCGCAAGAAGTATAACATGACGGGACACTGCAATTTACGTACCTGGGTTTTATTAATTCCACAACGTAGGTTTTCACTGGGGACAGCCATAATTACTTTACTTCCGGTTTCTCGGCGGCAAAGTTACTTGGAATCCCCGATACGCTCTAATTGCCCTGTAACATCATTTCGTTTCCAAAGATTGATCAATAACCAGGTCTCTCCATATGGACGACTACTATCACATGATGTTTCGAAACACAGGTACGTCAATTGCAGTTTTCCGTCATGCTATAATTCTTGTGCGATCTGATTATGTCAATTGACAACTGACTGTTCCACATAAAAAGAAGCAAAAAGAGTTTGTTCACCTATATGTTTATCTTAGAGCAAATATGATGAAAATTTACACATCTATGAGTAAAATAATCGTCAGTGAAATGAAATGAAATGAAATTTGGCAAAATGAAATTGACAGTAGGGGTCAAATTTAGAAAATTATAATTTCACTAATTTTCGAAAAAACATCACGGGAACAATTAAATCACAAATGCATTGAATGAGTAAATATATGATTTACATTGTATGTTAGACCCAGTTGATCATTTACTGAATATTTCACAGAAGAAATTAGGTTTAAGACCTGTCGTTTTGTAGAGACTGACCTAAGGTAACCTCGAAGAGCTGCCAATACTGTAAATGTTTACTTGAGGAGGTATCAAATCAGATTATGTTTTGGAAGACTCAACTGTCTTCTTATTATGCAAGAATGTAAAGTGATCGGTCTAGTGGCCGCATTGATACTATGCTTCAAAGATATGCCAAATTACATTCCATTTGAACTGAAATATTTAAGTAGATAAACACATTTTCGTTATGCAGCTGAATGAACAAATTGTGTTCATTTAGTGGATGAATATACAAAAGAATGATGACACTGTAAAATCCTCCTCAGTTTCAAAGTACACCGGATATTTACCAAGAAAGACAGATTTTTCACATTGAATTAGTATCATTAATATTTCCTTACAGTTAAATACTCGTTTTGGTTGGCTGAGGGTCGATGCAGTTTTCCTTACGTACCTGGTTAATCTCACGGTGTGAAACGTTTATGCATCCTGCTGCCATAGTAACAGATCGTAGCCACGAGTATGGTATGGCATAATGGTCAGATGCCCTTTTATGATGACGCAATCAGTGTACAGGGTTTTAAACAGTTCGATCAACTCTTGCCGGTTCTATTAATTACAAACTTATTTGCTGCCTGGTATGGAAACAATGTTCATAGTGCACACTCAATTAAACTACGATTAGCTCGTTTTATGGCATTTAAAAGCGTGTGGTAATACATTTCACGACTTTTTAGTCGAAACAGATGACGCCATTGTGTTTACGTTAAGTTAAAGTTTTAATCAGTAATTACTAAATTGTTACAGTGGACATGCGTTTCTTTTGCTGTTCAGTACATAAATCACACCACCCTGGCAACTTACCGACATACAATTTCTATTTATTGAGAGACTGTTATTTAAAAACGAAAACATGGTATTATTTAAAAGTCGAAGCTTTATCCCTAGAATGACCACAATGCACTGTTACTCTAGCACTACTTTAGTCTTAATCGGATCATGATCCCTGTAGGCTTATTTTGACACACCAGAGAGGTTGAGTTGTTTAGTTGTTCAAAGCCACATTGTTGAAGTGTAGCATGTGCAATACGACTCTTGTACTCTGGTACTTTGTCACGCCCCTTGGATCCACGAAAATGGTCGCCATGATCTTGCCAGCAGAAGGCTGCTGAGTTCTGAACTTCTAGGATGCAGGAGAGGGCTTATCCTTCAATTGCATGGATTCTTGCTTGGCGTCAGTATCCAAGTGATGAATCTACATTTAACTCCCTGTAACCCATTCTCTTCTCCCTAGCGGGGGAAATGGGAACCTCATACTGTATCCCTGCTATTTAACCAATGAAAACTCATCTTTCAGCTCTTAAGAGTCTTGCTCATTAGCATATGTCCTTCGAATTGTCCTGATGTAAATAACACAAACGAACTATTTGGGGTATTTGTCTATGATTTGGTCTTCTGTACTTCTGTGCATGTTTATGATCACTAATTGTCACAAAATCAAATAGCATATTTCGAGGTAAAGACATCAAACGAGAAAACGTTTATCTTACTTTTATTTAATCATTATGACGTGCCATCGGCAAATGTCACTTTGACAACGCCGTCGCTGATTGCACAACTAGGTTCAATTGCAACCAATCGGGAAACTCCATTTCTGCCCTCGATTTCAAGTGATGCAGAACAGAGACTATAGGATCGGAAATGTGAAGGGAGTGACCTCTGTGGGACGAGGGTGCCTGCAACCAGACGGGCATGAAAGTTATCGAGATCAGCATTGTAGATGTCCAAGAGCTTGCGACTGGATTCAACTCTCTGGTGTCGATCTTTTGCATTTCAGTTTCGTGGCACTTATCTTGCAGACACCTTGAACATGTGCAAATGCTCATGAATTATGGTGCAAACGCTTCCACTAGAAACACTCTTAAGATATCTCATCCACCTTTATTCTAAAATCGGACATGATTAAGCCCTTGACCTTAACAGGCCTCCCCGGGCGTGGGCCATCATCCAAGGAGCTGCGACCCCGCTTAAACTTTGCTGACCATTTTGCAACAGTAGAATATTGAGGGGCTTCTTTCTCTTACACATTGGTCATACGTTTATGTATTTTAGTCGCATTCACCCCTTCTTTAGTGAGAAACTTGAATTCGCACGACTCTCAGTTTTAGAACTTTCCATGATTACAGAAGGGTACCTGTGACTGTGAATCTTAAATAAATGATTGGGATGGTTTGTTTATGTCTGTAAACTGTCTCAATAATGACATCAACACCGATGTCTTCAGTGATGTATCAATACTCTATCAACTTATTGACTTCCCCTCGTAGCTTAAGGCATTTCCTTAAAATTCACGTTTATCACATATTGTGGAAACATTGAATTTCAAACACGACTGAAACCTGAGGAACTACCCACGCAATCGTGGATAAATCTCGTACTAATTACAGGTAAATATATAAATAGCGCATCGTTTCCTGTTCCTGACCCAGTAGGTGAAGTGATGCGTGGTACTGGCTGTTTCACAACTCACTCGACTCACTAGGGATGATGAATCCCAGATCATACTACAACGCCCAGTTATTCCCACATAATTATCAGTGTAGATGGTACTACCGTGGTTCTCGTTGATTGAGTGACAATGTGACTGAAAGAATGGGCTACGGGCAGCGACTAAATATAGTGAATGTACGCATCGTTAGACATGCCCCGAGCTATTGGATTATCAATTTCATAATTATTTTCACATCTCCTGGCCAGGATGGGAACCTGAGGATGCTGATGAGTTAAGTAAACTATGTGAGTCAATGAGTCGTTGTCCATTATTATTGTGAATGCTGACAAGCTGTAAAGGAATAACTAACAGACTGCTATCATCCTCTTTATGAGCATTAACATACACACGTTGGCGTCTCTGAAGTTCCCTGCCAATAGGAATTACCATCGACATAGGTTTCCTCTGTGTTTACATTGACTTACATTGAGATAATATCCCTGACAATATTTATAAAAGCAACCTGAAAATATTAAATACAATGAAATCTCTCAATAACATTGTGGATTGAAAACAAATATGTAAATATAAACATACAGAATATGCAAAACATACCACAAAGAAGAAGTTGTTATCCTTAACAGTTTTCTTATACGTATGCAGAAACTTTTAAATGCCTCTCAATAATCTCAGATAGGTAAATTCTCTCAACAGTTATGAAATTTATAATGGTCTTATATTAAAGCCTTGAAACTAAGTGGTGACACTCAGACAGATTCATAATAAAATTAGAGCAGCATGTTATTAAAATCTGTCTTCTCTGGTTGTCTCAATTTGTTGTTAAACGAGAAACACATTTCACATGTATGTGAATACCATTTCAGTATTCATAATGTTTTGAGATATTTGTTCCTTTACTTCGAAATGCCTCCATTACGTGTCTTAACATCATTCAATCATATATGATAAATTTCAGAATATTTACTAAAATGTTTAAATTTGAGCAGAATAGATGTAAGAAGTAAAATATACCTGGTCATTGATAACCAAACATAAAAAAGAGAAAGTGTGGCTAATTTTTCAATGCATTTATATGGTTCATCTTCATCTCATATTTTCAATTGTGTATCGTCTTTAAGGAGGTTGGATACCTTTGTTTATACGCACAAATGACATGTAACAGCGCGTATACTCTTACGTGTTTATCTCCCCTCGTCTTGCTTCTAATTATACTTCCGACACCGCTTATCTCCCCTGAATCAAAATGTCTGCCGTCAAGCTAAGATCGCCAAAAGGGCGGTTTACCACTGCAAGAGTTAAACAACGTAATCAGAAGATCAAATCATCGATGAAATGCCACCATAAGAAAGGTCAGCACACTGGGAAAGACGGACACAGTGTTTACAACAAGATATCTGAGAATGACACTATTTTCAGTGGTCGTCGTATAGTTGAATTTGATACGATCATAAAAGGACTTGTTTGTCAGGACTGTGAAGGTGACTTACTGTTGCAAAATACCACCTCCGAAACCAGAGTAGGGCTCGCCAGTATTCTCTACATTGAATGTAAGTGTGGTGTTTTGAATAAAGTCCCTACCGGAAAATTTCATCGGAATGGTGATGGAAATCGGGGATTGCCAGTGTACGATGTCAACACGAAGGCAGCAGCAGGTACGAAATGTTTTTGAAATATTGTTACCGGGGTAATTATAAAACTATATTTATTTGGAAACAAATTAAAATGAAATAATTAATGGGAAATATGTTTATTCAAAAATACTTGTTTTGATAATTATATTTTTTTCTTCAAATAAATCTATAAAGCCTATGTTGACATATTTTTAAATGATGAATTTAACTATATATCTTATTTATTATGAGCACAACTATATATCTTGATATTGAAGTTTAATTGTTTTGATGATTTATTTGCAGTTGAAGTTTATCGTAAGTATATTTAGAAATAGCGGCTTTCTTGGTGGTGGCTACCCTTACTGATCACTTTCATCTTTCTAATATCTTTGTGTCTGCTTGCAATGCCCTACATTCTATTTCACCCTCATGCACTATCATTCTCCATTTCCTCTAAATAGTTCACAATATTTACTCTAAATTTCTCACAATATTTACTCTAAATAGCTCACACTGACACAAAAGTTAATGTGTTTAAATAGTCAATGTGTTGTTTTATTTGATTAATATTTTGTATTTAATTTCCTGTAATCACTATCATTAGGAACTCTTTAAACATTCTAAAT